>CM076582.1:1512513446-1513713446 GCA_034641835.2 Pinus albicaulis | reverse complement strand
GCTATGAACTCGCGAAGATTACTTTTTGCAATAAATTCCATTTGTTTTCATAAAGGGAGTAATTAGAAGCATGTATTTAAATGTTTTGACTTAATGGATGCCCTCAAATGAGCATAGAAATTAAAAAAATTGCAAAAGTAGTCAAATGAAGAGTGCTATAGACTTTTCTCTACAGACTTGCCTAAAGTCCTATGTTTTTGCAGCGAGGGAGAATTTCAAATTTCTTCAAGGATTAAATGCATTTTTGAAGCACATTAATCATATGGATTGGTTAAAGAGTATCGGTGGAGACTTTGGTTAGTGAGAACACTCATCATGGAAGGTGATTGGGTTGCCAACTCATCAATTTTGGACACATCATCAACTATAACAACACATCCCCAAAATCTGAGGAGTAGACCCTAGATGTTAGTATGGTTGTTTTATTGTTTAGTTATGGGCATTTACACCTCAAAAAAAGTGGTTTTATTCGATAAGTATCATCATGTATGGATAATTAAGAGGTTGTTAGTAAAATAAATAGTGTTATAATCCTATTAGGTTTTGAACTTTTGTAAACAGAAATATCACTAGATTCCCTCCTTGTAATATGTTTCCTATTTGAATAAGGTGTCTTTGTGAGTATTAGAAGGTCTAGCCAGCTAGAAAACTACATGTAAGGATATCTAATTTTATAAATAGGAAGATGATATGATTAGAGAGGATTGATTGATGTCATGCTACAAGCTACTTTTGTAATATTTTTCTGTTAGTAATATACAGTTGCAGAAAGCTTCTCTCAGACTTGAGATTCATCATGTGCTCTCATATATGTTTGTCTTATCTATCTATTCAATTTTTACTCAGTTTTATTTATGTGTAATCACTTGGAATTCATGGTTAAACATGCTCCAATTTCTTGCGTGCATATAGTTTACTGTTCAATTTATGTTTTGATGAGAGTGCACACATGCCTCAGCTTCCATGTTAGATGTTTTTCATGTAATTGAGTTCCCTCTAACTCCATTCCAAATGGTAGCTATTAATTCACATCCTTCACCTGCATAAAAAACATTCAAAACACACTCAATAGTTAGCCATATTCTTTTCCAAGCATTGTATATTGAATATCAGACATTTCCTTGAGAGAGCCCTCTCAGGTTGGAAAGGCTAAGTTCCAACCAAAAGTGGTTTGAAATAGTTACTCTGAATTGATTATTGAAGCAGCCCATCAGCCTAAATTTAGTGATAACAGGATCACAAAGGATGTCCATGGTAGACGGTTTCTCCAAATATAATCAAATATTGGTACATCCAAATAACCAAGAGAAGACAACTTTTATAATGCCTTGGGGAGCATTTATGTATGCAAATATTACCTTTGGACTCATGAATGCAGGAGAGACCTTTCAGAGGGAAATGGACATTATATTTGCAGAAGAAAAGGATGTTTACTTGGATGACATAACTGTGTTCTTAAATAAAGACGAAGAGCATCTCAAGCACTTGGAAAAGAATCTTCAAAAACGTAGAAAATTTGTGTTTCTCTAAACCCCACCAAAAGTGTCTTTGCTTTGACAACTGGAAATTTATTGGGTCATATAATATCAAAGGAGGGAAATAATATTGATCCAAGTAGGTTTTCTGCTATTTAGAAGATAGATCTTCCCAGAAAGAGAAAAGAAATCAAATCCTTTTAAGGCAAGGTGAATTTTGTTAGAAGGTTTATTCCTAACTTTGCAGAAATTGTGAAGCACGTCACCAGGATGCTTAGGAAATACGGTGATATTAAATGGACAGTAGAGGCTAAAAAGTATTTTGAAGAGATTAATAAGGCTCTTACTCAAGCTCCAGTACTCATAAACCCTGATTTTTCAAAAGAATTTATGGCTTTTACTTTTTCTTCTGAGTATACAATTGCAGGAGTATTGTGGCAGAGAAAACGTCAAGGTAATGAAAAACATATTTCTTCTTTTAGTAGGACACTTGGAGGTTCTGAATTAAAGTAAAAAATTATGGAGAAGCAAGCACATGCTTTGGTGAAGGCACTCAAAGATTTCAGAGTTTATGTCATCCATTCACACATTTTTTCTTTTGTACCTAACATTGTGCTGGAGGATATATTATCCCAAGCTGTCCCAGATGGTAAAAGGAGTAATTGGATTGCCACTTTGCTATAATATGATTTGGAGATTGGGTCTAAAAAAATGGTGAAAGGACAAGGACAAAGTTGATGACTAAATAAAATTTTGACTGTCTAGATATGAATTTTATAGCAGAAATTTCAGATGTGCTTGTAGATGAAGAACTAATCCATGTGGAAGAAAAATTCACTATCTCAAACTTGTATAAGGATGTCATTTTTATTTTACAGCATCATAGAGCTCCTTGTGAAATAAAAAATTCAAAGTCCAGGATTTTTAAGCTCAAATCAGTGAGGTATTGTATCCTAAACAGAAATTTGTATTGGGAAAACACCAGTGGGATTCTTCTTAAATCCCTACTGGAAGACGAAGCTGAAAAGGTGATTGAAGAGTTTCATAAGGGTGACTGTGGGGGTCATAATTATTGGAAAGAAACATTGAATAAGAGACTTAGAGCAAACTTCTACTTGCCTTCAATGTTCAAAGATGTTTATAACAAAATTTCCGCATGTCATGAATGTCAAATCTTTGATGGAAAGAGAAAGTTGCTCCCATTACCTTTGAAACCCATATTTGTAGAAGCTCTTTTCCAGCAATGGGGATTGGTTTTTATTGGTGAGATACATCCTGCATCTTTAGGCCAACATCGGTGGATCCTAACAACCACTGATCACTTTACAAAGTGGATTGAAGCAGTTCCTACAAGACAAGCTACAGATTCAATGATCATACATTTTCTAGAAAATAACATCTTATCAAGGTTTGTTTTTCCCATGAAGATCATCACTGATAATGCCCAAGCTTTCAAAAATAAGAATATGGTAAGTTTTTTCAATCAATACAATATAACCCTTGGTCACTCTAAAACTTATTATCCATAAGGTAATGGCTTTGTTGATTCATCAAACAAGATCCTAGTTAGAATTATCAAGAAGATTTTGTAGGAAAACAAAAGCTCATGGCATTTGAAGATTAAATTATCCTTACGGTTTGATAGAAGTTGTACTAAAAGATCCATAGTTACTTCCCCTTATGATATGGTTTATGGAATTGAAGTGGTATTTCCTAGTTCTCTCGAAGTTCCAATGATGAGATTATTGCAGGGATTGGAGGAAGAATCAAATGCATTCCAAAGGAGGATTAATCAATTGATTTCTTTGCAGGAAAAGAGAGAAGAAGTGTACACCAATTATCAGCAGTCTCAAAACAAAGTCAAAAGTACATTTGACAGAAAGACAAAAGAGGAAAATTTCAATATTCAAGATGTGGTTTTGATGTGGGAAGCTAAGATAGAAGACATGGTGTGCCCTCGTATTGCACCAAGAGTGCTGCAACTCCTAGGGGATGTCCTACTTTACTTTATCAACCCAAGGTTCATACAAAATTTGAGGTGATAGTGCTATATACACAGCAGATGCATTATGTTCACGTCATCCTATTTTGCTTTACGAGAGGGTGCTACTTCTAGAGGTTCTCAGTGAAGTCTGTCACACTTCAATGAAAATAAACTAAATTGCAGAAAGGAAATGATAGAAATGGAACTAATTTAATGTGCAGGAAGGAAATGACTATAAGAAACTAAATTAAATTGCTGAAAAGAAATGAAAGGAAGGAAACTAATTTAATTTGTAGAAAAAAAATATAAGAAAGGAAAATAATCCTAAACCACACTTAACTTGGTCAAACGGCTAAATGAACTCTACTTATCCTATGATCTATATACCATGCTTCTATCCATGCAACTAGGCTATCCATGACTTAATTCTAATTAAAAAGAGTTAATTTGCAGCTTGGTGGGAAGAAAAGGGCTAAAAGAGGCTAATGGGGGGTTTAACACATGAAATGAGGTTTGGAAATGGAAATAGGGGGTTAAACCCTTACAAAAATTTATGATAGCATGAGAAATGACTTTGGAGCAGACAGAACTCAAAAATGTGATGGCAGAGTGCGATGGAGGACAAAAGTTGTGATATGCGATGTCACAATTGCAACTTCATAAGTTTAGATGGATAGTGGTAAAGATCAACAAGAATGAACTAAAATGTATGAAGTGTGATTTGCGATGTGGTAAAGGTTGCAGGTTGCAATCTGCAATGTGGTAAGTTCTACAGATATTTTTTGATTGGCGATGTGGCAATGGGACCGACGACAGGGCACAATTTCGCAATATCGCAATCGCAAGGACCAGAGGTAAGTGTTAAGGGAGAAAAGGTAAATGATACGAAGTTCGATTTGTGATTTCCAATATCAAATCGCAAGGAACGAGCAGCAAGTGTTAAAGGTAAAAGACAAATGATGCAATTTGCGAAGTACAACATACGGTTGCGGGAGACTCGAGGAGCAAAGGCAGAGGTTGGGTTTTCAGTGGTTTTGAATTGTTTTTCACATGTTTTGCATAAAAAGGGAAAGGTGCTTGTGAACAAAGAAAAACAAAGAAATAGGGCTTTGAAGGGCTTAAGTGTGTTAGGAAAAGAAAAGGTAAGTACAACGTTAAGATGAGAAGAAAAGGAGGGGAATGGAGGCATAAGAGAAGTGCTCAGAAGTGAGACACACCTGCAGATTCATGCATGGGAAAGAGACAAAAATGCGGGATGAAATAGTGAAAGAAAATCTTGGACTTGGTAATACAAATTCTTCCCAAAAATCAAATAGAAAGCAATTTTGGCCCGTGGGAAGGTCTGCCCTACTCGAACTCTGTTGACAAAGATGAGAGGGTGGAGACTTGACCAATTTTTTTGGGTTTTTTCCTCTATTTTACTATACATAAGCAATTAAAAATACAACAACACAAAAACTAAACAATAATGAAACTTATCAGAAGCAGATCTAACTTAAAAGGCCCATCGTCACCCCCATGGTTCTCCTGCTAATCTTCTTGTTATTCTGCTTGCATTTTCTTTTGTAGGTGTTGTATGGAGGTCCTTAGGTGCCTTAAGAAAGTCTATTTTGCATGCCAAGAGTTGGTGGGCCCACCTTTTATTCTATTTTTCTTCTTTTTGTTTTTCTCTATTTTTCTTCTTTTTTCTTCTTATTTTCCTTTTTTTTCCAACTTTTTTTTATTGCATGCAAAATAAACTCAAAGTTATCTTTTTTTTATGTTAAATAAGTTCACCCTTGGTTACCCCTTTGGCACTCCTTATCTTTTATTACAATGAACTGCTTACTGCCCACTTTCTCAAGTCATTTTTACTTTTGATTTATTTCTTTTCTTGGTGGAAAAATTGAGGCTAGTTTCTAGATAAGGTTGAGGTTGCTCTGCTACTAATTTTGGCTATATAAAAAAAAATTCTTCTCATAATTTTAATTTTTTATTAAGCTAAAATAGATTCAAAGAAAGGGTTAGATGATTGCATACCTGAGTCTTACCATTGATTTGTTTTGCATGTGATATCGAAGTTGCTGCTGATGTTGCTAGTAGCGATCTGCTTGAGGTCCTTTCGAGCTTCTGAGCACATGAAGAAGAAGTCCAAGTTTGACTACCTTTGACTAAAGTGTTGACCAAATTTTATTTTTGTGCCAACTTTTTGTTTTTTTCTTGTAAAAGTTGGAGAGCATCTGCATACATTAGAGATAGATACATGGAGAAATGCATTTTTTTTTAAGGCCTAATACTCGCCTCAATGAGGTTTTCCACTAGTAGGTCTGCTTAGGCACCCCGAAGGAGGTTTTCACCTAGGATATTTTATTTTATTTTTATTTTTTTCAACCCAATGACCGCCTCATGGAGGTTTTTAATCACTGAGCCAATCTCAAATGCCTCAAAGAGGTTTTCATATGAGATTTTATTCTTTCCCTTTTTTTTCTTTTTTTTTCCTTTTTTTTCACTTTCCTACTCTACTTGAAAAAAAAAAACCTTTTTCAAGTATAGGAATAATTCCAATGGAGCCATGTACACATAAATATGATAGATAAAATCATGTGCACACTTGGAATACATGCTTTGACATGTACCTGAATATGAGAGATAAATTTCTTTGACTAGGATTGTATCACGTACTATTGGAGTTGCTGCAACTTAGTGGATGTTTGGAACCATATGTCAATATAGTTGTGATACCCCTGGTCCACTTGCTGAGTTGGATCACCTTGGATGTCCTCTTCTATTATGACATTCAAAACTTCCTCTTTTTGTTGATTGTTCTCTTGAACACATGGAGGAAATGCTTGTAAACATGAGGAAACTTTCTCAACACCTAATTCTGATGCCGACTCTTCATCAAGTGCAACCCTTGATCTTTTGATATCCACAATTGGATCTTCTTCTTCTTGATGTTGTTCTTCAATGATATTGAGAAAATATCTTCTTTTCAATACCTTTCTTGAACTAATATGTAGACCATTTAGATAAAGAGGATATGTTTGGTAGTGTTGTACCTCAGCATTGTAAGTGGGTTGAGATACTTCATGGTGTGGGTTTGGAAATGGTGGTACAGGTAGTTGAGTGGGGGTGGATATATGAGATGGATGTGGTTGAGGTTGTGGTTGTGGTGGAGGTGGATGGTAGGGATAGCATGGAGTTGAGTATGGAGGATATTGATGGAAATATTGAGGATGTTGAGGACTTTCCAATAAGGTCCTTGCCAATAATTTTTCCAAGATTGGGTTTGAGGTTGAGATGGCCAAGGTTTCAAAGGAAGGAGTGTGTTTCAATTAGTTTGAGATGGATGTGAATAAGCTTGACATTGTGGAGTAGGTCCTTGCATCATATCAAGCTGACTAGGCTGCCAAGGTCTCCATGGAGCTACATAACATAGCTTCTTTTGGTGATTTCCTTGCTCCATTGTCTTATTTGTAAAATTATTTAAACCTGGGGAATGCTGAACAACTTTTAGTAGAATAAGATTTTTTTATGGATAACAAAAATATCAGCATCTTCGTTTTTCTCATTTTTCATTCTAACATTTCTACTTGTTCACTTAGATTGCTAAGAATTTTTGTTTTAAAGTTATCAAGAAAATTTCCAAGTTCATCTTGCCTTACCAATGTTGATGTTGATTTACTTACTCTTTCCCTTCCTCTTGATATGCGCTTGCATGTTTCACAAACTTCTTCAAATGAAAATTGGTATACATCTCCTCTACTCATGAGATTAAGGAGATCAATCCACTCATCCCTAATTGTTCTAAGTAAGAGGGTTTTTAGTGTGTCAAATCCTAGATGATGCAATTTTTCCCTCTTAACATTATACATGAAGCTCTCCATTAGATCCTCAAGGCTCTCATCTTCTTCTTAGTTCATTCTAAATATTTCTTCTCTAAGATTATGATCTTTATATTTTTCTAGAAATATCTTTTTCATATCATTCCATGATCTTATTGAATTAGTACCTAGACTCATGAACCATTTAAGAGCTCTATCCTTCAATGTTGCAGGAAAAAATCTCAGTTTTTGAGTGTGTGATAAGTAGCATAAGACCTACAAAGTATCTCAAATTCAAAGAGAAATGTTTCTGGATCCTCTGTCCTCATACCAACTTGGGAAGGAAATATGGAGGGATGTTCTTCATAGGTACACTGATGTCCATATCTTTAATGGGAAACCCAATAAGATCTCCTTTATTGTCATCATATCCATCCATATCTTCATCCTTCAAAAGTTTATGGTGATGTGGTTCTTACTGCACCACATGGTCAAGTGGGGGGGTTGGTATTAGAGAAGCGTTTTTTTTAAAATAGATTCTGAGTATCCCTACTCCTATGAGGCATGAAAATCATATTTTTTGTATTTTTCAATATTTCAGAAACAACATGAAAAGGAAAGCATAAAATAATGCTAAAACATAAACAAATCATCTACTAAACACCTCCCCGGCAACAACGCCAAAAAGTGGTGTGCCTTGGTATTGCACCAAGAGTGTTGTAACTCTGAGGGGTTGTCCTACTTTACTTTATCAACCTGGGGTTCGTACAAAATTTGAGGTGACAATGCTATATACATAGCAGATACATTTTTTTCATGTCATCCTCTTCTGCCTTAAGAAAGGGTGCTACTTCTAGGGGTTATCAGTGAAGTCTGTCACACTTCAATGAAACTAAACTAAATCGCAGAAAGGAAACGAAAGAAATGGAGCTAATTTAATGTGCAGGAAGGAAATGGCTGTAAGAAACTAAATTAAATTTTTGAAAAGAAATGGCAGGAAGGAAACTAATTCAATTTGCAGAAAGGAAACTAATCCTAAACCACACTTAACTTGGCCAAACAGCTAAATGCACTCTAATTATCCTATGATTTATCTACCATGCTTGTATCCATCCAAATAGGCTATCCATGACTTAATTCTAATTAAAAAGAGTTAATTTGCAGCTTGGAGGGAAGAAAAGGGCTAAAAGAGGCTAATGGGGGGTTTAACACATGAAACGATATTTGGAAGCGGAAAGAGGGGGTTAAAACCTTAAAAAACCTTATGATAGTGTGAGAAATGACTTTGGAGCAGACCAAACTCAAAAATGCGCTGGGTGGAGTGCGATGGAGGATAAAATTTGCGATGTGCAATGTCGCAATCGTAAATTCACAAGTTTAGATCGATAGCGGTAAAGATCAAAATGAATGAACTAAAATTTGCGAAGTGCGATTTGCGATGCGGTAAAGGTTGCAGGTTGCGATCTGTGATGTGGTAAGTTCTGCGAAGTGCGATTTTGCGATAATCGATGTGGCAGTGGGACTGACGGCGAGGCGCGATTTTGCAATATCACAATCGCAAGGACCAACGGTAAGTGTTAAGGGAGAAAAGGTAAACGGTACGAAGTGCGAATTACGATTTCACAAAATCGCAATCGCAAGGAATGACCGGTAAGTGTTAAAGGTAAAATTCAAATGTTGTGATTTGCGAAGTGCGACATATGGTGGCGGGAGACTCAAGGAGAAAAAGTGGAGGTTAGGTTTCCGATGGTTTAAAATCGTTTTCATGGCTGGGTAAGGTAGCCGTGAATGGAGAAAAACATAGAAATAAGGCTTTGAAGGGCTTAAGTGCATTAGGAAAATAAAAGGTAGGTACAACGTTAAGATGAGAAGAAAAGGAGTGGAATGAAGGCGTAAGAGCAGTGCTCAGAAGTGAGACACACCTACAAATTCATGCACGGGAAACAGACAGAAATGCGAGATGAAACAGTGAAAGAAATGCTTAGACTTGGTAATATAAAGTATTCCCAAAACTCAAATAGAAAGCAATTTTTCCCTATGGGAAGGTCTGGCCTACGCGAACTCTATTGACATAGATGAGAGGGGAGAGACTTGACCACAATTTTTGGGGTTTTTCCTCTATTTTACTATGCATATGCAATTAAAACTACGACAACACAAAAACTAAATAGCAATTAAACTTATCAGAAGCATATCTAACTTAAATGGAAGAAGCAAAACTAGTCGAATGACAGAAAGGAAAAAATAGTAACATCAGAGAAGCTGAGGCACATGGGTTGGGCCCCAACCCATGAGCCCAACTCTCTGGAGCTAGATCAATAGAAATTCATATGAATACTCATTGCATTAATAATACAGTCTTATTACATCCCAAAGGTTTTGACAAAAAAATCCTAATAGCTTGCAACAAAAGTTCTGAATGGAATCGAAGAATAAAATGGAATCGACTAGAATCAACCCACTGGCTAACTAATGAACTCCTTCCTAGCTCTAGATTTGCTCTATTTATTCTATAGGGAAGCTACCATCAGCTCCCTTGAAAATGGTGATTGAGTCCACTTTGACTCCAAGTAAACATAGATTGAGTGTCCTTCGTCTTCAGTTGCTTGGCTACCTCTTGGAATTTGATTTGTTGGAAACTCCAAGTGAAGTATGGCTTGAGTGCACTTGGTCTTGAGTTGCTTTGTTGCCTCTGCAATTCGAATTGCTGGAGGGGGATCTCATGAGGATTCTTTGGCTGCCTTTGAGAGTTAAGGAGGGTGGACAATCCCCTTGAATCTCTCCAAGGTTTCTCCCTAATTTCCTGATGGTGTGCTTATTTATTCTCCAATCCTGATCTTCCAGTGGCAGGGAGTAAGTCCCTAAATCATCTCCCTCTCCAAATCTGAATAATCTGCCAAATATTCTCACAATATTCTACAAAAATAACCAATGTTAGGAAAAAATATGCAACTACCTTTAATCCTTCCTAAGAACATATTAAGGCATAAGAAAACATTATTAAGTGCAGAAGCAGAGATTTAATATATTCTTTTATGTGCATAAGGAAGGTAGATGGTCCTAAGAAAGGTTAGATGGGCCTTATTTTGTGTCTAATTTTGAGGCCCATCAGAATAAAAAGGGAAACATGGAAAGTTTTAAAACATCTCGAAAGGGCCATATAAGATCTCAGACTACCATGGAAATAACACTTTTTTAGTGTAAGAGATGGATGGGCAGTTGTGTCAAGGAGGACCTGTAAATGATAGGGTTCTCAAGCATTATTCTTCTTAACTCAATAAGCTAGAAGAAACACCATTGTATATACTGTTGGTTATGTGTTATATTCTTTCCAAAATTAATCGCACGTGTGGGGGGCTCACAAGGGGGGCGATAGATCCCCCTATACACTGCACAGGGCACGGCGGGGGGGTCACAGGGGGGCAACAACCCCCCCTATCTAGGGGTTCATAGGGGGCGGGTAGCCCCCTGTGCGGGGACCAGGGAAACACCCCGATAATTTTTTTTCCATATTTTGCTGTGGGCGGAGCCGCATATGGTTTTGTGCATGGTTTTGCACATGGTTTTGGGGCATGATGGTTTTTGGCCCCTGGTATTTTGTAGATACAATCAATGGAACTACGGTTATGTTCTAATCCAAGGTTAATGGAATGGGGTTTATGAATGCTTCGACATATATATATATGTGTTGTAACACTAAAAGGAATATAATGAAAAATCAAGTTGGTATTCCCGATTTGGGATCGAGGGTAAAAATCTTTGTGTATTTGTTTTATGTTTTATTCTCTCGCTACTGTTTATTTTATGTTTCTTAATAATTCTTTTGCAGATAATTTATGTACAGGTTTAAAACCTACATTTGTTATCAGAGTTGTTTCGGCTTCAAGGGGATGCCTTTGCTGCTGGGTCATTTTTTTCTTGGGCCTGTGGTAGACCTTGTTCAGTGGGAGATCTATGGGATCAATTCTTGCAGTGAAAGAAGATGGCGAGTAGTGGAAATATAAAGATCGAGAAATTTAATGGTCAGAGTTTTCAGCTGTGGAAGCTCAAGATGGAGGATCCGCTGGTGGATAAATATCAGTGGATCGCAGTAGATCCAAGTACTAAACCAACAACAATGTCAGATGAAGAATGGGCGAAGTTATATCGGAAGGAAAAGAGCACAATACGATTGTGTATCCCATATTAAGTATTGTTGAATGTATCTGGGGAAGTTACGACGAATACTTTGTGGGTCAAGTTAGGGAATTTGTACCAATCTAAGTCTCTGGTGAATAAATTGTTCCTGCGAAAAAAGTTATATGACCTAAGGATGAAGGATGGAAACTCGGTCAAATAGCATATGAAAACCTTCAATAGTTTGAAAGGACTCACTTCTAGGTGAACTAGGGCTTGATCTAGGGGTGTATAAAGTCTATACAGTGTCCCCTCACAATAATAATCACACTTTCTTCATTAATACAAGATCCCTTACCCCAAACCAAAACCTTGCAATCAATTTAAGCAACTCTATGTTAGGATATTCCGACACATAAGAAATAGTTAAGAATAACTTAGTCTAGTGTAGCGTTAGGCAAAGTGTGTTTCTTTACCATGTACATTTGTAACTTATAATCTAACGGTCATGATTTGTAGTGATCCGATGGTTATCTCTCACCTCGGTATTAACGACACTTGATTCGTGGCTTAACACCTGATTGGTCCATGATCTCTATTTAAAGAGCATGGAGGGTCATTTTTCTTGTAACCATTTATGAGAGAAAAATATGTAACTTTTCTTTTTATATTAATAAATTTCTTGAAGTGGTCGCGTTGGCTCAGGTCGTGGACTATTTCCCTCTTTGATGGTTTTAACCATGTGATTATATTGGTGTATTTATTTGTGATCTATGTGTGAGCGATGACCTTTGTTTCTTGATCTATGGAACTTACCTTGTAAATTCCTACATGGTATTAGAGCTATTTTGAGGGTTGCGTCCGTTGTTGATCAAAATTTGAAGCCGGTTAGACTGAATGTGAATTCCATTTTGTAGATCTACTACTTTTGAACATTTTTGTGCTTGGAGAACTTCTTGGTTGTGTCTGGAGCGTCTGTTATAGTGAGTAACGTCTTTCGCTTCATGTGAAAAGGTTTCCGGCTGCCCAAGTTATGACAGTTTAGATCTAGAGGTATAAAGCATCTGTTTTGCAGTTATATTTGTTAATAGTTCTGCTTAATTCGGTTTCCTTTTTTTGCTTTCATTTTTTAGGTTTTATTTATTTGCTGGATCTATACCCTCTTCTCTGTGTATGCTCTTTTCTATGTGCTGCGTGCGATCTCGGTAAATCAGAAATAGGGAGAAGGGAATTTTTTTTGGCTACGTATGCTCTTTCCTCGCATCTTTGTACGATCTCGAGAAATTAGAAATAGTGAAAAAAATGATAGTTGCTGGTAAGGCTAACCGAAAATCTAACATTCTACTGTAAGGATCTGCATTTTTTTTTCTCGGTTTTTGTGTTTTTTTGTGCAGGAAAAGGCACACACAACGAAGAGTAAAACAAAAAACAAAAAAACAAAAAACCCCCCTTCCTCCTTTCAAACAATAACATGATCCTTTTACTATCTCACCTGGTGAGGGGTTAGTTTATGAGAATAGAGGTCTTGGGTTCAAGTCTCCTTCTCAAGCTTATTTTGTAAAAAAAAATTGTTAAAAGGGGCAGAATTTTTTTTTAAATCCACACTTCATCCCGTTCCCATAACTATTTGGCATATACAACTCAGATTTTTCAAAAGGCATAAATTCTTCATTTGGAAGCCATTTTTCGAGCCATTTTTTTTTAAACGGTATAATTTTTCGAGATATTTCCATTGGAGAAGTTATTTTTAGCTTTTCTCGTCTTTAGTTTTTTATAAAAATGGAAAGTACATGCCCGATTATTCTTAATAGCACCAATTATTTCCAATGGCTACCTCACATGGTAGATATACTTAGAAGTAAAGGGCTTTATAGAATAGCCACAGGATAAGAAATTAAACCTTCCGATGAGGATAAAGCTTCTAAATGGGAAAATAAATGAGCTCAAGCATGAGGGTTGATAGGAATTTCCATTGCTCAAGATCTTTGATTTCATATCCTTGACATTGACACCCTTGATGAAGCCCTGGAAAAGCAAAAAATTGTTTTTGGCATTCAAAATCAAATCAGGGCCCACCAGCTTGAAAATGAGTTGCTTACTTTGGACCCCAATAATTTCTCCTCCATTGAATATTTTTTGTCCAAATTTAAGACCCTCCGAATTCTTTTAGAAGGTTGTAAGATCAAAAACGACGATGGTAGCCTCATCTATTTCATTCTTGCTAAGCTTGGCCCTGCATACTCTGTATTTGTTTCCGCCTTCAATTCCACTAGAGAAGCCATCATTTTTTCAGGAACCACCTACAAGAATCCCTCTTTTGATTCCTTTTGTGATTCTTTGATAAGAGAACAAGAAAAACTTTTACACATTGGTCTTATCACTGTTGGAAACGCTTCTAAGAAAGCTATAGCAGCCCAACAACAACCATATCAAAAGAATCCCAAGAAGAAATATCCTAAAAAATATGGTCCTAAACCAAAAAAGTGCCCTAAGAAATTTCATCTGCAAACTGAAAAATCAAATCACCAAAATAATAAGGAAAATCAAAACAAAAGGAAGAAGACAGATAGACATTGCAAATTTTGCAATCGGGATGGCCATATAATGTCCAAATGTTTTAAGAAGATGGAAGCCTTAGAAGCAGCAATGAAGAAGCACAACATCAATTTGGAGCACTCTTCACCTTCATATTCAGGAATGGAACTTTCCGCTTGTGGTTTTCAAGCATCAAGATCTTGTTATGCATTAAATGTATCTTCCTCTTCTCATTCTCAAGAGTGGCTCATTGATTCTAGAGCTTCTTATCACATGGCCAAAAATAAAGCCATGTTTTCTTCTTTAAATGATTGTAACAGCAAAAATATTTATGTTAGTGATGATAGATCTCTTAGTGTTGTAGGATCTGGAACCATTCATCACGATAATGGTCAGTTTAATGATGTACTATGTGTTCCTACCTTGTCATGCAACCTTCTCTCTGTTTATTAGATAACTCATTCAGGTGAAGGGAAAATAGTAGAATTCTCACCTCATGATGTTGTAATCAAGGACCTCAAAGATCCTAAACATATTTTAGTTACACTCATTGTTGATGATTCCACAAGGTTGTATAAGTTTGACAACTCTGGGTCATCCTCTCTTCCCTCCATTTTTTTGTCTCATAATGATGATGTGAGCAAACTTTGGCATGAGCGATTTGGTCACATAAACTATCACTCTCTTCAAACTCTATGTAAGGAAAATATGGTGATGGGCCTTCTTATGGTATCTTTCTGAGATGGTGTTTGCTCCGGATGTGTACTCGGAAAACATCATCGGGATAGTTTTGACAAACGTGCCTCTTGGCACGCTTCAACCCCTTTGCAGCTTGTGCACAATGATTTATGTGGTCCACTTCATGTTGTTTCTTTCTCTGGTTGCAAGTAATTTTTAACTTTCATTGATGATTTTTCCAAACGCACTTGGGTATACTTCTTAAAACTCAAAAGTGAAGTTTTTAACATGTTCTTGGCCTTTAAGGCCTTTGTTGAGAAACAATCTGGACATCAAATTCTTAAGTTAAGACTAGACAATGGAGGAGAATATGTTAACAACAAATTTATCAACTTCTGCACTAAGCATGGCATTCAATTGCAACATACCGTTCCATATACTCCACAAAAAAATGGTGTAGCTGAAAGGAAGAATCACACCTTAAAAGAAATGGCTAATTGTATGCTTCAATCTAAAGGACTTGGTCTCAATTTTTGGGAAGAAGCCATTAACTGTGCAAATTACATGTTAAATCGCACTCCTACTAAGGTTTTAAAGAATATAACTCCAGAAGAAGCTTGGAGCTCAATCAAACCATATGTAAGTCACTTTCGTGTTTTTGGAAGTGATGCTTGGGCCCATATTCCAGATGCAAAGCATAAAGCCTTAGAACCTAAGAGTGAAAAATGCATTTTTGTTGGATATTTTGAAGATGTCAAAGGATATAGACTTCTTCAACCAAAATCCAAAAATATAATCATTATAAGAGATGTAAAATTTAATGAAAATATATTTGCATGTGAGCCTAGTTCGGCTGGTGTGCCACCTTTGGCCTACGAGCCTAATTCGGCATATGTGCCACCTCTCTCTCTCTTCTATTTTTAATAGCATTCCTTCTAGTTCAGATGATGACATCGAGGATGAAATTCCTCCACCTCTTGAAATGGTTTCTTATACTCCACCGCTTCCAAGATGGGTCTGCTCTACTCGGGATGCAGCAGGTTCTCTTGCAGGTGACTCTGTCGATCCACGATGTACACGTTCTCAGTTCGAAAGAGCTTCTTCCTTATTGGCTCAGGTTCCAAAAAAACTTGATCCATAAACCTTTGAAGAAGCCTTCGGTCATCCAAATTGGGATGAAGCTATGAATGAAGAATATAATTCCTTATTAGCGAATGATACTTGGGATCTTGTTCCTCTTCCAAAATGAAGAAAACTTGTTAGATGAAGATGGGTTTACAAAACAAAGTTTGGACCAGATGGAAAAGTGGATAGACATAAATCTTGTCTTGTCGCTAAAGGATTTTCACAAATTGAAGGCATTGACTATACTAAAAGATTCTCCCCTATTGAAAAAATGAATTCTATCCACCTTGTTCTTTCCCTTGATGCTTCCTTTAAATGGGAAGTCCATCAGATGGATGTTAAATCTGCCTTCTTACATGGATATTTACATGAAGAAATCTACATGGAACAACCCCTAGCTTTATCCAAAATGACTCTAGCCTTGTTTGTTGCCTTAGGAAGTCTCTCTATGGTCTCAAACAAGCTCCTCGGGCTTGGTATGCCAAAATGGATAGATTTCTATTAGATAATGGCTTTTCTAGGTCTCATTCTGTCAACACTGTCTACACCAATAAAGTGGGTAAGTCCTTCACCATCCTTGTTTTTTATGTTGATGATATTATCCTTACTGGTAGTGATCCAAAACATATAAACCATGTGAATTCTAGCCTCAAAAAGAATTTTGAAATGACAGACTTAGGACACTTGCATTATTTCCTTGGTCTTCAATTCTTGCAATCCAAGGAAGGCATTACCCTCTCTCAGTCCAAGTATGCTTGTGATCTTCTACACCACTTTCACATGGAAGACTGTAAGCCAGCCCCTTCTCCCTTTCAGTCTGGAGTCAAGCTTTCAGTCAACTGTACTACCCCTGAAGTTGATGCTACCTTATATCGTCAACTTGTTGGTAAACTTCTATATCTAACCCATACCCATCCTGACCTTTCCTTTGCCGTTGGTCTTGTCGCTCGGTTTATGCACCAACCTCATGAAAGTCACTGGAAAGCAGCTAAAAGAATACTTCGATATATTCGAGGTACAATTCAGTTTGGGATTCATTACAGTGCAGGAGCATCTCCATTGTTGATTGGTTTCACTGATTCTGATTGGTCTGGTGACCTTGATGATCGAAAGTCTACTGCAGGCTATGTATTCACTCTTGGTTCAGGACCTATTACTTGGTCTTGTAAGAAACAAAGTGCCATCTCTCTTTCTTCAGCAGAAGCAGAGTATCGTGGTGCAGTTGAAGCCAACAAGGAAGCCATGTGGCTTCGTCGATCCTGTCTGAATTTGGTCTTCATCAGCAGCATCCAACTGCACTTTGGTGTGATAATGAGAGTGCCATTCAACTATGTAAAGATCCAGTTCAGCATCAGCGTATGAAACACATTGAACTCCACATACACTTCATCAGAAAGCTCATTCATGATCATGCTCTTGAAGTGTAGTACTGTCCAACCAATGATCAAGTAGCCGATATCTTTACAAAGGCTCTCACAAAAGCGAAGTTTACCAAACTTCGATCCATGCTTGGAGTTCAGGAAAGTTGTCATTAAGGGGGGATAGGCTATAATGCCTCCTTCCTTCTCCTATTATGTCACTTTTGCAAATCCTTCAATCCTATCCCAATTTGTTCTTAAGGGGGGATGTTAGGATATTTCGACACATAGGAAATAGGCTCCTTTTGTGTCACCTTTGTAAATCCTTCAATCCTATCCCAAGTTGTTCTTAAGGGGGGATGTTAGGATATTCCGACACATAGGAAATAGTTAAGAATAACTTATTCTAGTGTAGAGTTAGGTAAAGTGTGTTTCTTTACCATGTGAATTTGTAACTTATAATCCGACGGTCACGATTTGTAGTGATCCAACAGTTATCTCTCACCTCGGTATTAACAACACTTGATCTGTGGCTTAGCACGCGATTGGTCCATGATCTCTATTTAAAGATCATGGAGGGTCATTTGTCCGGTAACCATTTTTAATAGAAACATATGTAACATTTTCAGCCTTATCCTCTAAACAATAAATAGAAAGTAAGTTTTTCTTAAAACCTGGGAAATATAAGATGTTGTTGAGGTGAATGATTCCACTTGAATCAAGCTCCAAAGATGTAAACCTAATTATTTTCACTACATATCATTTTTTGTCTCCAAGTTCGATAGAGTGCAATTAGTTTCCATTATATAGGGTTTGGATTTGATTGCATTCTCTCATCATATGTCTTGAGGCACCACTATCAATAACCCATACATTCTCATATTTGAAAGTGTTAGATAAATCAGAGAAAAAAATTCCATCTGATACTTGCTTTTCAATATGGAGATGATCTTCAATAGATAGTTCTTCATAGATGTAGTGAGGTTTCCCATAAGCTTGAAACCATTCTTCAAAACCCTTGTCATAATGCTCACTAACTGTGATAGTATCATTTTTGTGCCTTAGCTCTAGTACCATGTTAGAAAATATAGAGACTTGTAGATTAGAACTTACTTTCTTTATCATGATAATTACTTGTGATGTTAGTTGGTTCATTATTACTTCTTTAGTTATGTTCATCAATCAATTACCAAAACAATGAAGATAAAAAAGAGACAAAATACACAAGATATAGGCTCTAAGCCAGGGAAAAACCCCTCCAAGGGGAAAACCCAAAAATGTCTTCTCTTCTTCTTTAGAATATTCTTACAAAAGAGACTTCCAAGACCCAAATGAAAAATCCAACCAACCCTCCAAGGCCAAAGACAACCCCCAACAAGATCTGCTTCAGAATGACTTCTAAAACTTTGATATTGTAATAAAACTACTAGAACTTTGTCCCCAACAATAGAATTTTGGCCCTACAACTTTGACCCCCTGCAATTGCTTCAGAATTTTAACCTCCTACAACTAGAAGCTTCACAAACCCTACCAAGAAAAAGAGAAAGATAACCCTTGATAAAATTTGACTTCTACTTCCTCTCCTTCGTCCTCTAGCTACTCTTTTCTCCTTCGCTATTATATATAGAACTTGCTTGAGATGAGTGTCGAAATGAGGTCGAGTTCTATTGTATTTATAGCCTTTCCTGAGGGTCAAATACCCCTCCTTTAGTGTTGGGTATGTGTTATATTTTTTCTACTATTAGTCGCACGTGCAAACCCTATTTTTCGGTGGGCGGACCAGCCCATTGTTTTGTGCATGGGTTTGCACATTGTTTTGGGGCATGATGGTTTTCGGCCCCTGGTATTTTGTAGACACGGTCAAGGGAAATATGATTGTTTTCTAATCCAGGGTTAATGGATTGGGGTTTATTAATTCTTATACATGTATATATATATGTGTGTGTGTGTGTGTGTGTGTGTGTGTGTTGTAACACTAAAAAAAATATAATGAAAAATCAAGCTGGTAGTCTTGATTTGGGATCCAGGGGAAAATATCTGTGTATATATGTTTTATGTTTTATTCTCTCGCTATTGTTTATTTTATGTTTTTAAGATTAATTTGTAGATAATTTCTATACAAGGTTAAAACCTACATTTGGTATTAGATTTTTTTCGGCTTCAAGGGGATGCCTTTGCTACTGAGGGGTTTTTTTCTTGGGCCTGTCGTAGACCCTGTTCAGTGGGAGATATGTGGGATCAATTCTTGCAGTGAAAGAAGATGGCGAGTAAAATGGTCATAGTTTTGAGTTTTGGAAGCTCAAGATGAAGGATCTTCTGGTGGATAAAGATGAGTGGATCGCAGTAGATCTGAGTACTAAACCAACGATAATGTCAAATGAAGACTGGAAGAAGTTGGATCAGAAGGTAAAGAGCACAATACGGTTGGGTGTCTTAGATTAATTATTGTTGAATGTATCTAGGGAAGTGTTGAAGCCTCAAAAATCATAGCTTCAAATATTGGGTAAAACCACCCAGTCCGGACCTTAGTACAACTCCTTTTCCGTTTGGGATGGTGGCTCCGACTAGATAATATGGGACCAGTTTCCAAATGATATATGGGTTGATGGTTGGTTGTTTGTATAATGGGTAATGGAAATGATAATGAGTCTAATATATAACTTAATGAATACAAATAACTCTACTTAACCCGGATATCTTATGACAAATGCGATTTCAGATTTGTTCCAATTAGATGAATAATCATATAGATGACTTATTTATCTAAAAGAGAAATATATTCACATATAATAATTAATTTGTTTAAGAAATTAAAAAAAAGTAATGATGATAACATATCATATTCATTTATATTTCTCACATATATTCTAAAAGATAACAATTCTAAGTTTTAAGAAAAGATATAACTAAAGGATTGTTTTATAAGCGTATATATGTAAACAATAGCAATTTTTAAAAAGAATGTTTCATTGCATAAAAAAAATTGTACAATATGATAACGATAAAAATACCAGACACATTTGTAATCCTCTGATGCAAATAACACTCCGATCCCGCTTTCTTATTTAGAACAAACTCCAGGAAAAACAAAAATGCAAATCCTTGGAAATAATTTTCTCATAAAATTGGAAAACCTTGATCCACCATTAATAAAAATAATATATTCGGAAGTACAGAAGTGTATCTTCCTAAGTAAAAAATTAATACAAATTGAGGACCCATTTATAAATACATGAAAGGGGTTTAAATAATAATAAACTTAAAACAAACTATCTAAAATATCGCTCAAAAAATGTAAAATCAGAGATCCGATTTCAAAAATAGAATTGTGATCTCCATTGAAACAGGTTCATTATATATCTGGTATGTGCAACTGGCAAATTGATAGCATCTATTTCACTTCGGGAGGATGACTCAATCGGGAATGTAGCTGACTGGTATATGTGGCATCCGAAAGTTCTGGAATCATATAACTGATGGCATTAGAGAGGCATTTTGTAGTCATTTGCTGGTTGTGTGGCTTAACCAAGTATGACCAGAATGTATCCCATGTGATTCTTTGTATTGCGCTGATCTATTGGTCCTTATTGGATAAGTCCTGCTTCCATTGTTTCTCTATTTCTTTGACCTTTTGGAGTTTCCCTAGGATGCAATCAGAAATCAGGTTGGCCGCATACAAACTGTCATTGACTAATTCCATTAAATTGTTCATTACAGCTCTTGCTCTGGAGGTAGCCCGTTCTCCCTTAATCAACTATGTCTCCCATTCTGTAAAAAAAAATTCTTTGTGTGATTCTTGAATCTTGGGAAGATTGGTAGCGATGCCTTGATCTGTGTCTTGCCATGTGAGGAATCCCAAAATTTTCTCATCGGCATCTTCAAATTCTAACCTTGTATTTATTGCCTTTTCTATGAGTGATGTCGCTATTTCACATAGAGAGTCAGCCAGTGATATTTTATGACATAAAATATCAAGTTTTTGTGAGAATTTTTTACTTAATTCGAGAGCCTCCATTTTGAATTGATCAAGTTCAGGACACTCCTCAAAATATTTGTATTTGTGCTTGTAACAAAGCACTCTGTTCTTCTTTGGCCATCTTTTCTTTTTGAAGCATTACCTTTAATTTGTTTAGCTCTTGTGATAGTTGTTGTTCTTTATGTATAGCTTGCTGGTCAAGCTTTTGTTTCTCAACATTCAGTTGCTCAATCTTTTGACTTTCTTCAATTAACTGTTGTTCTAGCTGTGCTATTTTTTGGTGATCCGCTGTTGCCTTTTCTTCCAGCAGCGATATTTTTTGATCTTTTTCCTTTCTCAATTGACTGACTTCAGAGGCTTTGTCCATTGTTTCTGCCGTATAAGCCCCCACATATTGAAATAATTTAGTTAAATCCTCTAAGGGATTAACTTCAGCGTCCTTCCAGACAACATTCATTAATTCGAATTGGGGAGATGAAAATAGACCCTGATCAATTTTCCTCTTCCTTCTTTGTTTTCTAACTACAGCCCTATGCTTTGGACTGTAAAAGACATCTAGGGGCGGTATATCTTCAATTTTTAATATAATTTCTTCAAAAGGATTTTCTGGAATAATCTCAACATATTTTCTATTAGTATTTCTGATTGTTCCTTCAACTGTAACATTGGTGACCAAAGGTTGTTGTGTTGTGGGCGATTGCATTGTAGACACATTCTAGGAATCATTTTGACTCTTGATTTACCGATCAAACTGTTTTTATTCCTTCAATAAATTTGAATCATCATGTATATCCATTTCAGGGGAATCGCCATCTATTTTACCTATTTTTTCCTATTCAGTTTGAATGTCAACCTTACTCCCTGTATTCTTCTCTTCACTGTTTTCTTCCTGCTGTAGTAGAGTAGTTCTCCACTGATCAAGAGGTATTGTTAGTAGTCTCTTATTTCTGAACTGTAGGAACTCCTTCATGTCACCTGCTCCAAATTTTAAATTTGCTAAATTTTTAACCTGTGAAAATCCTTTGGCCGAGGCAAATAGATCATCAAAATCAGAATCTTCATGTTCAAATTTACCAACTTGCACCATAGATGTAAAGCTATAGGCAACTTTCTTTGGATCATACTGTCTTTTGGGGATGGTTTCCAATCTGAGGTCTTTTATTTTTTGGGCTTATTTCTCTGCATGTTTAAAATAATGTAGAGAAAAAGATCCACATCTGAGGGGAAATGTAGGCCACATCAACTTCTTAGAATTCTTTAGGTTTATAGACATTCCTTTCTCTGTTATTTGATAAGTTATTTCTCGGGCTAACAATTTATTGGGAACGTACAAAGGTAGAACATGAGGATCAGTGATACTTTCGAATATCTAGATATAGGTGAATTTTTCTTCTCCAAACCAGCTTCTGATTGAGGTTAGGTCAATGCTGGCCTCATCGGATAACCTTGGAGTGGGTTTGTTGAATATAAATTGATGAACTGGCAAGATAAACCCATGAAAAATTCTGTATATATGGTCTTTGTAATAGGCCTTCCACAAATATTTGTGATAAATGTGGATAGGAATCGGGCTTTGAGGAGTCCACTTCCAACCTAAGATACGGAATTCGGAGTTGAAACATATGGTGTCAGTAATATAAGCACTCATGTAAAATCGGGGTATTATCCGAGTAGTTACAAACCTATTTTTCCTATAATAGAGGATTTTTATTTCCATTTTATCAAATAAAATGGTTGCCCAATCCATGATGTAGGAGTTAACAGTGGCTTCAATTAAAGGTACCATCTCGATAGAAAATCTTTTTGAGTTGACAGTTCGAAATAACCTACACGTCATAGCTGCAGCACAACAATAAGGAGATGCCAAGGATTATATGGAATACATACCCGAAAATTCATGTTTATGTTTTTCTGGAAAATGCCTCCAATCTTTAATGGGGTCTGACTCTACTTCATTTTCTTTGGTGAAATCTTCCAAAAATGCTTTGTTGTAGATTTGTTGAGGGTCTGGTAGGTGATACATATTCTTTATGTCTTCTTCTTTGAAAGACCCGAACATCCTTTTGTCTAACGTAAAGAATGCTCTGTTTGTTATATTGATTGTTTCTATCACCCATCTCACCAAGTCATTATATGGGAGAACATTTGCGTGAGCTGCTACTTTGTGAAGATAGGAGCTTGCCAATTCCTTAAGGGTGCTTTCTGATTTTTTTATCTGAATCTGCCTCCAGCTCTTCTTCTGATATTATGTTTGGATCTTTTTCTTCCAGTAGATTGTAAACTCCTTCCCATGAAGTTTTTCCGAGACCCAAATAGGTAGTATCAGTTACTAATACCAATTTAATTGGTTTATCTTTCGAAACGACGGGAACCTTCACTTTTCTAGATTTCTTAGACATTTTCATGGCTCGTAGGTTTTTCTCAGGCCTGCACAATAGAACAAATTAGCAAAATGATGGAAAATTTATTTTAGGAATGAATACAGAACAGAGAGGAGCTAGTGGCATTTAATCACAACAAATATGACAGATTAAAGAAATATTATTCCATCGAAGATGAAATCCGCGAAGGATTTCAACCCTAATTATCTTTTAATGACATCCTCGTATAATGTGAGATTTTAATGCCATTATGGGATGTCTCTTCGCATATTCATAACGGTCTATTTATAGCTTTAATACCATAACTTTTCCGATGTTTGATCAATGATGATCGCATATCAGAGATCGGAAGTCTCAAGGGTTAGGCTTAATTTTTTCCATTTGATATCTATGATTGCGATTATTGTTGAGCTTGCATGAAGGACGTGGTAATTTTAAATCAATAACATATCAATGTGATTTTCTTTATAAATGATCTATTTGATAAAAAAAATTGTATATTTAATACTACACGTTTTCATTTACGGGGAGCCCGCCTTTGTAATAATGGTATCGCATCGCAGATTTTTAGAGGAGTGTCTTTGGATATGAGTCATGTGTTTTAGCGATGAGCGATCGTGATTTAATTTATTGCATCGGGAATTTTTCAAAGGGTGTATAAGGATGTGATATGACTTCACCGATTTGTGATTGCGATTTGTTTTATTGCATTGGAACTTTTTCCAAAAGGATGCATAAATATGTGATATGACTTCAACGATTTGCGATGGCGATCGGGTTTATCACATCGGAGCTTTTCAAAATGGAAGGTTTGGACTCATGCTCATGCGATATGTGCTTTTAGGATTGCTTAATCGAAAATTAGGGTTGAATGGTAACACAATTGATTCTATAACTTTGAATATACGAAATGCGATAAAGACCTTTATGTTTTTCATTTTTCGTTGGTGTTTAATTCTATCTTATGATGTATCGGATTTCCTAGAAGCATTTTCATGAGTGCAAAGGATCTCTTGATTTGCGATAAGCGATGCTAAGGAAATTTTTATATATCCTTTTATAAAAATTTCTTTTACAAAACATTATTATTGAATCTAAAATGTTTCAAAGAAAAGGGGACCCATTTCTTAAAAAATTAATATAAAAATTTGAAATGGGGAGGGTTGTTTGTACAACACAACAATTGGCAATTCACTGGGAGAAATAGTTATCTTTGAAAAAATAAAGTAATAACTAAATCTTTTGTAAGTAGAAATTTTTGAGGACAAAGAAAAATATCCCAAAAAAATTAGATAGAATCTAACTTTGAATAAAGTAAGAATCAATTGCGCGTTCTTTTTAATCCCTTAAAAATAAAAACATTTTTGGTTTCATCAAGCTTTGATTGGTTGATAAAGATAGAGTAGGGGGCTTCTCTAACTTAGCTTTGGAATTTACTCTTTTGTCACAGCTAGCGCCTCTGCTTCCATCAAACGTCTATAATCTCGAAAGGGTTACCTTTTAACCATTAATCATCCATTAACCCATCCATCTAAGAGTACAAATTTTTAAAAGATAAATCCATAAAGATATTCTATCTTTTGTTTTTTACTCTTTTAACTTAAAAGCAATTGTCCTGGTTTGGGAGCCAGCTGATAACAATGCCATTCATCAATTATAACTAAACTGAACAAACTGGTTCGTGATGAGACCCCTTGTCTTATTATTATAAGCCATTACCCTGTTTTGATATGTAGTATTGGTAATTTCAGTTTGGTTACTTCCCTATGATCATGGTAAGAAGGCTCGTGATGAGACCTCTTATCTTTTATATCAGACATATTTTTAGAATTATACTCTAAAAATCATAAACTTAGTGGATGGGGTGAATGATTCTCTCCTCAAGAGTTAATGGATCACTTTTTAGGGTTTTAGGTGCCAAGTTTTTGGAAAAAATCTTTACTTTTTATAAATAACCTCTCTCTATTGTATAAAATTTAGAATGATTTACAATATTTTCAAGGTTTTGGAAGTTCTTACAAACTTTCACTAAATTCTCAGAGTTTCATATTTTATTTAACTTTCCAAAACTGTAATCACTTCCTTAAAAATTTCTATCTATAAAATCAAGTATTCACAATTTTTCTTCAAAAGATATTTTCAATAGTAAAAGGCCAATGGAAGACTATTTACAATGTTATTTTTAAAGCAAACAAACTTGCATAATGAATATATATAGATAAGAAGGGGTTACCTTTTTAAAAAAAGAATTTTTTTCAAAATAAGCCCATTCACAGGAAGAGACTCTCTCTTTCCTGTTAAATCTTGCAATATGAATGTTGATGAGCCTATTTTTTCAATGATTTGAAATTGTCCAAGCCACATCTTTTGAAATTTGGTATGTTACCTTTATCTTCATGTGATTTGTCCCATTTCAAAACAAGATCACCAATTTGTAATGTTTTAGATCTAGTAGAACTTGCATCAAAAGAATATTTTATAAGTTGTTGATGTTTAACATGAGTGATTTTGGCTTTTTCCCTTTCTTCATCTAATTTGAGGATTTGATCAAATCTTAATTGGACAGAAGATGAAGGATTTTCTTCAATAAATTGTACTAGGGATAGAGATGGGAATGCTAGGTTTGAAGGTATTATAGCTTCTTTCCCATATACTAGATTAAAAGGTGAAGTACCTATTAAGGACTTCTGAGTTATATGATTGGCCCATAGTGCAAAAATCAAAGACTTATGCCAATTCTTTTGATTTTCATCAACAGTTCTTTTGATAATTTTAATGAGATTTTTATTAGTTGATTCAGCCAAACCATTACCTTGGGGGTAATAATTTGCAGAATATTTTAACTTAAAACCTCTTTTGAGTGCAAATTCCATTATACTATTTCCAAAAAAATAAGATGCATTATCAAAAACAAGGGCATTAGGTAGACCAAACCTGATAATGATGAATTGATCAATGAATTCAATGATTGTATCAGAATTGGCTACCTTTAAAGGAATTTCTTCTACCCATTTTGTGTAGCAATCTATTGTTGTAAGGATATATCTGTGTTGCTTGGAAGAATGTGGAACAAATTCTCCTATAATATCAAGTCCCCATTTTTCAAATGGTTTCTCAAATGTTTACTAGTTGTAAAGGAAAAGCTAGTTGTCGTTGTCTTCCACTGGAAGTCTGGCACGTCTTAAATTTCCTCACATAGTCATGGGCATATTTAAACAAAGTAGGCCAATCATATCCAGCATGAATTATCTTATGAGCTGTAGTGTCTCCTCCAAAATGTCCACCTGCTAGTCCATCATGTAATTCCTGCAAAACCTTGTGTGCTTCAGTTTTTTCAAGACATCTTAGTAAAATGGAATCATAATTTCTTCTGAATAACACATAATCAATGATCTCAAAGTGTTTAGATTTTAATCTCAAAGCACATTTACTTTTATAACTAATATCAGGAGGAGCATACCCATTTTTTAAATAAAGGATCAGATCAGCATATAGAGATTCAGAATTTATGATACTTATCTCATTCACTTGAAAATTATTATCTTGATCTTGATGTTCTGGAATATTGGAAGCTCCTACTAATAACCTGCAAAAACCTTGTCCTTTAACAATTTTAGTTGGTTAATATCAAAATCATATTATTGTAAGGTTGTTACCCAATTGGCTCTTTTTTCTCCTACTTCCCTTTGTACTAGCAATTGTCTTACTGCAGAAAATGGGACAATGATTTTGTATGTGTTTTAAGGAGAAATGGCCTAAAGTGTTTGATAGATTTAAACACAACAAAAGCTTGTTTTTCTACTTCTGAGTAGTTAAGTTCAGCTCCTTGCAGATTTTAACTAAAGAAAGAGATATGTGCTTCAATTTGTTGATCATTGAGTTGTGTCAAAACAACAGCATAAGATGTTTCAATGGCTAGAGTGTACATAATAAAATTATTAGAAAAATTAGGAGTTTTTAATGCTCGGGCATTAATAATTGCCTATTTGATTGAATCAAAGGCTTCCTTTTCTTTGTGTCCCCATTTAAAAACTGAATTTTTTCTAATCATAGTTTGTAAAGGTAGGACTATATGAGAAAAATCGGGAACAAATCTTTTTACAAAATTGATCTGTCCTAAAAATGACTGCATGGATTTCTTATTATGTGGCAAAGGGATATCAAAAATCTCTTTTATTCTGTCAGGGTCAATATATATGCCATCTTTGGAAACAACAAATCCTAAGATTTTCCCTTCATTAAGAGCAAAGAATGATTTTTTTGGATTTAAAGAAATGTCGTACCTTCTACATCGTTCAAAGATCTATTTTAAATCTTGTAGATGGTTGGCTCATTTCTTTGAAAAGACAGTTATGTCATCTAGATAGAAAAAAACTGACCTATTAGTCAAACCTTTGAAAGCTATATCCATGGCTCTTTGGAAGGTAGCTCCAGCATTTATCAAACCGAAAGACATTTTTTGGTAGGCATATGTTCCCCATTTGGTTATGAATGTAGTTTTCAGTCTATCATCGAAATGCACTAGTATCTGATTATATCCTGAAAAACCATCAAGAAAAGACATTAATTCAGAACCAGCTACTGCTTGAAGTATCTGTTCCATTGTAGGTAGTGGGAAATTATCCTTTTTACATGACTTATTGAGATTTCTAAAATCTATACAAATCCTAATGTCTTCATTCTTCTTCCTAACAGGTATGAGATTTGAAACCCAATTCGAATGTCTAACAGGGAAAATAATTTTAGCTTTCAAGAGTTTATTCAACTCTATTTTAATTTGACTTTCCAAGTTGGGATGAATTTTCCTTAACTTTTGTTGCACCGGTTTTACATCGGAGATCATTGGAATTGTACGTTGAATGATAGAAGTATCGTAAGTTCTTAAATCTTCGTAATTCCAAGCAAAAACACTTTTGTATTTTTTTATAAATTTGATGAAAGAAAACCTTTTTCTTGTGTTAGCCCGAGTCCTAGATTGACATTTTGTGGTTTGGATTCAGTACCAAGGTTTACTAATTCAAACTTTAAAGTAGAACTTTGAATTTTGGAATTAGTGACCTTTTTGAATCTATCTTTAATATCATAGAGATATTCAAGCTGAACTATAGATTTTGGTATGGAATTTTCATTGTTTTTTTATTTTATTTGGATATCATGATCACTTTCATCAACTATTTGATCATCATAAGTTTTTTCTGAAGTTAATAAGTTTAGAATGTCTTCATCATGATTAAACACTCGCCAATTGGTGACATTGTCAGGGAAAGATGGTCGAAAAATCAATTCAACTGAAAACCTATCTGTACTATAATCCTCAGCTGGAAGGATTTTAGAACCAACATTAGCTAATAAATCAGCTGCTGCATTTTGATATATAAGAATAGGGGAAATATTGAATGCTAGAAAGTGAGTTGTAAGATCTTGAACAAGGGCTTGGTAATGTTTAAGATGACTTGAAAGAAAATGAATAGTATTTTTAACTTGCCTGATGACAATTTCAGAATCACCATATACCTTCAGATATTTGACATTCAAGCCTATTTCTTTGTAAAGTCCTTGAATCAAAGCTTCATATTCTATGGTGTTATTTGTACACTCAAATTCTAGTCTGCATGACAACATAGTTTTTTCCCCTTCTGGACTAACCAAAATACATCCTGCTCTTGCACCATCATTGGAATTTGATCCATCAAAGTACAAAGACCAAAATAAATATTTATCTATAGATTTATTTACATTTTGATTGGCAATATTAACACATCTTGAAGTATCAGAATGTGAGAAGTTTTCAACTTGTGAAATGAAACTATTTACAGGGAAAGGTGATTATTGGGCATTCAAATTTCCAAAGAATGATTCGGCTGAATAATTTCCAAGAATGTTATTATTGAAAGCCATAGGTTGGTTTTCTTGTTCAAACTATGTTACTGTATGAGTCATGTGTTTCTCCCGATCAATCTTAATTTGATTTGGTTTCCCTTTATAGGAAAGCCACATGTGAGACCAATCGGTAGAAATGTAACCATGGAGTTTTTCAGACCAATCCCTGCTTAAAATTAAACCATAAAACTCAGGGATGTCAGCAATCAATATATCAATTCTCTGAATTACTCTAGGATCAACTAATAGCCTAATAGTTACTGAATTAATCTCTCCTAAGACTTACACTTTAGTCCGATCTAATTGGACAATATGAACTGCAGATTTTTGGGGTTCAATGTTTAATTTAGAGCACACTGAGGCTGGCATTATGTTTGATGATGCCCCTGGACTGATCAATAAGTTATGTATATTCCTATTATAGATCTCGTAAGTTAAGAGAAAAGGAGGCATATGTGAATTAGATTTATCTCCAATCAGAACAACATCAGTAGCATCTACTTTCTCAGATGGTGGCTTACCTGATCCTTTGGCTACCTTGGATATTACACCAGTTGGAAGAGGAGAAGCAGGCACTGCATTTAATTCTTTTAACAACAGCTTTTGTTGATGTTGAGCTTGCTGAGTTCATGTAAAGAAATATTTTCTCTAGTCTTCTTCATATCTTCTATAATGTTATAATCCATAGAAACAGACACTACTAGTGTTTTAGATGTTGATGAAGGATTAGGAGATGATGGTTGATTTTGAGTAGGCAAAGGAGAAGTTTTCTTTATGGGAGCTTTATCTTTGGTAGCAGGAGTTGAATTTTTCTTCTTGGGGGATGCTTGAACAGGTTCTGCTGCATTCTTACTTCTTGTGTTCACTGGGAGAGCTTCCTATTCATTTTCGTTATCTTCGTTAGACAAAATAAAATCCCACATCCCATGGCATTCAACTATTTCGTCTTCTTCGTTTTCTTCAGATGATAGAAGTGTGTCTTCCTCTTCATCTTCTTCTGACTTTGCATTAGATATTGTATTAGGAGGTTTAGGTTTAGTTGGCTGATTTCTTTTGAAGTTCCTAAATGGCCTTTTAGTGGAAGTTTCAGCTACCTGTTTTTTAATTTCAACCATTTCATTGGACATAGTTTTTAGGAATTTTTGTAATCCTTCCATATCATATGGATGTTTGGGCACTTTTTTCTTTGAATCGTATTTGAAACTAACCTTTTTATATTTTCTCTCTTCATTAGGATTATTTTTGTCTAAGGAAATGATACGTTTTTCTACATCGATTGCTTCCTTCATGTTTTCAGCTAGTGTAGGTTTAGCAACTCTATCTACAAAGATAGCTATATTTGAAGGCAAAGCGGATATATACCATTCACTTCGGACTTCTTCACTAGGCTTTGATGTTGTGGGAATTTTATTCAACAACTTGTTAAATCAGGAGTTGAAATCTTTGATGGGTTCCTTAGATTCTGATCTCAAATTAGAGAGATCATTAATCAAAGTTGCTACTGATCTATCATCTTCTGAATTTGGTTAGGAATTGTTCCTAAAAACATCCCAGCTATCAATAGACCCTGTTGGTAATGAAAAATACCAAGATCCTACTTCTCCTTGTAAAGTATATGGAAATGATCTCATCACAGCATCTTCTTGTGTTACTCCATTTAAGTTTACCGACAACATGAAGTTGTTAATGTGTTCTTGAGCTAGTATGCCAAGGTCGGGACTAAACTTTGGTAACAATTTCTCAAGATTAGATGGTAATTGACTCAAAGGTGCAGGCATTGCAACAACTCATGGATTGGTCCATGGTATTTGTTGAGGTTGTGCCATCATTGTACTAACGGTAGAGGAAGTTGAAGGAACAGTCGAAAGCATTTGAGTAGATGCTGTTGAAATAGTTATACTCTTCTGGATTGTGATTTGAAGTTGGGAAGCAGATGGAAATGATGTGAAAGATGTGGATGATAATGATGAAAGAGTCTCACTATATGACTCTAAAAGTGTTTTTCTAGCTCTTTTTCGACTTGGCAGAGGAAGTTTAGTCGGTAAAATACCAAGATTTTCGCTTTGCGGTCTAGTAAGAGGCTGGGAAGGAGTGTATTGTGAAGTCACACTGCCTTGGGATAGCTCAAATTCTTCTTGCGATACTAAAAACCCTTTGATTTTATGAATTAGAGATTGTACTTCAGGAGATTCAAAAGATGAATCTTTTGATATGTCTACGGTTTTGGCAGTCGATGTAGTAATTTTCTTTTCAACTTCTTCCCTAGAAATTTGAGATGAAGGAGAAGTTGAAGAAGGTGATGAGGGTGAATTGCTCTGGGAATGGCCTGTGGATTTGGATTTACTTTCCATTCATAGTTTAGGGCCCTCCTTCTAGCGCCAAAAATGTTGAAGCCTAAAAAATCCTAGCTTCAAACATTGGGGAAAACCACCCGGTCCAGACCTTAGTACAACTCCTTTTATGTTTGGGATGGTGGCTCCAACTGGATAATATGGGACCATTTTCCCAATGATATATGATTTGATGGTTGGTTTTTTGCATAACGAGTAATAGAAATGATAATGAGTCTAATCTATAACTTAACAAATACAAATAACTCTACTTAACCCGGGTATCTTATGACAAATGCGATTTCAGATTTGTTCCAATTAGATGAATAATCATATAGATGAATTATTTATCTATCACATATAATAATTACTTTTTTTATGAAATTAAACAAAAGTAATGATGATAACATATCGCATTCATTTATATTGCTCACATATATTCTGAAAGATAGCAATTCTAAGTTTTCAAAAAAGATATAACTAAAGGATTGTTTTATAAACATATATATGTAAACAATAGCAATTTTTAAAAAGAAGGTTTCATTGCATAAAGAAAATTGTACAATATGATAACGATAAAAATACTAGACACATTTTTAATCCTTTGATGCAAATAACACTCTGATCCCGCTTTCTTATTTAGAACAAATTCCAGGAAAAACAAAAGTGCAAATCCTTGGAAATAATTTTCCCATAAAATTGCAGAATCTTGATCCACCATTAATAAAAATAATATATTCAGAAGTACAGAAGTGTATCTTCCCAAGTCAAAAATTAATACAAATTGAGGACCCATTTCTAAATACATGAAAGGGGTTTAAATAATAATAAACTTAAAACAAACTATCTAAAATATCGCTAAAAAAATGTAAAATCGGAGATCTGATTTCAAAAATAGAATTGTGATGTCCATTGAAACAGGTTCATTGTATATCTGGTATGCGCATCTGGAAAATTGATAGCATTTATTTCAATTCGAGAGGATGACTCAATCGGGAATGTAGCTGACTGGTATATGTGGCATCCAAAAGTTCTGGAATCATATAACTGATGGCATTAGAGAGGCACTTTGTAGTCATTTGCTAGCTGTGTGGCTTAACCAAATAGGACCAGAATGCATCCCATGTGATTCTTTGTATTGCACTGATCTGTTGGTCCTTATTGGCTAAGTCATGCTTCCATTGTTTCTCTATTTCTTTGACCTTTTGGGGTTTCCCTGGGATGCAATCGGAAATCAGGTTGGCCACATACAAACTATCATTGACTAATTCCACTAAATTGTTCATTACAGCTCTTGCTCTGGAGGTAGCCTGTTCTCCCTTAATCAATTGTGTCTCCCATTCTGCAAACAAAATTTCTTTGTGTGGTTCTTGAATCTTGGGAAGATTGGCAACGATGCCTTGATCTGTGTCTTACCATGTGATGAATCCTGAAATTTTCTCATCGGCATCTTCAAATTATAACATTGTATTTACTATCCTTTCTATGAGTGATGTCGCTATTTCACATAGAGGGTCAGCCAATGATATTTTATGAAATAAAATATCAAGTTGTTGTGACAATGTTTTACTTAATTCGAGAGCCTCCATTTTGAATTAATCAAGTTCAGGATACTCCTTAAATTTTTATATTTTTTCTTGTAACAAAGCACTCTGGTCTTCTTTGGCCATCTTTTCCTATTGAATCATTACCTATAATTTTTTTAGCTCTTGTGATAGTTGTTGTTATTTATGTATAGCTTGTTGTTCAAGCTTTTGTTTCTCAGCATTCAGTTGCTCTTTAAGTTGCTCAATCTTTTGACTTTCTTCAATTAGCTGCTTTTCTAGCTATGCTATTTTTTGGTGATCCGTTGTTGCCTTTTCTTCTAGCAGCGATATCTTTTGATCTTTTTCCTTTATCAATTGACTAAGTTCAAAGGCTTTGTCCATTTTTGTTGTCTTATAAGCATCCGCATATTGAGATAATTTAGTTAAATCCTTTGAGGGATTAACTTCAGAGTCCTTCCAGACAACATTCATTAATTCGACTTGGGGAGATGAAAATAGACCTTGATCAATTTTCCTTTTCTTTCTTTGTTTTCTAACTACAGCCCTATGCTTTGGATTGTAAAAGACATCCAGGGGTGGTATATCTTCAATTTTTAATATAATTTCTTCAGAAGGATTTTCTGGAATAATCTCAACATTTTGTCTACTAGTATTGCGGATTGTTCCTTCAACTGTAACATTGGTGACCAAAGGCTGTTGTGTTGCGGGCGATTTCATTGTAAACAAATTATGGGAATTATTTTGACTCTTGATTTTCCAATCAAATTGTTCCCATTCCTTCAATAAATTTGAATGATCATGTATATCCATTTTTGAGGAATCGCCATATTTTTTACCTTTTTTTTCCTGTTCAGTTTGAATGTCAACCTTACTCCCTGTATTCTTCTCTTCACTATTTTCTTCCTGTTGTAGTAGAGTAGTTCTCAACTGATCAAGAGGTATTGTTAGTAGTCTCTTGTTTCTGAACTGTAGGAAATCTTCCATGAACCTGCTCCAAATTTTAAATTTGCTAAATGTTTAACCTGTGAAAATCCTTCGGCCGAGGCAAATAGATCATCAAAATCAGCATCTTCATGTTCAAGTTTACCGACTTGCACCATATATGTAAAGTTATAGGCAACTTACTATCGATCATACTGTCTTTTGGGGATGGTTGCCAATATGAGGTCTTTTATTTTTTGGGCTTCTTTCTCTGCATGTTTAAAATCATGTAGAGAAAAAGATCCAAATCGGAGGGGAAATGTAGGCCACATCAGCTTCTTAGAATTCTTTAGGTTTATAGGCATTCCTTTCTCTGTTATTTGATAGGCTATTTCTTGGGCTAACAATTTATCGGGAATGTACAAGGGTAGAACATGAGGATCATTGATACTTCCAAATATCCAGATATAGGTGAATTTTTCTTCTCCAAACCAGCTTTCGATTGAGGTTAGGTCAATTCTGGCCTCATCGGATAACCTTGGAGCGGGTTTTTTGAATATAAATTGATGAAATGGCAAGATAAACGCATGAAAAATTCTGTATATATGGTCTTTGTAATAGGCATTCCACAAATATTTGTGATAAATGTGGATAGGAATCGGGCTTTGAGGAGTACACTTCTAGCCTAAGATAGGGAATTTAGAGTTGAAACATATGGTGTCAATAATATAAGCACTCTTGTAAAATGGGGGTATTATCCGGGTACTTACAAACCTATTTTTCCTATAATCAAGGATTTTGCTTGCCATTTTATCAAATAAAATGGTTGCCCAATCCATGATTTAGGAGTTAATAGAGGCTTCAATTAAAGGTACCATATCGATAGAAAATATTTATGAGTTGACAGTTCGAAATAACCTACACATCATAGCTGCAACATAGCAATAAGGAGATGTGAAGGATTCTACGGAATACATACCTGAAGATTCATGTTTATTTTTTTCTGGAAAATGCCTCCAATCTTCAATGGGGTCTGACTCTACCAATTTAGCTGGTTGATCTTTTGGAATGATGGGAACCTTCACTTTTCTAGATTTCTTAGACATTTTCATGGTTCGTAGGTTTTTCTTAGGTCTGCACAATAGAACAAATTAGCAGAATGACGGAAAAATTATTTTAGGAATCAATACAGAACAGAGAGGAGCTAATGGCATTTAAACACAACAAAGATGACAGATTAAAGAAATATTATTCCATCGAAGATGAAATCCGTGAAGGATTTCAACCCTGATTATATTTTAATGACCTCCTCGTATAATGTGAGATTTTAATGCCATTATGGGATGTCTCATCACATATTCATAACGGTCCATTTATAGCATTAATACCATAACTTTTTCGATGTCTGATCAATGATGATCGCATATTGGAGATCGGAAGTCTCAAGGATTCGGTTTAAGATTTTCCATTTGATATCTATGATTGCGATTATTGCTGAGCTGGCATGAAGGACGCGATACTTTTAAATCAATAAAAAATCAATTTGATTTCTTTATAAATAATCTATTTGATAAAACATTTGTATATTTAATACTTCATGTTTTCATTTACGGGGAGTGCGCTTTTGTATTAATGATATCGCATCGCAGACTTTTAGAGGAGTGTCTTTGGATATGAGTCATGTGTTTTAGCAATGAGCGATCGCAATTTAATTTATCGCATCGAGAACTTTTCAAAAGATGCATAAAGATGTGATATGACTTCACCGATTTGCGATTGCAATCAAGTTTATCGCATCTGAACTTTTTCCAAAAGGATGCATAAAGATGTGATATGACTTCAACGATTTGCGATTGTGATCGGGTTTATCACATCAGAGCTTTTGAAAATGGAAGGTTTGGACTCATGCTCATGCAATATGTACTTTTTCGATTGCTTAATCGCAAATCGGGGTTGAATGATAACACAATTGATTCTATAGCTTTGAATATGTGAAATTCGATAAAGGCCTTTATGTTTTTCATTTTTCGTTGGGGTTTAATTCTATCTTATGATGTATCAGATTTCTTAGAAGCATTTTCATGAGTGAAAAGGATCTCTTGATTTGTGATAAGTGATGCTAAGGAAATTTTTATATATCCTTTTATAAAAATTTCTTTTTCAAAACATTATTATTGAATCTATAACTTTTCAAAGAAAAGGGGACCCATTTCTTAAAAAATTAATGTAAAAATTTGAAATGGGGAGGGTTTTTTGTACAGCACAACAGGAAGCTACGGTGAAGAATTTGTGGGACAAGCTAGGGACTTTGTACCAACGTAAGTCTCTGGTGAATAAATTGTTCCTGCGGAAGAAGCACTATAACCTGAGGATGAAGGATGGAGACTCGGTGACAGAGCATCTGAACGCCTTCAATATTGTGGTAATTCAACTGTCATCTATTGATATTAAAATCTCAGATGAAGATAAGTGCATCAGTTTGTTGTTTTCTCTACCATATTCATATGAAAGTCTGGTTATTGCAATAGGTAGCAATACAACTACCTTGAATTTGGATGAAATTGTCTCAACCTTGTAGTTGGAGGAAATGAGATGGAGAAATATGGAGGGACGGAATGGAGATGCCTTATTTGTACGAGGAAGGTCCCGGAACAAAAATAAAAATAAAAAAATTCGAGTGGGAGATCTAAATCTAGGGAAAGATCTAAATTTCCAAGAAAGCGTGTAAAGGTGTGCTGGAAGTGTGGAAAGGAAGGGCACTACAAAAAGGACTGCATATCTAAAGTTCCTAAGAAAGGAAAGGGATCTGATGATTCCCCTTCTGCAGAAGCAAAAACCACCTCAGATGAAGGTGGGGATGTGTATTTGGCTTATTCTTCAAATACACATGTAGATCATGAGGCATGGTTGATTGACTCAGGTGCATCCTTTCACTTCACTCCCCATAAGGAGTGGTTTCGCAAGTATCAAAAGTATGATGCTGTTGATGTCTTCTTAGGAGATGATAGGAAGGCTATAATCGTTATATATGGAAAAGTTAATCTTAAACTACAAGGTGGAATGATTAGAACACTTCGTGGTGTTCTGCATATTCCTACATTGGCCATAAATCTAATTTTTGTAAGAAAGATGGATGACGCAGATGTAAAAATAGTGTTCAAGAAATATACATGCAAGATGGTTCAAGGAGCACTAGAATTAATGTGGGGAGTTCAGATTGGAATTATGTACAAGCTTCAGGGTAGCACTGTTATTGATGGGTGCAACGGTTATGTGGTTCCTGAAAGTGGAGCAAAAAGCCTAGCATTCTCTGGAGAAAAGACCATGCTATGGCATCAAAGGCTTGGAAATATTTGATAGAAGGGCCTTCAGATACTACATGGTAATCAAAAAGGTGGAAGGTATGTATAATTTCTCTCTAGATTTCTATTTATATGAACATTGTGTATATGGGAAGCAGAATTGGGTGAGATTCCCTTTTGGTGCTAAGAGGGAGAACAAGATATTAGAGCTTATGCACAACAATGTGCTCGGACCTGTGTCGGTTCCATCATTGGGAAAGTATACGTATTATGTTTCATCCATATATGAATTCTCAAGGACTACATGGATATATTTCTTGAGGAAGAAATATGAAGTATTCGACGAATTTGAGGAATTTAAGGCTCTAGCAGATAACCAGACAGAGAAGAAAATAAAGGTGTTGAGGACATATAATGATGGAGAGTTCTACAAGAATAAATTTCAAGAGTTATATAAGAAGTGTGGTATAGCACGACAGAAGACTACTCCATACACACCTCAGCAAAATGGAGTTGGAGAGATAATGAACAGAACATTGATGGAAAAGCTAATAATAATGATCAGTGGTACCTAGTTAGGACAGAAATTCTGGGCAGAGGCAATGGAGACAGCGTGTTACCTATTTAATAGGTCAGCTTCATCAGCGTTGGAGGATAAGACTCCACATCAGATATGGGATGGTAATAAACCCTCCTTTTCACATATGAGGGCATTTGGATGTGATGCATATGTACATGTCCCAAAGGAGAAAAGGACCAAGTTGGATACTAAATTTTAAAGGTGGATATTTATTGGGTATAAGGATGGTTTAAAAGGTTACAATATATGGAACCCAGAAACAAGGAAGGTTGTGTACAACCGAGATGTGGTGTTTAGAGAGGTGAAAGATGTTGTTAAACATGAATTCCTACTAAAGGAATCTCAGAAGATAGAGTTTGAGCTAAAGGATGATGAATCAGACTCTACAACAGAAAAAGATTCAAAAGAGGAAGAGACACAAACTCCAGCTGTGAGAATATCAGTTCGGGAAAGAAGCCAGCCATAAAAGTATAGTCCATTTGCTTTCTATTCAAATTTTTCTTTAACTATCACTAATGATGATCTCATAAATATCAGGGATGAAGTCGATTCAGAGGATGGAAAACTCTTGAAGGAGGCCATGGTTGATGAAATGGCATGCTTGTACAAAAATGAGGCATGGGATCTGGTGGAGTTCCCGCTAGAAGGAAGCACATCGGGAGAAAATGCGTGTTTAAGAAGAATATGAATGTAGAAGACAAGGTGGAGAAATACAAAGCTCGGTTGGTAGAAAAAGGTTATTCCCAGGTGCCGGGAATTGATTTTGGTGATATTGTTTCTCCTGTTACCAAGGTTACTTCTATTAGGTTACTTGTATCTGTTGTTGTTGCATTTTATTTTGAGGTAGAACAGATGGATGTGAAGACAACATTTCTTCATGGGGATCTGGAAGAAGAGATATACATGAATCGACTTGAAGGATTTATGATTAAGGGTAAGAAATAACTGGTATTCAGGTTATAAAAGTCTCTGTATGGGTTAATATAGTCATGAAGGATGTGGTATCAGAAATTTGGTACCTATATATGGGGACTTGGCTTCACCAGAAGCAATGAGGATCATTGTGTGTATTTTACATTAATTGGTGGCCATGTTATTTATTTGGTCTTGTATGTGGATGATATGTTGCTAATTGGAAATGACAAAAGAAATTATCTAGGATTTTAAGACCCAATTGTTCTCCAAATTTGACATGAAGGATCTTGGTGCTGCATACTATATTTTGGGCATGGAAATTAAGAGAGATCGAGAAAAGAGGAAGCTCTGGTTAAAGCAGAAGAAGTATGTTGAGACAATATTGCAGAGGTTCAATATGCAGGATAGTAAACCAGTGAAGGTTCCTATTCATGTAGGTGTAAAGCTATCTGTTGAATAGTGTCCCATGACACAAGAAGAAGAGGAGGATATTTCCTGTGTTCCATATGCAAGTGCAGTGGGTAGCCTGATGTATGAAGTTGTTTGTACTAGACCAGACATTGCACATGCAGTGGTAGTATTGAGCAGGTTTATGTCAAAACCAGGGAAGGATCATTGGATAGCAGTGAAGCGGGTTTTCAGATATTTGCATGGCACTAGTGATTATGGTTTGTGCTACCAGGGAAGACCAGGATTGGAAAAAATTTTGGACATCTGTGGTTTTTTTGATGCAGATTGGGCTAGAGATCTGGACCAAAGAATATCTACAAGTGGGTATGTGTTTAGCCTATTTGAAGGTGCGATTAGTTGGATGAGTAAAAGACAATATATATTGGTTCTTTCAACTATAGAGGTAGAATACATGGCAACCACTCATGCAACCAAGGAAGCAGTTTGGTTGCAAAGATTTTGTTCAAGTATGGGGTTGGTGCAGCGAGCTATAAGGATAGATTGTGATAGCCAAAATGCAATTTTCTTGGCTAAGAAACCCGGTTATAATTCAAAGACAAAGCACATTAATGTTCAATATCACTTTGTGAGAGATATGGTTAAGGATAAAAAGTTGTTGCTCGTAAAGGTGGACACTTTGAAGAATGTTGCAGATGCATTGATGAAGTCTGTGAGAACTCAAAATTTCTCTTGGTGTAGAGAAAAAATGGGTGTTATGATGACGGGTAAAACCCAAAGTCCCCACTTTCCTGTGCATATAAAATTTAATTTAATTCATGCCCCAATTAAACTCAAGGCATGGGTAAATTCACAGTGATTTATTTGTTGGACTAGCAATTTAAATAGATAAATGTGGAATTTTTTTTTAAATCACTTCTCTATGGTTTATAATCCATACAACCAAATACATGAGCGAGACTTTTACTCTTCAATCTATGGGTTTCTATCTTATGAGAAAAACCCTTCGGGATGATCTTCGAATTAATATTTTAACTTTATGATTACCCACTATATATAATGGTTCATTGTAGGAGTGGATATGGCATAAAATCTGACTTTTATCAAAAGCCAACCACTAATAATATTCGGGCCCACACAATACTAAACTTGCCTTATCTTTGGATCGCACCACTAATCATACGATGACTCGGAATGATTCATATGAATTCGACTCATAATTTCCATATAACTAAAACTGAGGGCATATATTGAAACTCGAATTCCATATCTTAACGCTCGGACCCACGCCATTTAACACATCCTTTTCATCGAACGGTTGATGAGCCATCGCATTTTTCCTAGACTATCCAATGGAAATCACGCTATGAAAGTGCTCGGGGTTTAATTCTTAAACTCACGCAATGGAGATGGGGTTCGGCATTAACCTCCCGCTCACATCCAACGGCTAGGACACCGTCGCTTCTACACCAATAATCCAACGAACATGATTGAATATCGCCTTTTTTTGGCTCCTGACTTTTAACGCTCCAAAATAACGTGATAAAAGTGGTTTCCTACTTACCGCTTATGCCACGGGTCCTCCATCTAATGGAATCGCGTTTTTTTTCACAAAACTTATTACCACTTTTCAATCGCGCGAAACCCACTGGTCTTCAACTCTGGTTTCACTATTCACCTCTTGGTTCCACGATGCTCTTTGGCTCAGGGTTCCATTCTGCCTTTTTTTAACTCCTCCTTTTCTTCACGTCTTTCTTATCTATGAATTTCACTCCTCGATTCAGTGTTCCACTTAAACGCTTTTATTACCAACTCTCTCTATGGTTTCAGTACCATGGCACTTCCCCATATGTTAACCATTGTCTTGACTGTGTTATCGAATCCCCATTCGATTTTCACGGCTCGTCAAAGCCAATGCCTTTACTTAAATTGAATCCACCCCTTAATTAGAGGCTATACACTTCCCCTCTACTTCAATGCTTCAATTCACCTTGCGGTTGAGAATTAACCCATTCATCTCTACACAGGACGGTTTCTCGCATTCTCATACAAACTCAATTCACTCTAAACACACAGTTAATTCGAATGAAACCCTTATGCAATTAATTCATTTCAGAACGCGTCCAATACACATATAACCCCTTATTTATCAAACTAACATTGGTTTACCCAGTCATATGAAGAATTCAATTAAGCACAAATCACCCAGTTCCAATTTCTTTACCCAATTCCATTTATACACCATATGACTCAAAATGGAATACAATTCAGGAAATCGAGTGTTTACATTGAACAAAAGGACTTACATAGAATATTTTCCTCTCTCGGCCTGATCTTCAATTCGATGGCCATTATCTTCCTACTCTGTCTCTCCGCTCCGAACTCTGAACTCGATGCAGCTTGGTGCAGGTCTGCAGCACTACCTTCAAGTGCCATTGAGGCTTATTTTTATACAAAAACTACCAATGAATTGATTCAGATTCTTCAATGACTCAAAAACTCTTGGAATTCTCAACTTAGCCTAAATTTAGCCTAACTCCTAGATAGACTGAAACTGACTATCTCTTCATATTCTCAGCTACTCGACTTCTCTCATGTCCTCCAATCATTTGGAGACATTTACAATTTTCTCACTGAATTTATTAAAAATCACTCAAATATTAACAATTACATAAGAAATCGAAAACATGAGACCCCCCTATGTCTATCTATGTACAAAGTATTGTCTTGAGCCTAATGCCCTTGCATCAGACTCCCCAGGTTAAAATGATTCATGATCTCCTGGTCATGTGCTTCCATCTTTGTCTTCCTGGATCCCACACTTTATTATGTAGTTGATCATCTGCTGCAACATTCTTCTGCTGTACTTCTCCAGGCTTCCATATTTTATGTTGCATCCTTCCACTTGGTAAGCTTTCACAGTCTATGACTGTCTTTCCCTTGTTGCTACTATTCCTTTGTTTTCTTGCTGCTGTATTTTTCTCAGACACTCTCACCATCAATCTTCTCATAAATTCAATTTCTTGATCTAATTTATCTTCTGACTGCTTGATGCTGCTCCATCTCGATTTCTAAAATTATACTTCTGCTTCTTCTTGCTGAGTTCTTATTTGTTGAACTCGTACTGCTATTTTTTCTTGCTGAGCCCTAGCTTGCTTAGTCCTTGCTCCTATTCTTACTTCAGTTGTATCTGTAGCTCTTCTTACTGCCATGCTTACTCTTACTTTCTGAAATCCTTTGGTTTCTCTAGCCCCCGATCTAACTTCCACCCAATCATCCATACCCTGTTGTTCTCTGCAATAGTAAAACTCTCCTGGATTGTCATCCATGCCAATTTCTTTAGCCTCTAACTTCAGCAATTCTCTGGACTGGTATTTAAATTTCCAGTCACTGTCATCACCTCTTTTCCTCTCCTGGACTAAACATCTCTTAGTCCTTCCATCAGTACCTGTAGTCATAAAACAAACATCAAAGTTATAGAATCTTTGTGTCTCTTCCTCCTCTTCTGGCAACACTTCAATCTGCTGCTTTATCATTTCATTCTCTTCTCTGAATGTTTTCAGCAAACAATTCAACCACTCATTTTGTACTTGTCTCACATCATCAATATGCTGCAATTTGAATTCAGCATCTTCTTCTTCTTTGAAAATCTTCAGCAATTGTCTTTCTTCTTCTTGATTGATTCTGCCAATCAAATCAAGTTCTTCAAGTGTTGCAGTTTCATCATCTATCAGAGTAAAACTCTGATTTTCTACAGCTGTAGCAGTCCCAAAAGTCTGCCTTCCAGTCTTCTCTTGGCCCATCAGACAAGCCAACTCTTCCTTGTCATCTGCAGAAATAACAAGTTCTTTTACATGAGACATGACTGTCTCACCTTCCTTCAGCTACTCATCTTCATTCAAGACAACTCCAAGTAATGGATTGTCTTCTTCCATACCTATCAACACAGCCAAATTATCAGTTTCAAAACCACAAGACCCAATGGCCTCAATTGATGACTGAATCACCAATTCCTCTTTCTGTAGTTCTAAGTCTTTTCTGAGACTCAAAAAATCTTCCCTGTCTTCATTCCTCTGCATCTTCACATTCTGCAATCTCCAATTCTGAAATTGAGGTTCTTTTTGCTCTAGTTCATAAAAATGAACTTCCTCATCTTCAATCATCTCTGCCTTTACAATCTAAACACCTTTTCTCTGTGTTTCTGTCCTCTGCTCTGGAGCACCTAACTCATGCCACAATCCTGGCATCTCATCTGAGGGAACATTCATACTATCTTCACAAGTCAAGTTTCTTGTTGTCACTATCTCTCCATCCCTCATCAGAATAGAATTCTGATCTCTCATCTCTATGATAACTTCAGCTATTTTTTCATCACTCTCCACTTGGCCAATCAAATGAAACAATTTTTCATCATCAGCATTAACAACAAATTGATCATCATCAAACATAATTGTCTTGTCATCATTGAAGCAATCCCTTTCATTAAACAAGGAATTAATGAATTGATTCTGTTGCTGCAACTCAATCTGATCTTAATCTGAAAGATAATCACCATATGTGACTTGGAAATAGTCAGCTTCGTTTATCACAGCTTCATCATATGAACTTTCTTCTTCAATACCTGCATTCACACAAATCTTATCAGTTTTAAAACCATAAGAACCCATGGTCTCATTTGATGATTTGATCATCAAATATTCATGCTGCTCCAAGTCTTCTATACATTTTGGAATTTCTTCAATGGTCTCCTCTTCAGTTTCTTCAAGTTTTCCAACTTCTAGCTTCTAGCCATCATCACAATTTAAATTTCCTCTACTTCCAATATGTTGGAAAGCAGAACCTTTCTCCAACTGTGCATGGACATTTTCAAAACATCTGGCTGTCTCATTTTCTTCCTTAGTGACAACATCATCCGTTTGTTTCTTCCCACATGTTCTTCTTGCAAACATACAAAATTTTTCAGATGTAAGGCCCTTGGACCCCTTGGTATCACTTGAATTTTCAGTCTTCAAGTCCTTCTCCAAATACTCAATCATTCTGAGTAATTTCTCTTCCAGCTGAGCATTTATCATCTGCTCTCTCTTCATTTGTAGCCTCTGCCACTTTACCTTCTTCTTCATGAGCCAACCAACTCTTTGGTTTTCCTCTATCATCCTCCCCAGTTCATAAAGCTTCTTAATGATCTCAGCTATCTCTTTCCAATATTCTTCATCAGTGAGTCTCTTCCTCATGCCATTTTCTTTGGCATCTTCCCTCACTCTTCTGTTGTGGCCTCTCTCAGAACCTCTGCAATCTCTGCTATGGCTATCAGTAGCCATTTTCTCCTCCATGAGTTCTTCACTCACAATCTTCACTAAGCCTTTGCAACAGCAAGCTCTCTTACTACAACTTACCTCACCAATCCCTTCCTCCGGATCTGGCTTTTGGCAAGCACTGGTCCCCTTCTACTGGAACCTTCTGAGCACTCTCTTCTGCTCTCTCTAGGCTTCACTCTGCAAATTTTCTCAAGAACACATATGTTCTTCTTTCATCCAACCTATGCTGGGAATTCTCTAGGTTCAACCACACTTCTTCTTCACTCAGAATCCCTTACTGGACTCTTCTATCACTACTCTCAAAGCTGTGATCTACCTTTGCTGAGATTCTCCCTCAATTGCTTGCACTCTGCACTCTACAAAAAACTCTCTCAAACCATAGTCAAATAAGGCTCATCAACTCACCTTCCAATATCCCTGAATGATCTTGCTTCTTTTTTCACCTGCACTGCATCTCTATCTGCTGCAATCTTCAAGATATTCTGCTCCCAATTCAGATTCTACAAATCTGAATGCCTTCACTGCATACTTCTTCAAATATGTAAATTCTGTTAAACAGATTTAAAACTTCAAACTTTTCATCACTGTTTCAGTACATGTGCATTTCAAAAAAAACTTTCAAAGAGCTCTTCCAGCTCTGATACCACATGATACCAGGTAAAACCCATAGTCCCCACTTTCCTATGCATATAAAATGCAATTTAATTCATGCCCCAATTAAACTCAAGGTCTGGGAAAATTCACAATGATTTATTTGCTGGACTGGAAATTTAAATAAATAAATAAGGAATTTCTTTTTTAAATCATTTCTCTATGGTTTATAATCCATACAACCAAATACATGAGCAAGACTTTTACTCTTCAATCTATGGGTTTCTATCTTATGAGAAAAACCCTTCGAGATGATCTTCATCATATTCTAACTTATATTGCCATCACCATATATGAATGGCTCACCAGACAGAGATATGTATAAAATTTCATTTTGTTTAAAGCCAACCATTAATAATATTCGGGCCCACACAATACTAAAATTGCCTTATCTTTGGATCGCACCACTGATCATACGATCACTCGGAATGATTCATATGAATTCGAGTCATAACTGACATATAAATAAAACTGAGATTTCCATATAACTAAAACTGAGGGCATATATTGAAACTCGAAATCCATATCCTAACGCCTGGACCCACACCATTTAACACATCCTTTTCATCGAACGGTTGATGAGCCATAGCATTTTTCCTGGACTATCCAATGGACATCACACTATGAAAGTGCTTGGGGTTTAATTCTTAAACTCACGCGATGGATATGGGGCCCAGCATTAACCTCCCGCTCACATCCAACGGCTGGGACACTATCACTTCAACACCAATAATCCAATGAACATGATTGAATATCGCGTATTTTTGGCTCTCGGCTTTTAACGCTCCAAAATCACGCGATAAAATTGGTTTCCTACTTACTTCTTATGCCACGCGTCGTCCATCTAATGGAATCGCGTTTTTTTTCAAAAAAATTGTTACCACTTTTCAATCACGCGAAACCCACTGGTCTTCAACTCTGGTTTCATTGTTCACCTCTTGGTTCGGCGATGCTCTTTGGCTCAGGGTTCCGTTCCACCTTTTGTTAACTCCTCATTTTCTTCACATCTTTCTTATCTATGAATTCCACTCCTCGATTCAGCGTTCCACTTCAAGGCTTTTATTACCAACTCTCTCTATGGTTTCAGTACCATGGCACTTCCCCATATGTTAACCATTGTCTTGACTATGTTATCGAATCCCCATTCGATTTTCATGGCTCGTCAAATCCAGTGCCTTTTCTTAACTTGAATCCACCCCTTAATTAGAGGCTATACACTTCCCCTCTACTTCAATGTTTCAATTCACCTTGCGGTTGAGAATTAACCCATTCATCTCTACGCAGGATGGATTCCTGCATTCTCATACAAACTCAATTCACTCTACACACACAGTTAATTCGAATGAAACCCTTATGCAATTAATTCATTTCAGAACGTGTCCAATACATATATAACCCCTTATTTATCGAACTAACATCGGTTTACCCAGTCATATGCAGAATTAAATTAAGCACAAATCACACACAGTTCCAATTTATTTACCCAATTCCATTTATACACCATATGACTCAAAATGGAATACAATTCAAGAATTTGAGTGTTTACATTGAATAAAAGGACTTACATAGAAGATTTTCCTCTCTCGGCCTGATCTTCAATTCGATGGCCATTATCTTCCTACTCTGTCTCTCCACTCCGAACTTTGAACTCTATGCAGCTCGGTGCAGGTCTACAGCACTACCTTCAAATGCCATTGAGGCTTAGTTTTATACAAAAACTACCAATGAATCTTTCATATCCCAAATGGTGAAAATTTCTGCAATGCCGGAAATATCTTGAGATATTCCTATTTTCCAACTCCGGGAGTATTAACAATCAACACTGAACTATTTCAGAGATTGACTACTGGGGAATTTACTGGATATGTCATCTTCACAAGGAAGAATGAGATCCAGAGCCTACCTGGCCCACTAGTTGACTCTTCCAATAGAACTTGTCAAGAGCTAATAATTCCCTTTAAGGAATTTTTGCAACAGTTGTCCATGAGGACGCTGTATAAGGAATTCCATGTGAAAATAAGGAAATCCAATGCCAGGATTCCTTGGAATACATCTAATAAAAACTCCCTGCAGAATATAAGCCTAAAGAAATAACCCTAAGGGGGTTATTCAGATCTCCCACCAACAAGTATACCGAAATAATGCTTATTGAGAGAATCTTTAGCAGTATGAAAAATTCAATATGAACAGCAGTGAAACAATGACTCATGCAATGTAAGAAGAGTAAAAATATGGTCCATAATCTATAGCATCAAATTTAATACAAATTCCTTGAGGAAAATGCCTCTCAAGGTGAGCTCAAATCATCCTCAATAGGAAATGTACATGAAACAAGAGAATACACGGCTACATGACCCAGCTATTCTATAACTGCGTAGTCTATGAGGAAAAATTACTGCAAACTGATATATATATATATATATATATATATATATATATGAAATGATATAGCAATACAAGCTCAAATAAAGATGGGGTAGCAAGGTCTCAACCCTAGAAAACATTATTACAACAATCCTCCAAGGGATTGGCTAAAATACATAAAACAAGAAAATGTCGGAGTTGCAGTGTAGCTGCTGCAACTCAATAATAATACAAGGATGGAGAAGGGAATAGATGCTGCAATAAACAATGATACCTCCTCCAATGATCTCCAAAATTAAGGGGCTGATCCCCTTACTAAATATTTCACTCACTAGTGCACAAAATGAACTCCACCTGCAAACCCTCTCAAAAAATAATGTTGTAGTAGAAAGGGACTGTGCTGGGCATGAGAAGAAACATATGGCCCAATGCCAAGATATGAAATGAAATCTCCAGAATCTCCTTTCCTGATCTCCTAGAGAAATAGATGGCCTCTCCTCTACAGAACTACTCCGGAAGTGAGATGATGAAGGTCCCTCACTGCAACACCAACAACTCCAGCGTTCTCTTGTTGCAAGAACAACGCAGTAGTTGTAGATGACTGCCTTGGCCTCAAGCCATGGTGTGAGGAAGATGAAGAACAATTTCTCCATGTCCTCCCATGGAAGAGAAGGGCATTCCTCAACAGGAATCCCTCTTGTGCTAAGCAGCACAAAGTTGAAGAGAGCTTCAACTTCGAATTCTATTCTCCAATAATGATCTCCACAATGGCTCTCCTTCATCTTTTATGCAAAGCATGCATGGACCCCACTCACATTAGGGTTTCTCTCATTTCAAATTTCCCTCCACTCCAACTACACAATCTTCTTGTGCAAGCTTCCCCTCTTAGGGTACGTTGTTGACTTTGGTCAACCAAGGTCTAGCTCACTTGCCTTTGGCCCCTTTTCACACTTGGGATGCTAACATAAGCCACTTAAGTGAATTTTTGCACCTTATGAGTGTTTATTAGATGGCTACATGGATTCCCTCACCCATTTTATTCCTTTTATTAAAATAAAAGCAAGATTAATGTTCCAAATACTTTATTGCAAAATTTGGAACATTACTGTCCTCCCCTCCCAAAAATTGCTTGTCCTCAAGCAAGAGCAAGGATGAACTACAAAAATTACTCCACTCAAGGCATGGAGTCTGAAATATCCTCATGTAGATCCTCCATCCTCAAGCAATCAACCAAGAAAAATGAGTCACCCTCCAACTAGGCAACTCCTGAAAGTACTCTTCCACCTTGTGCTCATGAGAAATAGGTGGGCTGAATTTCTGAACTTGGTAAGCTTCATAGCCTACCCCGTGCTATGCTCTTCTCCACTTATGATGAATGTGGAGTGAAAGAAGAACTTGGGCTGCAATAGTGTTGCCTTCAAGGGGCAAGATGAAGTCTAGATCCCCAAAGGACCTCTCCTCCAATGCTGCAAATCAAGCTGGCCCAAATCATCTCATATGTGATGAGTTGGAATTCATCCACATATGGCATCCAAACAATCATATGGTTCACCTCATGGAAAAACACATGGCTGCACATGGTGACCATATCATCTTACATACTCACCTTGGAGCATGTGCTGCAAAAAGAATGGAGGTCTTCTCTCCCAAAGGGCACATCCACCCAATGAGTCTCTCCCTCCTCATGATACATATGAGGCTGCTGCTGATATATGGCTGAAATGAAATGGTCTTCAAAAGAGACCCAAGCCACCCCATCAATATAAAAACCATGAAGTGCCTCCTCAAAAATTCAACTCTCCAAATAGCTCCTCCCACATGAAGGAAAGAGATGAAGTTGGAAATCATGAGCTGCCCATTGCTTCTCCTGAAACATACAACATGCAAGGTAGGGAGAATCACATTCCCAATGGGCATCTTCAATTTATTTCCCTCCTTAAAAACAGTGCTTCCTCTGAACAGTGTTCCATCAACAACACATGGAAGCATAAAATTATGAGAGCAAGGAGGTGAAATATAGTTCCATGCATGGAATCAGCGCAAGGCATCATTGGCCTGCCTCAAAATAGAAAGTAACAAGTGTATTTTCAGCCACTTGTTTGCTGCCACATTCATCCTGCAAGATGTGATCATGAAAACAAAATTTGGAGCCAAAGGTGCACACAAAAGCTATGTGGCTTTCCCCCACAACCCACTGCTAAAATAGCCATCATTTTGATGCAATGAACCATAAGTACAACAAAACACAATGTGAAAGAAGGAAGGATCCCTCTTGATCTGATATGTTGCTCATAGAAATAAGAGAGTACAAGGCATGTCACAAAATTTACCTCCCTCATCATGTACTTTGGCCTTTGAGCTTAAAATGGCTCAAGTGAAAAGCCCCCCTTACTGCAACATAGTAGGGGAGTGGTTGTGCCAACCATATCATCATCCTTGGGCTATGCATCTGTCCATATGCTGATATGAAACCATTAGGAATCCCTCCCAAGTGGACTCCTCCATCAATGAAGAATATGCATGAAAATGCATGAAAGAAGAACCCATAAACATTGCATGTAGATCCCTCTTCATGTGCTTGTGAAACCAAGCCAAGAGAGTCAAAATGAATTAAGGAGTTCTATCCTCCATTACTCCTTCATGCTCATTACCTACATGCCTCCAAAGTATATCACTTTTGAAGTGGCTTTGAGAACACTCCAACAAGTAATCCAAGCTCTCAAGTGACAGCGCTGCTGGCCTTTGGAGTAGGGCCGCTGTCAACTCAAAGCTTCCCTCTTTGACATGAATCTTGCCAAGGACTCCTCCCATCATGTTGCTACAAATGTAGAGCTCCTCCCATGAAGAAGGTGCTACTTGGGCATCCAAGATCAAAGAGAAATCCTCTTGCACTATGTTAGTTCCTCCTCTTGCTCCCGCAACATCCAAATAATATATGAGCAACAAGAATGTTTTTTTCTCCCCTATACTTCCACCATTCTCAATCTGAAATGGGAACATAATGAGTGGTAAGAGAAATGCCACCCATCATGATGCACCCATACTCTCCTCTTGTCCTTCAAGAGCAACAATTGTGGAATGATCCTAGGAGCTGTGGGTTATGGATCCTCCACATTTCTGCTGGGCACACTCCATCCATAAGGCTCTGCTCTTTGGTTTAAGTATCCTGCCACTTGGTACCTCCTTCACAAGAGCTACCATTTTCCCAAAATATATTTCTCCCTTTGCATTTCATGGGACATTGAAATGCAATCTCCTTCATGACAAAATTTCAAAACCCCACCCTCACATGTGATGCATGGCTCATCAATAGTGCATGAGGATGATGAGGGTTTCTTTTCCTCCAAAATGGCACAGTGCAGTAAAATTTCCCTCCTCAAGAAAATCAACATGCAATAATGTACAATCCCCCATGATAGATGCAAATTCATGCATACCTTGGAGAGATTTTGGAAGAATCTTGTGTTGCTGCAAGAGTCTCTTCCTCAAGTGTGCTGGTTGCCTCAATAGCTAAAGGTGGAGGTTTCTCCTCCATGAATTTGTCAGCGCTGGAATGTGCCTCTAGTGGTGAGGGATCCTCCCTCCTTTGGCCAAATATTCTGATCAAGATCTGAGAAAAATCAACAAGAGTAGAAACCCTTGCTTGCCTTCCATGGCTGAACCACCAAGTTCTTTCCTCTTCCATCTGAACAAGTGTGAAGAAGATAGAGTCTCTTGGAAGACTCTAGGGTTTGCCCCATATTCAGCAGATACTCACATAGAATTCGAATTCTAAGTGTTCTCCATGCTTCTGCTCGGCTCCTCTGTGAGAATAGGAAGTGCATGGTCCTTCCTCTCCTCCTTTTCTGTCTCCTCAACCTCCTTGCAGAGGTCGCTACTGGATTTGAAAATTGATGAGATCAATCTCATCCTCTGCATCCTTCTGGCCTCTTCTTCTCTGAAATCGAACTTCACAGGCTGAGCCAAGTTTGAAGCTCTGATACCACTGTAATATCCCAAATGGGGAAAATTTTTGCAATGCCGGGAATATCTTGAGATATTCCTATTTTCCAACTCCGAGAGTATTAACAATCAACACAAAACTATTTCAGAGATTTACTTTTGGTGAATTTACTGGATATGTCATCTTCACAAGGAAGAATGAGATCTAGAGGCTACCTGACCCACTAGCAGACTCTGCCAATAGAACTTTTCAAGAGCTAGTAATTCCCTTCAAGGAATTTCTGCAACAGCTGTTGATCTGGATTTATGCAGGAACGCAACAGAATAAACATATAACCATAAATACATATATGCAGTGGAAATAACACTTCATTTCATTAATATCAAAGAATTGAAATTTGCTTACAGACAGAATGGAAATAAAACTAGCTAGGGCGTTGGTAGCTATCTCTAAGAAGAGATGTGGTGGCTACAGGCCTCTGAACTAAGTTACAATGAGGCTCGAGGGCCTATTTATTATTGAGAAACAATGGAGAACTATAAACATCCAAAAACCTAACCCTAGGAGATGAAGCGCCAAAACTATGGGCCCCATTTGGGTAAATTGGTGTTTCAACTTCCCAGGGACGTAACTTTGGCATACTATCTCTGTTTGACGCACATGGTACATCATTAGAAAGATCTATCCGAGGAATAAAAATTTCACCAAAAATATCCATTCTAAAACGAAATGATATTCACTAGAGGCGCGATGCCCAAAAAACGTCGTTTAGGGCCTCAAAACGGCTCCGGAAGTTCAAGACCCGAAAAACTGCTAAAAATAGTAAGTTGTGCCGAAACTGAAAAAATGAAAGAGGAAATGGTGGGGCCCCAAGTGGAATAGGCAGGTGGAAACCAATATCCACCTGGATCATTCCTCCCCCCTTAGGAAGCAATGGTCCCCATTGTGTTGAGTTCATCCATGAGATGAGGAAACTTCTGCTGAACTTGGTCCCTGGTGAACCACTTGCCTTGGTGCAAGAGTTGGCCAGCTTTGAAAACCCAATATAGTTGGATGTTCTATTGGAAAGTGCTCTTTATTTTCACGTCCCTAATACAATCTGTGGTGGCCTATTCCATGCAGTATGGGTTTAACTCTGTTGGTGTGAGTTGTTCTGCGGTGTCTGAGGTGTCCAGTAGAGGTGGGAAGTAAGGACGAAGGAAATCCACATTGAATACTGGGTGCAGACCAAGGAATGGTGGAATACTGAGCTCAAAGGAATTGTTCCCTACAGCCTTGGTGATGGTGTACGGCCTGTATCGGAGCGGGCGAAGCTTGCGGTGGGGTCCAGTCAGGCACTCCTTCTGCAAATGTAGCCATACTTTGTCGCCCACCTGGAAGTTGTGTGGCACTCGGTGTTGATCATGGCATTGCTTGTACTTGGCATTGGCTCTGTCCAATATACCATGAACCTGTTGGTGTATGTGCTGAATGTGCTCGATGAAGCTACTTGCCTTGTCAACTTCAAACTGGACATGAGCTGAATCGGCCTGAGCAGCTGCAAATGGTATGGCTACGTCAATAGGACATAGTGGCTAGAATCCCAAGCCCACCTGAAAGGGGCTATGGCCGATTGAACTATGGAGAGCCCAATTATAACTATTTTTTACATATGGGAGGCTCTCGTCCCATGTGCATGGATGCTTTGAATTGTACATGCGCAAAATGTGTACAAGCATTCTGTTGACGACCTCTGTCTGGCCATCTGTTTGGGGATGGAAAGCTGTGGACTTGGTGAGCTTGGTATCCAACATTGACCAGAGGTTGGACCAAAATGTGCTGAGGAACTTGCTATCCCGATCTGATATGATAGACTGTGGGATCCCAAAGTGCACCCACACTCGTTCAAAGAAGAGTTTGGCAGTGGCTTTTGCTGTGATATTCTTCTTGCAGGCCGCCATAATGGCCATCTTCGAGAATCTGTCAACGACCACAAAAACACAGTCATTTCCCTGCTTAGTAGAAGGCAGGCCCGACATGTAATCCATGGAGATGGATTCCCAAGGTCGACTAGGGGTAGGTAAAGGAGTATATAGGCCTTGCTTCTTGATGGTCGGTTTGGCAATGGCACAAGCAGTGCAGGATCTGATGTGCTTCTTGACATCCTTTCGAAGGTTCGACCAATAGAAATACTTCTGTAGTATTGCTACTGTTTTCTCGACCCCGAAATGCCCAGCGACTCGACTGTAGTGTGCTTCCCATATCATCTTGGCACGCTCGCTTGAAGGAACACAAAGGTGTCCCAGGTGACATAAAAGTGCATCTTGGAGGTGAAAATTTGGAACTTGCGTACCCCCAAGAGTGCCTTGTAAGTGTGGCCGAATTCTGGGTCACTCTCATAGAGAAGCGGCCAATCAGAAGTCTCATGCCCACAAGAGTTGAGCACGGTGGTGAGCGCCACGATCGGTGGTCGGCTGAGGCAGTCTGCAACATTATTGGTGCTACTCTTCTTGTACTTGATGTTCAAATGAAACTGTTGCAGATATGTGGACCACTTCTGATGGCGATCATTCTGCAACTTCCCTTGTGTCTGTATGAACTGCAGGGGCCTGTGATCTGTGTGGATGATTGTTTCCTTCCCCAAAATGTAATGCTTCCATTGTCAACAAGCTTGCACAATGGAGTACATTTCTTTGTCATATGTGGGGTACTTGCGAACTGTATCAGACAATGTCTCACTGTGAAATGCCACTGGATGTCCCTGTTGAGTAAGAACTGCCCCAATAGCATAGTCAGAGGCATCTGTCTCGATCTCAAATGGCTGTTGCAAGTATGGTAAAGTGAGCACTGGGGCAGAACAGAGGCGGTTTTTCAGTTCTGTGAATGCCTTCTGTTGAGGTTCCGACCAAAAATTTTTTTCTCTCGCTCCTCCCTTGGTGACTTGACTCAAGGGCCAAGTGATATGAGAGAATCCCAACACGAACCTTCGGTAGAAATTAGCAAGACCCAGAAAGCTGCGAAGCTCTGTTATAGTAGTTGGGGCTGGCCAATCCCGAATGACTTGGATCTTGGCTGGATCCACATGCACCCCCCTTTCATCAATAATTTATCCTAGATATTGAACCTCGGTCATGCCAAAAGTACACTTCTCCAGATTGGCACACAACTTGTGTTGCCGCAGTGTTTGGAGGACTTGTCGGATGTGGTGAAGGTGCTCTTCCCAAGTCTGGCTGAAGATAAGAATGTCATCCAAGTACACCACTACAAATGAGTTGGTGAATGGCCGCAAGATTTCGTCCATCATCCTCATGAAGGTTTCGAGAGCATTCGTCAACCCGAAATGCATGACCAGCCATTCGAAAAGGCCTTCCTTGGCTTTGAAGGCAATCTTCCACACATCGGAGGGTTCAATCGGTACCTAGTGATACCCCGACTTCAATTCAATCTTGCTGAAATATTTTGCACCTTTAAGTTGGTCTAGAAGGTCATCAATCCGTGGGATCAGGTACCTATTCTAGACAGTGATCTTGTTCACTGCCCGATAGTCAATACAGAGTCTCCACGTCCTATCCTTCTTCTGTACCAACACGATTGGGCTCCCATAGGGCGATGAACTTGGTCGGATGTGACCTTTCTGCAGTAGCTCCTGAATCTGCCTCTTGATTTCATCATTCTCCAGAACAGAGCGCGGATAGATCGGTCCATTAGGTAGTGGTGCACCTGGGGTCAGATCAATCGGGTGCTTGACCTGAAAGTGCAGAGGAACCCCTCTGGGTGAGGTGAATATGTCCCCGTACACCTCCACAACCTTATCCATTTGTTGTTGTCATGCAGAGGAGCCTTGTCTGGAGGTCGTGGCCACGTTCTTCTTCTTGCCCTGGGGGCGGATCATTAGGAAAATGAATTTCCTGGTTTGGGAAATGAGCTTACTGCATTGTTTTGTGGTAACCAAAGAGATAGCAGCAGGAGGTGGTACCTCTGGTATCCTGTACAACTTATTTCCCAAAGTAACAATAACAGCGCGAGGAAGAGACTCATACACAGCATGACACTTTCACAAGTATGGTTGTCCTAATAATACATCAAAAACATCAATAGGAGCAACGTCACATAATACCTCATCCACGAAGGGCTTGATGCTATAGGAAAGGCGGCACTGCTAGCTGACACGGAGATCTCGTCCTTGGTGAAGCCACCCGATGGTGTATGGATGTGGGTGAGCTGTGGTCGGCAAGCCCAACCGCCTCATGGCATCTGCTGAAATGAGGTTCTTTTGGCTCCCATTGTCGACAATGAACTGTATAGGGGAGCCCTTTACCCACATCTAGGAGTAGAAGAGACGTTCCTCCTCCTCTGGATCTTCCGGTTCCTCCTTCTGGATCTTTGCAGTGGCAACAGTGGCGTTGGGCTCCGCATCAATAATCTGTTTCCCTTTTTCATTCCCCTTTTCAGGTTCTGATTTGGAGTCAGAGCATGCATCTGACTCAGAATCCCTCATCTCGGCCACTAGCGACTGCTTGGCCCGACACTCACTTGTGTTGTGAGTGGAGCTCTTATGGAACTCACACAACTTTCCCGTGTCCTTCTTTGGCTTTGCGGTGCTGTTCTTTTCTTGTGGCTTCGATGGGTTGTCTTTAGCCACCATGCCTTGGCTCTGTCCTTTGTTCTGCGGTTTGGAAGCACCTTTCCCTTGCTTTTGATTCATAGATCCAAAGTCTCGCTTCTTCTGTTTGAATTTCTGCTCAATATTGGCAGCATACCGGTATGTCGTACCAAGCGAGGAGATGTCAAGGAACTCCATTTCCTCATGAATGTATCTATGCAGACAGCTGCGATACTTTAGCACCAGATGTTTCTCTGAATCTTTGATACCCAAATTTGTGCATAGGGTATGGAACATATTCGTTAGCTCATGCACATCTTGATCCCTTTGTTGTCGCAGTGTGGTCCATTGTATGTACTTGTACTCATAGCTCCCCACGGGATAGTACTGTTCCTTGACAACATCTCGAAAAGAATTCCAAGTTGGTACGACTGAGAACAGAGAGGGTTCTGTCTGGTCCTTGTTCTCACAGTAGGTTTCCCACCAGTCCTTAACATGGGGGTTAGCTTTGAGGAGTGCAAAAATAATCTTCTCCTAGTCAGAAAATTCATGAACCGAGAAATATCCTTCTAATAGATTCAACCATCTATTTATGACATCTACATCTATTTGACCCTCAAATATGGGAATGTCAGTGCTGTACCTTAAAAGGAGTCGTGCCTCCAGAGTGGCTGCTGGATGCAGATGCGCCGCCGGTGGGCAGCCGTTGAAGGATCTGAGCAAAGTTATCCATCATCGCGTTCCTTTGTTTTTCGAGGGCCTCCTCGAGCAATATTTTGATAGGATTTCTTGCTCCCTCATCTTTCTTTTCGTCCCCCATGGGTATCTGTCGAGGTTTACGAGGCTGATCTTGCAAAGGTTCCACCAGATCAAGCCCTAGCTCCTTATACCCCGACCTCGTTGGGGACATGCAAAGAAGGATCCAGAAAAAGTAGACCCCTCTGATACCACTGATCCGGATTTGTGCAGGAACGCAACAGAATAAACATATAACCATAAATATAGAGATGCAGCGGAAATAACACTTCATTTCACTAATATCAAAGAACTGAAATTTGCTTACAGACAGAATGGAAATAAAACTAGCTAGGGCGCTAGTAGCTATCTCTGAGAGGTGATGTGGCGGCTACAGGCCTTTGAACTAAGTTACAATGAGGCTCGAGGGCCTATTTATTATTTAGAAACAATGGAGAACTCTAAACATCCAAAAACCTAACCCTAGGAGATGAAGCGCCAAAACTATGGGCCCCGTTTGGGTAAATTGGTGTTTCAACTTCCTAGGGACGTAACTTTGGCATACTATCTCCGTTTGACACACATGGTACATCATTAGAAAGATCTATCCGAGGACTACAAATTTCGCCATGAATATCCATTCTAGAATGGAATCATATTTGCTGGAGGCGTGATGCCCAAAAAAATGTCGTTTAGGGCCTCAAAACGGCTCCGAAAGTTCAGGACCCGAAAAACTGCTAAAAATAGTAAGTTGTGCCGAAACTGAAAAACTGAAAAAGGCAATGGTGGGTCCCCAAGTGGAATAGGCGGGTGGCCACCAATATCCACCTGGATCAGCTTTCCATGAGGACGTTGTATAAGGAAGCCTATGTGAAAATAAGGCAATCCAATGCTAGGATGCCTTGGAATACATCTAATAAAAACTCCCTGTAGAATATAAGCCCAAAGAAATAACCCTGAGGAGGTTATTCAGATCTCCCACCAACAAGTATACCGAAACAATTCTTATTAAGAGAATCTTTAGCAATATGAAAACTTCAATATGAACAGCAGTGAAACAATGACTCATGCAATGTAAGAAGAGTACAAATCTGATCCATAATTTGTAGCATCAAATTTAATACAAATTCCTTGAGGAAAATGCCTCTCAAGGTGAGCTCAAATCAGCCTCAATAGGAAATGTACTTGAAACAAGAGAATACACGGCTACATGACCCAGCTATTCTATAACTGTGTATTCTATGAGGGAAAATGACTGCAAACTGATATATATATGAAATGATATAGCAATAAAAGCTCAAATAAAGATGGGGGAGCAAGTTCTCAACCCCGGAAAACATTATTACAACAATCCTCCAAGGGTTTGGCTAAAATACATAAAACAGGAAAATGTGAGAGTTGCAGTGTAGCTGCTGCAACTCAATAATAATACAAGTATGGAGAAGGGAATAGATGCTGCAATAAACAATGATACCTCCTCCAATGATCTCCAAAATGAAGGGGTTGATCCCCTTACTGAAGATTGCACTCACTAGTGCACAAAATGAAATCCACCTGCAAACCCTTTCAGAATATAACATTGTAGGAGAAAAGGACTGCGCTGGGCATGAGAAGAAACATATGGCCCAATGCCAAGATCTGAAATGAAAGCTTCGGAATCTCCTTTGCTGATCTCCTAGAGAAAGAGATGGCATCTCCTCTACAGAACAACTTTGGAAGTGAGATGATGAAGGTCCCTCACTGCAACATCAGCAACTCCAGCGTTCTCTTGCTGCAAGAACAACGCAGTAGCTGTAGATGACTACCTTGCACTCAATCCATGGTGTGAGGAAGATGAAGAAAAATCTCTCCATGGCCTCCCATGGAAGAGAAGGGCATTCCTCAATAGGAATCCCTCTTATGCTAAGCAGCACAAAGTTGAAGAGAGCTTCAACTTCGAAGTCTATTCTCCAAGAATGATCTCCACAATGGCTCTCCTTCATCTTTTATGAAAAGCATGCATGGACCCCACTCACATTAGGGTTTCTCTCATTTCAAATTTCCCTCCACTCCAACTGCGAAATATTCTTGTGCAAGCTTCCCCTCTTAGGGTACGTTGTTGACTTTGGTCGACCATGGTCTAGCTCAATTGCCTTTGGCCCCTTTTCACACTTGGGCTACTAACTTAAGTCACTTAAGTGACTTTTTGCACCTTATGAGTGTTTATTAGATGGCTACATGGGTTCCCTCACCCATTTTATTCCTTTTATTAAAATAAAAGAAAGATTAATCTTCCAAATACTTTATTGCAAAATTTGGAACATTACAGAATCGATTCAGATTCTTCAATGACTCAACAACTCTTGGAATTCTCAACTTAGCCTAAATTGAGCCTAACTCCTAGATAGACTGAAACTACCTATCTCTTCATATTCTCAGCTACTCGACTTCTCTCATGTCCTCCAATCATTTGGAGACATTTACAATTTTCTCACTAAATTTATTAAAACTCACTCAAATATTAACAATTACATAAGAAATCAAAAACATGAGACCCCCCTATGTCTATCTATGTACAAAGTATTGTCTTGAGCCTAATGCCACTGCATCATGTTGCAGGGTTGGACTAATGACTAAACTCTCATGTGCCCCCCTACGGAAAGAAAACAACAAGTGGGAGAATGTTGAGTATGTGTTATATTCTTTCCACGATTAGTCACATGCGTGGGGGGTCACAGGGGGTGGGTATCCCCTTGCACAGGGTCCGATGCAGCGCCTTGGGAATTTTTTTTTCCTTATTTTTTAGTGGGCAGACCCACCTATGGTTTTTTGCATGGGTTTCCACATTGTTTTGGGGCATGATAGTTTTCAACCCCTAGTATTTTGTAGATCTGGTCAAGGGAACTAGGGTTATGTTCTAATCCAGGGTTAATGGATTGGGGTTTATGAATTCTTTGACATGTATATATATTTTTTGTAACACTAAAAGGAATATAATGAAAAATCCAGCTAGTAGTCCCGATTTGGGATCTAGGGGAAAAATATATGTGTATATGTTTTATGTTTTATGCTCTCGCTATTGTTTATTTTCTATTTCTTAAGAATTCGTTTGTGGATAATTTCTGTAGAGAGTTAAGACCTACATATATTCCATTTTCCTTATTGTGCTTGCAAGTGTGGATGATATTTTCAAGAAGTATGAGCCCAAGGTGAAGGCCATAAAGACTTGTGGATGACATCATCAAAGTTTCAGTTTTTAATTTTCAATAACGCATTGGAACTATTGGTTCTTTGTTGCACCACAAGGGTGCAATATCCCCATTGAAGCCATTTTTATCCAAGCTAACACCAAGGTTTGTCTTTTATTCATTTGGTTTAGTTAATTAGGGTTTTGAATTTTTTTTTACATGTATGAAGGTATTTTTGGTTCTTCAGTCATTTTTTATGGTCATTATGAATCTAGTAGGGGTCATCATAAATGGGAAAATAAAAAAATTCATGTACCTCAAGCTTATCTAGTCATTGGAAAATTTTGCCAACTTTTGCAGCAACTCCAGTTTAAAAATTTCAGGGTTTTCTATGAAATTTCCTAACACTTCCATAGAAAATTTTCCTTCCCCAACATTGTTTCCACTACGAAATTATGTTTTCCTTTTAACGGTAGGGAAACAATAAAAAAATCTAAAACAATTATGGTCAAAGGTTATTGAGTCATGATTACACATTTTTGTCCTTATCTACCATTCCCAAAACGCATGGTTGCATACTCATTTCATTTTCTTTCCACTTTTGAATAACTTTTTTGTCATAAGCTCAGTATCATCTCCTTACAAGCTGCTCTTTCTATTCATATTTCAGGCCCTATTGTCTTGTGGGTTGGTTATATGTCTTTAGGAAAAGGTCTGTGAGTTTCACAGATGGTCTATTTGTCCTTACGATATTTGTAGGTGTCAGAAATTTTCTCACTGCGTGTTGAAGCCATGGTAGCTCGAAGGAAGCAATATAAAGGAGGGTCAGTGGTGAGGTACGATTCCATGGATATGAAATTGCTTGAAGAATGCCTACAATTTCCCAAGCATTTTTCAACATGGGGTTTCTTTGGTTCTATCAGAAGTTGCAAGGATTTCATGGGAAATTTGCTAAATATTTTTCCGGCACAGGCTCTAAAATGGGCATGCTAAATTTTGTAGTTTCCCCTAACACCATTTTAAATCTACAGAAATCCCCAGGTTAGGAGAATTGTGGTTCAAGGTGTATAAGTTCAAGTTGCAAAATCGTTATGAGTTCTTGAAGGAAGAGCACAAAGGAATTGATATGGCTACAGGAATTCCCAGGAATTACCTTAAAGACTATTTTTCTAAGTTTCTGATGGTAATCCAGTGATACTTCACTTGTGAGGGTAGATTCCACATGGTCTATCAATATAATTCAAATTATTGTTGCATTTCACAGGTAAACAACCATTAAATATTCCTTTTTATTTGTTTAGAAGATTGGGAAATATGGCTGACAAGGTTCAAGCCAAGCCTGATGCTAGTCACACTTCAGTTTTTCATCATGGTCTTATTAAGTTTCTGGTAGTTGAAGAGTTGAATAGGCTAAAGAGAGATTGGCCCACATTTTTATTTTTAAGTGGCTATGAAGTGGATGCTTCCAACCCTAGGAGAACTCCAAAGTCTCAACCTATAACCCAAGGGGAGGAGAACAGTCTAAGGACAAGTTTGTAGTTGAGACTGAAATAGAGATAGAACCTAAAATAGACCTAGAAATGGAATTTGAAGCTAAAAATGAGCCTGTGGTATCAGAACAAATTTCTACAAGCACCAAGATAAGAACTTAAACAAGAAGGATGACTAGAAGTGAAAGCATGGGGAAGGGTAAATTGTCAGATATCCTGGAGGCTATTGACATTGAGGAAATCCCCATTGTGCATCCTCTAGAGATCAAAGAGACAAAAACCAAAAATAAGAGAAAAAGAGCCAAGCAACTGGATTTTACTCAAGAAGATTCAGGTTTTATTTTCAAGCACATAAAACCTATCACAAGATCACAACAGCTAAAATAAAAGATGCTTGAGTTGCCCTTAAAAAAAGAGGTGCCTCCAACAAAGGTAGAACCAGTGAAAAAAGGGAAAGGTAAGGGGCCTGCGCAAGAGAAAAGTGAAGTGGAGATGCTGCAAGAATAGCCGAGAGATGCTAGGAATGAGGTAATAGAATCAAAACTACTTTTTGAATATTTTAAGGAACACGTATCAAAGAAAGTAGAATTCTATAACAAGGTTGCAGATGAATCTGGAAGAATGAAAAAAATAAAATTTCCTTTACATAGAATGATGAAGCATAAGTGAAAGAGTAAAAAATGGTTACAAGAAGATAGAATAAGGTTGCAGGAAAAAGTTAATTCCTTATAGAATAAAATTAAAATGATTAAGGTGGAGCTTGCAAAAAGAAATCTTAAAATCATTGTTGAAGTTGATGGCACTCCATGAACATGGTAATATCATAATTTTTTTCTTATGTTGTGGAAAATTAATATTGTTAGTTATATATAGGTTTGTATAGGCTACTAGAAGTGTTTTGGAGGTTAAAAAATATTGAAAAGGAAACATCTCATAAAACTAGGCAATTTCATAGAACCTCTCCATATTAAAGGCAAAAATTTGCTACGAATTTGTTATAGCTTTCAATGGACAAACATAAAAGTTTAAATCTCAGAAAGGGAGGTGATCTAAGCATGCGTTTAGCTCATAAACCTCAGAGAAGACACTGGAACAGTCAGCAGAATCATATAACTTACAGGAGAGTTTTTTTGGCATTTTCTACTAAATTTTGCTACCAAACTACCTATACTTTGTTTTTCTAGCGTAGTGAGGTTTTGATGAATTTTTGGGAATCGAACAGTAACGAAATGGATAAACAACATGTCAAAAATGTTCACATCAAAAACCTATCAACTCCTATGTTTCAGGGGGACAACTCAATAGATCAACCTCCACGTGGCAGCCAACTCACCATGCCAACTTATCATGACAGCTCACCATGCAAGTTCATATTCCAGTTTCATCTGTCAGCCAACATATCAGCAATTTTTTATGTTCGATGATTATCATTAGCAAGGTTTGTTAAAGCTCTTAAATGGTGATGGACTTCTTTTAGTAAACAAACTCTGCAAAACAGAAAGTATCCCTAAAAAGTCTCTATGTTTTTAATTCAATTTGAACTAGGTCTCTTAGCTAAACCATCGATTCTAGCCTAGGTATCAGACTATTGTAAAAGAGGACTCACTCTATAAATGAGGGACTTTTTCACTTTGATGGGGTTTTTGAATTTTATGAGAGAGCTACTTATGTAAATTTTCTTTATGTGCTAATATACATTTTGTAGCAGGCTGATTTACAGCTTGAGATTCTCCTTGGCTTTTGTTTTTTTTCCTTATTTTGTATATTGTTATCAGCTTCATGGAAATATGATTAATTGAAATCCATGATTAAATGCTCCAACTTCCTTCATTTCCTGTGTTTTTTTTTAAGATTTAATTTATGTTTAAGCCAATTTGCCTCATCTTCCATGAATACAATTTGTGTGTAATTGAATTTCCTTAGCTGACTCCATGACCAATGGTAGTGTCATTTCACTCTTCCACCTACAAAAAATAACATGAAGTATAAACAGACTTAGCCATCTGCAATTTGAATTTTATCTTGAATATTCCATTGTTTCCCTTGAGAGAGCCCTCTCAGACTAGAGGGGATAACTTCCAATTAAAACTTGGTTGAAATAGTTATCCTTGGTTGGGAGTTTACACAACCCAAATTCCTAGCCCAGTGATCACACATTTTACCATTTGAATCAGAGATGGAACTATCTTGTAAGGAAGGTATTCATATATTCTATGTCACAGTTCAAAAGGACTCACTTATAGGTGAACTAGGGCTTGATATAAGGGTGTATAGATTCTATACAGTGTCACCTTACAAGATTCTATACAAGATCCCTTACCCCAAACCAAAAACTTGTCGTCAATGTAAGCAACTCTATCAGCCTTATCCTCTAGATAAGAAATAGAAAGTAAGTTTTTCTTGAAACCTGGGAAATATAAGTTGTTGTTGAGGTGAATGCTTCCATCTGAATCAAGCTTAAAAGATGTAAACCGAATTCCTTTCACTGTATATCTTCTGTTGTCTCCAAGTTCGATAGAGTGCGATTATTTTCCCTTATATAGGGTTTGGATTTGATTCCATTCTCTTGTCATATATTTGGAGGCACCACTATCAATAACCCATACATTCTCATCTTTGAATGTGTCAGATAAATCAGAGAAAAAAATTCCATCTGATACTTATTTTGCAAGATTGGAGATTATTTTCAATAGATAGTTCTTCATAGATGTAGTGAGGTTTCCTAGAATCTTGAAACCATTCTTCAAAACACTTGTCATAATGCCCGCTAACTTGTGATCTTTAGTATCATTTTTGTGCCTTAGCTCTAGTACCATGTTGGAAAATATAAATACTTTTAGATTAGAACTTATTTTCCTTATCATGATAATTACTTGTGATGTTATTTGGTTCATTATTACTTCTTTAGTTATGTTCATCAATCAATTACCAAAAAAATAAAGATCAAAAAGAGAAAAAATACACGTGATATTAGCTTTAAGCCAAGGAAAAACCCTTCCAAGGGGAACATCTAGAAATTTCTTCTCTTCTTCTTTAGAATATTCTTACAAAAGAGACTTCCAAGACCCAAATACAAAATCCAACCAACCCTCCAAGACCTAAGACAACCCCCAACAAGATCTGCTTCAGAATGGATTCCAAAACTTCGATACTGTAATAAAACTACTGGAACTTCGTCCCCAACAATAGAATTTTGGCCCTACAACTTTGACCCCCTGCAATTGCTTCAGAATTTCAGCCTCCTACAACTGGACACTTTTCAAACCCTAGCAAGACAAAGAGAAAGATAACCCTTGATAGAATTTGACTTCTGTTACCTCTCCTTCGTCCTCCAGCTACTGTTTTCTCCTTCACTATTGTAGATAGAAATTGCTTGAGATGAGTGTCGAAATGAGGTTGAGTTCTCTTGTATTTATAGCCTTTCTTGAGGGTTGAATACCCTTCCTTTAGTTTTGGGTATGTGTTATATTCTTTCCATGATTAGTTGCACACGCAGACCCTATTTTTCGGTGGATGGACCTGCCCATGGTTTTGTGTATGGGTTTGCACATTGTTTTGGGGCATGATGGTTTTTGGCCCCTGGTATTTTATAGATCCGATCAAGGGAACTATGGTTATGTTCTAATCCAGGGTTAATGGATTGGGGTTTATGAATGCTTAGACATGTATATATATGTGTTGTAACACTAAAAGGAACATAATGAAAAATCAATTTGGTAGTCCCAATTTGGGATCCAGGGGAAAATCTCTGTGTATATATGTTTTATGATTTATTCTCTCACTATTGTTTATTTTCTATTTTTAAGATTCATTTTCAGATAATTTATGTACAGGGTTAAAACGTACATTTGGTATCAGATTTGTTTCGGCTTCAAGGGGACGCCTTTGCTGCTGAGGGGTTTTTTTCTCGAGTTTGTGGTAGACCCTGTTCAGTGGGAGATATCCGGGATCGATTCTTGTAGTGAAAGAATATGGTGAGTAGAATGGTAATAGTTTTGAGATGTGGAAGCTCAAGATGGATGATCTACTGGTGGATAGAGATCAGTGGATCGTAGTAGATCTAGGTACTAAACCAACGACAACGTCAGATGAAGACTGGAATAAGTTGGATCAAAAGGTAAAGAGCACAATACGGTTGTGTGTCCTAGATTCAGTATTGTTGAATGTATCTGGGGAAGCTAATTTTAAGACTTTCTGGGACAATCTAGGGAATTTGTACCAATCCAAGTCTCTAGTGAATAAATTGTTCCTGCAGAAAAAGTTGTATAACCTAAGGATGAAGGACAGAGACTTGGTGACAGAGCATTTGAATGCCTTCAATACTATGGTAAGTCAATTTTCATTTGTTGATATTAAAATCTCAGATGAAGATAATTGCATCAATTTGTTGTGTTCTCTACCAGATTCGTGGGACAGTCTGGTTATTGCGATAGGTAGCAATCCAACTACCTTGAATTTTAATTAAATTTTCTCAACATTACCGTCGGAGGAAATGAGACAAAAAAATATGGAGGGCTGGAATGGAGATGCCTTATATGTAAGAGGAAGTTCCTAGAACAAAAACAAGAATAAGTTTTCAAGTGGGAGATCTAAATCTAGAATGAGATCTAAATCTCTGGGAAAGTTTGTAAAGGTGTGCTAGAAATGCGGAAAGGAAGGGCACTAAAAAAAGGACTACAGATCTAAAGCTCTTGAGAAATGAAAGGGATCTAATGATGCTCCTTTTTCAGAGGGAAAAACCACTCGAATTAAGTGTAATGTCCCTTTTCAGGAACTTGTTGCTCAATCGGGAACATCTTAGATGTTCTGTTTTTCCTTCTTTAGTGAGACACTGCAAGTCCATTTCAGAGATTAACTGATGGGGAATTTATAGGATATGACTCCTTCTAAAGAAGGGAGAAATCCTGAGGCTAGCTGGCTCTTCTCAGACTCTGCCTATGGATATGCAATATTCCACCTCGGGAAATCCTACTACAGGGTCCTTGAGGACACTGTATAAGGAAGCTGCTGCATAAATAAGGAAAACCAATGCTGGGATTCCATAGAAAACTTCTAATATAACTTCCCTGCATAAAATGAGCTTAAAGAAATACATCTAGATGGTTTATTCAGATCTCCCCAAATTAGATCTCTAAAACAATGCTCAATGAGAGAGCTTACAGCAATATATGAACATGAACATTGAACTCTGCAAATATGAACATACCATAAGAGGGAAATGTATGCAGCCATAATTATATGATTATATCAGCAGAAATATACAATAAATAGTGGAGGGACAAGCCACTCAAACTCTAAGATCAAACCTCCAGTGAATAGACAATGAAATACAAGAGTTGTTGCATATCCACAAAATGCCGGAGTAGCTGCAACTGCGTAGTGTATATGAAGGCATAGATGCTGAATATGAATGAAATACATCAATTTCTGAAGGAATACAAGAAATAATCCCAATAAAAGAGAAATGGGCTGAAATACATGATTTCTAGCCAATCTATGAAGATTGCTAGAAATATCGGAGAAACACAAAATGTGACAACATAGTTGTCACTGCAACTAAACCAAAACATGAATGAGGCTATGGCTGATCTGAAATATGATTTCCCTCCTCTGATAATTTCTCCAATACAAAGGGTTGATCCCTTTGTCTCAAAAAAATCCTCCTTGAAGCTCTCGAAACCCCTCTCTCACTACCTCCTCCAAAATAATGTAGTTCCCTCCATGGACTGCGCAGTGGGAGATGATGGAAGTGTTGGCCCATGCCAAATGATCTAAAATAAGCCCGGGAATCCTCCCTATATCTCCTCCAATTAATATAACCCTCCATCACTGAAGAAAACAAGCTAAGAAGACTCCATGAGTTCCTCTCTAGCTGCACCCAGCTACGCAACGCCCTCTCTGCTGCAGAAATAACGTTGTAGAAGATGCATGAAGCTGTGGCCAATGCCAGATTGAGGAAATGTAGCTCAATCCTCATCCTTCCTTGAGGTAGAGGTAGGGATTCCCGACCGGGAACACCCTAGTGCCCGAGGGCACCATCACCCTGCTAAACAGCCCGGGGATGCAAGCTCTTGCAGAGCCAAAGTCTGAAATCTAAAACATAGCATAATCCAAATGGGCTGCCATCTCCTCCATATAAAGTGAGATAAATCTTCTCCACCATGGTCCCACCAATTATGGTTTCCACCTTCATGTGAAGCTCTTCCCTCCAAAACTACGCAGCTTCTCTAGGAAGCTTCTCCTCTATAGGCAACACTGTTGATTTTAGTCAAAGATGACTAATCCAAGTGAGTTGGGTTCCATTCACACCATTGGTGTTTATTTCAGTTGCTTTATTCACTCCCTTTTCACATTAGGAGTGTTATTTATTCATCTAAAAGGGGCTAAGGTGTCTCCTTGCCCATTTTATTAAACAAAAATAAAATATGAAACTATAATTTCCATTTTAGCTTGAGGCTAAAAATTTGGACATTACAGTCCTCCCCTCCCACATGTTGCTCTTCCCCAAGCAACTGCATAGAGAGAACAAAATTTCTCCCCCTTCTTCTCTTATGGCCTCCTCATCAACAATATCCACCGCTGCTCAATATATGCTACAATAAATTGTCCTCCAATGAATTCTTCCAAGTATGCAAACCGGGATGGTGTACATCCTGAAAGGTAGAAGGTGTAGGTGGAAATTCTCCTGCTGAACCATGGCCTCCTCAAGGTAGGAGTGATGACATGCATGGGAAAACATAATCCCACTGATTATCCCCTCAACCAAGCTATCATCCAAATGAAAACCTTGCCCCCTAGTTCTGTGCAATGTAATGGGGCTGAATGGAGAGTTTTGTTGCTTCGTCCCAATAAGCTCCTCTCTCCCCTTGCAGTACATATGGGGCTGTTGCTGTTCTTAGGCTGAAATGGTATGGCCTCCAAGAGTGGCCCAAGCTACCCCATCAAAATATTCAACCATGGAATGCCTCTCCACATTCTCCAAGTGGTTTTCCCCACAAGAAGAGAACAGTAATAGCATGGCAAACATGGTTTGCCCAATGGTGTCTCCTGCAAAATAGAACATGCGTAATGGGGAGAATATTGCTCCTAATTGGTTTTCCCAATCATATAAATCACTCTCCACATAGTGCTTCTTGTGAAAAATAAGCATCAGTAATACAAGGTAGCATAATACAATGAAAACAAGATGCATTAAGAGAACTAGAGAGTGGGTCACTGCTCCTCTCATGGGACTAACACAGTGAGCCTCTTTCCTTCATCAAGTATATACATAACAAGTGCTTTTCCCAGCCACTTGTTGTTGCCACACACATCTCAAAAGATAGAGACATGAAAATATAAATTGGTTCCAATGGTGCACACCAATGAGCATGTGGCTTCCTCCACAAACCACCACAAGAATATTCCATTATTCTGCTAAAAAAGTATACAAATACATCCTTGTACATCATGCAAGAAGGGAGAAAATATTCTTGAATCATCATGCTACTCAAACAATGAAGGAAAGTACAATATATAATGATTATACCTTCTCCAATTTGTACTTGAACTCTTGAGCTTGAAATGGCCCAACTAAAGTTTCCCTCTACCTTCAATGAGTAGGTAAGTGGTTGTGAGGTTCTCTCCACCATAATCAAGTGGGCTATGCATCTTCCAATGCTGATAGGTGCAATGATGGATGCCCTCCAAGTGAACCCCTCTAGCCAATCAAAGTATGCATCCAAGTGCATAGCTAGGAAGCCCTTATGTGCTGCATGTAGAAATTTCTCCTTGAGACTAGAAGCTCTAGTCAAGAAGATCCTTCCATAACCATAGATGACCCTATCATAAGCCATGTATCTATCATCATCCTCCTAGTCATCAAGAATCATGCATGCACCAATATCCTGGGACCTCTCAACCAAAAGTTGAGTCCTCCAGCATGGATCAATCCTCCATATAGACAGTGCTGATATTCTGAAATAGGGTACTCCATCATGCTGTTGCCTGATTCCTTGAAATCCCCTCATGTCAAAGTCATCCTCCAATGTTTCTGCCAAGCCATCATGCAGCTACTCATGCTCAAAGAAATGAGATCTCTGAAAATAAGCCCCCCATGAGAGACTATCACCTCCAAAGAATCTCCCGATCCTGGGCAATGTAAGCATGAGTGGCCTCCATCCACTCCAAAGCATGAAAGAGTTAGTCCCCAAGGGAAGTAACCTCTCTCTCATCAAATCCATGGAGTAGCCATCCCCATCCATGCAGCAAGCTCTGTATGCGCAGTATAGCTGATGAGAGTGGGTGAAAATGAGAGGGTGTATCCCTCCTCCTTGTGCTTATCCCCAAATCACTGCACTGTAATGGACTCCTCTAATGTCTCCACCCCTCTGGAATCCAAGAGTGGTGAGCCAAATGACATGATGCCCCTCATCATCTCTAAATAATGTGGCCTCCAAGTGGAAAGCCTCCAAAAGTGAGACATCAAGATCTGAAATAGACTGCATGTATGGGTGGACTGATTTGTCCCTATCCCCTCTACACAGTACAATCTCTTTCCTTTGCATAGAAACTTCCTAAAGTAGATAAGGGAGAATGCTCTTCTTCCCTCCATGCTGATCCTTCTGCTTTTCTTCCTCCATCTCACAATCCCCAACAGATGCTACATATGACTCTGGAATTGTGTCTAGGTACCCACATGAAAAATATTTGGAACTCCTTACAAAGACACAAGGGCTCCTCTAGTGGAAGCATTGGTTCCCATTTTTATCCCCATGTGGTGATGGATCTCCTCCAAAAGTGATAGTGTTGTTGGTTCCTCCCAATGCATGCAAAGTGTTTGAAATTATGCCACTATGGGTTTCACTATGTTTTCCCATCAAACCCTTAGTGAAGGCATCACATGTTTTTTCATTTGCATGACAACGAAAAATGGAACCTCCAAACCAAAAAATCATGAGCCATACCTTGAGTTGCAGTGCTGCTCCTCCCATGGCCTCATTTCTTCCTCCATTCCTTTACAAAGCAAGTGAACAAAGGATTGTGCTGTGGATCTGCATGTGTGGCTAAATTTCCACACCCTTCATGAAGTAGCTAGGATTTGTCTCATCTACAAACCCTTCTCAGAAAATTTCTCCAAATTTCCCTTTCATCAAGATCTTCAATAATATCCTGGAAAAGAAGAAGGGAAACCTCCTCTTCCATCATTCCTCTTTCCTTCTCTCCTTGTAAATCTCCTCTCCTTGGAGAGAATCTCCTCTTTCTAATATCTCTAGATCTTGGGCACAAGCTGAGCCAAGATCATGCTCCGATACCACTGTAATGTTCCTTTTCAGGAACTTGCTGCTCAATTGGGAACATCTTAGATGTTCCATTTTTCCTTCTTCAGTGAGACACTGCAAGTTCATTTCATAGATTGAATGATGGGGAATTTACAGGATATGACTCCTTCTAAAGAAGGGAGAAATCCTGAGGCTAGCTGGCCCTTCTCAGACTCTGCCTATGGATATGCAATATTCCACCTCAGGAAATCCTACTACAAGGTCCTTGAGGACGTTGTATAAGGAAGCTGCTACATAAATAAGACAAACCAATGTTGGGATGCCCTAGAAAACTTCTAATATAACTTCCCTGCAGAAAATGATCTTAAATAAATACATCTAGATGGGTTATTCAGATCTCCCCAAACTAGATCTCTAAAACAATGCTCAATGAGAGAGCTTACAACAATATATGAACATGAACACTGAAATCTGCAAATCTGAACATACCATAAGAGGGAAATGTATGCAGCCATCATTATATGATTATATCAGCAGAAATATACAATAAATATTTGAGGGACAAGCCACTCAAACTCTAAGAGAAAACCTCCAGTGAATAGACAATGAAATACAAGAGTTGTTGCATATCCACAAAATGCCAGAGTAGCTGCAACTGCACAGTGTATATGAAGGAATAGCTGCTGAATATGAATGAAATACATAAATGGCTGAATGAATACAAGAAATATGCCCAATAAAAGAGAAATGGGTTGAAATACATGATTTCTAGCCAATCTATGAAGACTACTATAAATGCCGGAGAAACACAAAATGTGACAACATAGTTGTCACTGCAACTGAACCCAAAAATGAATGAGGCTGTGGCTGATCTGAAATCTGATTTCCCTCCTCTGATAATGTCTCCAATACAAAGGGTTGATCCCTTTGTCTCAAAAACATCCTCCTTGAAGCTCCCGAAACCCCTCTCTCACTGCCTCGTCCAAAATAACGCAGTTCCCTCCATGGACTGCATAGTGGGAGATGATGGAAGTGTTGGCCCATGAAAAATGATCTAAAATAAGCCCCGAAATCCTCCTTATAGCTCCTCCAATGAATATAACCCTCCATCACTGAAGAAAACAAACTAAGAAGACTCCATCAGTTCCTCTGTAGCTGCACCCAGCTACACAACGTCCTCTCTGCTGCAGAAATAATGATGTAGAAGATGAATGAAGCTATGGCCAATGCCGAATTGAGTAAATGTAGCTCAATCCTCATCCTTCCTTGAGGAAGAGGTAGGGATTCCCGACCGGGAACACCCTAGTGCCCGAGGGCACCATCACCCTGCTAAACAGCCCAGGGATGCAAGCTCTTGCAGAGCCAAAGTCTGAAATCTAAAACATAGCATAATCCAAATGGGCTGCCATCTCCTCCATATAAAGTGAGAGAAATATTCTCCACCATGGTCCCACCAATTATGGTTTCCACCTTCATGTGAAGCTCTTCCCTCCAAAACTGCGCAGCTTCTCTAGGAAGCTTCTCCTCTATAGGCAGCGCTATCAACTTTAGTCAAAGATGACTAATCCAAGTGAGTTGGGTTCCATTCACACCATTGGTGTTTATTTCAGCTGCTTTATTCACTCCCATTTCACAGTAGGAGTGTTATTTCTTCATCTAAAAGGGGCTAAGGTGTCTCCTTGCCCATTTTATTAAACAAAAATAAAATGTGCAACTATAATGTCCATTTTAGCTTGAGGCTAAAAATTGGGACATTACATTAAGGTAGGGATGTGTATTTGGCTTCTTCTTGAAATACACATGTAGATCATGAGGCATGGTTGATTGACTCAAGTGCATCCTTTCAATTCACTCCCCATAGGGAGTGGTTCTGCGAGTATGAGAAGTATGATGGTGGTGATGTCTTCTTAGGAGATAATAGGAAGGCCAAAATCGTCGAACGTGGAAAAGTCAAGTTGAGGCTGCAAGGTGGAAGGATTAGAACACTTCCTGGTGTTCTTCATATTCCTACATTGGCAATAAATATGATTTCTATAAGCAATATGGATAATGCAGGTGTAAAAATAGTGTTCGAGAAAGATACCTACAAGATGGTTTGGGGAGAACTGGAATTAATACGGGGAGTTCGAATTGGAACTTTGTACAAGATTTAGGGTAGCACTATTATTGATGGGTGCAACAGTTTTGTGGTTCCTGATAGTGGAGCGGAAAGCCTAGCAGTCTCTGGAGAAGACACCATGCTATGGCATCAAAGGCTTGGACATATTGGACAGAAGGGCCTTTGGATACTGCATGGAAATGGTATGGTAGAAGGTATCTCTAATTTCTCTCTGGATTTTGATTTCTGTGAACATTGTATATATGGGAAGCAGAATCGGGTGAGTTTTCCTTCTGGTGCTAAGTGGGTGAACAAGATATTAGAGCTTTTGCACAGTGATGTGTTTGGACCTGTGTCGGTTCCATCACTGGGAAAGTCTATGTACTATGTTTTATTCATGGAATACTTCTCAAGGAATATATGGATATATTTTTTGAGGAATAAATTTGAAGTATTTGACAAATTTAAATAATTTAAGGCTCTGGTGGAAAACCAGACAGAGAAGAAGATAAAGGTACTGAGGATAGATAATGGTGGCGAGTGTGTTACTGTGTTTGGTGCACATATGTATGAAATCACACCAACTTAAGGGGTGTGGTTTACCCTCTTTATTTATTGGTCACGGGCAGAAAAATAAGTGGAGTCAAGCAAGTTAGTGGAACATGCTAGAACATAAACATACTAGATAGAGAAATAACATGCATATTCAAAACATAAAAATTAAACTAAAACTAAAAAAAAAAAAAAAAATCTCTAAATAGAGTCAAACAACTGCAATAATCCAAACGGTGGCGCTTGCAACCCCTCTTATTGAGTGCTGGTAGGAAATGAGGATGAAACTTTAACCCACTTGCCAAGGGGCCCTTAGAACTTGGGTTCTAAGTCTCGATGCAAGGATTTCTTTACTTCCAAGCTTGCCTCGGTGCAAAGTCTCCCTCTCTCTACTATGGTGGACTAAACTTGTTGGATGACAAACAATTGAGTCCCCTCTATCTCAGTTCTAGATCACACATTGTTGGTATTTCTTGGGGAAATTCTGGCGAGCATAACAATGTGCTCTCAAGTTGTTCATCTCTTGGTGGCCTTTTATAGGAGAATTCAAATCCACCTTCCTTCTCTTGGTACATTGTGGATCGTGACCCAAGAGAGGGGAATGATTCCATTGTGTGCCACATTTATTCCATTATGTGCTCCCTTGATGTCCTAAGGAGGCTTTGGTGGCTATCCTTATGCTACTTCAAGTGTGAAATCATTTTCCTGAAGTGTGATTTTTGTGGTCCCGGAAAGTGATTTCTGCCACTCCCAGGATTTTGCGCATTTTGGATCAAAAGGCGCACAAAGGTGTTCTTCTCGAAGGATTATGCGCGCAAAAGCATTTATGACTTGCTCAAATTTGATTTTTCCTCAGACCTTAGAGATTTTTAAATACTTTCTAGATTCTCTAATGTCTCTCAGCCCTGTAAATCATTCTGCCTGACATTATATAATGTTGCCTTTGCTTGTACAATTTTCCAGTGTTAACAACGAGTTTTGCAAGAAGGAATTTGAAGAATTCTATAAGAAGTGTGGTATAGCATGATAGAAGAATAATTGATACACACCTCAGCAAAAAGGAGTTGTATAAAGAATGAACAGAATGTTGATGGAAAAGGAAAGAAACATGCTTAGTGGTACCGGGTTAGGACAAGAATTCTGGGCAGAAGCAATGGAAACTGCATGTTACCTAGTTAACAGATCACCATCATCAGTGTTACAGGATAACACTCCACATGAGGTATGGACTAGTAAGAAACCCTCTCTTTCACATATGAGGGTATTTGGATGTGATGCATGTGTACATGTTCCAAAGGATAAAAGGACTAAGTTGGATAATAAATCTGAAAGGTGCATCTTTATTGGGTATAAGGATGGTTTAAAAGTTTACAAGCTTTGGAACCCAAAAACAAGGAAGGTTGTGTACAGCCGAGATGTGGTGTTTAAAGAGGTGAAAGATGTTGTTAAACATGAAGTCCTACCAAATGAACCTGATAAGATATAGTTTGAGCTAAAATATGATGAATCAGACTCTACAACAGAAGAAGATTCAGAAGAGGAAGAGCCACAAACTCCAACTATGAGAAGATCAGTTCGGGAAAGAAGGCAACCAAAAAGGTATATTCCATCTTCTTTCTGTTCAAATTTTGCTTTAACTATAATTGATGATGTTCCTAGACCTGTCATGGAGGCAGTGGATTCAGAGGATGGAAAACTCTGGAAGGAGGCCATGGTTGATGAAATGACATCCTTGCACAAAAATGAGGCATGGGATCTGGTGGAGTTTCCAGCTAGAAGGAATCCCATCGGGAGAAAATGCGTGTTTAAGAAGAAGATGAATGTAGAAGGCAAGGTGGAGAAATGCAAAGCTCGATTGGTAGCAAAAGGTTATTCCCAGGTGACAGGAATTGATTTTGGTGATATTTTTTCTCCAGTTTCCAAGGTTACTTCTATTGTATTACTTTTATTTGTTTCTCATTCATTTGATTTTGAGGTAGAACAGATGGATGTGAAGACAACATTACTTCACGGGGATCTAGAAGAGGAGATATACATTAAGCAACTTGAAGGCTTTATGGTGAAGGGTAATAAAGAACTAGTATGTAGGTTAAAAAAGTCTCTGTATGGGTTAAAACAGTCACCAAGGATGTGGTATCAAAAATTTGATACCTATATACGGGGACTTGGCTTCACCAGAAGCAAAGAGGATCATTGTGTGTATTTTAAATTAATTTGTGACCGTGTTATTTATTTGGTCTTGTATGTAGATGATATGTTGTTGATTGGAAATGAAAAAGAAATTATCCAGGTTTTAAAGACCAACTATTCTCCAAATTCGACATGAAGGATCTTGGTGCTGCAAACTATATTTTGGGCATGGAAATTAAGAGATATCAGGAAAATTGGAATATCTGGTTAAACCGGAGGAATTATGTCAAGACAATATTGCATAAGTTCAATATGGAGGATAGTAAACTGGCGAAAAGTGTCCGAAGACACAAGAAGAAGAGGAGGATATGTCCCATGTTCCATATGCAAGTGCAGTGGGTAGCCTGATGTATGCAATGTTCTGTACTAGACCATACATTGCACATGGAATGGGATTATTGAGCAGGTTTATGTCAAAACCAGGGAAGGAGCATTGGACAACAGTGAAGTGGGTTTTCAGATATTTGAATGGCACTAGTGATTATGGTTTGTGCAACCAGGGAAGACCAAATTGGACAGATTTTTGGACATCCATGGTTTTGTTGATGCAGACTGGGCTGGAGATCTGGACCAAAGAAGATATTCAAGTGGGTATGTGTTTAGCCTATTTTGAGGTGCAGCTAGTTGTATGAGTAAAAGACAGTCTGTAGTGGCTCTTTCAACTATAGAGGCAGAATACATGGCATCCACTCATGCAAGAAAGGAAGCAGTTTGGTTGTAGAGATTGTGTTCAAGTATGGGGTTGGTGCAGCGAGCTATAAGGATAGACTATGATAGAAAAAGTGAAATTTTATTGGCTAAGAAACATCCTTATCATTCAAAGACAAATCACATTGATGTTCAATATCACTTTGTGAGAGATATGGTTGAGGATAAAAGGGTGTTGCCGGTAAAGGTGGACACTTTGAAGAATGTTGCAGATGCATTGATGAAGTCTGTGAGCACTCAGAAATTATCTTAGTGTAGAGAAACAATGGCTGTTGCAGAGCTAGACTAATGAATAATCTCTCCTGTGGCCCCTTGCGGAAAGAAAACAACAAGTGGGAGAATCTTGGGTATGTGTTATATTCTTTCCACAATTAGTCACACGTGCAGACCCTTTTTTTCGGTGGGAAGACCCACCCATGGTTTTGTGCATGGGTTTGTACATGGTTTTGGGGCATGATGGTTTCCGGCCCCTGGTATTTTGTAGATCTGGTCAAGGGAACTATGGTTATGTTCTAATCCAGGGTTAATGGATTTGGGTTTATGAATTCTTCGGCATGCATATATATGTGTTGTAACACTAAAAGGAATATAATAAAAAATCAAGCTGGTAGTCCCGATTTGGGATCCAGGGGAAAATCTCTATGTATATTTTTTTATGTTTTATTCTCTCGCTATTGTTTATTTTATGTTTTTAAGATTTGTTTGTAGATAATTTCTGTAGAGGGTTAAAACCTACATTTAGGTCGACTTGAAATTTCTATTGGGTTGAATTGGTCTTGGGATTATCCATGGCTATTACATGATAAAATAAATATTTTCCTTCATTAAAATGAGTCCAAATGGGACTATGACACATGACCAATATTATTCTTTATCCTAGAAAGACCTAGAAAGACATAGAAGACCTAGAAGCACGAAGAACATGCTTTTGACTCAATCTTGAGTATGAAACCCATAATCCAAAATAAAATATAATTTCTCTTTCTTTCTAAATAATATACAATGTATGGATTATAATTACATCATAATGAAGGCCAAACCTAGGTACAATTTTTAACTCCATATACCCTTATTTAGGTGAACAAATCATTAATGAACAAACCACCTATTTGTTCCAATGCTTCTTTAAGTTCTTGGCTAACTCTTGGAGGATTTTTCCCAAAAATGACCCCATGTAAAGGGATCAGGACATAGTTGGAGATATCATACTGTTAGGTCCCTATAATTTTAGCAGATTGGCAAGACTAAAGCTGCAAAGACAACATTTGAACCACTTTGGGATTCTAGGATCTAGCCCTCCTGAATCCAGAGAGGGATCTCTCTTATAAGTGCAAAGATTGAGTTATTTTTAAGGCTTTTGAAATGATATTAAGCTAGTTATGAAGAATAAGGTTTTTGTTTGGTTTTGGTTAGGCAAAGATATATGAAGGTGAAGGAAGTCTAAATGAAGGGTGAAGGTGCATGAAAGTGAAGGAATGATTCAGCTAATATGATAGACAAGGAGAAACTTCAATCCATTGGGCTATGGAGTCATCATAGGATTTAATTGAAGTAGAAAGGTTCAAGAGTGTTCCATGGGGCAAGTCATCTATGTCAAAGGATCTCTTTAAGTTGATTTTATGGAATGAAACAATAAGAAATGGAGAACAAAAAGATGATAGAACAAAGAGCAGTCTAATATCAAGTAAGTACTTTGAAACTATCCTGCTTTTGGCATGCACTTGAGAAAAAACATAAAATTAATCTAAGATCAAGTAAGTACTTTGAAACTAGCCTGATTTTGATGCACTTTCAATAGAAAACATTTAAAAACACAAAGAATAGCTTAAGATGAAGTAAGGACTTTGAACATATCCTGCTTTCAGCATATTCAAAAGGAAAACATTCAAGATAAACATAAAAAGTAGTCTAAGATCAGGTAAGGACTTTGAACCTATCCTTCTTTCAACATACTCTTAAGGGAAACTTTCACACAACCTTTGGAGGAAAACTAGAAGACAGGGAAAACCATAAACTTTCCTAGTTCAACTCTACTTAGCAAGTAATGAAAATAACATTCAAGAACAATGTTTAAAGTTCAGAGAGTAAGACGTGGGAACACCAACATTCCTTAACTGCTTGGGCTGTATTAAATCATTCCTAAATACACAATTAGAGGAAAACATAAAGATAAAGCTTATCAGTGAGAGTAGGGTACTTTTGACAGTAAATCCTAGCTCTATATTTGTTGTTCTTTATCAGAGAAAGTGAACAGAATGGAAATGAAAAGAAAATAACAATTTACAATAAGAAACACATCACCGTTGACATAGACCAGGATCCCATAAATCAGCTTGTATTCGATGTTTAAACCAGTTAAAATCATCAAGTCCAGTGGTTCTCTACACTTTCGAACTTCTCATCTCAACTTAGGTATCTTCAATTACAAACAGTGCTTATAGCAGCTTCAGAAAACTATTTACAGGCAACAGATATGCAGTGACCAACCTTTATCTCATCTTCTACAGAAGTATTTATAGAAGAAATGAGGAGGTGGGATGAGAGAAAAGATCTCTAGGCTCAATTAATATAGTTTAATGCTTCTCAGCCTTTAAGGGGCTCAATGGAGAAGTCTTCTAATATTTCTCAGCATTAATTGGTCTTTATTAGGTTATTAGCTACTTGGGAGAGTTTTTTGAATTTAAAGCTCTTTCTTATCTTTGTAATAACTTTGCTGACAGTTTGCAATAAGTTCCTTTGGTTGAATTAATTGTTCAGCTGTCTTTAGGGAAATATCTTCTGAATAGGAAATAACTATGCCTTCTTTTGATTTCTTTGAGGCTGGAGGTGGCTTTTGGTAGCTGGAGCGGATTCAATTAGTCTCTGATGTGGCAGTGGAGGCTTTTTGGACTGATATATTTCTTTGTGTTTCCCTAAAACACTGTTAATTTTCTTTTGATCTGCGTTTTAGGTCTGATTAGGCTTAATTTTTGTCTTCGGGTCTTCATAATGTCTTTAACTATGTGGATTAGACCTTTGATAGTCAAATTTATGCCTTAATCCCTCAGAACTATGTTAAAACCTTCAATTCTTCATCTATGTTGTGATTCCATGCTTTAACACTGATACTCTTTGTATAATTAAGTTTCACTGTGATTTTGTTGTTTTGGCAGGCACGCAGAGGGCTTTATGACTTCAAAAATGCTCATGAGGCATGGATAAATCATCGTTGGAACCTTGTAAATTTCCTTTTCATGTAAATAATTGTCTTAGGGATCGTCATCCCTGGCCATTCATTTCTTATTCTTTTTTAATAAAGGAAAAAACTTAAAAACCTGCAAAAAACAAACAAAGTTATGAAAAATTCGGTGAAAATAGGTTTAGACAGCTTCTGGGCATGAGATTAAATCGTGACCGTTGGAAGAAATCAACCAATGGCTGGGATTGCTTGCTGGGGTCAAAAGGGGAGGCGGTTGGATGAATGGGGCTTAGATTAAGTCCGGACCGTTGGATTAAAGAGAATCAACGACAGAGATTAGATCGCGAGATCGCAATCGGTGGAATGAACAAAGTTACAATTGCGATAAATCTATTGCGATGTGATTGTGATGGAATGAAATTTTGCGATGCGATGCAGCGATAGAAACGAATGAGCGCTGGCCGTCGGATGGGGGGAGAATGGTTGGCGAAGATTCAATCACAATTGCAATCGATGGAGGTCAAGGGGAAGGCACAAATGGAATTTTGCGATGCGATTGCATAGTGACCGTTGGATCAAAAATATGATCGACGGCCCAGATTGAATCGGGGATCGCATCGCGGAGGGCAAAAGGAAAATGGAAAGTTCCGATGCGATTATGAATTGACCGTTGGATCGGAGGGATGATCGACGGCTGAGGTTTGATTGCATCAAAATTTTGAAGGGCATGAAGAAAAGGGAGGAAGCGAAGTAGACTTGTGATGCGATGAGCTGATGACCATTGATCAGTTTAGATCGACAGTCAATATTTTTTGCAAATTTTAACTATCGGGTTTTATTAAAACACAATGAAAGTCGGGTTTTTTATGAAATACAAAGGAGAAAAAGGTTTTGACGGGTTCAGAGAGGAGTTTAGGCCCTTTAAGCGCCCGGTTGCGAGGCTTAAGGTCCTATGAGGAAAGGGCCTACCAGAGTTAAACCCTCGGGGGGTAAAGAAAATATTATATGCAGAATATGCATTTTTGGCCTAAAAACAGAGTTTTTAAGGCAATTTTGAGGGTTCCGGTAAAGGAAATAAGAGGATTTAAAACCAGATAAGGGAGAGTATAAGGTTTTAAATGGGAAATGTAGTGATTTTGAAGGTCAAATGAGGCTTGTGGGGGGATTTTTATGGAGAAAAAGGGGATAAAAATGGAGGTCAATTATGAGTGAAAAGAGGGGTAAATTTATGGGAAAATGGGGTTTTTCAGCAATCTTTTTCTTCAGACAAACAGCAGATTTTTCAATTTTATGAGGGAAACAGCAGTGAAGATTAAGTAAAGGATTAGTTAACTTCATAAGACTTTAAGAACTCACAATTTGGCCAAAAAATTGGTTCTTGAAGTTTAAAAATAGATCTAGCCACCATTTGATATGACAAATTTTTATAGGTGGCTAACAACAGGTCCAACTTGGGATGGCAGCTCCTTAGAGGTGCCAATAACCTCAGACAAGTCTTCTCTAGAAGTAGATCAATGCCTCATCCATTGGGCTGCAACTTTCTTTCCTTTGTTGGTCTTCTTTTGCTCTGACAGTGTTAACAGCCATTAAAAACAATGGAATTCTATCAAAACAAGCTTTCTACCTACCCAATCCTAATGATCTAACATTTTTTCTTTTTTCAAAGTGCGTTTGGATTGGAAAAATCTTTTTACAAACATTTTATTCTTTTGAAAGCATAAAACTAGTCTATTTCTACCCTTATTTCTCCAAAAACTCAGATTAAGTAGGTGAGTTCATAAGCTTCTCTACCTAAATACACTCTGTCAGGATTAGACTGTCTGACAGAGTTTATTCTCTAAATTATAAAACAAGAAATTTAAAAGAAAACAAGGCAGGATTGAACAGTCTAACTTGTTGTTGATCTATGGCATAAAAACAAGCTGCACATAGACTAAAATTGCAGAAAAGTAAAGCAAAATGGTGAAGGCTTAAGATCTGAAAGTTTAAGAACGTCCTTCTCTTTTGTTCAGCTCTTTTTTAGGCTTGTTTGAGTTGTTTCTTCTTTCTTCACTGGTCCAAGTTTTGGGCATATTAGCACCAGTTTGCTTCTATCTTTGGCTCAATATTTAAATAGATTAGAGCCTTTCTTCTTTTTGAAACTCATAGGTTTATATTTTGAGCTTGTTTGAACCCTTTTTCTTCTATCCTAATCTACCTTACTGATAAGCCAAGATTAAGTTGTTTGGAAAATCTATTTCACTAACCTATCAATAGTAAATTGAAAACTAATTAGTCATGATTAGGCTGTATGACTAACTAGGAGTGTGTTTCTAAGGAGTGGCATTTAAGCTTGCACACTTTCAGACTTTATTTCTCTTTTTTGGTATGGGGTTGTACCTTTCTTGTTTTCACTCTGCCCTCTTTTCTATCTTCTATTGTTTTTGTGTTTTTGTATTTTTTTTTCAAGACAAAAATCAACAACTATCTAAATATTCAAAGGTTGAGCTTTATTGACATTCCTATCTAACCTATTCTAACTTGGAATATTTACACTTTTCATATGATACAAAAGTTCCAATGTAGCCAGTTGAGTAGTGACAAAAAGGAAAAGAAAAAATGGCTACTCGTCAGAGGTAACCATAGTACATTTTGAATATTAATCTTCAAAACCAAATCTATCACAGAAGGTGACAACATTTTATGTCTTTGGCTCTTGCAAAGGATCCATGCTTGATAATTTGAGCCAGTTAGGGATTCCACACACTCTTCCAAAGGATCAACAAAGAAAAGATGAATATTTGCTTCTTTCTAGCCCTCCATGGTTTGTACATTATCTTCTTTTAAGACTTCAGCTTTGAGGACTATATCTTCAGTATGTTGCTTGAAAGCATTATCATCCTTAACCTGGTTGAGAATTTTCGGAAGATAGGTTTCAACCGGGATTACCTCTTCTTTCTCCACTGGATCAAGATAAAGATCTTTTTTAGAAGGAAAAACTTCCTCATCTTCATTATTATCTCAACTAGAGGACTCATCATATATTGCATTGTTGTCCTCTTGTAGTCCTAGTATGATCTAATTCAGTGGATTGTACTCTGTGAAGAGATCATCATTTTCTTGAGCAGTGGTATCCTTTATTACCTCAACCTTTTCAGGAGAAGGCTCCTTATCTTCATCTTGCTCAAGAAATTCCTCTTTCTTCTCAACCTCATCATCACAATTGATAGATTGTTGATTCCCAATTATGTGAAAGTTGTTTCTAATGGATTGGATTGGTTGATTACTGCTTTCAAGCTGATGATAGTGAAGTTCATGACACCAAACAACTGTTGGTTGCCCTGCATGATTAGTTTCTACTTGGAGCTCATCATCATCATTAGATTGATCAAAAATTAGAAAATCATTAGTATAAACAATCTCACCAATCAAGCATATTGGGTTATTAGTTAGCTCTTCTTTGAGTAGATCTACAAGTTTTTTTTCTGATTCAAGACAACAAGGTGCAGTAGGTAGATGAGCAGAAGTGTTTGGTTCAAATGAGGGTTTGGAGGCTGGCTGTCTGTTCAATATTAGATCAATCTCCTCCTCTGTCAAGGGAGAAGGAATTTTCTTTGTGCTTAGGACAGATGTACAGCAGTCCTCTTTCTCTTGTGTTGGCTGATTTTGAGGCCTGATATCTTCTTGAGCCTATTCTAGGGGTTCTTCACTTGTGCTTGCAGGGAAACCTTCAGAATTTTCTATTGTTTCCTGATCTTCTTCTGTTTCAAACAATTCCTCATGATTATTATGACACTCAGATTGCATTCAAGGTTCATGAGTTGTTTCTTCTACAATATCAGGATGCCACTCTTCTTGTGTAATTTGATATGGGTTATAATCTAGAGGGGAAGTTCCTATATGTGTTGGCTCTCCTTCCACATCAGATTGTACGTTTTCTAAGTGGTTACTTTTTTCCTCAAAGTACTGCTCACTATTAGTTTTTTCAATTTGGTCATGAAGTTCTCTTATCAGCATAGTACAAGATATAGGGAGGCAATCAAAATTTTCTTGACAACCTTCTTCATTTCTTTCTATGTAACCTTGCTCATCATCTTCTATAAAGTGTTGATCATCATACATATCTTGTTCACTGTCTAGGTCTTGAGCTGATTGGGCTTGTGTTTGATTAGGGAAAAGCATGAGTTGCTCTATATCATCAATATTTATATTAGCCTCACACCTCTCTATTCTCTTTCCAAGCATGTACATCATCTTATCCATCATGATTAGAAATTTTTCTTCATTGTTTTCTCTATAATCATGCTCATCACACATGTCTTTCTCATCATACATGCCTTGTAGCGGTTGAGTTTGTTCTTGATTTGAAAGAAGCATGGGCTGCTCTAGATCATCAAGTTTTAAATTAGCCTCATACCTTTCTATTCTCCTTCCAATCATGTATATCAATTTTTCCATCATGACCATATGTTTGCCTTTTGGGTCTATATCTAAATCCATGTTTTTAAATCAGAAAAGAGGTCATTGTAACTTATCAACCAGTTCAGAGTCTTCTACCAGTGGATTCATTTGGTCTTTTGGGAGTTATAGAGTGTTGAATCGCTAGGTGGAAAAATTTTAGCTCTTATAGAGGTAAACTGTTTTATGGTTCCACCACCATGTTTATCATGAAGCCAATCTAGGGATATTATGGGTCTTCTGAGGTTTTAAGGGTGTCTAAGATGAAATTAACTCAGAATTCCCCAGTATGGTCGCCAGAAATGTTAGGTCCCTGTAATTTTAACAGATTGGCAAGACTGAAGCTGCAAAGACAACATTTGAACCACTTTGGGATTCTAGGATCTAGCCCTCCTGAATCCAGAGAGGGATCTCTCTTATAAGTGCAAAGATTGATTTATTTTTAAGGCTTTTGAAATGATATTAGGCTAGTTATGAAGAACAAGTTTTTTGTTTGGTTTTGGTTGGGCAAAGATATATGAAGGTGAAGGAAGTCTAAATGAAGGGTGAAGGTGCATGAAAGTGAAGGAATGATTCAGCTTATATGATAGGCAAGGAGCAACTTTAATCCATTGGGCTATGGAGTCATAATAGGATTTAATTGAAGAAACAAGGTTCAAGAGTGTTCCATGGGGCAAGTCATCTATGTCAAAGGATCTCTTTAAGTTGATTTTATGGAATGAAACAATAAGAAATGGAGAACAAATAGATGATAGAACAAAGAGCAGCCTAAGATCAAGTAAGTACTTTGAAACTATCCTGCTTTTGGCATGCACTTGAGAAAAAACATAAAAGTAATCTAAGATCAGGTAAGTAATTTGAAACTAGCCTGATTTTGATGCACTTTCAATAGAAAACATCAAGTAAGGACTTTGAACCTATCCTACTTTCAACATATTCAAAAGGAAAACATTCAAGATAAACATAAAAAAGTATTCTAAGATCAGGTAAGGACTTTGAACCTATCCTGCTTTCAACATACTCTTAAGGGAAACTTTCAAACAACCTTTGGAGGAAAACTATAAGACAGGTCAAACCATAAACATTCCTAGTTCAACTTTACTTAGAAAGTAATGAAAATAACATTCAAGAACAATGTTTAAAGTTCAGAAAATAAGACGTGGGAACACCAACATTCCTTAACTGCTTGGGCTGTATTAAATCATTCCTAAATACACAATTAGAGGAAAACATTAAGATAAAGCTTATCAGTGGGAGTAGGGTACTTTTGACAGTAAATCCTAGCTCCATATTTTTTGTTCTTTATCAGCATAAGTGAACAGAATGGAAATGAAAATAAAATAACAATTTACAATAAGAAACACATCACCATTGACATAGACCAGGATCCCATAAATCAACTTGTATTTTATGTTCAAACCAGTTACAATCATCAAGTCCAATGGTTCTCTACAGTTTCGAACTTCTCATCTCAACTTAGGAATCTTCAATTACAAACAGTGCTTACAACAGCTTCATAAAACTATTTACAAGAAACAGATATGCAGTGACCAACCTTTATCTCATCTTATACAAAAGTATTTATAGAAGAAATGAGGAGTTGGGATGAGAGAAAAGATCTTTAGGCTCAATTAATACAGTTTAATGCTTCTCGGCCTTTGAGGGGCTCAATGGAGAAGTCTTCTGATATTTATTGGCATTAATTGGTTTTTATGAAGTTATTAGCTACTTGGGAGAGTTTGTTGACTTTAAAGCTCTTTCTTGTCTTTGTAATAACTTTGCCGACAGTTTGCAATAAGTTCCTTTGGTTGAATTAACTGTTCAAATGTCTTTAGGCAAATATCTTCTGAATAGGCAATAACTATGCCTTCTTTTGATTTCTTTGAGGCTGGAGGTGGCTTTTGGTAGCTGGAGAGGATTCAATTAGCTTCTGATGTGGCAGTGGAGGCTTTTCGGGCTGATAGATTTCTTTTTCTTTCCCTAAAACACTGTTAATTTGCTTTTGATCTACATTTTAGGTCTGATTAGGCTTAATTTTTGTCTTCAGGTCTTCATAATGTCTTTAACTGTGTGGATTAGGCCTTTGATAGTCGAATTTATGCCTTAATCCCTCATAACTGTGTTAAAACCTTCAATTCTTCATCTCTGTTGCGATTCCATGCTTTGAAACTCATACTCTTTGTATAATTAAGTTTCACTGTGTTTTTGTTGTTTTGGCAGGCGCGCAGAGGGCTTTACGACTTCACAAATGCTCATGAGGCATGGATAAATCATCGTTGGAACCCTATAAATTTCATTTTCATGTAAATAATTGGCTTAGGGATCGTCATCCATGGCCATTAATTTCTTCTTCTTTTTTAAATAATGGAAAAACATTAAAAACCTGCAAAAAACAAACAAAGTTATGAAAAATTCGGTGAAAATAGGTTTAGACAGCTTCTAGGCATGAGATTAAATCGTGATTGTTGGATGAAATCAACCAACGGCTGGGATTTCTTGCTAGGGTCAAAAGGGGAGGCGGTTGGGTGAATGGGGGTCAGATTAAGTCCAGGTCGTTGGATTAAAGAGAATCAACGGCGAAGATTAGATTGCGGGATCACAATCGGCGGAACGAACAAAGTTACAATTGCGATAAATCTATTGTGATGTGATTGCGATGGAATGAACTTTTGCGATGCGATGCAGTTATTGCGATGGATGATCGTTGGTCGTCGAATGGGGGGAGAACGGACGGCGGAGATTCAATCGTGCAATCACCATTGACGGAGGTCAAGGGGAAGGCACAAATGGAATTTTGTGATGCGATTGTGTAATGACCGTCGGATCAGAAAGATGATTGACGACCCTGATTGAATCTGGGATCGCATCACGGAGGGCAAAAGGAAAATGGAAAGTTCCGATGTGATTGTGAATTGACCGTTGGATCAGAGGGATGATTGACGGCTGAGGTTTGATCGCATCAGAATTTTGAAGGGCATGAAGAAAAGAGAGGAAGGGAAGCGGACTTGTGATGCGATGAGCCGATGACCTTTGATCAGTTTAGATCGACTGTCAATATTTGTTGCAAATTTAAACTGTCGGGTTTTATTAAAACACAATGAAAGTCGGGTTTTTTATGAAATACAAAGGAGAAAAAGGTTTTGATGGGTTCAGAGAGGAGTTTAGGCCCTTTAAGCGCCCAGTTGCAGGGCTTAAGGTCCTATGAGGAAGGGGCCTACCAGAGTTAAGCCCTCGGGGGCTAAAGAAAATATTATATGCAGAATATGCAATTTTGGCCTAAAAACAAAGTTTTTAAGGTAATTTTGAGGGTTCTGGTAAAGGAAATAAGATGATTTAAAACTAGATAAGGGAGCGTATAAGGTTTTAAAGGGGAAATGGAGTGATTTTTAAGGTCAAATGAGGCTTGTGGGGGGATTTTTATGGAGAACAAGGGGATAAAAATGGAGGTCAATTATGAGTGAAAAGAGGGGTAAAATGATGGGAAAATGGGGTTTTTCAGTAGTCTTTTTCTTCAGACAAACAACAGATTTTTCAGGTTTATGAGGGAAACAACAGTGAATATTAACTAAAGAATTAGTTAACTTCATAAGACTTTAAGAACTCAAAAATTGGCCAAAAAATTGTTTCTTGAAGTCTAAAAATAGATCTAGCCACCATTTGATATGACAAATTTTTATAGGTGGCTAACACATACAAATAGAATTTTAAATTTATTTCCCATAAAATTGAGGAGTAATTCTGGATGGCATGTTGTTGATTAAAGGAATAATTCCATTTCATGAGGTGTAAAGGAAGAGAGGAAATCACAATATCCCTAAGATAGGCTGACATGCAAAACATTTTTTCATAACCTGGAGTGGATAAAACTAATAATTTTAGGGCATTTTTCAGATTTTGAGATAGAATATCATCCCAATTAAATCTTTTCGACTCGTGATGGATATTATGAATTAAATACATCCATTGAATTTGCAGTGTTCAGGATCCTTCTCCCCGTATAGTCTAGACAACATTTTGATAATAAACCTAAAGTGTCTTTTAAAAATGATAATGGGATAATCCTTAGATGATTTGAGTTCATATCCCTCTTTGGATTCTCTCAAACAATCGTCAATTATTTTATTATAATCCTTACCACTCCTTTTAAACTGTATTGTTGAAATTATCCAAGAATTGAGTAGTAAAAGATACCTCTAGGGAACTAAGCTTATAAATTTATGTATGGGCCTTTGGTTTCCAGGATGCTATCACATTATTTTTGCAATATACAAATGAATCAGTAGGAATGTGCACATGCGCTAAAATATAAGATATCATACCATAATATGGAAATATTTTTGCCCTAGCAGCAAAATTATGCATTTATGTTATTGTATTTTTTTCAAATTGAGTATTTCCCTTGTTACTTTAATTATTTAATTGTAACCATTTTCTTTCTTCAAAGAAACTGTAAATTTCTTCCTATTTCATCGTACTTGCATCGTGTGTTTTGTAATTAGTGTGAGAGATCAGAGCTAGGTTCATATTATAGTCCTCGGGTTTTAGGTTTTCGACTCCTTTTAAATTGTGTTTAATCTATTATATGGCTTGCCTTGAAGCAATAGTTTTTCTCTTCTTCCCCATTTCGTGACCTACATGCAAAGACACCAGAAAAATTCCAAATTTTCATGATAAAAAGCATTAATTAAGTAATTCTAAACTTTCATGTCATAAAGAATTTTTATAACCCATAGGTAATGAAGCAAGATTTTACTGTTTTGGCTTGAATTTGATAGTCTTAGATTACAGTTTGAAATGAAAACCAAGACAAAGGGTAAATGAAACTTGTAAATTTTGAAAGCACAGAAGGGGAAAATATTTCCTAATATTTGGTTATATCTAAGAATATTGGATGTTTAATTTACATTAAAGGTATTAAATTTCGTATAAATGTGAAAATACTTCTAACAGTTTCTCGAAAAACGAGGCAAGATCAGGAATATTGAAGTCAGAGAAGAAATTTATTTAGATATAAATAACTTAAAAGGCAAAACGACTTATGATTTGATTCATCGAAATATATTAAGAAATAAAAAATAAATAAATGGCCCTTTAATCAAGAAAAACTGTTATTTTATTCGTAATCAGAATAGTTATAAGTCGAGTGGTCGGGAGGTTTTTCACAATAAGTGACTTTATTAGATCTGACTCCAACTATAAACAAGGTCAACACAGGGCTAAAGTCGAAAGTCGGGGAGATCGGAGGTCAGATAGTTGAGGAGATTAAAATGAAAAGCTTTCATGAAAAAGGTCCTAGGCCCCCACTTCTTCTTATGATAGGTCGGAATGAACAAGTTTTCAGGAGGTCAGGAGTCGAGACTTCCCTTATTATTTTTAAAACTAAAAAGGATCCAACCTCTTGATTTCCAAAAATTTCTCTTGATTTTTCTTTATTTCTTTGTGTTTTATTACTTGAAAAAGGATTTATTTACAAAAAGATAACATTCTTTTTAAGATAGGGTCTTTATTTTCTTTCTTTTAAACAAACAAAATAATGCGGAAGAAGAGGTTGTTGTAGTCCTAACAATAGTGAGGTTCTCCAAAAAGAGAACATATTAATAATATTAGGTGGGAATTCATTGTGATGATGCCTTGTTGTACATTTAGGACAAAATATGGTTAATTCCCTTTTTGCATTTTTCTGTTTTTCCTTTGCTTGTAAAATATCCATCTATAATATTAGTAAGTGAAAAAAATTATTTCCATATCTTCTAACATTCCTCTTATCTCATTTTTTGTGATTGTAGAATAATTATATGAGGGATATCAAATTCTTACCATTTCTACATTTTCTCTTTCTTTCCCTACAATGGGTTTCAAAAAATTTATTGGTGTCTCCATAGTCTATATAGTATATTTCTCCATTTGATAGGAACTTTAGTTTCTCAATGAGTTTTACTTTAAATCACCTCAGCAAAACAAGTTTAAGTGAGTCTCCATCCAAAGTACAATTGTGTTCCCTCTTGTAATTGAGCCAAAATATTTATTTTTAATCCTCTTCAGATTCAATTTCCCCTTAGGGCATTATGAATATTATTCTTTGGTGTCTCTAGCTCTACAATAATCCTTGTATTTGTTGCTAAATGCTTATTTAATCTAATCCCATCTCAAGGTGTCATTTTATTCCAAACTCATGAACCATCTCAGAGATGAATATTTCAATGTGGAGTAAAAGAGTTTTATATTCTTCTAATCAATTGTATAGCCATAATTGTTGTATAAAATAACAAAAATAAACAACAAAGTACAAAAGTTTGATGAATTGGTGGATGCTTTCATTGCCTATTTTGATCAACAAATGAAGTAAATCAATAATCCTATAGAAGTTGTGAATACATGATTTCCCAAAGGGCTTAAAGACCACACATGATTAGTATGATCTTATTTGTAATAGTTGTATCCATAGATGTATTAGTATTCATCTTGAAAATTTTCTCACTTCTATGTGTTTCCTTAAATATAGATACTTGTAAGTTTCCTTTAATATAATAAAAGTCGACCATGGATTATTACATATGCATTTCCTTCCATCATTGAGTAATTTTGTTCAAATCATAACATTGATAATTGTCCAATTTGGGATCCTGAAATATTATTCAATGGTGGGAATAATTGATTATGCTAAATAAGTATATGCATTCTTTAAATAAGATGGACATGTTAGGTAAACATTACTAATGGTGAACTCAATTTGAGTATTTCATAAATATCATGAGTGGAACATTGAGGATAAGACCTACTTGTAGAGTGATGGATTATAATTTGTGTTAACATGTGTTAACTAACTAGACACAATGTAGTCAACTATTGCAAATTCCTTAATGTGTTGCAGGTGTGTTTAGTTCTTTTGTTCAAGTAGCTAACCTCTAGTGTCTCAAGGAGGTACACGGGATGTATCATCCTCTATATGTTGAATAGAGAGAATTTTTTTTTGGATTTATTCATGATGTGGTTCCATATCCAATTCGAGATAAAGAGGAAAGCCCATAGGTCAGAAAAAATGCAATAGAGGTCAATATGGTTACTGTGTTTTACCACGTGTTCTCTTGTTTTTGTTTTTGTACGTGGGTATCTATGACTAGGGGCGATAACTCGACCTAAAGTTGATATTAATTCTCTCTTTACCCTTAGCTATAATAACCAATGTGGTCATCACCATTGTAGCTATAGGATCAACGTACCCATGAACCTTGAAGTGTGTCTAGAGTTGTAGCTGGGTAGGCAAGGCTTAATTTCAATAAACTAGGGTTATCCAATAATACATCAATGATGAATACAACACCATTAAACATGTCATATACACCACCTTATTAAGGCTCCCTTAGCATTTGTCCAAAAAAAAAAGAACGTAGTGTTGGACACACTACTAATGAATGACAAATGAAAGACAAAAAAAAATTTATAAAATAAGAAATAGATAAAATTTAGTAAAAAAACATTCTTGAAGTAGCTTTGTGGATGCACTTCTACATTTAAACTATAACTATGGTTATGGAATATATATATATAAACAAAACGGTTATGAGACTACTCAAAAGAACACATTTTATATGGTCTTTTTCATAATTTTCACTAGATAGAGCATGTCTCCAAAAATTTGAACCTATCATGGCGAGCTCAACTCCTTCAGACGGAAAATCAAAATATATTAATTATTGAATACATTTTAATATTAAAATTGAAAACTTATATTAACTTATTTTTTTTTAAGAAAAATAAGATTTTAAAAATACTACACGCAACATTAGTCGTGATAAAAAAATTATATAATCAAACAAATACTTAAATATGAAAACTCAAGTGATCATACATAACCTTTTATAAAGACTTGTAAAAATTCAAGACCAAAAAATTTCAGTAGGAAACGCAAACCTTTTTAACCTTATATCATAATTTCAAAATTATAAATATTTAAGATATGTTTCGTCAATTTTTTTTATAATTCAGAATATTGATAATGGTTTTAGTAAAATCATTGAAAATAATTACGTAGATCCTGTTTCTCTATCTAATCACATTCGATCACTTTATTCAAATGTAAAAATATAAATACTTGCCCGATACATTTGAAATTGATGAAATGATTGCCCTCGATAGGGGTGATAATTTGAATTTATTGGGGTCCTCATAGGATGCATTAATGGAGGCAGGTGTAGCCTCCCTTTTCATGGGGAAGTGTGTGGAGAAACATGACATTATTTGATGGAGAGAGAAGTTCCTCGGGTGCCTCGTTCTTCTTCTTTTTTTCAATTGTGAGTGGAATCGTCTTCGATATCTGGTGGGAGTATGGTTGTGTAAACATGGTAGGTGGGCATGCTTGCCGGTGCAAGCCAAGTTAGAAGGATCAATTATATGTGGAGTTACTATGATGACTAAGACTATTAGTTTCTTAGTCATGTTAGTTGTGGTATAGTTTGGTATTTTATTTTAATTTTAATTTTTTATATTTTTTAGGTAGAGCCTTTCATTGCAATTGTTGGGGTTTTTACCTTGATTTAGCCATGTTGTTGTGTCAGAGGGGAGGAGAGGATGAGGAGGTGGTGGTCGTGCCTAAATATAGCGAAATGGGGCTTGTTTTTTTCCATGATTCACTTGTCACCTGTTTTAATGTTGTTCCTCTAGAAACATGTAGAGAAATCCGAAAGCTTGAGACGCGGGTGGGGGTTGAGAGAGAATCTCTCTCTGGCATGGAACTTATGGATTATATGTCGACTTTGGTCTCTAACCCTAGGCACACTAGGGTCAGGAAGAAACAATATCTCAATTTTGTGTCTCTTCATTGGAAAATGAATACTCTTCTAGGTCTGGTCCTAAGGGATAAACAATTGGGGAAATACAATATTTTTGCATCCCTAGAAGATGTCAAGAAAATTCTTAGGAACCATAGGTTTTGTTTAGAAAGAATTGACTCTCATCTTGCTCATATAGAAAGCCACATTTCATGTGAATCTAGTGGTGGGATCAGTTATAGCCTCTAGTCTCTAGTGCGAGGGCTTCAAAAAATATCTCTTCTTTTGATAATGATTAGAGATCTCAGTGGGGTAAAGGGTTGTGTGAAGGCTCTTTGCGTCGGCTCTTAGTTTATTTGGTTAGGTATGTGACATTTCCTTATGACTTTTGTTTACATGGTGGTTAGCGAGAAATGCCCCAACCTAATATTATGGGCATGTGGCAGTTTTCATGGTTCAAGTGCAATGTGTTCTTTGAATGGTTCCAACACTGAATTTTTGGGCGAAGACCCTAGTCTGTAGGGTTTTTTTGTAGGCCAGAATATGGTTGTGGTTATTTGAACTATGGTAACATATGCAAGTAGTTTTAGTGATTTGAGACTCCTTTGGTTTGCTTGAATGATGGAGTTTGCTAAGGATTTTGAATTCCTCCATGATAATCCTGGATATCTTTGTAACTTCGTGTATATCAAACTTTTAGTATTAAATGTTTTAATTCAAAAAAAATTGAAGCACAATATACATTTTGTTTAGTTGTGATAAAAAGAATCATATGTCACCTAGAGCTACTCAGGGATGCACATGCTTTAGTATGAGTTTAGAATTATGAATTTATTCTTTATGCAATACGAATTATACATTCAAATATTGATAATGATAACTTTATGGTATGATTTTATTTTTTAAAGTGAGTATTTATATAACTTGTATAGTTATATAAATTAAATGGCTAGTAAAAGTTAATATGCATTAATCCATAATAAATATCAAAACACTTATTATATTATACATCTCAAGTTTCTAAAATTAAAAAATCATAAAAAATAACTAAATTATAATATTATTTAAAAAATGAGTTGGAAAGCTTAGTCCTTGCCACTCAAGTTAGAAATTATGCTTTGGGAAAAATTGCATAAAAATTTATAACCTATATTTGTCAATGATAAATTAATAGTGGTTAATGAAAAATGGAATCCTATATTCTTCAAGTGGTAGGAGCTAATAAATTGAGATTTGAAGTGGATAAAGTAATGGCTTGTTGAGGCACAAAACTTGCATAAATTTTAGTGGGTAGTAACCATGAAGGTAAAAATTTCAAATTCTACCGTCAAATTTAAAGGTTTCGGTCATTTTGTTGCATAATGTTTATTGACTAGAAACATTTTTTAGTTGTATTTGATGGGTAAATCACCAATGAGAAATTTGTCTATCAAATTTCATTATTGGTAACTACTAGTAAAAAAGGCATAAATAATGGTGTGCAATAACTTTGAGTAAATATACTTATTTTCATCTTATTCCTATCCATTCTTTATGCAAATTATTGCTTAAATTATTGTGGGAAGTAACTTATGGTAAATATGTTATTTACCTGAGTATGAACTATTTTCAAGGAATTTAATTTTGGGTGTTTTCATAAAATGCTTAATAATAAAAAATCATGCATGAATATCACAACCATATCCATAAATTATGGCAAAAATATGTGAGGCAATTATCCACATGGAATTATATTTTGTAAAGGCTGCAATGAGGCCTTCAAATTATTGTCCAATCAATTGTTTGAAAAATATATTTTTAATAATATTCAAAAATAAATATTTAGTTTTCAAAGTTAAACATTATACATTACATCCTTCAATGTTAAAGTAATAGTGGTTGATTTCTAGATTCATGCCTTGGAGGGACTAATAATAATAATAATTGAGTCTAGAAGCTCATTCTATAATCAAGTGAGAGCAATGTGTAATAAAAACATAAATGATTATACATATTTGGTTAGTTTTAATTGAAATCATTATAAAACAGTAATAACCACATTTATTATAAAACATTAATAATCACATTTTCATTGTGCTCACTTGGTTCGTTGACATTTCACTTTCACTCTTACAATGGTGATGTCTATGTTAAATAACATAATTTATATCACTTTATAGAGATAAAATATTTAAAATTTTAAAAAATCTTCTATTTCTCTTATAAATATTTCAATATAGAACTTAAATAAATAGTTTAAATATCCATATCGAATAATATATTTCAATATGAATTATAAATATATATATGTGTGTGTGTGTGTGTGTGTGTGTGTGTATTGTGTGTATATATAAAATGTGTGTTAATGTTTACCTTAGTAAAATATTTCAATGCTCATAAGGAAAAAGTAATTAAAGGTAAAATAATTCAGTGACTTCTTAATAAGAGGAAAATGTGTAACTCATTCAACTTTTAGTATAAAATAATAATAATAAATTATTTAGAAATGAAATTTAAACAATGAAAAATTACACACATTGATCTATATGGAGAGACACACACAAAACCACTATATATTTATTTTAATTACAAATTTATCAAGCACTAAAAGGGATTAAATATTTTGACGTGTAAATATTTTTTCAAGTTTTGTATTCTAAAAAGTGGTTTGCATATAATGAGATTTGATCCTTCCCATCTCTTGGTAGATCCATGGCTAAGATGGATCTTGATAAAAATAATCAATATATAAGTTAAACATGGAACAATATCCTTAACCATCAAGATTCACCCCCACTTTCTCATGGAGATGCTTAATCTATAAAGAGACTTTGTTACAATACCACAAGCCAATACCAAGTCTTATCTATACCAATGCCCAAAAAACCATTACTAATTTCATAAGAAACTTGTTCATATGACACTTTTTTAAAATTAATGAATTTAATTAAAATGGAAAAAACATATTTTTTGGTTAGTTATTTTTGAATTTTTCCGAAGTGTTGAATCTGAAATCCCATCACATCTATTCAACCCACGGTCTTTGACAGGCCGAATGAATGATAGTGTGGGGAGGGGAGATACACTCATATCAAAGCGTTTCCATGGGAGAATTGAGCATGAAAGGAGGAGCTCCACCAACAAACAACCATGGAGCTAGCCACAACGATAGTCTAGCAATGGGGGCCCAATGGCAAGCCTCACTTAGAGGTCAATGTCCAAAATTGAAACAAGGCTGGAAGGCCATATAGACCTAAACTTGGGAGCTCGTGGTTTCTTCACAGTAATTTTCACCAGTCTGGAGGATAAGGAAAGGATTTTTGAAAATGGGCAATAATTTTACTATAATGTTGGTTGTTTCATGTACTTTTGGGAATAATGATTTAATCCAAACCAAGAGTAATTCATGGCAGCCCCGGTATGGGTTCAACTTTTCACCCTACCAATTGACTTTTGGGACCCAGAAATTTTAGAAGGAATAGGAAACTCTATTGGAAGATTTTTTAAAGTAGAAAATTCTACTTGCTATGGGTGTTACATGTCATATGATTGCATATGTGTTTACATGAACATAACTGAGCCTCTCCCTGAATTTGTGGAGCTTGAATACCAGAATGACATTTAGCAACAACCGCTAGACTATGAACACGTTCCCTTCCACTGTCAGAGATGCCATGAATATGGGAACTTGTATATAGAATTCCCTTTAAATCAAATGAGATATGCAGAAATAGTTTCCCCCAAAGAATCGCCTGAGACATAAGAAGATGGTGAGGGTTTTCAAGAGGTATCCAATAAAAAATGGCCTAGAAAAACCCCCAGACGAATTCTCATACACCAGAATGGTGAAATCAGGAGAATAAAAATAGGTATGAGGTTTTGTGGGAGGTTGGTAAAAATTCAAAGGAGGAAGGTCAACCACAGGGAAATTTAAATGCTAGGGCTCCACCAAAGAACACCTCAAAGCCAAAATAGAAAGCCCAAGGAAAACCATCAAATAAGGACGATAATGAACAACCAAAGGGCTAGGAAAACATGGAGATTGATGGTTCAAAGGAGGAATTAAGAATAGAGGCACAATTTTTGAAGAGGATTTTGAATAAATGGCGGAAACTGGATGATAGATTCATACTAGAAGATCAGAAGAAGTTGTATCGAAATACATTCCAGCAATATCAAGCCAATAAAAGTCATATCCTTCAAGATCCACCAGATCGCCTGGCTCCCAACCGGGTATCAACATGAATCTAGGGGGACAAGGTAAAGGAGAGAAGTAACGAGGCTGCAAGAATCTACAGGAATCAATAAATATGGTTAGAGATCTGTAGGTTAATTCAGGAAGGGTGGTACCACTTTTAGCGGTATTCCACCAAATCAATAAATATTCTCAATGATTATAATCTCCTGGAATGTAAGAGGCCTAAAAAATAGAGGCAAACAACGATACTTGAAAGAACGATTAAAAGAGGAAAGGCCCAATATTGTGATGCTCCAAGAAACCAAAGTTTCCGAGGAGAGAGTGAAAGAAATTGTAAGAGGAATGAGACCTTTGTATGAGTTTATGGCCCTATATGCAAAGTGTAATGTAGGTGGGCTAGCCATTCTATGAAATCCATCCGAGATCCTTTTTTAAAGCTGGGTTATGCCTCGAATCTTGTCAAGGAGATTCATACATATTGGTGCTCGAGACTAGGCCCTCTTCTTGGTTTTCTATGACGCTCGCATTCTAGGAGAGAAAGCAACTTTCCTCCATAATATAGCAACAATTAGAAGCTTATGCCTAGATGAGATTTGGTTAATTGGTGGTGACTTTAACATAATCTCCTTGATTAAGGAGAAAAAGGGAGGGATTATGAGAATGGATTCTGAGATAGAGGCATTTAGAGATCTGATTACATATTTGAAATTTGTAGGCATTCCCACCATTAATGGAATGTACACTTGGAATAATCGTTGGGGGGGGGCATCTCACCAAGTTGCTTCACACCTTGACAAATTTATGGCATCGAAAAATATTATAAGAAAATATATCTTCTTTGAAGCCTCTATCCTTCCATGCCTAGCGTCATATAATTGGCCAATCAAACTAGAAATGGATCTAAAACTACCTCCAAGAAATAGGTCCTTCAAATTCGAGTCCTTCTAGCTGCAAGACCCCTCCTTTCTTGGTCAAATGGGGATTTAGTGGAAATCCAGCTCGGTGCAAGGTAGGAATTGCATGCATACCTTTCATCTTAAACTAAAGGAGCTCAAGCATAAGATAAAACAGTGGAACAAATGGAGTTTGGAAATATCATGAAGGACCAACTAAATCTCCAAGAGATAATGCACAATATTCAACAATGAATGATCAATGAAGGTCGTTTAGGGGCCCTTGCAATGGACAAAGGAAAAATATTGAACCAAATTGAGGAAAGGAGTAAGCATGAGGAAATCCTCTAGAAAAAAAAATTCCAGGATCTAATGGCTCAGGGAGGGGGAGCGAAATACTCGCTTCTTTCATAAAGCCATGATTCAACACCGTCAACACAACAAAATTTTCTCTTTGAAGGATACAATAAGAAATCGTCTCATCCACCATGTAGAGATTAAAAAAAAATTGGTTAACCACTTTCATTCCCTCCTTTGGGAGCCAAGTCCAGATTTCTCAAAGGCCATTCAAGGAATAATGAGTCATATTCCCCACTTGGTTAGTAGGGATCAGAACTTAGCTCTAATGAGGTCCACCACTCTCGAGGAAGTAGAGGATGTTGTGAAAGGGATGGTCAAAAACACAATGTCGAGTCCAAATGGCTTTACAAAATTCTTTTTCAGGAAGCATGCCCCTTTCTTGGGAAATACATCTTGGAAGTGGTGGAGGAATATCGCCAATCCCAAAAGGTACATCCTGCCCTCAACTCTACTTTTATTGCTTTAATCCCTAAACGTATTCATTCTGAGGACCCTCAGGGATTCATACCTATTGTACTACGTAATGTCATTTATAAAATTATTTCCACCATTATTTTCAAAAGTTTAAAGCACCTTCATCCTTTTCTTATTCCCCGTGATCAAACTGGTTTTGTCCAAGGGCGCCAAATTTTAGATGGTACCATAACTCCCCAGGAAGGTCTACACTCCCTCAAACATATTAAAGCAAAGGAATGTTGATCAATATGGAACTCTCAAAAGACTACAACCACCTTAGCTGGCATTATCTTTTGAATATCTTGAAGGCCTTTAGTTTTGACTCCCGTTGCATCAACTGGATTTCTTCCCTCATCACCTCTCAAGTATTCTTGATTTTTATCAATGATTCCCCTATAGAACCTTCAATCCTTCAAGAGACATATGAAAAGGAGGCCCCCTTTCTCCATTCCTCTTTATCCTAGCAGTGGAGGGTTTGGGCCATTATATTAAATCAACAGTTCAATCGGGCCACATTAAAGGAATCATTGTTTGGGGTGAGGACCTTATGCTTACCAATCAAGATTTTGTGCATGAAATTATGATATTTTGTCAAGTTTCCCTTCGGGAAATTAGAAAGCTTAAATATATTATCTGTGACTTCATGCAAGCCTTAGGAACTATGATAAGAAATGATAAATCAAATATTTTCTTCTTCAATACCCCTCTCCCAACCCAAAATTTCTTGGCCTGCTCCTTAGGTTTTGGCATTGGTTCTCTGCCATCCAAATATTTGGGCATTCCTTTGGTGATTAATTCTTTGAGAACTTCTTGTTGGAAATATATTTTGCAAAAAAATCATATTAGGCTCCATGGATGGTCCTTTAGGTCCCTTAATTTAGTTGGAAGGGTGGTTCTCTTGAATTTTGTTCTTCAATCTATGTCGATTTACCAGCTTTCAAGCTTGTCTGCTCCAAAATCCTCGTGCTCTGATATGGCTGAGATATTTAAAATTTTTATGTGGAAACGTGCCTAAAAGGATAAGAAATGGGCCTTAGTCTCACGGTCCCATGTCACTAAGCCCAAATTAGCAGGGGCGTTAGGCCTCTGGGACCCTTATATCCTCAATCAAGTTATGGGTGTGAAATTATGGTGGAGACGTCTTCATGAGGGTTCTGATATGTGGAAGATCATATGGAGTAAAAAATATCAAATGCCAGACACTCTTTGTTATGTGGAATTATGAATTATGGATAAATAATTCTTCCCTAGAAGGGTGCTTATCTATAACAACAGATTAAAGACTTTGTGACTACTTTTCCTAATTGTAAATAGACACACAGAATAGATCAAAGAACTTAATTGGAGTCCAAGCACTTCCTATTCTCCTTCTTTCGCTCTTGATGTAGCTTCAAATCCAAGCTAGATGTTTGAAAAGATTTCCTGCAAAGATGAAAACTAAACAACAAAAGATAGAAATAATACATATGTATATTCAAGTTATTTAGTTAAATAAATGAAACATAAACCATATGAATCAAATAGGAATTCATAATATGGAAAACGTGAGCATATATAGGTACATATGTGGGAAAGTAAGCAACAATCTTTATTAATGGATAGAAGGAGAGGTTACAACCTGATGATTGATTTGAAGTTACCATCTCCAGCAGCATCCTAGCCTCATCACAATGCAGATCTCTCTAGCAGCATGTTACACAAAGCAACTCCTCAATTGAAATTCCACCAGCATTTCTCTAATCAAATTCTTCCTTATCAAACTCTAAGATCTGTGCTCAATTTATAGATGAGCTTAAGGTAGTTTTACAATCAATTAATTTCCAATAATAGGCAAGACATGTTCCCAATCTTGTGGATGTCAAATGGACACATGGATTCAAATTTTGACACATGTGAACTCTTCTAGAAAGCACTGGCCAAGTGGAGATTCTGGAACAATGAGAATTTCGCTCCCAATGTGACCAGTGCACCTATGAGTGTCGAGAAGTGCTTTGCAAAGTAGCCTTGAATAAGGCTACTTGCATATGCAACACACTTAGTCCCTTAAGAGGTAGCGTTGGTGAGATCTCATATGATATATTATAAACTTCAAATCTTGGAAACCTTGGCAGATGAAACTCATGAATAATTTGTCTTGTTCTTTGTCTTAGGGCATGTAGCAACTGAAATGATAGGGGATGATAGACCCTATTCATTGGTCCTGGAGATTATTTCCAGTTAATCAGGTCATTGGTAATGATGCCCAAATTGACCTATAACAAATTTCCCCCTAAAGCATGAAGTCAGAATAATAATAACAATAATTTGATTAAGATGCTTTACACTGTGATGAGCTGGAGATGAAGTAGAGTGGCGACCTTCTTCAATATTACAATACATTACATCATGATATATCCTCTTGATCATAATTGTTGAGGGTAGGCATTCCCATGTTCAGCACATAAACAATCTAATAACATGTACACAATTCAGAAAGTCATCTACATTGGAATGTTTCCCAATACAGACATGCCTATAGATATAGGCCCATGTTCAGATGACGATTTGTATATAAGGTCACCGTACAAATGATGTGTACAACAATCCTAAAATCGCAACCTAGATAGCTGAAACTAGATCCAGGGTCTTCTTATCTTGTTCACTTGATCATTCGGGTACAATTCTAGCCATGCGAATATATGATTTATAGTCGAACATGGAAAGACATTGTTTGATTACCAGTCAATGATGTGATCTGTTAACAAACGCGAGGGAACCACCATTAATTTAAATGTCCCTAAAGGTACTGCAGTACATTTCATAAGGCGTGAATATATGATTTGATGTCAAACACCAAGAAAAATCTTTCGGTCAAAAGTCTGGAAGCGAGGATATTTTCGATGTTGTAACAAGCTTCATGGTATTGGAACATAATGTTTCTAAGTGAACTTCCTGGATAATTATTTTTCGTCGATAGGAAGCCAACTTATTATGAAACTAGAGTTAATGATTTCAGAGACAAAGGTATGACTTGATTTAGAATTTTTCAGGGATGACAGTCATGAGAATAAAGGTTTATGAGTATTGCAGAAGGATGAGTATTCATTGGATGACTTCTCTTGAACATATCGGCAAAACTAAGATGAGTTGGCACCACTGACCCAAAACCGAAGTGAAGGTATGATGAAACATAGGTATTAATGAACTGTCAAGAAGATCACCCAACCCAAACAGTCACGATGATGGGGTGAATTGTCATGTTCAAGAGCGACCTGCTACCGTAAAAAAGAAATTTCACTTTCCAAAATTTTCCCTGGTCATATGTCGACCAGTACCTCTTTATTTTTTAACAAGCTTGAGGAGGATAACATTTTCTTGATCTATAATTCAACCCTTCGGGCGAATAATGTATCGCTATTTAATAATTTAATGAGTCTAGCAATGAATTAAACTTGATTCTTTCCATGATCGACAAGCCCGTCGCTATTTTATGTTTTAACGAGCTTAACGACAGTGATAACCCGGTCCTTTTTCATATTTATAGAGTTTGAAAAAGAGGACGAAAGAAAACTCCATAAGTACTTTTTCGTAAAGTTGTCGCTCAGATCTGAAAAAGTGTAAAATAATATCTGAGAGAACCTCTTTAGTCATGTTTGACCAAGGTATTCCTTTTTTCGTAAATAATCTATCTCAGTACGGAAAAGGGTTAAAATTATACTGAGTAGATATCAATTCATTTACTTTTATGAGCTCGAAAAGACAAGTGCTTGGAAATATTTTCACATTATCGGAGTCTGAAAAGAGCTGAACGAAGACTCCAAGGGTTCCTTTTTCGCTGTTATCGAAGCTCGAAAAAGAGATAAAAGTGCGCTTCAAATCCTTTTTTGCTTTTAACAAAGCTCGAAAAATAAGGAGAAAAAGTATGCTTTGTGGTCAAATCATCTTTGAAATAAATCTACATGACTAATCTATTCATTAGTTGTAAGACCTGTTCAGAACAACATCAAATGGATTAAAAATACATGTTTCATGATAAAAAAAATAATAAAACCATAGTCATAGCAATAAATTCAATTTGAAAATAATTAAATGACTATTAAAAAGTGTTTTACTATTCATTTTTACCATTCCATAGTTACCATTTGCATTTTAGAGCTCTGAACCAGATTTTGCCCCCGAACTTCAGCAGATGATTGCGATCGTTACAGTGGACAGATTTCGTTGTCGTTTGATCCATGTTAGTAATATGAACCTCCTCTTTTCTTCAGTAATCATTTCATTTCCAATTTCTGCAATTTTTTAGGGTTTTGGGGTCCCTAGGGTAAATCCTGCCCAAAAAGAGGGAAACACGCCCTTGGATGTTGAAACCTACCTTGCATAGCAAGTAAATTGAAGGTTGCTTGCATACACAACACACTGTCTCTTGTTAGAGCCTGCGTTGGGCACAATCTAGATTTTTTTTTTTTTTTGCATTGTGCCCAAAATTTTTCCATTTTTTTGCATTGAATGGAATCTAGTGGTTCTTATGGTTATATTTCAGGTTTCCATTAGATTACAATGATGATTACATGGAGGGAAATAGAACATGAAGAACAGGATATGATTTCCCTAAATGATCCAGGTACAGTAAGAGCCCTAAGAGATTGTGGACTACTAAAGTACTTCAGGTTATCAAGGATGAGGCAACAAATAGAGCCCTTGGAGTTCTTAGTTCGAGCAGGGGTTCCAGCTATCGGGGCATTTATACATAATTATGAACTACGGATAAATCATTCTTCCCTAGATAGGTGCTTACCTAGAACAACATATTAAAGACTTTGTGACTACTTTTCATAACTGTAAATAGACACACAAAACATATCAAAGAACTTACTTGGAGTCCAAGCGCTTCCTATTCTCCTTCTTACACTCTTGTTGTAGCTTCAAATCCAAGCTAAATTTCTGAAAATATTTCCTTCAAAGATGAACACTAAACAACAAAAGATAGCAATAATATAGATGTCTATTCAAGTTATTTAGTTAAATCAATGAAACATAAACCATATGCATCAAATAATAATTCATAATATGGAAAACATGAGCTTATACAGATACATATGTGGGAAAGTAAGCATCAAAATTTATTAATGGATAGAAGGGGAGGTTAAAACGCAGTGATTTATTTGAAGTGACCATTTCCAGCATCATCCTAGCCTCAACAGAATGCAGATCCCTCCAACAACATGTTACACAAATCAACTCCTCAATTGAAATTCCACTAGCATTTCTCTACTGAAATTATTCATTATCAAACACTAAGATCTATGCTCAATTTATAGAGGAGATGAAGGTAGTTTTACAATCAATGACTTTCCAATAATAGGCAAGACATGTTCCCAATATTGTAGATTTCAAATGGACACATGGATTCGAAATTTGACACATGTGAACTCTTCTAGAAGGCACTGACCGAGTGGAGATTCCAGAACAATGAGAATTTCACTCCCAATGTGGCCAACGCACCTATGAGTGTCGGTAAGTGCTTTGCAGAGCAGCCTTAAATAGGGATACCTGCATATGCAATGCACTTATTCCCTTAAGAGGCAGCGTTGATGAGCTCTCATATGATATATTATAAACTTCAAATCTTGGAAACCTTTGCAGATGAAAGTCATGAATGTTTTGTCTTGTTCTTTGTCTTAGGGCATGTAGCAACTGAAATGATAGGGGATGATAGACCCTATTCATTGGTCCTAGAGATAATGTCCAGTTAACCAGGTCATTGGGAATGACGCCCAAATTGACCTGTAACACTCTTGAAGGAAAATTAAGAACCTTGGAAACCCCTAAAGGTTTCTCAATATGGAATTTAACACCAGCTAATAGATAACTCATTTAAAATCATACCTTCTGGGAAATCCGAGATGGAAAAATAACACTTTTTTGGCAATACTCATGGAAAAAACGAGCTAATATTTCCAGCAACCAGGACTTTCATGATACCCGCTCCAAAAATATAAGAAAAGAGAGATCAATGCCTTAGAAATCAGCCACTATGAGGGGGAAACATCCTTTACATTAGATAAATTAACAATTATTGAATGATTCAAATGAAAAAACCTCATTTCTATATATAGGAGTCCATGGGGTCACAATATAATCCTAGCTGACCTAACAATAATAATGTAAGGGCACAACAATAACAATAGGTGGCTTTTATGGGGCACAATAATAACAATATGGGGACTACAGGGGTATAACAATAACAATAATGGGGCTACACTAACAACAATAGGGGACTATATTAGTAATATAGGGACCTAACATTCCCCTATCCTTCAAAATTTATTTTCCTCAATGCTTGAGCAGTTATGGATGCTTATGTATAAAATTCTCATCCTCCCATGTGGAATCTTCAGCAGGTAAGTGCTTCCACTTGATGAGATACTCTGAAATTAATCTATCTCGTAGTTGTCGATTTCTTGTTTCTGTGACTGATTCAGGTTCCAATATGATTTTTCCTTCCTCATCAAGTTTTGACAATATTGTTTGAACTATAATTTTGTCACCTATAACCTTCTTTAAGAATGAAACATGGAAAAATGGGTGTACTCTGGAATAAGCAAGTAGCTCTAGTTTGTATGCCATAGTACCAATATTTTGCAACACCGTGTAAGGACCATAGTACTTTGGAGATAATTTATTATCCTTCTTAACTTGCTTGAGCGACATTTGTTTGTATGGTTATAGCCGTAAAAATACCAAGTCTCCTACATCAAAACTTCTCTCGCTACGATGTTGATCTGCCTGTTGTTTCATTCGATTTTGTGCCAAATTTAGGTTATCCTTTAAGAGTTGGAGAACTTGCTGTTGATGCTTGATGTTATCTTCCACTACTTAAACTTAGAATTTTCTCTTAAATATGATGTGATGGACGGTGGATGATATCCATAAAGTGACATAAATGGGGTCATTTTTGCTACATTATGGAAGGAAGTGTTATACCACCATTTAGCCAAAGGTAACCACTTGACCCATTGTGTTTTTTTATCAAATACAAAACAACAAAGATATCCTTCCAAGATTTTTTTCACTATCTCAGTTTGCCCATTAGATTGAGGATTATAAGATGAGCTATGAGCTAGTTGAGTACCCAAACAAGAAAATAATTCCGTCCAAAAAATTCCAGTGAAAATGGGATCTCTGTCGCTTACAATAATCTTTGGGTTTCCATGTAGCTTTTGAATTGTTTCCATAAAAGTAGTAGCAACTGTACTTGCTTTAAATGGATGAGATAATGCACAAAAGTGTGCATACTTGGTAATTCTATCAACAACCACTGTGATGACACTCTTTCCTTCAGACTTAGGTAAACATGTGATAAAATCCATTGAAACCTCCTCCCAACATTGACTTGGAATGGGTAAAGGATGTAGGATAACTGGGTTCTTAATTGTCATAATTTTATTTTGTTGGCAAACCAAACATTCCACCACAAAATTTTGAATATCAAATTTAAGGCCATACCAAAAAAAAAATTCTTCACCCAATGGTAAGTTTTTAAAATTCCTGAGTATCATCCTAGGGGAGGTGTGTATAATTGAAAGAGAATATTTTGTTTTAGTTGGGAATTCTTACAAAGATATAAGCGATCTTTGTACCATAAGGAATCAATTTTCCAACGAAATGTATCAAATTTACTCAGATCTTGCTGCAAATTTTGAATGAGTGTCCACACCTCTTCATCATTATTCCATTCCTCCTTGCTTTGGTTATCCAATTTGGTTGGATAATGTAAATGGCACAAATCATTGCTTCCACCTCCTCATCCTTTCTTGAGAGTGCATCAACAACATTTAGCTTCCCTTTTTTGTAGATGATTCCAAATTCATAACCCAACATCTTTGTGACGCAATTTTTCTGCTCTTTTGAAGATAGTCTTTGTTCCAAAAAGTATTTAAGGCTATCATGATCAGTTTTTACCTTGAAGTGTCTTCCCATTAGGTAAGGTCACCATTTCTTTAGTGCATGTAGTATTGCAAACATTTCATTCTCATAAATAGCTTTATATAAATACTTTTCTTTGATTTGAAGACTTTCAAAAGCAATGGGTCTTCCTTCTTGAATTAAAACAACACCAATTCCATTTCCTGAGGCATCACATTCCACAATAAAGGTTTTTGTGAAGTCTAGCGTAGATAAGACTGGTTCTTGGCACATTGCCCCTTTAAGATGTTCAAATGCCTTGATTGCTTTAGGAGTCCCTTCAAATGCATCTTTATTCAATAATGGTGTTAGACGTGTTGATATTCTCCCATAATTCTTAACAAACTTGTGATAATACCCTGTTAACCCGAGAAATCCTCACAACTTCTTTATGGTTGTGGGGAATTTCCATTCATTAATGGATTTAATTTTGTTAGGGTCTAGCTTAACACCCTCCTGAGATACAATGTGACCCAGATATTCCATCTCTTGTACTCCAAAGAAACATTTGGAGGTTCTTGCATATAATTTTTTCTCTGCCAATAGTTTGAGCACCCTGTCAACATGTTGAACACGATCCTTCCAAGACCCATTGTAGATTAGTATATCATCAAAAATTAATAACAAAAATTTTATAAGAAGGGTTTGAAAATGGGATTCATCAACCCTTGAAATGCAGAAGGTGTATTGGTAAGGCCAAAAGGCATGAGCAAATATTCATAATGACCCTCATGAGTTCAAAATGTTGTTTTCCGAATATCTTCGAGCTTCATTCTAATTTGATGATATCATGAACGAAGATCAAACTTGGTAAAATAATTTTCTCCATGTAATTCATCCAATAATTCATCAATCACGGTAATGGGAAATTTATCTTTAATAGTGAGCTTATTGAACTCCCTATAATCTGGACACATGCACCACACTACTACATTTGGCGGAAATTCCGACACTTGGTTCCGACGCTTTTGACCAAATGTCAAAAATTTCCCCAAATTTTTTCCATCCCGCCCGAAACCATCGCTATACCGATGTTTATAGAAAAGTGTCGCAATACCGACACTTAGAAAAGTGTCACAATTGCGACGTTTGGAGGAAGACGTCGCAATTGCGACACTATGGCCCAAAGCGTCGCTATTGAGACGACTCCAATCGTCGCAAGTGCGACACAATGTCTAGGTGTCGCCATTGCGACGTTTAGGTACCTGTCGCAATAGCGACGCTTTTTCCGCCGTCGGTATAACGACACTTATATGTGCGCCACATAAAAATATGAAACTTATATGCGCGCTACATAAAAATTTGAAACTTATATGCGCGCTACATAAAAATGATTTTATTGTTTCGTATGCGTCGCAATAGCTACATTAACGTCTGATATGACACGCGCATTCGCCCTCCGCTATTGCAGAACAACATTCACCCTCAGCTCTTGCAGAACAACATTTGCCCTCAGCATTCGCGCTCATCTCTTGCAGAATAGCATTTGCCCTCAGCATTCGCCCTCAGCTCTTGCAAAATGGTAAGTTCTTACTGCAGGCCCTTCCTCCTATAGTAGGGTTGACTCTATTTTGGTTTTTTTGGTCAATTCCATTGGATTGTGTTAAGCTGTAGGGTTCTTTGTAGATGTCAAGAATCAAGATTCAATACCCTCTATTATCTTCATCTTCCAATACAAGATTTAAATTTTTCCCAAAGAAACGCTTATTAATTTGGTAGCCATTATTTCTCCCTGCTTTGAAAAACCTACATTTAAATGAAAACAAGCATTGCATTTCAACTACAAAAATCTATTAGTGTTCAAATGTACATGTGTGCTACATTAATGTCTGATATCACGCGCGCATTCGCCCTCCGCTCTTGCAGAACATCATTCGCCCTCAGCATTCACCCTCAGCTCTTGCAGAACAGCATTCGCCCTTAGCATTCGCCCTGAGCTCTTGCAGAACAACATTTGCCCTTAGCATTCGCCCTGAGCTCTTGCAAAACAACATTCGCCCTGGATTCGTCCTCAGCTCTTTCAGAACAACATTCACCCTGCATTCGCCCTCAGCTCTTGTAGAACAGCATTTTCCCTCAGCATTCGCCCTCAGCGTTCGCCCTCATCTCTTGCAGAACAACATTCGCCCTCAGCTCTTGCAAAAATGGTAAGTTCTTACTGCAGGCCCTTCCTCCTATAGTAGGGTTGACTCTATTTGGGTGTTTTTGGTCAATTCCATTGGATTGTGTTAGGCTATATGGTTCTCTCTAGATGTCAAGAATCAAGATTCAATACCCTCTATTATCTTCATCACCCGATACAAGATTTAAATTTATCCCAAAGAAACGCTTATTAATTTGGCAGCCATTATTTCTCCCTGCTTTAAAAACCCTACATTTAAATGAAAAAAAGCATTGCATTTCAACTACAAAAATCTATTAGTGTTCAAATGTACATGTGTGCATCACTTGTGTAGGGTATTCCTTTTCCACTTTCACATTATCCAAGAATGTGTGCAGTATAGTTCATATTTTTTGTGATTTAGATTGTCTTGAAAAAGGAAAGGTAAATTATTTCCATGGAAAAAGAAGGTTTTCCCTTTTTATAGGTTGTTTGGACTTACGTGGAAAAATTTATGGTATGCCTTTCATATTATGTAGTTTAAATTTGAATTAACAGATTATTCTACATGAAAATATAATTACCTATGTGATGTCCTTCATCACTAATTAAAATTATAGGGCTTCAATTTCCTAGACTCTAACTCATCTGATGCTAAATTCTAGGTTCTCATTGGTGGATCACTCTTCCATTGATTTCCTTTCCCTCTGGATCTTGTCATACTTTAAATGTCATCAATGATACATATATTATTTCAGGTATCCCAAAAGGCTTTATAGTAGAACATATTGTGAAGTTTTTTTGACACTTGAGGATTCTTTTTAGAACTGCAACGTGGTCTATGCTATCGAGTTATATATCAAGCAACTTGTCCTTAATAACCACACTATGAGGTAGGCTCAACCAGTTTGAACTTGTTGGGACATAGCATATGAAGTTGTGTGATGAGTCCATATCACAGGTCTATTATGGTGACAAAAGTGAAGACACGTAATGATAGTTATTATGTTAACATTACTAGAAACATTTTCAAAATTATCCATGCTATCAAGATGTCAAAATTCTAGGCATTAGGTGTCAATACTCGTAGCTAATAGATAATAATAATAATATAAAAAAAATCACAACTTTATTCTTGAAATATGATTGTTACACATTGGTAACCTAGTTCATGAGTTACTATCACCCAAAGACTGCAAAACAAACTTAAAATATAAATTAAACCAACATGAGAATCCAACTAAGGGTTTCTCGACAAAAATCATGCCATAACCTGGCATTTTGAAACCCAAATTTGAATCCATCATAAGTAATACAATGCAAACTCAGATGGATTTTCAATGCATGTTTGCATGCTACACTTATTCTCTGTCTAGATATCATTTTTTAAATGGAACCATTAGTCAAGCCCACAGTCCTTTTTATGTGAAAAATTTCAGCTCTATTTGAGCTCTTTTTTTCTCCACAACCTCCATAAACCAGTGTTACATGGGGTCTCTCCCCCCCACCTAGGGGTCTAGATTCCTCGCCCCCTCCCGCTCCGGGGTCTTGGGGACTTCTAGGGGATGTTTCCCTCACGCCCTTTCACGCCCCCGCACACCCCCTTTCACGCCCCCTCACGCCCCCTCACACCCCCCTTCACGCCCCCTCACGTCCCTTCACCGCCCCTTTTAGTTTATGGTTTCGTGTTAAAAGTTGATGTGCCACTTAGCATATTTGAGAAGCCAAGTGATTCTGATTCAGATGGTGACATGGTTGATCTTGATATATTCGTGCAGAAGTTGGATGCAGAGACTAGTGGGGCATTAGCTTGAGAATTTATGCTCATTTATCATTATGATGATATCATTTGATATTCATATGTTATGTTTTATGTTTTATGATTCAGACATAACTTATTTGCGTTTAAGTTTTATGTTTCAGACTTGAGTTGTAAACTTCAGTTTAAACTCTATTTTGAATCTTGATATAATATGTCATATGATATCTTAAACTTTATTTTCATTGTATATTGTTAGTAGTTACATTAATGATTATATAGTTACAAACTTACAAACTTACATGCATGATTGTATGATGTATGTTTTAACTTTTAACTTTTAAATTTGTTTCAATTATATGATTTATCATTCATCGATTTGTAATTTTATCATTTATGATTTATCTTTCATGATGCAAGTGTATGATGACCGTATATACATTCCTTGCAAAAATATAGTTACATTTTAAATATTAAATTTTATAATTTTTATGACCCCGACGTCCCCCCACGTTTCCTGAAAATTGGTAGGGAGCTTTTGCATAGGCCGCTCCCACGCTCCCTCGTCCCCTCGCTCCCACCTCCAGGGGACTTGGTGGAACATTGCCATAAACATATGCAAACATATATCATGATCTTGGAATCCATTACATATGTATGTGCCAATGTTCCATAATCTTGCCCCATCATCAATTTAAGAAATTTCCATTGACTATCAAATTATGGAGGGGGGGAACTTTTTGCCGCAACATTTGGCTCAAAATCAGGGACCATCTTCGTATGAGGTGAATGAGAACTATAGATATTTGAAGAAGTGGATTAGTGCCTTTTCCTCTAGCCATGGAGTCATATACAGTCATCCATCACAAAAATTTGTCTTTGTTCATTCTCACCTTGAAAGTTGCAAAAAATCATGCCCTAATTGAAACGACACTAAATTTGAAAGATATAATAAAAATGCAAGCTAGAAGTGCCCTATTAATACAAAGGAAAAACCTTCCTACCTACCCTAACTGAGATAAATTTTGATTGAATAGGAAACATGATATTTCCTATGGAGTTGATCCAACAACTTGTTAAATGTATGGTACTAAATCATGCATTTGATTTCCAGGGAAACATGCGCATGAAGAGAAAAATTGCAGAATTAATGGAAAATCCATACATGCCACTTATAAAAACTACACCGAAAGGTCAAAAAATACTTAAGGCCTTAACTTAATTTGAATCCTAAAATGACAAAACAGGATTAGTGAAAACACGAGAGTGGTGTGGGTGAACAACATAAATAAAAAGTGAGGATACCTTTCCCCAAGATGCCTTTGTCACCGTTGTATGAAAACATGTTTTCCTTTCCCTTTATACATGCAAGTGAATACATTATAGGTATGGTGTTTTCCCAGAATAGGAGAAGCCTAATTAAATATATCATTCGTGGATTGAATGTTTGGGTGCCTTAATGTGCAATGACATGTTTCCAGGACTGAATTCAATGCAAGGCATATTTGAAACTCTAACTCTGTCTTCCGGTGTCTTATTAGAAATTATTTCAGTTTTCATTTTGTGTTTTCAAGTTAGATATTGTTTTCAAGTTTTTACATTTATAATTTTTTTGCAATGTGGCATACTGATCAGAGCAGTGCAGGAACAACCCCGAGACGGGATGATCGTGGAAAGAGGCCAGCGGAAGAACATGTAAAGTGCCAGCATTGCTCTATCTTCAGGTATTTTAGTTATTTACATAATTGAAATAATATTAATTTTGTTCAAATATGCAGACACCTAGCCATGGTACGCCCGATGATTCCCTCTTTGAGGAAGAGCTTTCTTCATCCCTATCTCCAGTGTTGTTGTTGCAAAAAAAGGCACGAGATGCAAGGTCGGAATTTAATGCTTTGATAGACGCGCCTCAAACACCTGAAACAAAAGAGAGGATACAACATCTTATGAGGCAGCTAAATAGATATCAGGTAATAATAAAAAGTCAAAAGGATATTTTTTTGTTCTGCATGAGATGAATTGTGATAGTTTGATTTTTAATTTTTACATTGACTAAACTAACAAAAAGTTCTTTTGTATGTAGCGTTTTCTGGCACTTGCTGAACCCGATGTTGGTGGTAGTGGGACACAAGGGAAAGAGATTGCCCAGCAACCCTCTCGTACACCTTCTACTCCTTTAGGTGCCAGCCAAGAAACACACCCTGCCCAAGCAGACACCCAGCCAACCGCTGAACGTGTTGGCAATGATGAGGCTGATATGGCCAACTACATTATTGCGTTTCCTAGAGCTACACGTGTCAGATCCACAGGGACCATTAATGGCACGTTGTTGGTGAACGATGAGGGTGTCCCTATAAAGAAAGTACAACTCCCAGGTAAATTTTAATATTTTAACTATTTCATGTACTTTATCTAAAACATATTTATCATGATTTTTATTTTTAAATTAATGATAATGTATTTTTTTTTTTGTTTTATTCTGTGTAGGAAACAATGAGTTCTACAGGATTATGGAGAGCCATGCGTTGGTAATTTTTGGCCCAACCATACGTACAGGGTGGAATTCCCAGAATTCCAACCTGAAAAAAGAATTCCCAGAATTCCAACCTGAAAAAAGAACTTCTAGATTATCTAGAAGCCCTTTTTGGGGTCGGCACATTTGATAGAAAAGCAGTGGCTCAGGTAGCCGGCAAATATTTGAAATATACCAGGGACACCTATAGGACGCAATTGCAATTTAACCCTAGATATGAGCGTCCTCTCACAGTTTCAGAGAGTGAGTGGAGAGCACTCATCCATGACGGAAAAGAGAAAAGGGCAAAGAAAGAAGGAAAAATGCCAACTAGACCCGCAAGGTAAATTACAACTTTAATTCAATAGCTTTAATTTTCTCTATGTCTAAAATAAAAGTGTGCTACGTCATATTTGACTTCAATCTTTTGATGCTAGGTTGCCTGACACCTCAAAGGCAACCAAAGCTAGGATTGAAAAAAAGGGCCATCACAAGCTAGGCCAGGGTGGCTACTTGAAATTAGCTGCAAGAATTGTAATTAAGTAGCTAAACATCTTATAATTAATTGTATCGCCTTTCAACGTTTTTGTAATCCTATCAGATATGATTAAAAATACACAATCATATGTAATGTAGGGTGATGACTTCGGAACAGAAACTACAGAGGAAGATAAAAATATCACTTTCCGTTTTGGCTATCAAGCTGTAGTTGAACGTCACAGAAGCTTGGGGCAGGTCCCAAGATCTAGAATGCCTGATAAGGTAAAACATTAACCTTTCAATATTTTTGTTTTCGTCCATAAATTTAATGTCTAACAACTTTGTTTAAATCAGGGGAGCAACACTACTGACGAGGCAAATAACCCAGTTTTAGAGCCAGATGTAGATGATCCTCTCGTGCAACCCGATCATTATAGTGGGGACCAGGCCGACAATGCTGCTATCAGTGAGGGCCGTGACGGTAATTAATTTCCACTTATAATTTTTTCTAATTATACCTTGATGGTTGGCCTTATAACGTTTTTTGTTTAAATGACAGAGAATGTTTCCCTTGAGGATCTTACCACCAGAGAGGAAGACAGGGCAACAGTCCCAACGGCGACAACTGGTGCACCAGGTAAATAATCTCATTGCAATTTTTTTTATTAATATTACCGAATTAGTTCAATGATATTTAAAAACTGACAATTAAAATTTAATATTATCTGTTTTTGTAGGCGATGCCCCATCACTGGATGAGACCAGACATCATGACAACGCAACTAGGTCAGCAGCGACAACTGGTGCACCAGGTAAATAATCTCATTGCAATTTTTTTTATTAATATTACCGAACTAGTTCAATGATATTTAAAAACTGACAATTAAAATTTAATATTATCTGTTTTGTAGGCGATGCCCCGTCACTGGATGAGCCCAGACATCGTGAATACGCAACTAGGTCAGCAGTGCGGGTTGAAAGGCACGAAACAGGAGCAGAGCACGATGATATTGATGATGTAATTAGGAGCTTTAAAAATAGGAAGAAGAAAAAGAAAATTTGTCAATGCAAAATATTGTATTATTATAAGACAAACATTACCATACTTGGAACGTTTTTTTGCGTTATATAAAAAACTCATTTATCATATTATTTTTATGTCAAGCATTAATTGCAATGTTTCCTTGCGTACTTTTTGTTGAATTGTTTTTTTATTAGTTATTGAATATTTTTTTTTATGCTCATGAAAGTAAAAAATGAAATATAGATTGGGTATTTGGGAATTGAGAGTGATGTGAGGGGGGGGAGGGGCCATAAGAGCTTCCACCTTCACGTGGTTGGCCCTGTTTAGTAGAGAATAATTTATTGGAGCGATTTAATCTTGGAGCAAACCTCCCTCGATCCAACGTAGCAACAAAAAAGTCATTGTTGACTTAGTTGCTACTCTTTCAGATCGTGGGAGGCTTGTTCCAAGTTCATGCGACTCTAATAAATTGTTCTTGAAACGAAGAGGAGCTTATTCAAGTATGTTTTGACATTTTCAACATATGTTCTAACATTATCATAAGAATGCATCTTAGAGTAAAAAATACTACATCAATTACTTGTATTTATTGTATAGATAATGATGGATTTTGATTGACTTGGCAGTGCAGGTACAAATCCTCTCGCATCATGAGAAATACAACTTGTCAACCAGAGTCATGTCCAGGATATTTTTGCTTGTGCGTTTGACCAGGTTCGTAATGTCACATTTTGTAAGTTCCTTTACAGTTCATAATTCAATATTAAGCTTGTTCACGATTATTATCTAGGTTTTTTGTATGTGTTTTTTCATATATTTGATTGTAAGCAACTATGCATGTTTCCTGTTGTTCACTATGATTTCTCCCATTACCACTCCCAGGATGAATCCGAATTTATTGTTACATAGGTTACTTTATTGTTACTATGATTTCTCCATTTACGATTTCATAGGTTACATCATGTAAATTTGTTAATCTCAGGTTGGTGATGAGCTTTAGTTCTCCAGATTTGGGGCTTTTCTGATATTTTCTCCCTCATGTCATTCCTGCATCACCTCATTGTTTGAGCATGCCAATTGTCTACCACTTTTACCAATTGGCACATGTCAATCCCTGAGTGGTGCCACATTTCACCTATTTTCAGTGAGAGTTTAGGGTTTCTCTAACATAGCTTCAGAAATCCGATTCAGTGCCTGCTTGAATATTGTCACATAATACTCATGGTCTGGATTGATGAGCATGTTCTGAATGGTTGGTTGATTCATAAGAACCACCCATATAGTCATCTTGAGATATTTCAGAAGTTTTCTTGGGTTTCCTTTTTCACCGTTTCTAGTGGGTGGGATGGTGTGGGGTGATCCATCAATATTGGTGCTCTTGTAGTAGGGAATTTTTTTTTGGGGATATAAAGGAGCATTTGATGTAGATATCCCATTGGATGCATTCATAGATGGGCACGAGAGGTCAAGAATTTAAATTAAAAATATGCAACCTCTAGCATGGCAACCTGAAGGCCGCGAGAGACACCGGTTAAAGATTGTTTTGTGCTGGCCTTAATATAGTCGTGATTTCTTTCTATTATCTTAATGCAAATATATAGTCCGGTCTCATTAAAATGAGGATTGTGGTTGTATTTCTCTTTGGTTGTTTCTCTCTTAATGCTCCAGAAGTTGCCAAAAGTTGCAATAGTTGTTTAGTTTGCCTGTTACAACTTAAAAGTGGTTTTTAGCAATGGCAGTCATGTTTTTTAAGGTTCATACTAATATGAAGATCTTGTAATTCTATATTCAGCATAAGAGAAGATGGCCTCTTCTTTGGGCGGTATGACAACAATTTCCACATCTACCTCATTGGGTAACAATGGAAAGGGGAAGAAGTTGGGTGCAATGTTTGATAATTATGGCAGACAATTGTCTTCTCTTTCAGTTTTTTCACCCATTTCCTTTAATCGCTCAAGCAGAAGAGGGACTCTGAGATTACGCGACAGAGAGAAGGTAGTTAATACAAGAGCTATGGAAAGGAGTTGTACTTCAACAAGGATGGCTCAGTGACAAAAAAATTGCAGGTCAGAGAAAAAATTATGTTTAAAGGAAGGTCACCTGCACGTGAAACTTCACTGCGGTGGATCTTTCCTGTCCACTTATATTCGATTTTAATGTGTTATTTTAATTTTTCATGGAGGGTTGTTTTGGCATATGGTCTGGCATTCAATTGCACACTTACTGAAAGCATTGTCAATTTGTCTTGCAGGCGGTGTGAACAAACTCGCTGATCTTGTTGGAGTCACCCTTGGGGCGAGGGGAAAAATGTTGTCTTGGAGAGCAAGCATGGTTCTCCGAAATAGTTAATGATGGTGTGACAGTAGCTAAGGAGGTAATTTGTAGATGTTTTCTCTGGTTTTCTTTTTAACGTTGTATTAGTTCCCCCTCTTAAATGTCTTAGATTTGGTAGGCATAATTTGAAAACTCAAAGGTGAAAGGAAACATATTTGTTACCCAGTGGTCTACTTGGCCTATGGACTAGCCACATTAGATAAATGCATAAAGCTTTTCACAACAATAAAAGGAAAGGGTTATGGCTGAGTCAAATTTTATTGTTATTGACAGTGTAATGAAATGTATCTCAATGCTATGGTTTTGGCCTTTTTATTGGTTGAATTAGAGGACCCAATTGAAAATATTGGGGCCAAGTTGGTAAGGCAAGCTGCGGCAAAGACAAATGATTTATTTGGGGATGGAACCACAACATTTGTTGTTCTTGCACATGTTGGAATATTGAAAAATTCCAGAACAATGAATGGAGAATAAATCTCCCTTCCTCTAACACAGAGAAAATAAAAATTTCTTTGACAGGAGACAGAGTTTCAATACTTTGAAAACAAACTTCTATTCCCTTCAATAACTCAAAAAAAAACTATTACACTACTTCCTCACCGAGAGGGATTACAAAATTATGACTGCTACAAAACGCAGTGCATAAAACCAACTCACTGTCTGTTCAAAACAAACATACTCTGTCTCTAAAACACTCTTCTGTGTTTTTCCCTTTCGCACTGCTGTGCATACACACTTAAAAAGTTACACTCAGTCTTTCACTTTTTACACACTGCTGTGTAATAAAAAATTTACGTACTGTCTATAAAAAAAACTACCAAGCTTTTTTGACCTTTTTATTTTTATATGTCGTAACATATAAAACATATTATAATAAACCCTCTTTTAAAAAAAATAAAATTAAAACTAAATTCTATGGCCCACCTTTCATTTCGCATATGATATATATATAACATATGTATATATTAAACTATCAAAACATTAAAGAACCCTTTCCGTCGGACTTCAAAAGTCTAAATAGATTGAATTTCAAACCAAATTCGCGTTCCAAAATGGGATGCCGACGTCTGCCTAATTTTAACTCGAATTCTCAATCCAATGTGCCCTATAAAAAATTCGGGTCCGGTTTTCAGGTTTTCAGATTCCCTTCAATTTCATGCGATCCAATATTAATGCTCCACGTGTCCTCCTTTTGAATTTACAAAACTGTCGGGTAAATTTCTGTTTGTTTAATTTCTGGTTGGTGAATTGCGTTAATGCCGGTTGTTGTGTTTAAATACAATCTTGTACAGAAATATGGCTGCGGCCGTCTACAAAAAAAACTTGCAGGAATTTTAAATGCTGAATTAAATTTCTGGATGGCATGCAAGCAACCTCCAAAAAAAATGTTGCTGCTGTATCCGTCCTTCTGCTGCAGCAGTTGAAGTTAAAATTCAACAGCACAGGGTTTAATAAGTGAGGGTGTAAAGGTAACTTTTTGTCGATAGTACTGGATTAAGATCATCTATTCATTTTTGTAGGGTCTTATGGTGTTTGGTTTTTTGTTTTGGGTTGGGCTTATTGAGTCTAAGATAGTTTTTGAGTGAAAAAATTGCTATCAGGTATTAAAAAAATTTGGTTCTTTTGTCAAAATTTATGAGCTTATTAGGAAATACAAAACTGACAATGGTTGTATCTTAAATTTGTGGAAAATAATTTGAAATGAAACCTTTTTGTTTAGGTTGTTGCAGCAGGTGCAAACCCCATTCAAATTACTAGGGGCATCGACAAGACAATAAAGGCCCTTGTTTCGGAACTCAAAATTTTGTCAAAGGAGGTAAACGCTTGCCTTTTGAGTAGGCTGGTTTTCCTTTTTGCTGATGGTTTGGTGTATCTAATTGAATTAGTTGCCTAAGGTATTTTTTGGTTGCAAACTCCTTTTCATTTTTCATACAGTATTGGCCTTGTGGAATACATTTGATTGTGTGGTCTTGTTAGATCTACAACATTTGTAGTTGTTTAGTCTTATGGCCGACGTGCACTTTTATTAAGGAAATAGTTGATGCAATATTGTCATTTAATCCTTACTGTAGGGTAGCATGTTGAGAAGTTTCTTGTGAAACATTTGGTATTCAAAATGACACTTGATCCTATACAGCATCATGCACTTGAATTCAAAATTCATATTCAAAGTGTGCCAGACAATTATTGCAAAATTTCAAATATTTATGTTGTTTTAAACCATTATCTTTTTCATGTATTGGATGCTGAAAATGAGAAAAAGACTTTGGTATGAAACCAACCGGTGAATAATTTCCAGCAAAACAACCACTTCCAAGACATGATTTAGAAGTAGAACATATGTACTTATGAAGCATAGAAATATATCCTTGATGCATTGTCAATGTTTGGCTAGGGTTATTTTTGGAGAAATAACTCCTTATTCCTAGAATAGTGATCTTCAATACAAGTAAATGCCAGAGAAGAGAGATCATCGTGTGACGCAACAAAACTGAAATTGGACTCCCAAGGAGAGCTGGTGTGTCTACAATCGCTCTGTCAGCATTTCCCCTTGGTGTACCCCGTTCTTTTCCTCCAGCCTGAGTCTTAATTGACTTCTTCTTTCTTCAGGTTTATTTATCAAATTCGTAGAATTTGATAAATAAATACTATCCACAATGGTTGGACTTTAATTTATATTCCCGACTTTATATTATCTCCAATCCTTATAACCAATGTTTAACTTTCAACACTTTGTATTTATACTCCACGTTACTTTTTAAATAAATAACTTGTAATGAACTTTCGGCTCTATATTTCACCACCCAGCCTTACAACAATCACGCTCCAGACTTATGCTAATTATCCACCAATCGTTTAATTAAAAAATTTCATTATACTCCGGCCCCACCTATATATATCAATAACCAATCAAACACTCGTATCGTACCTGGCTATCCTCTGCACACCTTAGTTAACCTCCGGGCAAGTTCAACGTGCGACCACCGTCCAATGGCCCTTCTCCAAATCAACGACTCTTGGAAATTTCACTCGGCTTCCAACGTCGGGCTTTAACGTGCGATGGCGCGGGTTAAACGGTGGTTTTCTGGGGGTCACTTCGCCACGTGTCGCATTCCCTATGGAATCGCTCGCGAATAGGAAATACCGCCTACTCCGCAAAAGCCGTGCGATATGGGCAACCCGCTTTTGTGATTCCGTTGGTGGTTTTGGTAGAGGGCTTGACCACGGGTGCAAGTCTGGTTCCGCTATCCTTTTGTTTGTTAACTCATGTCCAATCCTTGGGTTAGGTTTTGAAAGCACAACAATTTTGTCTCTTTATTAAGCGGGATTTTTATATTTGAACAGTTTTCACGACCCCGGTTCTCTACACAGACCTCGCCTTGGATATTTTTACATAAAAATGATTGTTCTCAATAATTATTTATATAAATTTTCCACATGTTTAGTGTGGTATTCCCATGATTTATTATAAATATGTGTATTATCAAAGAAAACCAACACAAATTTTATAAGATGGGATCAAACAAAATTTTTCTTATGTCGAGCCCGTCGGACTTCAAACGACGATAAACCATAATTCAAACCAAATTCGCGTTCCAAAATAGCCTGCTGACGTCGGCCAATTTTGTGACGCGAATTTCTTATCAAATTCGCCCTAATATTTTACGGGTCCAGATTTCCACTGCGCGAGCGGCCCAAACAAAGATCCGCTCCAATCAATTTTTGCCACGTGTCCTCAATAAAACTTGCCCTGCTCCCGGCTGCGGGTGCATTCGATGGCGTTTAAGGTGATGGGACATGGATATGGCGATTTCATATCAATCGCATTAACATTTAACGCTGTTCAATTAAGTTTTCACATCAAATCCACATTAATTAATTTTTAACACTGTTCAAGATCGGACCTCCACTCCTCTTAGTGATTCCGCACGCTCCAATTTGATCCGGCCTTCGGCTCTCATTATTAATGATCAGAGATTAATTATGACGGGCATCCTATGATTGCATTGCAGACGGGTCGACAAAATGGCGTTTAGCCATGGTTTTTCAGACAAGGCGGTTGCTGGATTACACTGCCTGCTAATTGTGACGATAAGGAGAAGTGGCCAGCTGAACTGCTGCCTAGACCTTGCTGCATATTTGCATTTCTCTCGGTTCTGTCTCTGTCTATCTTCCTCTGTTAATTGGAATTCTGCTTCTTCGTCTCCTCTTGTGCCCACTGCGCCTGAGATTGCACCCATGCCTCGCGTGCGTCATAGGATGCGTTGCCGCAGGGGGAGCACTAGAGGTCAACCCCGGCGCGCTCCCTCCAGCCCCTCAACAGAGTCGACTTCCAGCCAGTCCAGTGATTATTACTTAGGTCGATATCCAAATACTAGGAGTGGGCGGGGTCGGCTTGTAGCATCTGGCCACCGTATGGATTCCCCTGCTCCTGGCTTCCCCACCGCTAGTTCACCTTCTCCCACGATGCGCACTGCGCAATTTTCCTTTGATTGCACTCTCAACCGCCCGCGAATCACAGCTGTGGTCACTGTGGTCTTCCACGAGGAGGCCCAAACGGAGGAAGAATGCACCCGTCCGGCGGGTCTGAGCTCGGAAAAAGCCGGCCAGCATTCGGGCCTTCAGGAGGGGAGCCGTGGCATGCATGTGGAGGTAGCACCTAGTGATCCTGGACCTTCCGAAGGATGGTGCCGAATCGTGGAGGAACCAGCGGAGGATTTGTTTGGTTAATTTGTTTTTCTTGCTTAGCAGGCCCAGTTAATTGGGCCGCTTTTAGTTTATTTTACTGTGCTGGACCTTTAAGTAATATTTTTGAATTCTGTAAATTAAACGTTCAAGACTGGTTTCCCCGTATGAGGGCAGTCTTCTTAATTTTTTGATTTTTTATGACAAATTTGCCATGAGTATGGCCAGGCAATGTTTTTGACTTCGGTGTAATTTTATTCGCAATGTTAATAGATTAACTTTACTTTGAATTCTCACATGATTAGCGTTTTTCTTGATCTGCTCAAGGATTTTGGGTACTTTAATTTGTATTTGGAACAATGGACGTCGGTACTCTATCTGTTGCTTTACTGTTCTACATACTACTATTTCACTTTCTTATAGATGCCTCTGGCATATTTGAATGCTTTCTCAGATTGTCGATAATCTCCATGTGGACCGTTACTGGATTTTATATCATGTCCATGTATGTGACATGGGGTATTTTTCTATCATTGTCTGGGGTGGGACTTCCACTTTTCTGGATGGATATTTGGGTTCCAATCTTCAGATGTGAAAATGTAATGACTTCATCGACTGTTTTACTTCATATAATATATTCAAAACAACGTTTTTTCTCTTGTGAAAAAAAAATGATTAATGTTTATCACTCTGCCTTCAAAACTAGCGATGCTGGTCTATGTTGCTGGTTTATTGATATGGTCTGATGGTATTTTTGTATTTTGGACATATCACACTCCTCACATGATTAGCGTTTTTCTCTGTTCAAGGATTTTGGGTACTTTAATTTGTATTTGGAACAATGGACGTCGGTACGTACTCTATCTGTTGCTTTACTATTCTACATGCTGCTATTTCACTTTCTTATAGATGCCTTGGGCATATTTGGATGCTTTCTCAGATTGTCGATAATCTCCATGTGGACCGTTACTGGGTTTTATATCAAGTCGTTGTATGTGACATGGGGTATTTTTCTATCATTGTCTGGGGTGGGACTTCCACTTTTCTGGATGGATATTTGGGTTCCAATCTTAAGATGTGAAAATGTAACGACTTCATGGACTGTTTTACTTCATACAATATATTCAAAACATCGTTTTTTCTCTTGTGAAAAAAAAATGATTAATGTTTATCACTCTGCCTTCAAAACTAGCGATGCTAGTCTATGTTGCTGGTTTATTGATATGGTCTAATGGTCTTTTTATATTTTGGACATATCACACTCCTCACATTATTAGCGTTTTTCTCTGTTGCAGGATTTTGGGTACTTTAATTTGTATTTGGAACAATGGACGTCGGTACTCTATCTGTTGCTTTACTATTCTACATACTGCTATTTCACTTTCTTATAGATGCCTCGGGCATATTTGGATGCTTTCTCGGATTGTCGATAATCTCCATGTGGACCGTTACTGGGTTTTATATCAAGTCCCTGTATGTGACATGGGGTATTTTTCTATCACTGTCTGGGGTGGGACTTCCACTTTTCTGGATGTATATTTGGGTTCCAATCTTCGGATGTGAAAATGTAATGATTTCATGGACTGTTTTACTTCATATAATATATTCAAAACATCGTTTTTTCTCTTGTGAAAAAAAAAATGATTAATGTTTATCACTCTGCCTTCAAAACTAGCGATGCTGGTCTATGTTGATGGTTTATTGATATGGTCTGATGGTCTTTTTATATTTTGGACATATCACACTCCTCACATGATTAGCGTTTTTCTCTGTTGCAGGATTTTGGGTACTTTAATTTGTATTTGGAACAATGAAAGTCGGTACTCTATCTGTTGCTTTACTATTCTACATACTGCTATTTCACTTTCTTATAGATGCCTCGGGCATATTTGGATGCTTTCTCAGATTGTCGATAATCTCCATGTGGACCGTTACTGGGTTTTATATCAAGTCCCTGTATGTGACATGGGGTATTTTTCTATCACTGTCAGGGGTGGGACTTCCACTTTTCTGGATGGATATTTGGGTTCCAATCTTCAGATGTGAAAATGTAATGACTTCATGGACTGTTTTACTTCATATAATATATTCAAAACAACGTTTTTTATCTTGTGAAAAAAAATGATTAATGTTTATCACTCTGCCTTAAAAACTAGCGATGCTGGTCTATGTTGCTGGTTTATTGATATGGTCTGATGGTCTTTTTATATTTTGGACATATCACACTCCTCACATGATTAGCGTTTTTCTCTGTTCAAGGATTTTGGGTACTTTAATTTGTATTTGGAACAATGGACGTTAGTACTCTATCTGTTGCTTTACTATTCTACATACTGCTATTTCACTTTCTTATAGATGCCTCGGGCATATTTGGATGCTTTCTCAGATTGTCGATAATCTCCATGTGGACCGTTACTGGATTTTATATCATGTCCCTGTATGTGACATGGGGTATTTTTCTATCATTGTCTGGGGTGGGACTTCCACTTTTCTGGATGGATATTTGGGTTCCAATCTTGAGATGTGAAAATGTAATGACTTCATGGACTGTTTTACTTCATATAATATATTCAAAACAACGTTTTTTCTCTTGTGAAAAAAAAATGATTAATGTTTATCACTCTGCCTTCAAAACTAGTGATGTTGGTCTATGTTGTTGGTTTATTGATATGGTTTGATGGTCTTTTTATATTTTGGACATATCACACTCCTCACATGATTAGCGTTTTTCTCTGTTCAAGGATTTTGGGTACTTTAATTTGTATTTGGAACAATGGACGTCGTTACTCTATTTGTTGCTTTACTATTCTACATACTGCTATTTCACTTTCTTATAGATGCCTCGGGCATATTTGGATGCTTTCTCAGATTGTCGATAATATCCATGTGGATCGTTACTGGGTTTTATATCATGTCCCTGTATGTGACATGGGGTGTTTTTCTATCACTGTCTGGGGTGGGACTTCCACTTTTCTGGATGGATATTTGGGTTCCAATATTCAGATGTGAAAATGTAATGACTTCATGGACTGTTTTACTTCATATAATATATTCAAAACAACGTTTCTCGTCTTTTAAAGTTTTAATTTTTTTTTTTTAAATTGAACCCTCTGTCGGTCTACCGATGCCTTGTAGACGTCGGAACTGCGAAAACCTAGAAACGTGGGAAGAGAGACAGTATAAAAACGTCGGACCACATTTCGTCGGAATTGTGACAAATTAAAAACATGGGAATAGCGACGTTCCAAACGTTGGAAGAGCGACGTTCAAAATGTCGGACCACATATCGTCGGCATTGCGACATCTTGCAGACGTCGGAAGAGCGACGTCCAAAACGTCGGACCACGTTGGGTCGGAATTGCGACCGTTTACAAGCGTCGGAAGAGCGACGTTTCAAACGTCGAACCACATTTCATCGGAAGTGCGACAGTTTACAAACGTCGGAGGCGCGACGGTTTGTGAGACGTCGGAAGAGTGACGCTTGTTCGGAAGCGACGGAAGAAGTGTCGATAGTGCGACACTTTTTACGTGCGTCGGAACTGCGACGGCATGACAAACCACGGTTTGTCCGCCCTCGAACTGTCGCTCTTGCGACGACTATGTGTCGGAATAGCGACGAATTGGCCGTCGGAATTTCCGCCAAATTTTCTAGTGCACCAATACTACTGGGGCAGAGAAAGAACTTTGACTAGGTTGAATTATACCAGCCTCTAACATTTTTGCAATCATACATTCAATCACTCTTTTGGACATAAGGATATTTGTAAGGCCTTATGTTTGGAGGAACAGTTCCTGGAATCACATGAGTAGCATGATTATGATCATGAATAGGTGGGAGCCCTTTGGGAGTTTCAAACACCTTGGAATGATTGTCCAAGAATTTTTGGAGATCTAGAGAAGTAGATGATTTGATGTTGGAACTTCTAGTGAGCATAATTGTGAAATTACGCCTCATTGTTATTTCTTCATAGCTTTTTCATGACATTAGAGCTTATTATATTTCCTGACTTCCCTACGATACCCCGTAATTCGACTTCCTTTCCTTCCAAAAAAAATAACAAGAAAAGTTCCTAAAAATTAAAATCTACCGTCCACAAAGATTGTAACCATTGTACTCCTAGTACAACATCATCACCTCACATTGGACTGGAAAGCATTGTACTATTCAATACATATTCCCCCATGGTTAGCTTGATATTATGGCACTTTCCATAGAAATTTATAGTTGGACCTCCATTTTCAACCATCACTTGACACTTTGGTGCTGGGTATAGGAAGTAATTCAATTCCTTAGCTACCTTACAATGAATAAAATTATGGGTACTTCCCAAATCAATCAACACCATTACAATTATCTTCTTGATATGTCCTTCTATGTTGAGAGTTTGAGGAGTGGTAAATCCTGCCAATGCATTGCAGGATATGGTAAGACTCATTTCTTCTTTCTCTAGGGTTGGTTTCTGGTGTATATTCTCTTATTTTGAAGTTTCTTGTTCATTTTCTTCCTCCTCTTCACAATATATGTAAAATAATTTCTTCTCATCACACTTATGACCTTTATTGTATTTTCTATCACAACTGTAGCAAAGCCCTATTGCTATTTTTCCTTCCAATTGTTGTGGTGTCAACCTTGTAGGTTATGGAAGTATAAGAGTAGCAACACTTCCATATTTATAGATGTGAGTGATAGGCTTCCTTGTCGCCATAATTTTACTTTCAATTTTTCTTTTCAACCTGAATACCTTCTCCAATGAATCAGGTTCCCAAAGGCGAACCTAATGTTGAATGTTATCCTTTAAAGTCCCTATGAAGACATCAATCCTGTGTTCTTATGGAATATTAGTTACCCTTATATTCAATTTTTGGAAGTCCTCAATGTGCTCCACCATTGAACCCTTTTTTTTTAGATTTATCAATTGGCTAAAGAAGGTGTTGCGCTTTGTATCCTCATAACGTGTTATCATTTCCTTCGTAAAAATCGACGAAGTGACTATTGTTTTACGAGAGAAAAGCCATTGATACCATAAAAATGTATTTTGTTCTAAATATAAAGTTGAAATATGTACCTTTTATGTGTTTTCACATTATGGATATCAAAATATTGCTCCATCTGTAGTATCCTTGTTACAGGATCCTTGCCATCAAACTTCCTCATATCGATCTTTGTAATATGGTGGGTCTTGAATCCAACATTAGAGTTTATAAAATCATGATTAAAAATTATTTTGTTCTCATCATGAGTTTCCTCTACTACCTTTTCGCCATTATGAATCATTTCTTATATCAACTTTATCAAACCTTCCATGTCTTCTTTTAGATCATTCTTCATGTATTCCATCTTTCCTTTCATTTTTTCATCGATTTCATCCATATTAGCTTCCATGCCATCCATTCCATTCCTAAAACCATCCATCTTAGCTTCCACATCCTTCTTCAAACCATCCATCTTATCTTCCATGCCTTTCTTCAAACCATCCATCTTAGCTTCCATTTCATTTTTTGTTACCTTTTGCGAGAGCGAAATTTGTTGCACTTGCTATTGTAATTTTGATATATCATGTTGCAATTCTTCCTCTTCATGAGTCATAGTAGAGCCTTCTGAGGCCTTAATGGTTGTTGAATTCTTTTTAGGGGCCATTTTAGAACCCAATACTAATATATATTCTTCAATATTCCCTTCTAATCACTTCAAACTGATTTTTCAAACAAGACTTATGCAATTTAAAAACAAAATACACAGATTTTCCTTGCGTTTGAGGAGCTCGATATCGAAACTGATTTATCTCTATAATTTTGGATCCCCAAGATTTTATCTTCAGTAATTTAGTATCCCTTTGAATCATCTTTCCAATGCCATAGGTCTGACCTAATTCAGATTCTTTAAGGCAAAGTTATGGCCAATCTCCCACAATGACCTAATTATGGATTGGTTCAGTAGAGCGAACTTGTACGACATGCCACACATCACTTTTTCCTCCTTCAACTTTGACATTGATACAAAGGAAACCAAAGTTTGTTTAATTTCAGCCAATTTTTATAGAATTCCATTCCGATGCTCAAAGAGAGAGTTATGGCGATTTTCCCAAGGTCAACTATTTTAGATGAAATTCGGAAGGCTACAAAAACCCAAACTTCCACAGATCAAATATCCGAAAATATTGCGAACCAAGATCTGAAAGTTTTACACAAGGTTCCTCGAGATTTCTTAGAAATTGGTTTTTATTTTAGCATCTGAACCTTCGTAGAAAAAAAGTTATAGTGAAAATTCTACAATGACCTGTTTGAAGCAGCGAAACCCTAGAATCCAAAGATCTAATACCAAATGTTACGAAACCAACTCCAAAAATAGAGGAAAAGAGAGACCAACACGTTATAAATCAACCACTTCAAGGGATCAACCTCCTTTACATTATATAAATGCAAAATTCTTAGATGATACAAATGAAAAAACCTCCTTTCTATATATAGGATTCCATGGGATCACAATATAATCCTAGCCGAACTAATAATAACAATGTAAGGGAAAAATAATAACAATAGTGGGATTTTATGGGGCACAAAAATAAAAATATGGGGACTACAGGAGTATAACAATAACAATAAAGGGGCTACACTAACAACAATAAGGGACTATACTAGTAATATAGGGGCCTAATAATGACCTTGGGGACATTTTCCTTTTCACAAGTAGTCAATATTGTTCAATGGTGAATCGTTTCTGGCGACCCTCTTCGGATCCTGCTTGGCAATAGTCGAAATGGAAACAAGATTGGTTGAACCCCCCATAATCTTACCATTGGGAGAATATGGAAAATTATCTCCACTCCAAGATTATTGAAAAACTAGAAGGCCAATACAGATTATGTTGGGGTTACTCAAAAAAAGGAATGTATAATATCCAAGAAGCATACAAACTTGAAACAACTGAGAATAAAGAACATCTTAGGCCAATATGGAGGAATATATGGACAGGGAAATTATGGCTGAAGGTGGCATACTTTTTATGGTTAGCATGTCTTCAAATAATTATCACATGGGATCAACTTCAAAAAAGACGAGTTCATGGCCCCTCACTATGTAGTCTGTGTGGTTCACAAAGTGAAGATATGGATCATCTCATGAACCTTTTTCCCTTTACAGACCAACTATGGAGCAATATAGGCCAATGTTTTGGTCACCTGGACCGTGATAAAAATAGTATCAGATAATCAATAAAAATGTTGAGAAAAAACATCTTGTCAAGCTCGATTTTGAATCAGGCATGGAATATTTCTTTATGTTTTCTCCTATGGGTGATTTGGAAATAATGCAACAGAATGATTTTCAAAGGGCAGAGACTTTCCTAGGAGGATGTTTGGAACGTGATCATTCAAAACTTACAAGGAACTATCTTAGCATAAAATTGGCATTCAAATGATTGGCAGGTTTCCCCACATGAAGCTCAGATCCTAATTATTTTGAAATTATCTCTGCAATTCCTTTCCTCGTCTTCCTGGAAGCTCTTGATCTCCCCCACATCTTCTCTTTCAATCTTCTCAGATGGACATCCTATTGGTTTTATTAAACTTAATTTTGATAGGGCTTCCAAAGGAAACTAGGAGACACTGGGTATGGAGGTCTATTCAAGGACTCTTTGTACCAAGTAAAAATTATTTATGCAACTGGTTGTGGATTTGCAAGCAACAATGAGGCATAATTTAATTTTATAAAAAATAGACTCCTCATATCTAAAAGAGAAGGATACAAAAGAATGGTGGTAGAAGTATATTCTAACTTAGTCATTGAAATGGTCAAAAAATTGAATCATGGCACTCAAGGGGAGAAATGCAGTCATAGTTGGTAGATGTATTTCTTGGTCTAGGACATAAGGGAGCTCATTCCCTGTTTTGATTACATCAGTTCTTCACATGTTAGGAGAGAAATAAATAAAGTTGTTGAATTCCTATAAAATTGGGGTTACATTAACATTAGCAGGGCCCTTGAATCTCCCTACCCTGCACATCACCTTGGTGAAGAGATGGATTCTCTTATGCAGATACTGGTTCAGGATGCCAACCATAACATGGACTCCATCGGTGAAGTGAACCAATATCCCTGATCAAGGTGTGATCCAACAAGTGGATCACACTCGGATTCGTGCCATGTGTAAGCTGCATGAAGTAAGGGCTGAAGGGTGGCTTACCCACAACCCTCACATGCTTGGAATTGAAGTTAGGGTGGTAACGCGCATGTCATCACTTAATAATGATGAGACGATTAATAACGATGAGACACGCCATTTTTATTCCTTTTCAAAGGTGTTGAGTTTGTCGCTCATCATTCTCATATGTTTAGCTTATGGTTTCAACAGTTACTGTTGGTACAATGCTCTTGGATAGCTCGTGGTCATTTGAGAGGAAGGCTTCGTAGGTTCGTTACCATGATGCAACTGGTTTCCCAAGTGTCATGTTCAAATTTACTGGGTGTGTTGTTTATATTAACCCTCCTCTCACCTATTTTGTGCAACCCATTCTACTATTTCACATATTTTATGGAGAAATATTTATAGTATGCTCTCTGTAAGAAATTTCAATATATGTCTCGACATATGGAAAGCTCCCACCAGGGTTTAACCTGTATTGTCTATTTTCCATATGCATGTCTTTTTTCTCTTCAATATATTTCTATCTCACATGGGAATGTACTACATTTTTCTGGCTTGGAGTTTTGTGGAGGTTGCATGCTTGTTTATCTGTGTTGGATGCTTACTATATTTGATGTCTCTGATAGTTTGGAGAATTCAAAATTTCTTGTGTTTAACTCCTCTTGTATTATCTAAGTGTCTGGTTGGAAATGAGCTCGGGGAGTCGAGGCATGTTAAGTTCTGCCTTAGGTGGCACCCCCATCTTATTTTATCTCCGTGTTTAGTCTCAAATGGGCTTGGGGAGTCTAGGTATGTTGTTTCATGTCATGGGTGGTAGACCCATCCCACTATCAAGGTAATTTTCAGGTTCAGGCCTAATGTTAGTTCTTCAATGCCTCTAGGTTGTGATATTGTACCAGGTCTTCACCGTCACTGTAATTTTCGAGACCCCACGGGGTTAGGAAGTTCCATGCTTATGTTTTATGCAATTCGTACCAGGGTTTATGTTGTATACACTATTTTTCCAAGAAGAATCATGTTTCTCCCTTCCTCCAGTTCTAGCTCTTTAGGAAAAGGTGTTCAGGGTCGGGGAAGGAAGGCACAAAGGCGAGGAGATAATGGCCAAGCTCAGGCTCTCCATCTACGATGAAGAGGTTGAAAATCATCCACACAACTAATCCAAGAGGCATCCCACTCTTATCAGATGGTTACCCCAACTCAAGTTCGAAAATTAATTTATACTTGGGAAACATACCTGAATTAGCGTGCAAAAACAAAGGTTCACTTGGAATATTGGAGAGACCTAGTTCCCAACCCTGGGAATTCCATAGGTCGCACCTCTCAATACAATCAAACCATGCATCTCTACTGGTTGATGAAGAACATTGTGTCCAAGGATATAATGAATGCTCCCGATGGCCCTGTTAAATCTGATCCTGAATTTCAGGAAATACATAAAGAATTTCAACTTAAACAGTTCCAAATTCAGCAGCAGAATGTCCATCTCATCCACATCGAAAAACACATTCTGTATCTTCCTCAATATGAATTACAGGGTTCAAGTGAGAAGGATCCAGCAAAAGTGGATTCATATGATGAATAATAATATGATTGACTGTGTCTCGTTTCAATTTTGTTTAATTTTCTATTGTATATATGTTGGTTAGGCTCTTATGTTTCATTTATTTAGGTTGTAGATGGTTTCAAGACATTTAATATTGTAAGGCACTGTTAGAAAGACTAAAATTTTATTGTTTCGGGATGGCTTAGAATTTTTTTAAGTGGCCAACATACCTAGTTTCCCAATGGGCGTGTTGAGGCTACGAACTCCTTGAATATGGTTGTAACCTTCTTTTGTTAAAAATGAATGAAAAGGTCCTACGTGTTAGTGTCCCGTGATTTGGCTGATTGGCAAGCTAAATGACAGTGTAACATCAAACCAATATTTGGAGCCCAAGGACCTAGCCTTCCCGGACTCAGAGAGGGCTCTCTCTATTTGTGTATGGAATATCTGTGAGTTTGCTTATTGTGTTATGATTTCAGGCTAGTTATGAAGTGGGTTTTTGGTTTTGGTTTTTAGGTTGTGAGGGATGAACTGATCAAAGACATAAGATAGGTAAAAATATGTTAGATCAACTCGGCTATGGGGTCGAAAAGGTCAAGAAAGCTTTCAGATGGTGATACAAGGTTGTTGAAGGGCCGATTTGATTCGAGGTAAAATGGATCTTTGGGAAAAATGGAATGAGATGGACATCAAGTTTGTGAATAACAAAGGATTTCAAACAAAAATAGTTTAATAGCTGACATAAACATGGTAGGGCAAATCATTAATCATGAGAAATGTAACTATAAGCTAATCAATGCATAGAAATAAACATTCAAGCCATGCATAGAGATATATAACTCTCTAACTTTAGGAAATGACTATCAGACTTTGGGGAAATACATTTAAGTCAGACAAACAACTAAAAACACTATGTCAGAATGCCTAAACATAGTAATTTAAGCTATTGGGCACTTTGAAAACAAGATTGCATAGTCTTAGGCAAAGGGCAAGATCAGAACAAGACCACCTTGGTTCAACAAATGACAATCTAATCAATCAAAGAGAAATTTCATAGGTGGAACTATGGATAGCCATGAGTAAGCAGGGCATACCGTAAATAATACTTAGCATGCATGAAACCATGAATGAAACAAGCGAACAATATTCTTAAGTTATTAAAGAGCAATCAAGAATTCTTTAATGTGACTAAGAATGAAGAAAACATGGAAGCTATGAAGAAATAGGAAATTTGAGGTGCCTCCAAGGGCATGTCTCAAATTTTTTCTCTAATATCCTATAGCAAGCAAGAACATGAATTTATGAATGAAAAATAAGAAACAAAATAGAGATAGAGACACTATACCATTCTACCAAGTCATGGAATCCAACAACAATCCTCTTTCATCATCCAAGAACATCCAAGAAACTATCCAAAAGCATGAGACAAGTATTTATTCCAAAGCTTATATGAACATATATTGCTTCTATTCATCAAGTTCAGCCTTGTTTACAATGAAAGCCTTTGGAATATATAGGCCAAAGTGAGGAAAACCTCTTAGTTCAACTTGTAATCACATTGGCTCCTCACAAATATCTAAACTTGTCCTTGAGGCTTTGCAAAGCCGAAGGCAAAAAATATCTAATAAATATCTCAAAAATTGCTAAAAAAGGGAAATATATTGACTTTTCATAACTTATCATGTACAAAAATAGCTAAACACACATGAAGAAAAGTCACTTTTGAAAGGTTCAATTTTCACAAAAATACTCAAAAAATACATCAGCGAAATGTCCCCTGACTTGCCGGCAACTTTTGGAGGCCTTCCTAATGTCGAAACGAGGCTCATGATGGCTCGTTGGAAAGATATGAGTGTCGTATTTCTGAAAATTTTTATTTTTCTCCAAAATTATGACTACAAGTCCTCCAAAAACAGACCTATGTGTAGAAAACCAAAAAATAGGCCTTACTGATAAATGGGGTAGAGTGTAGAAAAAGCGAGTCTTTTTCGCCATTTTGGGGGAGAAAAAGATCTTCAATTGTTCTGAAAATCACTGAGTATGTGCCCCTGAAATTATGGCATCCAATGATACCATTTTAATCCTTTGATGATGCCCCAAACTGAAATAGCGGTGCCCATGAGTTTTGGCCAAAAACCCAAAAATGATAAAAAACCAAAACATGTCGAATTTCGCCCAAACTTGGCGAGAATGACCCTCAAGGGTTTTCAGAAACATGTTGTGAAGAAGAGGCTAAAATTTGGAGCCTTGAGGTGTCTTTCCTCAATTTTGGTGTCGGGCGCTTCCCTTTAGCCTCCTTGAGTTTTTCCTGAGCAGCCTTCAACTTCCGCCGGGAAAATTGATTGAGATTTTTATAATGCCCGGTCATCCTCCGTTGAAGGTCCAAGACTATATTTTCTTTCTCCAATTTCTTCTCCAACTGATCATTAACTCTCTCATGCCATGCTTCCCGATTTTTCTTTATCTCTTGTTCGAACAATGCAGTGAGAAGGGTAGATTGGAGAAGGACATCTTCTTCATCCTTTTGTTTCTCAAGGGCCTTTTTGAGCCCCATGGTTCTTGGCCTCTTTCGCCTAGGCTGATATTCGCCTTCGCTTTCATCGAACTCACCCATGAGTACTTCCAATATTACTTGTGCTTTGGAGGCCTCCTTTTTGTATTTTATGGCTCGTGTCTTATATACATCCATATGGACACTCATCCGCTTGTTTTGAACTTGCAAAAGGTGATTGAAGTTTCTAGCCCTATCAAGATCAGTCCTCAAAGCATCAATTTGGATTTCTCTATGGATCAAGAGATTTTCTAGGATCCAGGCTTCATTATCACTATCATCACTTTGGATTTGGATGATGTAGAATTCCCTTTCCTGTTCATGACTTCTTTCTTCCTTGTCCTTCCCTTTGCTTTGGGTGGCTCCTTTAGTCTTCTTCCTCTTGGGAAATTCAACCATGGGCTTTTTGGGCAATTTCCCCTTGCTTCGGAGGGCCCTAGTCACATTTGGAGTTACAACTCTAGGATCCCTTTTCCTTGATGTCTGGGGCTTGGCCACTTTCGGAGAAGAGAGCATGGCCCCTTGCCTAGGAGAGGTAGCTAGCACATGCTCCATGGGATCTTTACCCTTGTCACTTTGCTCCTCATTTTTGCCACTGTCTTGGATTTCTTCATGGATGCCTTGGCTGTCCTTTTGCATTTCCTTTTGAGGGTTGTCCTCCTCACTGTGTTGCACCTGTTTCTCATGCTACCCCTCTTCTTCATGAGGATGTTGTTCCTTATCATAAGGTTGTTGTTCATCATGCTGTGGCTGCCCCTGTTCATCATTCTGAGGCTGCTGTTCATTATGTTGTGGCTGCCTTTGTTCATCATGAGACTGCTCACCTTCACTGTGTTCCTTTTCATCATGCCCAGGATTCTGTTGTTCTGCCTCACTGTGATGTTGCTCATGATCATGCTGCTCATCATCATGCCCTTCTTCCCCTTGTTGTTCTGCCTCACTGTGATGCTGCTCATCATCATTTACCTCTTCATCCCCTTGTTGTTCTGCTTCACTGTGATGCTGCTCATCATCATCTTCCTCTTCATCCCCTTGCTGTCCTGATTCATCATGCTGGTGCTCATCATAAATTTCCTCTTCTTGCTCATGCTCTTCTCCTTCATCATGCTCCTCTTCCTCATCATGCTCTTTTGTTTGTTCTATGGTAAACTTGAGCTTCTTGGGAATAGGTTTGCTGGAAGAAGGCGAAGGATGATGAGTAGAAGGTGTAGGAGATGTATGAACTGGTGGGACAATGGAGAAATCCAGATGGGTGATGAAAGTATCCCAAGAGACCTCCCTCTTCTCAAGCTAATGAAGAATGATGACTTTTATGAGGGAGTGATGGAAGAGGCAGGCTATCTGCTGTGAGGGAGGCTTTTTCTGAACAGTGGAGGCCATTTTCTCAATGCTTCTATGTAAGAAGAAAGGAAGATGTAGCAATTTGGACCTCGTGAAATGCATGAGAAATCGAATGTGATAGGCATAGAATCGGGAGAATCTTCCCTCACAAGTGAATTATTTCATGATGATCTTCATGAGGGGGGCGTAGCTAGTCAAAAGATATGAGAAGGGGAAAATGGAAGGACATGAATCTCTGTGCTCAGGCTTTAGAAAGGGCTTGTATTATTCTAAGTCCAAGTGGCTTTGTTTAAACCACTTCTCCCCGACATAAGGGATTTTAGTGGCCTTGGAGATGGACCTTGGAGAGAATTTGAAATCTAGGCCTGCCAGCTGAAAATGCTTCTCTCGAAACCTCAAAGCACAAAGGTGAGTTAAGGGGGAAAATCTCTTCAGCTCTTGCACTCTTTGGCAAAAATCTAGACACCCAACCACATGGAAATTGAACAAGACTTATGGGTGGGCATTCACTTCTTCAGTGGAAACAGGCTGAAATCTCTTATGCAGGCTACTCCTACTGTCTTGCCTGGGAGGCATCTTTTTTTGAATGCTATCTGCAACACCAAGCTGTCTCAAATGGCCTTTGGAAAGTTTTTCTCAAGCACACACCTTTGTCCTACCTATCAGTCACTGTTTGACCAAGACAAATGCTTCAAATGCTTTGTGAAATATCCTCCCAACACCAACCTTATGCTCCTTACAAATCATTGTTTCGTCTCTTTTGTGCCAAACAACAAATAGTTATCAAAATAACAAGCACACAGTCAAAATGTTACTGTGTTTGGGTAAGGTTACAAGGATCCTTTGTGTTTTGGTATAAGAAAGACAACCTTGTAAAAAATAAAACACCCCTCCCAATCAAAAACACTCCTCTTGTATTTCATTGTTTCACATGCACAGGTAGACAAGAACACTTTCCAATTGATTTAATAACTTTTCATAACATACTCGATTTCATGGATCAAAGGAGGAAACATTGGTTTTGATTTTTACCACACAGAGAGGACTTTTGAAAGTGACAAAGCATTCATGCATGATCACTATTGTTAAATTAGGCTCACTGTTTCACCTTAGGAACACTTGTTTCTTATGCCCAGGTAGACAAAAAACACCTTCAAATGACTTTAAAGAATCTCTCACCACACTTTGTTTTATGGGACAAAGGAGGTAGCACTAGTTTCATTGTTTCACTCATTCAAAGGAGGTATTTTTTGAAGGGACAGACTAAGACCACTATTTTCAAAATAGGCTCACTGATGTCACCTTTCAAACACTGCCTCCACCTTATAACACTGTTTTCACCTTACACTTGGCTAACAGAGGTTATGGTTTATCACTGTTTTGAGGGTAGCTTTAGGCCTGTTGAAACTAATGTGAACACTCTACTAGCCTCCCACCGTAACAAAATTTGTCAATATATTTAACAAATCACTTTGATTTTCCTACCAAGACCTCCATTTTTTCACCACCATTTAGTATTGAAAACAACCCATTTAGAAACTCGAATACACCAAGGAGGCAAATACAAATACCTCGAATATGGATTGTGGCCTTTGCTTGAAGATTTGAGCAGCTTCAAGATCCTTTTGGAGGCATTTTGACTGTTCAAACATGCACGGAACGTTCAAAAGGATAAGCGCCGCGCAACAACAGGGGTGTTGGGTCGGTCTTCGGGCAGTTGTGACTGGCACCTACGGGTGCGCCGCGCGCCGCTACAGGCGTGCCGCACAACAATACAATGCCTTTGTATTTCTGTTCCTGATCGCGCCACATGTTTTTCCAGGCGCGCCGCGCAGTATAAAACCTCCAAAATTTGAAACTTCACTTGAAACTTATCGTTTCGGTTAGAGAGTAGCTAGGGAGATGTGTTGCTCGTGTTTTTGAATTGCCAATAGGCCCTGCAATGGTCTTTAACTCCCTTTTGAAAGCAAAAAATTCAAAGTCCTTTTTATATATGCTTGGTGAGGGTTTTGAAAACCTTTGAAAAGGATTTCGGGTTTAAACAAAACATGAAGCACTTGCCTTGTGATTTGATCACTTAAAACCTATAAAGACTCTTTTTGCACTAATCTTTTGACAAGATGTGGAGTTTGACTTTTGAAAAGGTAACATAGTGATGGTTTTTGCTTAAGTAAAAAGGCCTTGTTCAGGAACTGCAAATCTCCTCTACTGCCTTTTCACTGTGCTTTATTAAAAAGGAATCTCTGCCACTACTAACCTTTTTAATGACCTTTTCAAAGGAAAAATCTGCTCAAAAAACATACCAATGATTTGTGAATCATCTTTTGCCATTCTTGCAAGGAGATAAATCATCTTTTTTAAACTTAATTGATAGTTTCTGCTCCTGATGTTTTGAAGGTGGTTATGCCCACTGTGAAGCTGATTGAACTGGAAGGCGCTGCTTTGAGTCTCTCTCTTGAATGTGGGTGAAAAACTCATTTGAAATTGTAAGTGAAAAATTTTGTTACAAAAGGTCTCCATCATCAAGGCAACTAACTAACCTTAGATTGACAAATCAATCCAGGCTTCAACTTTATGGAGATATAGCAGGGGATGGTGGGATGAAGTTTAAGATGTAAAATTTGAAAATTGTCCCTTTGTTCCTCTGTGAAGGAAGTCTGCAAGGATAATGAATTTCTCATTCATTTTACCATTTGGACAGCAGTCCCTTTGAAATCTAAGCCATACTGAAAATGAATGCTCTTCATCTTTACATAATGGTGAGCCTTCTACTTGTAATGAAGGTGGCCTATTTTTGACAAATGCCTGGGTTATTTTCAACTCCTATTTTAACCAAATGAAAGAGGTTTATGAATACACTATTAGTGGTTTTATTTGTACTTGATGGCAGAAGTCAGTTTGAGACCAAGACTGTTTGACTTCTTTGGCCATTTTCTTAACAATATTTCTTCATTGATAATCACCCCAGTAGCTTCACATTGTATTTTAATAGCAGTGAAACTTATGTAAAAAAATTTTAAAAGCACCACTGCTTTGCCTCTGCTTTTAACACCATTTTCATTTTAGAAACCCTCAGTTTCTTTCCCACTGCACTTAAAATTTTCCTTTCAGTCAGTGAAAATCTTAAAATCAAACTCTATCCCTAGCCCTCTGCTTATAGATGAAGGTGGAACTTATCACAGTGCCTTCAACCCTCTGCTTGTAAAATGAAGGAGGTTTTCTTAGTCTTCAACCCTCTGCTTGTGTATGGAGGAGGTTTTCTCAGTGATGCCATTTCATCAGTTTTTTAAATAGTGTTATCTTTCCTTTCACTGCCTATTCACACTTGAGCAAATGAAGATGACAAACTGTCAATATTTCATGATGGGAATTTCTCTGAGACATGTAATTCTGCTTTCCAAATACCTTTGTGACTCTTTAGACATCACAAGAAATTTGGCTAGTATCTTCAAAGAATTTCTTGTCATTTATGATTCACTAACCTTTGACTATGATTGCAGGAGCTTGATGAAATAACTCTCCGCCCTGTAGCTGCATCCCAGGCTCAAAACCACATGAGAAGCAGCTGTCTTCTCATGTTGAGTTAAATATTGTCTTCTGGAATACTAGTACACTTCTGCTCTTGAAATATCCATTGAAACACTGTAAAACTACCTAATGTCAGTTTGAACTATGGCACATGCATTGCTGAGACTTCAAGGCTTGTTAGTGGTGTGACTTAAGGGTGTAACCAAACTTTATTTGCATAATAGGAAGGTATGTTAGGACTGGCTGATAATAGGTAGAGTTTCTTTGGATTTATGATAGTTTGCCAAGGGAGAAAAACCTAAAGCGCCACTACCTAACTTAGGGGAGACTTCTTGGACATATTTGGATTGTTTTCCTTGGAGCTGATGGACAAGCTAGTATGGCTGAGGCTAGATAGGGCTTGACAATGAGGTTTCATCTCGTCATGGGCTGATTGAAAAGGTAGGAGGGAAAAAATGTTTATGGGTATTTTCCGGCTGGAAAATTTGACAATTTTTTAGATCAGCTACTAGAAAAATTTGGCTGTAATAACTAGTCATCACCAACAAGTGAAAAATACTGATGACTAACAGTGGCTCCATTTGGGGAGGGCAGCTCCTTTTTAGGAGGTGTCCAGAATTTCATATCTTTGGCTTATGAAGACCAGTGCCTGATCCATTGGCGCAAATTTCATTCTTCCTTGATGCTATTTCTGAAAATTGACAACATGATTAGCATCAATGATATTTCTACCTACCCCACTATCTTTACTAACATTTTTTCTTCCTTTGGGTGCATTTGGACTAGCAACCCTTTGACAATATATAGTTTTTTTTTTTTTTTTTTTGAAAAATGAACCTAACTAGTTCTACACTTATATCTGCCGGGAGTTCAGATTAAGCTGATGAAATCCTTCATTACTCTACCTATGCTAGATCAACTGTCAAGGTTAAGCTGTTTGACAGGATTTTGTTCTCTAATCTAAAACATGAAATTGAAAAATGACTAAATCAAGGTTAGACAGTCTAATTTGTCATGTACTTGTGGCACGAAAGACAAGCTGCACACAAATATTATTTTGCATAAAATGAAATCTAGAAAAAAGGGTCTAGGATACATAATTTGTTTTTCATCCCCGCTTCCCTCTTTGGTTTTGTTTTGAGCATGTGGAACCAGTATCTTTCCTAATCTACTCTCTTTGATAAGTCAAGCTTACACAATGTTGACCATATTTTCCACTCACTAACTTATCAGCAAATAAATTTAAAACATGTTTAGCTATGATTAGGCTAGATAATTGAACAAGACATTTGAGTGCTAGTAGCGGCATTTAGGCTTGCGCGCTTTCTGAATGACTATTTTTTTGAACATGGGGCCTTCTTTCTATTTTTCAAACTGCCCTCTTTTCTATTTTTCTATTGTTTTTGAATTTTCTGTTTTTTATCTATTTTTCAAACAATGGTATATACAATGATTGAAAATGTTTTAAAATTGGAGCTCTTGACAAAAATAATGCTTTAATGTCCTGCCATTCACAGGACCTCCAAAAGTTTCAGTCCCATCAAGTTCTTGCAAGAAAAAGGCATTGTTTCCGCTAACTGAGCTGATGATGAAAGTCCCCTTCCATAAGTTTTCAAACTTACCATGTTTACCTTTGTGTTCTCTTCTATAATCCCATTTTAACACTTTGTCCCCAATCTGAAAATCATTTTCCTTGGTCCTTCTGTCAAAAATTTATTTTGTCTTGCGCTAACTGAGCCTTTTGGTAAACTTCTTCTCTTGTTTGCTGTAAATGGATAGTCTGATTTACCCTCCTTTGCATGTCATTTTCTTCTATTTGAACTTCTTGCAACAACTTCATTACTGGAACACCTAAGGATGTTGGGAAAATTGCATCTATGCCATACACTAGTTGGTAGGGAGATAAGACGATTGATTTTTTGATGGTCAGTCTATCAGCCCATAGTGCGTGTACTAGTTTTCCATGCCATGCCTTTTGATTTTGTTCCAGAAGTTTCTTGATGATGTTGACTAGGCTTTTGTTAGAGGACTCGGCTAAACCATTACCTTGAGGGTAATAAGCTGTGGAATGTCCTAATGAAATGTGATATTTGTAACAGAAGTCAACCATTCTTTTGGAGGAGAAGGCAGTGGCGTTATCTGTAATGATCTTTCTAGGACAGCCAAATCTAGATAGGATATTGGTTTCTAGGAACTTGATGATGACTGAATCGGTGGCGTTCCTGGAAGGTATGGCTTCTATCCATTTGGTAAAGTAATCAGTGGCTGTAAGGATCCATTTATGTTGAGAAGATGAGGAAGGGTGAATTTCCCCAATAAAATCTAGACCCCATTGCTGGAAGGGTCCTTCGACTATGATGGGGTGTAAGGGCAAAGGTAAAAGCTTTTTCTTGCCATCAAAAATTTGACACTTATGGCATGTCATAAATAGCTTGTGAGTGTCAGGAAATAAGGTAGGCCAATAATAACCGACTCTAAGGATTTTGTTCGCTGTAGTTTCCCAGTAGAGATGACCTCCACATTCTCCTTCATGCATTTCGTGCATAATTTTCTCTGCATAAGACTCAAGCAAAAATTTAAGCAACATACCAGTGGGATTTTTCCAATATAGAAATCCATCTATAATGCAAAACTTTAAAGACTTTTGTTTAAGAAATCTTTCTTTTGTCTTTTATAAAGTTGGAGGAACATTTAGATAAAATAATACATAAAGAATATCTACATACCAAGGTGAATTTAAAAACACTTTTTCAACATGAGGGGTTGTGCATTATTCCTATTCTTCTAAGGCATCAACAAAATTGATATCTAAAGCTTGGAGGTTGGCTTCAACCATTAGTCTTGCAAGTCCTTGCCCTTTAACTAGTTTGTTAGGTCGGATTTCTAAATCATATTCTAAGATGATAGCAATCCATTTCCCCTTTTACCATCGGGATCTTGGTTTAGTATGTCTTTGACGACGGTATTAGGAACAAAAGAGATGATATGAGAATGCAAGATGTAAAACTCGAAAATATTTCAGTTCTTTTACCAATGTGAATGCTTTTTTTTCCATGATGTTATATTTCAAGGGAGAATCTCTCAGGGATTTGCTGAAAAAGGCAATGGGTTGCTCTTGCCCTGCTGCGTCTTTTTGCAACAACACAACTGCTATTGTGTGTTCTGAGGAAAATGAAAAAATGTAAAAATCTTTGGTGAAATTAGGACTTATCAATACTGGTGCTTCAGTTAGGGCCTTTTTAACTAGTTCAAAATATTTTTTGGCTTCCATAGTCCATTTAACCCCAACCTCTTTTTTCAACATATTTGTGATATCTCTCAGAAGTTCGGCAAGATTTGGGATGAATCTTCTCAAGAAATTAAACTTTTCGATAAAGGATTGCAACTCCTTTATGTTTCTGGGGTGACTTATTTGTAATATGCCTTCGATTCTCTGGGGGTCTATTTTTATTCCCTCTTCTGAAATGATGTGACCTAGGAGTTTTCCTTCTTTTAGACCGAAAAGTGTTTTCTTGGGGTTTAGGGATAAACCATATTTTCTACATTTGTTAAAAACATTTCTTAAGTGCACCAAGTGTTCTTCATCTGATTTGGAATATACCGTAATATCATCAAGATATATGACTATGAAATAAACTATGTCTTCTGAGAAGGCTATGTCCATGGCTCTTTGGAATGTCACACCGGCATTCATCAATCCAAAGGGAATTTTAACGTACATAAAAGTGCCCCAAGGTGTGGTGAAAGCTGTTTTGTGTTGATCAGTGGGGTAAACCAACACTTGGTTATAGCCAGAAAAACCATCAAGTAATGAGATCCTTTTAGCACCTACTACCTTTTGAAGTATGTGGTCCATTTTGGGCAATGGATAGTTGTCCTTTAAACAGGCTCTATTTAGATTTTGGAAATCGATACAGAGTCTGATTTCACCAGTTTTTTTCCTAACTAATACTAGATTTTAGACCCACTCAGAGTACCTGAGGGACACTATTATCCCAGCATCATACATCTTTTTTATTTCCTTTTCAACCAACGGTAGTAAGACTGGGTTTATTCTTCTTAACTTCTGTTTGAAAGGCTTCTGGTTTTCTTTAAGGGGAATCTTATGTTGGATGATGTTTGTGTCATATGATTTCAAATCTTGGTATCCCCATGCGAACACATCTTTAAATTCTTTAAACAACTTGATGTACTTATGCTTTATGTGAGGAGGGAGGGTTTTGGATAGTTTGATATTTCTTGGTTCTTCCAGGCTTCCTATGTTATATTCTTCTATGTCGACCTCGTAGGTTCCATTTTAGGTTTTTAGGCCACATGGTTAAAATAAAACAATTATTCTAAAGGTGCAAGCCCTCTGAGTATGGTGTCATTTTCATAGTGTAGGACTTCAAGTTCCCTTTGTTCTATGTCCTCTCCCATCTCAGTTTCATATGAATGATTTACCAAGTTTACATCTGTCCAAGAAGGTAAATTTGGCTCTTGATCTTGATTTTTTCCAGGTTTCTTTTCTTCATTTTCTAAGTCTGTTTTGGTTACTTCAAATTCATTCTTAGATTGTAAGAAATCATCAATTTGATCGTCATATTTGAATATTTTCCAATGATAAATATTATCTGGTACTGTAGGGTGATGTTTGACCTGAATACTTTATTGCTCGCTTAGACATGGTATTTGGCCATTTCTTGCAGCAAAAGCGAGCTCATTTGCTAGGATATTTTGAGCCCTAGGAATATAAGTGAGTTCATATTTTTCGAAGGTTTTGAGGATGTCTAAAGCTGCATTTATGTATTCTCTTAGTCTTGGGTTTTTTGCCGAATATTCACCTTTGATTTTCCTAATTACAAGTTCTGAATCTCCCTGGGCTAATATTTTCTTGGCACCTAAGTCTTTAAGTATGCGCAGACCAAGGAGAAGGGCCTCATATTCCGCAATGTTATTAGTACATTGGAATTCTAATCTGAAATAATGACCTTCATTAGTATTGTGTATCCATATGCCAGCCCCCGAACCGGTTTTGCCACAAGAATCATCAAAGCTTATACTCCAAAGAGCTTCTTTTTCATATACGATACTAAGCTATTTTTCAGGTTTCTTGGAGCTTTGATCATCAGTTTCTTCATTTAGTAGTGGGAAATGAGGTTTTGATGGTTTGAAATCCTCTTCATTTTCTTTTATCTGCTCATTTATATCACTTTCATTGTATAAGATAAAACAGTCTAAATTGGAATGAATGGAATAAATGGGAGTGTTGTTTGGCTTATCCTGGTTGCTAACCATGTATTTCATGTGAGTCTCTCGGTATAATCTCTTAGTCTGGTTGAAAAATGGGATGGTAGCGAATGACATGTCCATTTGAAGGTTACCTTATATTTTGGCAGCCCACGCCCTCGATAGTAGCATTCCATACTTAGGAGGAATATCAGCCACTACTACGTCCATGACTAGGTTTTTTGCTGGTAGTTGTGTCAAAGAAAAACATAGGTTCTTTATTAGCCCTAAGCATTTGACCCAACTTGAATCAAAAGAGTATAGGTCTTTGTATGGTTGAGTTACCTCTAGACCCAGGTTTTACATGATTGCTTTAGGCATGAGGTTATGGGAAGCACCAGAATCTAACATGGCATTATGTAATATTTTGTCCTGTATATTCAAGCTTACATAGAAAGGAGAGACCACTCCTTCTTGTTATTCTCCTTCTATTTTGGGGCCGAACAAGAGCTTGGGTTTGTCATCAGTTAGATTTAAAGTATCTGCCTCATTTCCTAAATAAAAAAATTTGAAGATTTGAGATCTATACCTATCTACAGTTATTAGCTCAGTAAGGGGTATGGTTATTTTTATTTTGGAAATTTCCCCTTTGAAACTAAAAGGAGTTTGTAGTTTGGATAGATTTGTTTCAGCTTTTTCGGACATGATTTTCCCTATGTTCTTAATTTTCTGACTCTGGTTTGGGCCTTTGTTCGTCACAGCCATCTTGGGAATCTTTGTGGAAGTAATAGGCGTATCTGAGCCCAAACTTGTTTGAATAGCTTTATCTTTGTTTTGGTGAATTTTCTTGACCACGATTTTGTTGCTATCCACAGCCTTTTTGAGGATGGTATTAGGGGTTTTAGCAGTGTTAGGGCTACCTTTCTTGGAGTTGTCTTGGTTTTTTCTGCTCCTAAGGTCATACTGCCTATGATTTTATATAATGGCATTCTGAAAATCTATGGCAGGATCCTCGGGATCTTCATCGTTGGTTTCGTCCTGATTCGGAGAGAAGAAATCTTGCTCTTCTGCTGCGAGGTAAACCTCACTCTCATTATCAGAACCTATGAGGTTCAAATGATTTTAATCAATGGGTTCAGTATCCTTATCATCCTCATCAACATAATTCTCACTGAAGGATGGCCTGATTTTTTGGTCCTTTCCCCTTGGTTTATTTTGAGACTGGTCTCTTCTAAAGTTTTGGTTCTGGTTTTGAGGGTTTGGCTAGTTGTCCTTAAGAGGTGTTTTTTCACTCATTTTTTCCCACATCTTTGTCATGGATTTTACCAGGCCATCTATTCTAGGATCTAAGGAAAATATCGAAGGGGAAAATTTGTCATGGTAGGTGATTCCCTTTTCTGCTCTTATCCTAGCTCTCTTTTCGGCTAAGTTGGATTTTGCATTTATAGCCACTTTTTGCATTTCCTCTAAGGTAGGGGGTCCTTGTCTCTTAGCTGATAAGTCATGTCTGGGTCAAAACCCTCAGGGAACTTTTCCAAGGCTGAGCCAAGTGGAGGTTTGAAGTGAGGGGGGAGGGCGTTATACACACTGTTGAACCTAGTGTAGTATCCTTGGAAACTTTCCCCATTTTCCCGTTTTAGATTGTTATACTCTGACAGGATTTGAATGGGGTTCTTCTAGATTTCCAAATTGTTTATGAAGGTTTGGTAGAGTTTTGGGAGATTATGGATGTTGTTTGGAGTTAAGCTCTTAAAACATTTTTTGGGTTATCTTCCCAGGCTTTGGGCGAACATCCTCATTCTGATGGTCTCGTCTTATATTTCCATGTATTCAAAGGCATTGCTAATCCTATCTACATGTTGTTGAGCTGTAGTAGTCTCAACTCTGGTAAAGTGCGGGATTTTGGATTGATAATCATTTTGTAAGGGAGCCAAAGGCTATGGCAACACCAAGGGTGCATACCAGGCTGCCATGACGGGAGCTAATGGATGATGTACAAAACAAGGGCTTGTGGGATGAGCTGAGGTGGTTTGAACAGTAGTGGTTTGGATGGGTGTGGCGGATGTACTTGGACTAGTGATCTGATTTTGAGAAGATCTGGGATGGTAGGATCCAAAGTGATGGAGAAGCTGAAAGTCAAGAGGTGTAGTAGGCGAGGCTTCTCTACTAGGACTCTGTGGCAGATCTAGGGGCTCAAGATCGTCAAAGTATATCTTACTTTGTGACTTGCTTCTAAAAAGGGTTTTTACTGATTTTAAGTCAAAGGGGGAATCCGACAAGGCTGTGATATGTTCAGGTATTGATCTTGCTTTACGGATGGACCTATCGGTAGCTAAATTTCCAGTTTCAGAAGCTTTCCACAGAATCTTCTCTGGGTCATCTACTATGATAGGGGGATTTGGGTCTCGATGAGATCTGGTATTGATTCTTCGTGAAGCCAGATTTCGAGTCTAGAGTTTAGAGAGGATGGTATTTGGGATTGTTTCGTATGGAATGCCTCTCTAGGGTTTTACTAATGTGAAGGATGGTAAAAACAAAAATATGGACTACTGGAGTCGCCAGGTGGATTTCTATGAGAAATATGGTCCACCACCAACACTATCAAAGATGCTTTCAGGAAAATTTTTTATAGCAAACTTTGAGATGGAAACTTACAAAGAAGAGTGATTCACTTGGTTTCAACAGTTTTCTAGGTTGTATGGACAAGCTAATGGTTCTTTTTGATAGGATTACTTCTGTTTATCTCCTATGTTTAGGTGAATTCTTCTGAATCGCTAAGTTATACTTATTTTGTCACTGATTACAGAGTTTGCACCATAAGTTTTAAGTTTTGGAAAGGATGAGTTAACAGAAAGGTATGGTTTATGAATTTTTTGGTTTTTTATGGAGTTTTTAGGCCTCCTGGAGGCTAGTGGAGTCTCCAGGTGGAACTTGGTTGTTTTTGTAAAGATGTAGTTATGGTCCACCACCAGTAACTAGGAAAAAAGCCAATCTGGGAATGTTTTTTTTGGGGGGGTTTTTTCTGAGTTCTTTATGTAGTCCTAAGGTTTTTAAGAGCATCCTACAACTGAGTCATCATTTTTCTAGGATGGTGAGACAACCAGATTCTACTCTTCTAAGTTTGACTGAGCTTTTGAGAGTTCCTAAGGGATACCTAGGATGTTTTGACTCAAAGTCCCACCGTGATCGCCATTGTGTTAGTGTGGCGATGAGGTGGCTTAATCGGATAGTAGCCTAGAGTTTAGTAAAGTAGTAAGGCCTACTGGAGGCTAGTGGAGTCGCCAGGTGGATTTTTAATTATTTTTAGGTATATGTGTATTGTCCACCACCAATACTGACAAAAACCAATATAAGGGAGTTTTTGGGGTTTTTCTGAGTTCTTTATGTAGTCCTAAAGTTTGTAAGAGTGTCTTACACCTGAGTCATCATTTTTCTAGGATGGTGAGACAACCAGATTCTACTCTTCTAAGTTTGACTGAGATTTTGAGAGTTCCAAAGGGATACCTAGGATGTTTTGACTCAAGGTCCCACCGTGATCGCTATTATGTTAATGTCCCGTGATTTGGCTAATTGGAAAGCCAAATGACAATGTAACATCAAACCAATCTTTGGAGCCCAAGGACCTAGCCTTCCTGGACTCAGAGAGGGCTCTCTCTATTTGTGTATGGAATATCTGTGAGTTTCCTTATTGTGTTATGATTTTAGGCTAGTTACGAAGTGGGTTTTTGGTTTTGGTTTTTAGGTTGTGAGGGATGAACTGATCAAAGACATAAGATAGGTAAAAATATGTTAGATAAACTGGGCTATGGGGTCGAAAAGGTCAAGAAAGCTTTCAGATGGTGATACAAGGTTGTTGAAGGGCCGATTTGATTCGAGGTAAAATGGATCTTTGGAAAAAATGGAGTGAGATGGACATCAAGTTTGTGAATAACAAAGGATTTCAAACACAAATAGTTTAATAGCTGACATAAACATGGTAGGGAAAACCATTAATCATGATAAATGTAACTATAAGCTAATCAATGCATAGAAATAAACATTCAAGCCATGCATAGAGATATATAACTCTCTAACTTTGGGAATTGGTTATCAGAATTTGGGGAAATACATTTAAGTCAGACAAACAACTCAAAACACTATGTCAGAACGCCTAAACATAGTACTTTAAGCTATTGGGCACTTTGAAAACAAGATTGTATAGTCTTAGGCAAAGGGTAAGATCAGAACAAGACCTCCTTGGTTCAACAAATGATAATCTAATCAATCAAAGAGAAATTTCATAGGTGGAACTATGGCTAGCCATGAGTAAGCAAGGCATACCGTAAATCATACTTAGCATGCATAAAACCATGAATGAAACAAGAAAACAATATTCTTAAGTTATTAAAGAGCAATCAAGAATTCTTTAATGTGACTAAGAATGAAGAAAACATGGAAGCTATGAAGAAATAGGAAATTTGAGGTGCCTCCAAGGGCATGTCTCAAATTTGTTCTCTATTGTCCTATAGCAAGCAATAACATGGATTTATGAATGAAAACTAAGAAAAAAAATAGAGATAGAGACACTATACCATTATACTAAGTCATGGAATCCAACAGCAATCCTCTTTCATCATCCAAGAACATCCAAGAAACTATCCAAAACCATGAGACAAGTATTTATTCCAAAGCTTATATGACCATATATTGCTTCTATTCATCAAGTTTAGCCTTGTTTACAATGAAAGCCTTTGGAATATATAGGCCAAAGTGAGGAAAACCTCTTAGTTCAACTTGCAATCTCATTGGCTCCTCACAAATATCTAAACTTGTCCTTGAGGCTTTGCAAGCCCAAGGCACAAAATATCTAATAAATATCTCAAAACTTGCTAAAAAAGGGAAATATATTGAATTTTCATAACTTATCATGTACAAAAATAGCTAAACGCACATGAAGAAAAGTCACTTTTTAAAGGTTCATTTTTCACAAAAATACTCAAAAAATACATTAGCAAAATGTCCCCTGACTTGCCGGAAACTTTTGGAGGCCTTCTTGATGTCGAAACGAGGCTCATGATGGCTCGTTGGAAATATTTGAGTGTATTATTTCTAAAAAAGTTTAGTTTTCTCCCAACTGACCACTAGAATTCCTCCAAAAATAGAACTGTGTGTAAAAAACCAGAAAATAGGCCTTTCTGATAAATGAGGTAGAGTGTAGAAAAAGCGATTGTTTTTCGCCATTTTGGGGGAGTAAAAGATCTTAAATTGTTTTGAAAATCACTGAGTATGTGCCCCTGAAATTATGGCATCCAATGATACCATTTTCATCCTTTGATGATGCCACAAACTGAAATGGCGATGCCCATGAGTTTTGCCCAAAAACCCAAAAATGACAAAAAACCAAAACATGTCGAATTTCGCCCAAACTTGGCGAGCATGACCCTCAAGGGTTTTCAGAAACACGTTGTGAAGCAGAGGCCAAAATTTGGAGCCTTGAGGTGTATTTCCTCAATTTTTGTGCTGGGCGCTTCCCTTTAGCCTCCTTGAGTTTTTCCTTAGCAACCTTCAATTTCCGCTGGGCAAACTGATTGAGATTTTTATAATGCCCGATAATCCTCCATTGAAGGTCCAAGTCTCTATTTGCCTTCTCCAATTTCTTCTCCAAGTGATCATTAGCTCTCTCAAGCCGTGCTTCCCGATTTTTCTCTATCTCTTGTTCGAACAATGCAGTGAGAGGGGTAGATTGGAGAAGGGCATATTCTTCTTCCTTTTGTTTCTCAAGGGCGTTTTTGAGCCCCATGGTTCTTGGCCTCTTCCGCCTGGGCTGATCTTCACCTTCGCTTTCATCGAACTCACCCATGAGTTCTTCCAATCTTACTTGTGCTTTGGAGGCCTCCTTTTTGTATTTGATGGCCCGTGTCTCATATACAGCCATATGGACACTCATCTGCTTGTTTTGAACTTGCAAAAAGTGATTGAAGTTCCTAGCCCTATCAAGATCAGTCCTCAAAGCATCAATTTGGCTTTCTCTATGGATCAAGAGATTTTCTAGGATCCGGGCTTCATTATCACTATCATCACTTTGGATTTGGATGATGTTGAATTCCCTTTCCTGATCATGACTGCTTTCTTCCTTATCCTTCCCTTTGCTTTGGGTGGCTCCTTTAGTCTTCTTCCTCTTGGGAAATTCGACCATGGGATTTTTGGAAATTTTCCCTTGCTTCGGAGGGCCCTAGTCACATTTGGATTTACAACTCTAGGCACCCTTTTTCTTGATGTCTGGGGCTTGGACACTTTCGGAGAAGAGAGCATGGCCCCTTTCCTAGGAGAGGCAGCTAGCACATGCTCCATGGGCTCTTTACCCTTGTCACTTTGCTCCTCATTTTTGCCACTGTCTTTGATTTCTTCATGAATTCCTTGGCTATCCTTTTGCATTTACTTTTGAGGGCTGTCCTCCTCATTGTGTTGCACCTGTTTATCATGCTTCCCCTCTTCTTCATGAGGTTGTTGTTCCTTATCATGAGGCTGATGTTCATCATGCTGTGGCTGCCCTTGTTCATCATTATGAAGTTGTTGTTCATCATACCGTGGCTTCCTCTGTTCATCATGAGACTGCTCACCTTCACTGTGTTCCTTTTCATCATGCCGAGGAGTCTGTTGTTCTGCCTCACTATGATGCTGCTCATCATCATGCTGCTCATCATCATGCCCTTCTTCCACTTGTTGTTCTGCCTCACTGTGATGCTGCTCATCATCATCTTCCTCTTCATCCCCTTTCTGTCCTACTTCACTGTGATGCTACCCATCATCATCTTCCTCTTAATCCCCTTTTTGTCCTGCTTCATCATGTTGCTGCTCATCATCACTTTCCTCTTCTTGATCATGCTCTTCTCCCTCATCATGCTCTTCTTCCTCATCATTCTCTTTTTTTTGTTCTATGGTAAACTTGAGCTTCTTGGGAATAGGTTTGCTGGAAGAAGGCGAAGGATGATGAGTAGGAGGTGTAGGAGATGTATGAACTGGAGGGACAGTGGAGAAATCTAGATGGGTGATGAAAGTATCCCAAGAGACCTCCCTCTTCTCAAGTTGATGAAGAATGATGAATTTGATGAGGGAGTGATGGAAGAGGCAGGGTGTCTGCTGTGAGGGAGGCTTTTTCTAAATAGTGGAGGCCATTTTCTCAATGCTTCTATGTAAGAAGAAAGGAATATTTATCAATTTGGCCCTCATGAAATGCATGAGCAATCGAATGTGATAGGCATAGACTTGGGAGAATCTTCCCTCACAAGTGAAGTATTTCATGATCATCTTCATGAGGGGGGCATAGCTAGTAAAAAGATATGAGAAAGGGAAAATGGAAGGACATGAATATCTATGCTCAGGCTTTAGAAAGGGCTTGTATTCTTCTGAGTCTAGGTGGCTTTGTTTAAAACACTTCTCCCCGACATAAGGGATTTTAGTGGCCTTGGAGATGGACCTTGGAGAGAATTTGAAATCTAGGCCTACCAGCTAAAAATGCTTCTCTCGAAACCTCAAGCACAAAGGTGAGTTAAAGGGGAAAATCTCTTCACCTCTTGCACTCTTTGGAAAAAATCTAGACACCCAACCTCATGGAAATTGAACAAGACTGATGGGTGGGCATTCACTTCTTCAGTGGAAACAGGCTCAAATCTCTTGTGTGGGCCACTCCTACTGTCTTGCCTAGGAGGCATCTTGTTTTGAACACTCTCTGCAACACCAAGCTATCTCAAATGGCCTTTGGAAAGTTTTTCTCAAGCACACACCTTTTTCCTGCCTATCAGTCACTGTTTGACCAAGACAACTGCTTCAAATGCTTTGTGAAATATCCTCCCAAAACCAAAATTTTGCTCCTTACAAATCACTGTTTTGTCTCTTTTGTGCCAAACAACAAATAGTTATCAAAATAACAAGCACACAGTCAAATTGTTACTGTGTTTGGGTAAGGTTACAAGGATCCTTTGTGTTTTGGTATAAGCAAGACAGCCTTGTAAAAAACAAAACACCCCTCCTAATCAAAAACACTCCTCTTGTATTTCACTGTTTCACATGCACAGGTAGACAAGAACAATTTCCAATTGACTTAAAGGCTTTTCATAACATACTCTGTTTCATGGATCAAAGGAGGCAGCACTGGTTTTTCTTTTTACCACACAGAGAGGACTTTTGAAAGTGACAAAGAATTCATACATGACCACTTTTGTTAAATTAGGCTCACTGTTTCACCTTAGGAACACTTGTTTCTTATGCCCAGGTAGACAAAAAACACCTTCAAATGACTTTAAAGAGTCTCTCACCACACTTTGCTTTATGGGACAAAGGAGGCAGCACTAGTTTCACTGTTTCACTCATTCAAAGGAGGTATTTTTTGAAGGGACAAGGCATTCGGAATAAGACCACTGTTTTCAAAATAGGCTCACTGATGTCACCTTTCAAACACTGTGTTTTCCTTTCAAACACTGCCTCCACCTTATAGCACTGTTTTAACCTTACACTTGGCTGACAGAGGTTATGGTTTATCATTGTTTTGAGGGTAGCTTTAGGCCTGTTGAAACTAATATGAACACTCTACTAGCCTCCAACCATAACAAACTTTGTCAATATATTTAACAAATCACTTTGATTTTCCTACCAAGACCTCCATTTTTTCACCACCATTTAGTCTTGAAAACAACCCCTTTAGAAACTCGAATACACCAAGGAGGAAAATAAAAATACCTTGAATATGGATTGTGGCCTTTCCTTGAAGAGTTGAGCAGCTTCAAGATCCTTTTGGAGGAATTTTGACTGTTCAAACATGCGTGACACATTCAAAAAGATAAGCGCCACGGAGTAATAGGGGTGTCGGGTCGGCCTTCGGGCGGTTGTGACCGGTGCCTATAGGCACGCCGCGTAGCAATACAACGCCTTTGTATTTCTGTTCCTGAATGTGCCGCACATTTTTCCAGGCACGCCGCGCAGTGTAAAACCTCCAAAATTTGCAACTTCGCTTGAAATTTCTCGTTTCTGTTAGAGAGCAGCCAGGTAGATGTGTCGCTCATGTTTTTGAATTGTCAATAGGCCCTGCAACAGTTTTTAACTCCCTTTTGAAAGAAAAAAAAGTCAAAGTACTTTTTATATTTTCTTGGTGAGGGTTTTGAAAACCTTTGAAAAGGCTTTTGGGTTTAAACAAAACATGAAGCACTTGCCTTGTGATTTCATCACTTAAAACCTATAAAGACTCTTTTTGCACTAATCCTTTAACAAGATGTGGAGTTTGAATTTTGAAAAGGTAACATAGTGATGGTTTTTTCTTAAGTAAAAAGGCCTTGTTCAGGAACTGCAAATCTCCTCGACTGCCTTTTCACTGTGCTTTATTAAAAAGGAATCTCTGCCACTGCTGACCTTTTCAAAGGAAAACTCTGCTCAAAAAACATACCAATGATTTATGAAGCATCTTTTGCCATTCTTGGAAGGAGATAACTCATCTTTTTAAAACTTAATTGAAAGTTTATGCTCCTAATTTTTTGAAGGTGGTCATGCCCACTGTGAAGCTGATTGAACTGGCAGGCACTGCTTTGAGTCTCTCTCTTGAATGTGGGTGAAAAAATCATTTGAAAATGTAAGTGAAAAATTATGTTACAAAAGGTCTCCATCATCAAGGCAACTAACTAACCTTAGATTGACAAAGCAATCCAGGCTTCAACTTTATGGAGATATAGCAAGGGATGGTGGGTTGAAGTTTAAGATGTAAAATTTGAAAACTGTCCCTTTGTTCCTCTGTGAAGGAAGTTTGCAAGGATAATGAATTTCTCATTCATTTTACCATTTGGACAGCAGTCCCTTTGAAATCTAAGCCATACTGAAAATGAATGCTCTTCATATTTACATAATGGTGAGCCTTCTACTTTTTTTCCCTCGAGAAAAAGCGTAATTTTATTACTGAAGGTGAGTATAAAATTACAATGAGAAACACATAGTTGTGTGTTCATAGAGACAAACCCAGAAGTTTTTTTACAAAGACAGATACATAGTGAAACCTATGCAGAACCAATAGCTAGCAAGTAACAAGGTTGTTCGTAAAAAAATAAGCTGATCATCCTTTGGAGAACAGGCTGGACCTAAAAAACCGGAAGCACTGCACTGCTATATACAATCCTTCAAGAACCTCTGCCTAGAAAGAAGATTTTAACTGTTCTTTATGATTCAGACATCGCTCAGTCATTCAATAATAAAAATCGAGCCAGCAGGATGTACCCAACTGTATATACCCAAGACATCTGTTAAAAAACTAGGGGACCCGTTGTCACCGATTAGACTGTATCCAGCCCACATTTGAAGCCCACCCAATGTGTAAACCCAGCGAAAGACGCACTCTACAAGCGCTAAAGAAAAACAGGGGATGCGCTTTACCAAGAGCACATCCATAAAAATAAAAAAAGAAAATGAACAGTTCGGTCTATTACAGTCTGTCCACCAATCTGAAAAAAACCAAATAAAAACAGTTGAAGTACTAGACCATCTTCAGCATATTTTGTAGAGGAAAAACGCACACCATATGTATGCATCCAATGGAAAAAAGTTGACCAGCCAACCAATGTACACAGAAGCCTCTCAGCCTATAAAAGAAAGATGTGAGAAATCGTAGAAATCACCATTTAGGCGTTCTCTGGTCCCCCTAAAAACTAAATTCAGCAGGAAAACCTCTCAGAATATCGATCAGTGAAAGAAGCCCCCAGAAATCATTCCAGTAGAGGCAGTACACCTTTTGAAAGTGAACAAATGGCATTTTGTTGACCAACCAGCAATGGAGAGAGGTTCCCATCCATCCTCACAAAAAAAGTAGAGACAACACACTATATGTTTTAAAGCTGATGGCAAATTTTGACAGGCCACTACAAAAACAAAAGCCACTTAATCAAATAAAGATGGATGGAAGTATTCCGAAGAAACACCATCCAAGTGTTCTCTGATCCTCCAGATACCTTCGTCCAGCAACAACCCCCTCTTGGAAGCTTGATCAGCCTCGTCATTATTTTCACGATATATATGCTGACAGGAGAAAGAGACTAAAGAACGGAGGATCTCCCTGATAGAGTGAAAAAGATTTTGTAAATGATGTACTCTGCAAATTTGTGTTCCTTTTATCCAATTTATCACATTCAAGGAATCCCCAAAAACATTTAACTGCCTGCAACCTTTCTCCACAGCGAACAATATAAGAATCTTGAGGCTCAGCAGTTCAGCATAATTATTTGTCCCTTCCCCAAGCCCAACATAGATCTCATACCAATGAGAATCCGAAAGAAATAGAAGAGCTCCACCCCCACAAAGATTTTGCTGCATGGCGCCATCAAAAAAACCCCAAGGGCTCCTCCTATCAATCTCCAACATGAGGACCTCCCTCTGATTGGCAGCACGGATATGAATAGGGAAAGCAGAGTGCAAAAAAACTGTCATGGCACCGAAAATGTCAGGAGTACTGACAGAACCATCAAATAGTAGCTGGTTACGTGCCAACCAACAGCCCCAAATAACGAGGAGCGGCAGAGCTTTTAGATTCGTCTCAGCAGTAGACACCCACCACGAATCCCAGGCATGTGATACAGAAATGCCCTCCCATCTGCACCGTATACCCAATAACCTGGAGCACTCCAGCCAGATACCTTTGATGAAAGGGCAGCTGAGGAAAATATGGTTAACTGATTCAACGTCACATTTTCACAAACAACACCATCCAGGACCCTGAAAACATCTGTTTTGCAGCACATCCCAGGTAGGGACTTTATTTTCAAGGACACACCACATAAAAAGGCGAGTCTTAGGAGGACAATTCAGTTTCCATAGTTTCTTCCACCACCACCGCTCCTCACCCAGAACAGCCCCAGCACTAAGTTTTGTATAGCCAGCCCGGGGAGAATAGATCCCCGAAGGATCAAAATCCCAGGCAATATTATCATCCCTATCCAAGAGCACAAGATGAGCCCGTTTTAAGGCATGAATATATACCGCCAGAGCCCTCTCATCAAAAACCTCCAACCCAAGGGAGGAGGCCAGTAAACAAGACTGAATGCCCAACCTTCTCCGAACCGGATCAGCAAGTTGGGAGAGAAAAGTAATCCCCTGCTGCCTTAAGGCTTCAACCGTATGCCTAGGAAGAAGGTGTTGAAAATAACTACCCATCCAAGGATCCTCACCAACCCAAAGCTTCCTGCCATTACCCACAACCCAAGCCAGACTAGTTTCCAGAATGTGAAATGATTTGACAAGAGCCTTCCAAATCATCGATCCCCCTGCAAAGGTTTTCCCAGGAATCCTTATCCAATCAACAATAGAAAAAGGAGCAATATATTTCTGAGATACCACCTGAGTCCAAAGGCTATTACCATTGATGAGCCGCCACCCACCCTTAGCAGCAAAGAGCCTAAGCAAAAAGGAAGATATTTTTCAGACCCCACCCACCCAACGCTTTTGGGACAACAATTTTCTCCCACCGAACCCATGGGGTAACCAAAGAATCCTGTTTCCCACTCCACAGAAATCTGAAGAAAATCCTCCTGGCAGCCTCCAAAATACCCTTAGGGATCCAAGACAGGGACAACCAATAAACCGGAACAGCCTCCAAAACCGACTTAACTAGAGACAAACGCCCAGCTCTAGACAGCCATTTATGAGACCAAACTTTTAAACGTTTTTCCAGCTTTTCTAGTAACCAGTTCCAATCATTTTTCCTATAATCATTGGGTTTTAAGTGGAACCCCAAATAATTCAGACCAGCATCCAATCCAACAGAATTATAGGGAAAGATCCTCAAGAACTCACACCTCTCCTCATCCCTCAAAGAATGTGTAGAGATGGATGACTTCCCAGCATTTACTTCCATTCCCGAAGCTTTGCCAAACAAATCCAAAATCTCACTAATGGAGTTAGCATCACGTACCGACCCAGAACAGAAAATTAAAAAATCATCAACAAAAAGAAGGTGAGTGATGTAAAGGTTTGGAGCAACCTGAATTCCCTTCAAAGAACCCTGTCTCTTTGCCTCATGTAGAGCTCGACTCAAACCTTCAGCAACCAGTAAAAAAAGTAGGGGAGAAAGGGGGCAGCCCTGGCGCAGCCCCCTTTCAGCATGAAAAAATGGAGATGCAGCCCCATTGAGCAGAACAGAGAAATAGAAAGTTGTAATACAACTCATAATCCATCTAATGAAGCCGATGCCAAACCCAAGGTGAGTCAGGAGCATGCGAATATATAACAAACTTACCCGATCATATGCTTTGGATAGGTCAATTTTCAGCACAGTCCCTTTGAGGTTCTTGGTCTTCATGCTATGGAGAACCTCTTGAGCAGTCCCGATAGCTTCATGAATTTGACGACATTCTAGGAAGCCAAATTGTTCACCGGAAATATGAGTAGATAAAATGCCTTTGAGTCTTCTCGCAATCACCTTGGCTATCACTTTATAGATACAGTTGCACAAAGAGATAGACGGAAGTCAGCCAGAGAAAGTGGGTTATCCACCTTCGGAATAAGAGCTATGAAAGTGGAATTGAAGCAAGCAGGAATCCACCTAGAAAGCCTGGTATCCTCCACAACTTTCAACAAATCTGTCCCTAAAATGTCATAGAGAGTCGAGAAAAATTCAATCGACCACCCATCTGGCCCAGGACTTTTGTCTTTTTGGAAACTATGAAGAACCTCCTTTAATTCATTCTCAGAGACCTCAGCCATCAAAGATCTGTTATCAGCCTCCTCCACAAACCTCGGAAAATACTGAGCTACTCTAATCACTTCCGCAAGTGATGCATGAGCTGGGGCCTTAAAAAGATCCTTGAAGTGATCAACCCCCAATCTAGCTTTGGCCTCAAATGAAGAATGCTCAATGCCCTGACCATCTCTTAAACACCAAATAGTATTAGCCGCCTTCCGACCGCGAGCATATGCATGAAAAAATTTTGTATTCTCATCCCCACTAGCCAGCCAAGTGGCCATACTCTTCAGCCTCCAAGATTCCTCCTTATCCATAAGAAGTGAATTCCTTCTTTTTTCAAGTGAAACAAGAGTGTCTTTATCAACTTGGGACTGATAGCCACCACTAACGCCCTCATAAATCAAGCGAAGTTCCTCTTCCACCTGTTTCAACTCCACATCCTCCCTCTGTCTCTTAGCAGCCGACCAAACTTTAACAGCATCCTTGATGCATTTTAAATTTTCAGCAAATTAAAAGGCAGCAGAAAGAGGACTATCCACCCTAAAAAGAATCCATCTATCAAGAAACAGAGCTTTGAAAGAATCATCCCTGAGCCAAATTTTGTTGAACTTTAAAGGGCTAGGAGGCTGCCTAGGCCCGATCTTTAACTCAAGAAAGATGGGAAAATGATCAGAAGCACCCCCACTACCTATCCACTGCCTAATCAAAAAAGGCCTGTCCACAATCTGCTCAGCCACCAGGAAACGATCAAGTCTCTTTGCTATTCTGCCATCAGCACATCTATTATTCCTCCAAGTAGGTTTCAACTTGATGGGCTCAATGTCCAACAAGTGATTCTCCTCCAATTTTTGAGTGAAAAAACCAGTCAAAGAATCGATTTGTGCATGAGGTCCCCAAACCTCTGACTGGCCCAAAGAAAAATTCAAATCCCCACCCAAAATCACCGAGTCTCTCTTGATTAAAGAGTTACTCATGAGGGAATCCCAAAAAGGGATCCTGTGCTGATAAGGGCCATAAATATTAAACAGATTAAAAGCTTCACCAAGCTCCAACGACAGGAAATTTATTCCCAGGACCGACTCCATACCCCAGAAATTTTGAGATTTGATTGTTTTATCGTTCCATCCGATAGCCAATCCACCCGACCTTCCTATAGCATCCAGTGACTCAAAAGTCCAGCCTGGCAACCAACCTTCCAATCTAGCTTTGACCACAGACCCTGCACCTAAAGTCTCTTGTAGCAGAATGATATCCGGACAATCCAAGAAGATAATTCTCCGGACAACAGCTTTCTTATGGGGACCTGCCAAGCCCCTGCAATTAAAAGACATTATCTTCATTAAACACCCGGCTTCAGGGAATGGCTTTCTCTAAGCGCGTTGTCAATCGAAATCTGCCTCCCAACATGAACATCCAACATAGCTCTATCCTGAGCTTTTGCCAAAAAAGAGATCCTGCCCCTGCCCCGAGCAGAAGGGGATTTTCCCCTCCCCAGCCCACCAGCACCTTTTTTAGCACTAGATCTCAGATTATATCCAGTGACCAAAGGGGCTGTGGTAACCACCGGGACCAACAAATTTTCACCTAGGTCAAAAACAGAGACAGAAGCCTGCTCTTGGAGAGCAGGCAGAGAAACGGGCTGAGAAGAGATATAAGGAATAGCACAAGAAATATTACCACCAACATCCTTCCAAGCCGAGACTGTAGTCAAGACTGTATTCGGAATCAATTTTAAAGAGAAATCGAAGACATGAGAAAAAGGAAAAGAGCCCATAAGTGAAATGTTCAAACCAGATAATACTTCTTTCAACAAAACATCATCCTTCAGTTGAAAATCTGCTCCATAATGTCGACTGTAAACCTTCACAGCATCAAACGCTCCACACCCAGCATTCTGATAGAGAGCCTCCTGCCCAGAAGATGGACCAGAAAACTCACTCACCACCTGGAGATCTACAGCAGGCGGCATGCAAGAGCCTAAGACATCAGAATTCACATCGCTTGAAAAGGCTGAAAAATGTACTGAATGTGAATAGAGAGGACCAGATCCAGCCCCCTTCACCAGAGGTGCCTCCACATGTGGACCAGACCCCCGGCTTTTGAAAAATCGAGAGGGAGAACCACATTCATATGCGGGGTGTCCGTAAACATGGCACCGTCGACAGTGAAAAGGAACCTTCTCATAGTCAAGGATCTGCTTAATATCATAGTGTCCCCAACGGAGATTCATAAATTCTGCCAGGCCCTCTCTAATGTTAATCATCACAAGAATTATAGCAACCCACCTGAGATTAGTCTTAAATAAGGATAGGTCTGCCTCTAAGAAGACCCCAATCGTATTTCCTATACCACATAGGTGCTCCTCTGTCCAGTAATGGAGAGGCAGACCAGGTAAACGTACCCACAAAGGGACCGAGTCCACCCTTTCCCTGCTAGCATCAAAGAGCGGATGCCAAGGTTTTAGGAGCAGAGGAGAATGATCAACAAACCAAAACCGTTGAGTCACCCACTAGAGATGTTCAGAGCGCAAGAAATTAAAGGCGAACCACCCCTTAGAAAGGGACACCACCTCAGGCACATAGCCAAAAGCATTTTTCCAATGCGCATCAGCCCAGCCAACTACAGTTTTCAGGGCAAAATGTCTTCCCACAGCCCTGCCAACCAATGTTCTACTGGCCATTAATGAAACCTGTTCCCAACCAATGTCTTCACCCAAGACATAGTTATACTTAGCTTTTTTAATCTTGATCCATCTCTTCTTTCTACCTCCCTTCTTCGACGCTTCAGCCTCTTTACCAATGTTTGGGCCAGTCTCTTTAGTTGCTTCAGGATCAAGAACCCCGCTCTGTTCTTCCCAACTTATAGGACTGGATGAAGCTCTCCCACGCTCCTTCGCACATAAACCCTCCACTCTTCTGGACGCGAGCACAGAGGGGTCTTGATCTATTCCAGAAACTGTGGAAAATGCCCCCGGTAAGTCACCCAGATACGAGGCCTTCCCATCCACGTTTGAACACTTGTAAAGACCATTCCCCTTCAGAACTTGGAAATTTTTCAAAACCGATCTGCTATTAACAGGCACCCAGCCTCCCGCCCACCCATCAAGACCTTCTTTGAATACCAGGGGCGACAACCTGCCATCCGAGAGAATCGGGGGCTCTACCTCACCTTGTGAAGAAAAAACTGACTGCCCTTCTGACCTGGTCCAAACAGGGTGTGTTGATGCGCGCCTCCCCTGCACAGAATCAGACAGATCCCTGGTCAGTTCGTCGAAAACATTATCGCGCCCATTTCCATTCAAAAAATCCTGACTCCCGCCCTGCTTCATCGCTCCCCTCTCTTTTCGCATCATTCACATCTTCAATAATCGTGGTGAGCCTTCTACTTGTAATGAAGGTGGCCTATTTTTGACAAATGCCTGGGTTATTTTCAACTCCTGTTTTAACCAAGTGAAAGAGGTTTATGAATACACTGTTAGTGGTTTTCTTTGTACTTGATGGCAGAAGTCAGTTTGAGACCAAGACTGTTTGACTTCTTTGGCCATTTTCTTAACAATATTTCTTCATTGATAATCACCCCAGTAGCTTCACATTGTATTTTAATAACAATGAAACTTATGTAAACAAATTTTAAAATCACCATTGCTTTACCCCTGCTTTTAACACCATTTTCTATTCAGAAACCCTTAGTGGCTTTCCCACTGCACCTAAAATTTTCCTTTCAGTCAGTGAAAATCTTAAAATCAAACTTTATCCCTGGCCCTCTGCTTATAGATGAAGGAGGCCTTTATCAAAGTGCCTTCAACCCTCTGCTTGTAAAATGAAGGCGGTTTTCTCAGTCTTTAACCCTTTGCTCGTGTATGGAGGAGGTTTTCTCAGTGATGCCATTTCCTCAGCTTATCCAAACAGTGTTACCTTTCCTTTCACTGCCTATTCATGCTTGAGTGAATGAAGATGGAAAATTGATAATAAGTCATGATGGGCACTTTTATGAGACACGTAATCCTACTTTTCAAATACTTTTCTGTCTCTTTAGACATCACAAGCAATTTGGCTAGTATCTGCAAAGAATTTCTTGTCATTTATGATTCACTGACCTTTGAATGTGATTGCAGGAGCTTGATGAAATAACTCTCTGCCCTGTAGCTGCATCCCAGGCTCAAAACCACATGATAAGTAGCTGTCTTCTCATGTTGAGTTTAATACTGTCTTCTAGAATACTAGTAGACTTCTGCTCTTGAAATATCCATTGAAACACTATAAAACTACCTAATGTCAGTTTGACCTATGGCACATGCATTGCTGAGACTTCAAGGCTTGTTAGTGGCGCGACTTAAGGGTGTAACCAAACTTTATTTGCAGAATAGGAAGGTCTGTTAGGACTGGCTGATAATAGATAGAGTTTTTTTGGCTTTAGGATAGTTTGCCAAGGGAGAAAAACCTAAAGTGCCACTACCTAACTTAGGGGAGACTTCTTGGATAGATTTGGATTTTTTTCCTTGGAGCTGATGGACAAGCTAGTATGGCTGAGGCTAGATAGGGCTTGAAAATGAGGTTTCATCTTGTCATGGGTTGGTTGAAAAGGTAGGAGGGAAAAAATGTTTATGGGCATTTTCCAGCTGGAAAATTTAACACTTTTTTAGATCAGCTGCTAGAAAACTTGGCTTTAACAACTAGTCATCACCAACAAGTGAAAAATACTGATGACTAACACTACGAAACTTACAAAAAAAGGGCAAAAAAAACATAACTACTTTGCGAATAAATCTCAACGTTTGATTTGTGTCTACTAGTAAGGATATTCTATAAATTAAAATTCTAGAATCCCTATTCCAAAATAGACATGCCTATTGACATAATTATTGCAATGAGAGTAGTCTTTAAGTGCTACTTATTGGAGTTTCCCGTAGATTTCTAGTCAGAATACGATGAAAATATTTGTTGCCAAATCTTGATTTTTGTTGTCTAAACTAGATTTTTTACTGCATATATGGATTCAACACCCTCGAAAACCCACGAGGCTCTTCGATTGTGAAGATTTCACCTGTCAAACTGGTGATTTCAATGAATCCCTGCCAGATTCTAGAAAAATTAGATGGGAAAATAAATTGGAAATATTTCTAAAAATTCGTACTTAAAAGACTACTCGATTCTAATATATATGTGTTTAATATTTTATTTATCATTATTTATATGGAGAGATAATTTAACTAATAATTATTATTTTTTATTGAAATTATATTTATTAAAGAATATAATGTTGATTTAATAATTATAAAAGATAATAAATTTTTAGGGTATTATCATTGAAGAGATGTTGTAATTTCATGTCCTATGTTGTAAACATTTTGACTTAATCAAATTATATAAAAATAAAAAATTAAATTAAAAATGAGGTAAAATTGATGCCTCTCCACCCCAAGAACATTAGTTGTTTTAGGACCATGTTCTTTCCATGGTATTCTTAACCCATGATATTCTTCTCTAAAGTAGTCTATTTAAAAGCATAAAATTCCAATGAATTTCCAAAGAAAAAGATTTAATTAGGGCTTCAAGTGATATTTACTTCAACTCCCCAAAATAAGTTTTATAAAATCTATACTTTATGTAAGAAAGAGGAAGATAGGACATAAATGGAAGCAATTGAATTTCAACAAAATGGACTGCATAACATAGATGAATGCTCTCTTTTCTTCATCATAGGGCTTCAATTATAGGTGAACTTTAAAAATATTGTTTCCTAGCCTTATATCTTTCATTTTTTCTTATGTTGTGAACTAGGCCTCAAGCATAACCAAACTAGGGTTCATGCATAACCAAACTAAATAGTTGTCATTCTAGACTATTTTTTTTCTCCCTAAAGCCCCAACCCTTTGATTTCTATTCATTTCATCAACTTTGGAATGAGAATTGAGTTTATTTTCAAGTTGGGCTTCTTCCAAATTGTTATTATTTCTTTTTTAGACTAGTGAACTGTAGTCCTATCATTTTAGTAATCTCATTTATTTCTAATAATTTCTTTCTTTACAATGAAGGTTTGATTATGTTCTAATCCAGGCTTTCATGGACCAAAATTTCTCCATTTATAGACTATAAATTTCACCACATGTTGCAAAAGAAACTTCGTAAGGAAATATAGCAGAGCAATGAAAGGAAAATTTTGCTTCCATGGAACTAGGTCATGGAGGTTTCAAAGATATTGATGCTAAGAGCGATCAACAGGTAAACAATCCAAAAATGCCATAAATTTTGGGAAGATGCACGGAAGAGGCAGTTCGAAGGGATTAACACTCCTGTCTCACCAAGTTGTCATCAATACACATATATGTAAACCAACATAATATTTTCACATATATAAAAAAATTGTTACATACATTGAAATAGGAAATTGGGGGTGAAAATACTTTGGTGATTAATAACTTGGGTTTTTATATTTTGTGTACAAAAAAATGGAGCTCAAAGTTAATAAAAAAATATAAACGGATATATAAAAAATGTTAATGAAAAAATTGATACCTACAATATCTAGTGAAAGTAGGGGCTTTTTACATTTGGAGTGTGTATTAGGTTTGTATTGGTATGAGGTTAAATACAATGATTTTTATAGGTATTTTCTAATATGTAGTCAAATTAAAGGTATTTACTAGTGTGTCATGAACACATGTGCTATGTCAGAGGTTCACTGAGTGAAACCCTCGTGCCAATGGCAAGATCCCCTTCAAAAAAATTAGACATTAAATTTTACAACAAGCTACTTTTTAACATTGGAAATTACATTTCACAATATGGTACACCAATATCTTATCAAAATATGCATGGAGCCCTATAATGACTTGATTTTTGTTGTTTATGATCATTCCTATGAAATTGGAGTCATAACCATTTGAGCTTTGAATTGGGGCTAAAGAAACACAACATGGATGGGTGCATGTGTATAAAAGGGATAAGGATAAGTGACACAATGTCATGGAAAGTATCAACTTGGATAAGAGTAGTGAAAAATTCTATTCAACACAAATTTCGGGACCCATCCCAAATGGCATGAAGACCATGGATGCTTGGAAGCCTTTGATACTCCTTTGAAAAACCTTTTAGGATCAAATTATTTGGCATTGTCTCCCCATAGAGATGGGTCATGATGGATGCCCAAATCTCCAAGTAAGGTTTTCTCATTTATCAGTTCTTGTTAAACACATGCATGGTGAATGAGTAAGTAAACACAGAAGGGAAAAGATAAGCATGAGTTTTTTTAATATTAACCATAGATGTGCTTTTATAGTACATTAGGTGTGACCCTTGGATTTCACATTCCAAGGTCACTTGGACTCCTTTATGACTGTTCGACTTCCACACCTACCCATTGATGATTAGGTGTCCAAAATCCCCCCCCCCTCTTAATCCAAAGGAGTATGTGTGAGTCCAAGAAGAGAGTTGTAATACAAATCTGCAAAGTATGCATGGCAGCACTTAGGCTGAATCAGCTCTCTGAAATGTTGGCATAAAGAGGTGGTTTAAGGATGACCACCAACACTAGAACGCAATGCTTATTGCAGCTCCTGGAACTCTTCCAAATCTGGCAAGAGGTTGAGGGCTTCTGCTAGAGGAAGTGTCCCTCATATTTGAAGAGGGAGACCTTCAACCTAGAAGAAGGGAGGTCTACAACCTGCGATGGTTTAAGGATGACCACCAACACTAGAATTCTTAATGCATTTCCAGGAACTCTACCAAAGCTGGCAAGAAGCTGAAGTCTTTTGCTGGAGGAAGTGCTCTGAATTCTTTGAAGACGAAGAATATGAACCTCACATGGATGGTTTAAGGTTTTCCACCAACCAAAGGAATGCTCAGGGGCATCTGTGTCTCTGAATACAACTCTGAACCTGGAATGAGAGATTATGGCTCAGGCTCACTTGAACTGCTATGTCTCTGGCTACAAATTTGAATCTGGAATGAGAGATTATGGCTCAAGCTCACTTGATGTGACTTCGAAGCTTGTATATGACCACCGTTTCCCCCCCTGTCAGGTACAAGGTGAGATGATGGTGAAAAATAAACTGCAAGATTGTTCAATATTCTATAACAAGTTCTGACATGTGACTTAAACATCTTCTTGGCTATTGATGCCCATTTCCAAGAAGTGATCCATCCAAGATGAATCTTTGTTCTTGCAGGAGACTTGTTTTTGAAGCATCTGTGTGAAGAATGGGTGTACTGACCATAGTTCTTGCATGGGTGAAGATAAAAAAAATGATCTTTCATATGGCCAACGTGATCAAAGTGTTGGAACTTTTCAATTTGTTGTTGCTATTGTGGAAGCGAAGCAGGATCTGGAAAAGCTGCAGGTGAACTGTCATAAAGAAATCTAGCACTCTTAAATTTTATAGGCTTGGAGTAGTCCGGAATATGAAAGGACACACCCTTGTCATATCCAAGATAAGTTGTATTCTTGTTATGGACAAGCTCTTCCCAAGGTCTAGTGATGGGCTTGGGAACAAAGTGGGAACATTTGCATCTACATACAAATCTGCTTTTGAACTAGTCACTGAATGTGAATTGGTTGTGTTGGAAAGAATTGTGAATTACGGATAAAACATGCTTCCCTAGACAGGTGATAGTCTATAACAAAAAATTAAACATTATACAACTACCTTTCCTAACTCAGAGCAGACACACAGAAAGGATTAGAGGCTTACTTGTAATCCAAGTGCTTATAAATTGCTCCTTCTGTCACTTTCGTTGTAGCTTCAAATTCAATCAGTTTGTGAAAAATTCTTCCTACAAGAAATAACACTAAAAAAATAGAATATAGCAATAATATAGATGTCTAATCAAGTTATTTAGCTAAATCAGTGAAGCGTAAACCATATACATCAACTGAGATCTTACAATATGGAAAATCAAAGCCAATACAGATGCATATAGGGAAAATTAATATGTATTCTTTATTGATGATAGAAGGAGAGGTTACAACCCAATGACTGATTGGAAGTGACCATCTCCAACAATGATCCTCAGCCTCATCATAGTATAAATCTCTCCAGCAGTTGTTACACAAATCTAACTCTCGATTGAAAATCCACCAACATTTCTCTACTCAAATTATTCCTTACCAAACACTCAGATATGTGCTCAATTTATAGAGGAGCTGAAGGTTGTTTTGAAATCAATGAATTTCCAATAACAGAAAATACATGTTCCCAATCTTGTAGATGTCAAATGGACACTTGGATTCGAAGCTTGACACATGTGAACTCTTCTAGAAGGCACTAGCCAAGTGGATATTCCGGAACAATGAGAATTTCGCCCCCAATGTGACCAAAGCAACCATATATTTCGGGAAGTGATTTGCAGAGCAGCCTTGCATGGGGCTACCTACATATGCAATGCACTTAGTCCCCTTATAGACAGTGTTGGTGAGGTCTCATATGCTATATAATAAACTTCAAACCTTGGAAACCTTTGCTTGATGAAAGTCATGCTTGATTTGTCTTGTTCTTGTCTTAGGGCATGTAGCAACTTGAAATGATAGGGGATGATAGAATATTAGTCATTGGTCCTAGAGATGATGCCCAGTTAACCAGGTCATAGGGAATGATGCCCAAATTGACCTATAACAATTGCCCCCTAAAGCATGAGGTCAAAATAATAAAAACATTTGATTGAGATGCTTTACACTGTGATGGGCTGGAGATGAAGTGGAGTGGTCACCTGCATCAATATTACAATACATTACATCATGATATATCCTCTTTGATCATAATTTCTGAGGGTAGGCATTCCCATGTTCAACACATAAACAATCTAATAACATGTACATAATTCATAAAGTCATCGACATTGGAATGTTTCCCAATGGAGACATGCCTACAGATATAGGCCCATGTTTGGATGAAAATCTGTATGTAAGGTCACCGTACAGATGATGTGTACAAAAATCCTGAAAGTGCAGCCCGGATGGCTAAAACTAGATCCGTGGTCTTCTTATCTCGTTCACTCGATTATTTGGGTACAAGTCTAGCCATGCGAATATATGATTTGTCATCGAATATGGAAAGACATCGTTTGATTACCAGCCAATGATGTGAGATGTTAACAAACATGAGAGAACCACCATTAATGAAAATGGCCCTCAAGGTACTTCAGTAAATTTCTTAAGGCATGAATAGATGATTTGATGCCGAATGCCAAACAAAATATTTCGGTCAAAGGTCCGAAAGCGAGGATCTTGTCGATGCTGTAACAAGCCTCATGGTACTGGAATCTGATGTTACTAAGTGAACTTCCTGGATATTGATTTGTTGTCAATAGGAAGTCACCTTATTGCGAAACGAGAGTTACTAATTTTGGAGACAAAGGTATGACTTGATATAGCAATTTTCAGGGATGACGGTCATGAGAAAAAGTTTTACGAGTTTTGCAGAAGGATGAGTTTATTCACTGGATGAATTCTCTTGAACATATCAGCGACACTGTGATAAGTTGGCAGCATTGACCCAAAACCGAAGTGAAGGTATGATGAACCATAGATGTGAATGAACCATCAAGATGATTACCCAACCCAAACAGTCATGGACATGGAGTGAAGGAAGTGTCATGTTCAAGAGCGACTTGCTACCATAAAGAAATTTTGCTCACTTTTCCAAAATTTTCCTTGGTCATTTTTCGACCAGTACCTCTTTATTTTTTAACAAGCTTGAGGAGGGTAACATTTGCTTGATCTATAGTTCAACCCTTCGGGTGAATAAAGTATCGCTATTTAATAATTTAACGAGTCTAGCGATGAATGAAACTTGATTCTTGCCATGATCGACAAGCCCATCGCTATTTTATGTTTTAACGAGCTTAACGACAGTGATAGCCTGGTCCTTTTCCATATTTAGAGAGTTTGAAAAATAGGATGAAAGAAAACTCCATAAGTACTTTTTCCTAAATTTGTCACTCAGATCCAAAAAAGTGTAAAATAATATCTGAGAGAACCTCTTTGGTCATGTTTAACCAAGGTATTCCTTTTTCGTAAATAATCTATCTCAGCCCAGAAAAGGGTTAAAATTATACTAAGTAGATACCAATTTTTACTTTTAGGAGCTCAAAAAGACAATTTCTCGGCGATCTTTTCACATTATCGGAGTCTAAAAAGAGCTGAAAGAAGACTCCAAGGGTTCCTTTTTCGCTATTATAGAAGCTCGAAAAATAGATAAAAGTGCGCTTCAAATCCTTTTTAGTTTTTAACAAAGCTCAAAAAATAAGGAGAAAAAGTATGCTTTGTGGTCAAGTCATTCTTTGAATAAATCTGCACGACTAATTTGTTCATCAGTTGTATTTCCTATTCAGAACAACATCAAATGGATTAAAAATACCCGTTTCATGATAAAAACATAATAAAACTATAGTCATAGCAATAAATTTATCTTGCAAATAATTAAATGACTATTAGAAGTAGTTTCACTATTCACTTTTACCATTCCATAGTTACCATTTGCATTTTGGAGCTCTAAACCTTATTTTTCCCCCAAACTTCAGCTACTAATTGCGATCATTTCTTTGGACGGATTTCCTTGCTGTTTGATCCAGGTTAGTACCATGAACCTCCTCTTTCCTTTAGTATTCATTTCATTTCCATTTTCTGCAAATTTTTAGGGTTTTAAGGCCCCTAGGGTAAATTATGCCTAAAATGAGGGAAATGCATCCCTGAATGTCGAAACCTGTGTTGCATAATAGGTATAGTGAAGGGTACTTGCATGTGCAATGCACTATGTCTTGTTAGGGAGTGTGTTGGGTGCAGTATAGGATTTTTATTTTCTCATAATGCCCAAAAGTTTCCTATTTTTTTGCAATAAATGGAATCTAATATTTCAGGTTTCCATTAGATTATAATGACAATTACATGGAGGGAAAGAGAACATGAAGAACAAGATATGATCTCCTTAAGTGATCTGGGTAGAGTAAGAGCCCTACGAGATTGTGTATTGCTTAAGTACTTCAAATTTTCTGGGATGAGGCAACAAATAGAACTCTTGGAGTTCTTAGTTCAAGCATGGGATCCGATGATAGAGGCATTTCATATTAAGAACCAAATGGTTCCCATTACAGTTGAGGATGTGTATTTTCTCACAGGTTTGTCGAGGAGAGGTTTTCCCATGTCACTCTTAGGGTCTACCGTTGGAGGAGAGACAGTGAGGAATTATGTTTTGCAACATTTTTATCCAGGGCAGAACCTAGAAAAGATGGAAAAATAAACATCCGAGCTATCAAAGATTTTCCTTTGATAACTATCCTTTTCACGATCGCTAAAATTGCAGGCACCGTTACACTACATGTAGCGAATATATTTTATATGCAGTATGCGCTAGAGTGTACAGAGCCAACAGTCTTCAACTAGTCTGAAGTTGTTCTATCTTAGATAAAGGAACAAATGAATAAAGAAAAGGGAGGAAGGAAGAAGAATTTAAGTTATGGTTCTATCCTTATATCCTTCGCTTTAGAACGGATTCCACTGATGCAGCCACAACATGTGACACTAGATATAACTAGTCCTAGAGATCCTCGGATGCAGAGATGGGTAAAACTCATGGGTTGGCATGCAGGCCAAACGACTATTGTGTTCTCTAATGCATTCTTTGCCTGGTTCCGGCGATAGATTGTCACCATCGATGAGTATGCATACGTAGGAGTTGATTTCCAAGGAGATCCAGATTTAGCATTACTAGAAGGCACTTAGTGGGGTGCAATGGGTAAGAACGTTTTAACCATGTTTTTTTATTTTCCTAAGGTTTATACAATGTTTTTTTATTTTGATGTTTTCCCAAGACTAAACTAAATGTTTGATGTAATGCAGATGTTGGTCGTGTTCAACCAGTAGTGGAACCAGAGCATGAAGCAGATGTGCCAGTAGAGAGGGTTGTTTGGAGAGCAGTCCTTTAGGATCTTGATATGGCTGAGACTCTGACTAAAATTTAGTAGCACATAGAAGGTTTGACCTTCGGGATTCCAGATTTCCAGATCGAAGAGCTTCCTATGCGACTGCAACGACACACTATTGGGGTTCCTAACCATTGGATGTGGTTACTTTGTAGGATAGCTAGATCTATAGTATGTTACCATGAACACCACTAGTTTACTTATGACATTTTGCATACATTTTGAGGTCAGATGACCAGCGTGTCTTGGGCAGAAATTTTGTAAAAACCTATAACTATCTATGTATATTATTTCAGAGTTTTTCCTATGTTTACTGTGAAATCCTATTCAATGATGTGAATGTTTTCTTTACATATGTTGCAAATGTCTCTCTAAAACTTGATTAGATAATGAATCAGTTAAGGTGTTCAAATTTCTGGAAATGTGTTGATATTGAATAAAATTAGAGTGTCTTTCCAAAAGTCGAACTCTAAGGAACAATCTATGAAATGTTGGATTTCTAACAGTATAAACACTAGTAAGTTGTAATACCACAAGTTGTGATTCTAACCTTATGATTATGCGGTTAATACCAAATGAAATGGCATGAGGGAGAAGTTCGATCAACGCGCTATATTCAGTGATATTGTTCATCGATCTACCAATACAAATGCTTTGAAAACTCATTAACTCGTTGTTCGGAGTGAAAATGGCCCACGTTGCAGAGGATAGATTCTGCATACTACAACTAGCACCATCATCATATCCAACAAATGGTTCCGAAAATTCAGACATCTGCGATGAAATTTAAAGCGGATTACTGATGTCAAGAAAAATCTAAAAAAAAATTAAGATAGTGAATGAAAATCAGCAACATATTTACAATATAATACAAAAAATTACTACGCTCATGATTAAACATAGTAACGTTTCAAATACAACCCATTTCTAGGTTGTGCCAATAGAATTCCATCGTAATCAACCAGCTCATAGGTGCCCTTAGCAAGAACTCTTTTGACAATATAGGGGCCATGCCATAATGGCTCAAACTTTCTTGTACCTATTACATCAGCTTCTTGATCGTAAAGAAGGACCAAGTCGCCCTCTGAGAAGACGCGAAACTAGAATTTTTTGTCGTATTGTGCCTTTATACATATCTTATGCGCTTCGTTGGCCAATTGGGATTCACGACACGTTTCATCAAGATGTGTGAGGTTAAGGAGATGCGCTTCTTCTTCTAAGGTGTTAGGTAAAAAGTCTATTGTGATTTTTAACAATGATATTTCGCATTGGATTGGTAAGATAGCTTCCAGACCATACACCAATTGAAAAGGAGTAAATCCGGTCGTGTTTCTCACTAAGGTTCGATACGCCCACAAGGTGGAGTACAGGATAAAATTCCATTTTCTTTTACGAACTCCTATCATTCGTTGAAGCATTCTTTTAAGAATTTTGTTAATAGCCTCAAATTGTCCATTTGATTATGGATAATAAGGAGTAGAATTATCATGTGACAATCCTAACTTGGCAGTCAATTCACACATCATGTGGTTGCGATTATGCTTCCCATGATCTCTAACTATAGCCTGTGGGACCCCAAACCATGCAATAACGTGGTTAAATAAAAACAATGCAGCTGTCTGTCATGTGTTTTTGAATGTAGGCATCGCTTCAGCCCATTTGGTAAAATAGTCGACTGCGACAATAATATAACCATGCCCCCCAGACGAACGAGGGTTACAGGTCATGAAGTCAATACCCCATTTCTGAAATGGTCCAACAAATACAACAAGATGCATTGGTGTTTGTGGTTTGCGGATCTTACGATAAAAAATCTAGCATGCATGATAACTTCTGACCGCGAGGATGCATCTTGAAAAATAGTAGGCCAAAATTAACCAGCATGGAGTATCTTCGCCACTGTAGCATATCCAGATAAGTGTCCACCACAAGCCCCAGCATGACAATCATACTTTTTCGGCCTCCTCATGAGTGAGGCACCTCCTTAAAATTTTATTGACACCACGACGATAAAGTGTATAGCCAACCATCAGATAATCTTTAGCTTGGTATCGAATACGTCGTTGTTCAGAGCAAGAGGTATTAGGTCAAAAATTTTGGGTTTGGAGATAAATGATGAAATCCCCATACCAAATATTTTTTGAACAGGAAATCCCCATACCAATGATGACTCGTCAGAAATTGATGGTTCCGATGTAGTTGCAGTATTATCAAAGGGAAGGTCACATAGAATCTTATCCAAAACCAAATATTTATTTGACTTGGATTTGATAAATTTCAAATCAAGTTCCTGCAAAATGACAATCCATTTTGAATATTTCCCCCCCAAAAATTTACATGATGAGATATAGGTCATGGGGCTGCAATCTGAAACTATTGTTGTTTTTCGGAGCAGGATATAATGGCGAAGTCTTTGGACAACTTGAACAGCTGCCAAGGCAATATTTTCTATGTATGAGTAATTAACTTCTGTATCATTGATATTATGACTCAAATAATAGATCGGATGTTCAATTCCATCTTCTACTTGGACCAATACCATAGCAATGGTCATTTCGGCCGCGACAATATATAGGAAATAATCGTTTTGATAATTAGGGAGATACATTAATGATGCTCAGACAAGTGTGTCCTTGACAAAATCAAAAGAATCTTGTGCAACTTGGTCCCAATGGAAGGGAACCCCCTTTTTCAAGAGTCAAGTAAATCCTTTAGCCATTTCGGTGTAATTTGGAATGAACCTCCTTACGAAGCTTGCCTTTCCTTGAAGTTTCTATATCTGAAGTAGGTTTGATGGTGCATGCAAATCAATAATGGCATGAACCTTCAATGGGTCGATTTGAATTCCTTCTTTTGATAATATGAATCCAAGAAAATGACTAGAACCAACACAAAACACATATTTATGTGAATTGAGGCATATTTTGTAGTGTCGTCAGCGTAAGAAAATGGCTCTCAAATGCATCAGGTGATCAGTCCAATTTCGTGAATGCGCTGGTAAATCATCTAGATATCTTTGAAAAATGTGTTTGACGTCATTGAAAGCATAATCCATTACTCTCCGAAAAGTTTCCCCAACGTTCTTTAAACCAAACAGAAGTTTCCTATAAGTGAATGTGCCCCAGGGATAGATGAATGTTGTCTTATGTTGATCATCTGGGCGAATATGGATTTGATTGTAGCCAGAAAATCCATCCATGAACGAAAATATTTTTCATCCATCATAATCGTCAATAATCTGGTTGATAAAGGGAGTAGGATAGTTGTCTTTTGGACAAGCATGATTAACATCCCGACAATCGACGCACACTCTAATGGTTCCCTGCTTTTTCATGATAGGAACGATATTGGAAACCCACTCAGTTAGCGGAACAGGGTAAATGACACCAGCACGCAAAAGTTTTTCAACTTCTACTTTGATGGCAGTGGCTTTCTTTGGATGAACAAGATGAAGCCGTTGACGCACCGATTTGACATCAGGATAAATATTAATAGTGTGTTCAACTATACTAGTATCTATGCCTGGAATTTCCTTGTAAGACCAAGAAAATACATCACTAAATTCACGAAATAGAGAGCGATATGATTCGAGTTCTGGTGGAGAACAAGATACACCGATATCAATATTCTCTACAATGCCAGGTTTGGTCGAAATATCGATAGAAACCATTTCTTCAATATTTGGCATATTTCACTCGGAATCGATTGCATTAATGGGAAAAGAATTCGAAAAGAAATTTTTGATGGATGGGTGATATAGTTCACTAAGATTATTTTCTTCATAATCAGGAAGATGGGAATGATGATGATAATATTCCCATGGTTATCCTTCTGACATCATGGCTTCCAAAATATTCTCATCTGTCAATAAAATTGAGGAAAATAGATCAAATGGAGTACCAAAATCTAAGGAACGATCAACCCAAACACTCGACGATGCTAATTTCGGATTTTCCGCCCAAGCTAGATAGATTGATTTTTATACCAACTCAATAGGGTTGGGTAGTAAAAATTCATCCAATGTAGAAATTTCAGAATCACATGTACTCTCCCATAAGCTAGATAGAGTGGAAGAGATCATGTAGCAGGTCTCTATAATTGAAATTGCTACTGACATCGCGGGCAGCGGTAATGCAAAGGTTCCCATGAGAGTGGAATCCTTTAAAATTTCTACACCAATGTTTTGAAGTTCCAGTTGGGGTATGTGAATGAACGAAACGCTTCCAGTTACCTGTGAAGTAGAGGAAAAGAAGGATAGTTGATTAATGACTGTAATTGCGCCTTTATACGGAAAGGGAATCATTCTAAAATATGTAGAAACAATAGCAGTCATCACATATACCCATGGCCTTCCAAGTAAAATATTATAATCAAGGGGTCTGTCAACAACCTCAACATAAATATTCACTGTTTTTTCCCCTAGTTCAACATGCAGGTTATCAATAATACCACAAGGTTTATATGTGCGTCCATCAAATGCCTTCAACGTCATTGATGATTGTGATAAGCGCGGTGAGCCAAGTGACTTCCAACAATTTAGAGACATAATGCATGTAGATGCTCCCTCATTAATAATAGTGCGATGAAGAAGGTGATTGAGAACATTTACCTGTATGGAGAATGCAAATTCTATTGGTAATTGCGGCACATAGCTCTTATGATTAAAGACGACAAGATTAGAATCAGTCGGATCAATTCCACCAATAGCCGACAATAAAGCCTGTTTTTGGGAGGGAAAATTTTGTAATACCTCAAGAGCAGACATATTTGAAGGGGATTGAGCCAAATCTTCAAATATATTATAATTTTGTGCAACTCTTGCTCGAGGACTATATGTCGATTTATGAATTACTCCCTTTTGTGGCTTGATTGTCAATTCAGGAATAGTAGTAGGCGGTACTGATTCTGTAGATGGATTCATTGTCGAGGTAGTAGGTTTATTAGTGGCCTAACTACCATGATATTTATTACGCATTGACACCAAAATATCTGTTGAAGGTTTTGTGACAGATAACATTAACACTTGGGAACTAGGAGCTAGATTTGTAGTAACCATGTTTGTGTTCAGATTTGGAAATGGGTCTGTCAACACAACTGACGCATGAGAAGTTTTGATGATTTTTTAGACTTCAGTGCAGTGGGGAAAATCCCTAAAAAAGTGTTCCTCATTACAGATTATGAATGGATAACGAGGTTTCAGAGGTCTATATGGTTGATTAGATGATCTTTCTTGCGGGTTAGAAGTTTTCTTTTTCTTTGTTTTCCCCTTTTTCTTACTTCCTAGTTGCTTGTCACCTTTGCCTTTGTTAAATGACATGGCATTAATTTCAGAAGTAGGAGCAAGATCACATGCAGTAGTGTGTTGTGTGCTTGCAGTGCCTATCAAGTCATCTCTGGCATGAGAGTCCTTTAATTGAGGAGGAACATTGAAATTAGATCTCGATGCATTAGGAATTTTTTCATAGAGCGTACCAGACTGAGTATAAATCAAGTCTAAATATTGGGCACGAGTGATAAATTGATCTTCTGTGACGACGCCACCCTTAGCGACATCTTCGGTTATATATGGTACTAGGGAATTAATGAACCATTCAGCAAGGAGCTGATTTGGAACAAAGGTCTTAACCATTCGACGACAACGACGCCACTCATGAATATGATCAGATATGTCAGTAGCATTAGTCTATTTGAAATTTGTCAAGAGTTCCATTCCAGTTTCATATTTGATGGGTAACTGGAAATGAGTCAAAAATACAGTAGCTAGGGATGTGAAATTATCAAAAGAAGCTCTAGGTAATTCAATGTACCATTCGGCAGCCGAACCTGTGAGCGTACACTGAAAAAGACGTAGTCGAACAGAATCATCATTTATGGAGTTTTATGAAAACCATAAATGATAAGTCATAACATGAGTCGACAGATCTTCTCCAAGGTTTCCATTGAACTTAGGAATATCTGAGGGTAATTTGTGAGGTATCATCGGCCACCAAGGAGCATAGTTGATTGGATCATTGGTTAACCGATTTAAATCTGGTAACTCTAAAGTTGCAACAAATGGAAATTGTCGGTTAAGGTCAGGTTGAGCATAGCCAGGGTAAGTTGGAATTTCTTGAGAAATAGGCCTTTGAGCACCAAAATAAGGAATCTGCTGCTGGTAACCTAGATAGGGGTTGTTTTGCATAGAAAATGCATGAGGATTCTATTGACCAAAACCTAGATATGATACTTCATGAAATTAAGTTTGCGGGATTTTCTTCTGTGGATGCCAAGGGGTCTGTCCACGAATGTTATAACCCAAATTAGGATAACTTGGATTCAGTTGATATGTATAACCATATTGCGGTTGTGACATCCCATAAAATGGTAGACCAGCTTGAGAATAAATGATTTCGAATACAGGTTGTTGTAAATTAACCAAAGGATTTGGAATCTGTGAACCCAACATTTGATGGTATTGAGTTGAAGGACCTGCTTGATAAGGTTGATGTACAACATTTTGATTCTATAACAGAGGTAAAGATGTATTAAAAAGTGGTAATGAAGTGGGTGTAACAGGTTGAACCAGTTGATATGAGTGTACAACCATTTGTGGTTGGATAGGCAGAGTGGGTTTCCATTGAAAAACATTCGTTTCAACATTATATTGACCAAAAAGTGACAGAGTACTGTCATATTGGGTGACCAAAGGTTTCCCCCCAACATAAGGAGGATAATAAGACATAAAATATTTCTCTCCAAATTATGGGAGTCTAGTTGATATGGTACTTGAAGGAATTGACCCAGAAGGACCGGCTTGATATTTCCCTGATGATGTGTATAATGAATCAAGTCATTCAGTACTTATGATAGGATTACCAGTTAAAATAACAGATGATGACATTGGTAAATTCCATGGATTTGAAGATGCACCAGAGAAAATTCCAGATAAAAAATTGTAACCTGATGGGACCATAGGGCCACCATGAAAATATGACTCTAGTGAAGTTGTGAACATCAATGGGGTAGCTAGGGCAGGAGCTGACATAGTTGGAATAGTTGGCCCAACCAAAGATGTTTGTTCAGTCATGGTTCTTGAAAAAACGTATACCCTTTTGAATCGACAGGAATTTGAAAAGGAGCAGGATCAACAAAAGTAGATGGTGTCGATTGAGAAAAAGACTCATACAAGTAAAGGTCCTCCCCAAAATGGGTTGGAGTGAAAGGTGTATTGTCTTGTGGGATTTATTCAATCGCAATTAAACCGGGTGGAAGTATTTCACTGTTAGGCCCAAAGTATATTTCAAGCAGTTGACTGTGTGATATAGGAGATTCAATAGCTACAGAACTTTGTGGGATGACCAAGTTAGGAACAAATTTCGATTGTTTGTCTTCAGGATTCAGATGTTCTAGCAAAGAAGATACATGATCTGGATCAATTTTTGGTTGAACAACGTCAGGTCCAGGAGGTATGGTCTCACTGATTGGATGGATCATGACCACAGGTAGCTGTGAAGACTTTGTTTTGACAAAAGTAGATGAACCAGGATGTGTAGAAACAACTTGAGCTAACTCTGGTTTATGGGAAAATGATGTTTCACCAAAGATACGATTTGTACTTGATTCAACAGATCATGATCGCCTTCGCCTACCAGAAGTAACTTATGGTGGTAAAGGTGGTTTTAACGCTAGTCTACGCGAACAACGAGGGAAAGGATTTTGTTCTTCCATGATTACTGATTTATTTTAACCAAAATAAAATAAACAAAATAAAATGGTAATGCTAGGAAAAAGGGTTTACCAAGAAACTGTGAATTGCAGAATACCTCTTGGAGAACCAAGAAGTACGGGCAGGAAATCTCCCCGAATGTTGTGTTCGGTGTATCACAATTTATAAGGCGGACGACTCGGTTCACTATGGATGGATAGCGCCTAAAATTTGTCCTTGCTATAGGGTAAACTTCTTGGGTTGTTGGTTTTCGAATATCCCTCTCAGGGCTTTCCGGTGCCCGAGGCAGACAGTAATATTAGCTGTGCTGTTCACGAAAATGGCATGAGAACGTTCATATTAACTTTAAATAACTTGATAGAATGTGATAAAGAATTACCTCTTTGACAATCTTGGAGTCCCTTGGAGAGCGCTAGGCAGCGAAGCAAGATTTCTTCTTCACCGGCTCTAAATCTTAGTCCTACAATCAGTCAAAGCACCCGCGTAATTCCTAACATAACATATATCCTATCAATCAAGTCAATATACAATGAACTACTAACTTCTGGACATTTGAGCCATTCATATCATACTATGTAAATATTCAAACAATAATGACAATATTAAGCATTGAATGGACAAAACGAACACAGTTCTATTGATTTTGAAAGAAGGAGGATTACAACCATCGGTTGTACCAAGCCCTCCTCAGTCTCCCAATCTCTTTTATCTCTCAAGTGAAGAAGTCCAAGTCAAAAAGCCCTCTAGGAACCTCTTTGACTCTTGGCCTTCACAATATAACACTATTCTCTATTCCACAAGTATGCAAAAACCTTTAGCAATCCTTCAACCTTCAATTAAGAGCCTTCAGCTCCTTCTTATAGGAGAGGGAGAAAGCCATTGTTGCGCTTCTCTTTCCACTAGTTTGGAATGGAAAAAACTTAGATGTTTCTTTAATCTCTATGCTTTTGCCTCCTTTAGAGTTTAGTATTGTTATAGCAATGACCAATAATGAACTGGTGCTCTGCAGTTTCTTTTGTGAACTGACTCTCTTGTGAGGGAAAGCCGGAGATTCAAATCATTCTCCGCGGGCTTTTCCCGATTCAAACTTAAAACACGGGTAACGCTTCCCTCTAGTGTAAACAAAGCGTTTCCCTAGTCACTAACACGGCCCATTCACTGATTAGCTGCGTTATAACGCTCTTGTGTTGTTATAGATAGGCGTTACCCTGACAGAAATAGGTTTAATTTAGGTCTTTGTACTCCTTCCATATTTGTCTTCCCCTCTGAGCTGATGAGGAGGTATTTTGACCTGTAACAGATGCCCCCTAAAGTTTGAAGTCAGAGACAAAGACGATGGCCGAAATACTTTATAATTTATGTAGAGATAAAGAGATTGAAAGACTGAGGAAAACCTGAAACAACAACATATGTCAGAAAATATAGTATCTGCCCTGAGTCGGGCATATCCCATGCTCATTAGCTTAAACAACATGATTTCTCTAGAATAGAGATATGAAGAATCTGTCCACCGATAGGCACAATGTGGAAGTGTTTTTCATAACATGATTAGGCTGAAGAAGTTGTCTCCATAAACAATATCGCAACTTGGGGAAGGAAACACAACTTTAATGATGTAGCCTTTGCCCCAAGGTCTTGATTTCTGATTCACTTAAACTGCATATTTCTCAACATGTGAATGAAGGAGTTGTCGTTGAACATGTGAGAAATCGTCTGATTACCAGTCGATAATGAAAATTGTTAACAGACGCGAAGGGGGCCACCGATAATGATGAAGGTCCCTAAGATGCACAGTACAATCTAGCGAGTGTGAATAAAATGAGTTGAAGTCGAACACTCGTAGAATCATTCGACCAGGAGCTAATGATGAAGACCCTTGATCAAACACAGGACTACCTGCCACTGATGTCTGCAAGTATTCGGGTACTGATGGGTTTCTGGATCAACTTCCTAGATAAGGTGTTGAAGTCGATAGGAAGTGATCTGTTGAAAGGTAGGCACTGAGGCGTCCTACATCAGTCAACACAAAACGGAAACCAACTAATTTTTTTTATGATTGATATAATGAAGAGTAAATGGGAACGTTGGACGACAAATAATTTCTGGCATAATGAGCGGTTTGGTTGATAACAGGAGCAGTAGATAGCGAGATCTGATTGAACAATAGAAGGCACTCTAGCAGGGTGCTAGGCAGCTGAAGCTTGATGAACACCAAAGAGTGTGTTAGGATTTTACTGGTGCAGGGACACTGGGAAATGAAGGCTAATACTCATAGATGGTATGGTTCGGCTAATTGCGAAAGTGTTTTCTGGGAAGTGCCATGTTCAAGAATTTTGCTGCCAAATCAACCTTTTTGAAAATGTAACAGAGGTAGTATCCATTTTGTCCAAATTTTTCCCCGTCTGATTAAGTTTAGCGAGTCCAGACGAGTAAACTCAATGAATTTTTCATGTTTAGAGAGTCTGAAAAATGTCAGGAAAGACAACTATGTGCCCCATCTAATTAGGTTTAACGAGTCCAGATGAGTAAACTCAGTGAGTTTTTCATGTTTAGAGAGTCTGAAAAATATCATAAAAGACAAATCCATTGGGGTACCTTTGTCATGTCTTGATAACCGGGCACAGCAAAGGGGTAATAGTAAGCCCGAAACAGTTCATTTTCCGTAAGTTAGTCCATCGAAACCGGAAAAGTGAGAAATTTATGTTCGATAGACGTATACCTCATTTTGTTATGAGTACGAGGAGACGGAGTGAACTCAGTATTCTTTGTGAAATTTTAACGAGTCCGACAAAGAAAAACTCGGTGCCCTTTGTGAAATTTTAACGAGTCGCGCGGAGAAAACTCGATTACCTCCGTGAAATTTTAACGAGTCACACGGAGAAAACTCGGTTACTTTTTCGGTTTAAAGAGCTTTGAAAAAGAGAAAAGAATGGCTCCATTATTTCTGTCGTGGTAGTTTAACGAGCTCGATAAAGGAAACTCGGGGTTTTTTCAGTTTTATGAGCGAGAAAAAGATTCCTAAAAAGAAAGCTCAGTGCTTCTTCATGATTTTAACGAGTCTGAAGGAGAAAACTCTAGGTTTTTCGGATTAACGAGCAATAAAAAGACCATACAAAAAGAACGCTCGATGTCAACTTTGTATAAGTTTAACGAGTCCGAAGAAGGGAAATCGAGGTTTTTCAGATTAACGAGCAAGAAAAATACCTTAAAAAGAATGCTCGATGCTTCTTCGTGTAAGTTTAACGAGCCCGAAGAAGAGGACTCGAGGTTTTTCGGATTAACGAGCAAGAAAAATACCATAAAAAGAATGCTTGGAATTTCTTAATCTCTTTCTCGTCAATAGAAGGATCTATGTCGGGAATTTTCTTGTGAGACCAAGCAAACACATCGCGGAATTCTTTGAAAATGGATGTGAAGCGCGCAATTTCCTCAGGATTGCAAGCTTCTCCAATCTGAATATTTTCCACGATACCTGTTTTGATCGAGATATCAATGAGCATTGTCTTATAAAGATTACCCATGTTCCCTTCTGAATCGATAGTTTGAACAATCGTATAAGTAGAGGGAATAATCTCAGGTGGGTCAAAAGATGGGATTTCGGTTTTTATCGCCTCCGAGTCAATCATCGAAGCGTGATGGTGAAAATCTCCCCAAGGTCGTTCTTCTAGAGACATGATCTCTCGAATAGCTTCGTATGTAGGCAAGACTTCGTTGAGGATATCCTTAGAGAGAACAGTGATGGGAGGGAGGTTTGTACCTTCGGTCGAAACCATAGCAGTGGAGGGTTCAGATGCGGTTTGGATGGCTTGATAAGCCAACTCAGCCGGCGAAAGTGGCATCTGATCTCCATAGGAATCAATGTCTGAAGGTTCCGGGATGATCCATGGGTCGATAGAGCCATCCAAAGTGGTGGATATCATTGCAACCATGTTTGGGATCTGCGGCGGCGGGAGAGGAAAACAACCCAGTAGGGATGATGCCTTCAGAAGACCGGTACCGATACTGACGTAAGAGTCAAGAAAGCCTCCTATTAGGGGTACAGTGCTACTTGGTAACGTGGCATAATTAGGGGTGCAGAAGGATAACTGATCTACTGTGACTATTTTCCCATCCAATGGAAATAGGATGAGTTGGAAGACCGAAGACATAATGACAGTCATGGCATAAGACCAACTGCGACCAAGCAATAGATTATAGTCTAGATGGCGCTCTATGACTTCAACGTCCACGTTTACCGTTTTCCCACTCAGAGTGATGGGGAAGCTAGCAAGGTATCCTTTTGGGAGGAAAGTGTGGCCATCGAAAGCTTTGAGGGAATTCGATGGTGGGGTGAGGGTAGGAGAACCTAAATTGAGCCAGCAAGCTTGTGACATAACGTAGGTCGAAGCACCTTCGTCTATGACAGTGCGATGGATTGGTCTCCCTTTTGGCACAACCTGCACCTGGAATGCGAGTTGGTGTGAGAGGCGAGGTTTAGCCTTTTCCATATCAAAGATAGCTAGCATGGAATCCTGGGGGTCTATTCCACCAATGGTCGAAAGCAAGGCTTTCCTTTGTGCTGGACAGGTTTGTAATACTTCGAGAGCAGACATAGCTGACGGTGCCTGTGCCAAATCTTCTACAATGTTGTATTTTTGGGTTGCACGTGCAGAGGTGTTATGAGTCGTGCGTCGAAGTGTCCCTTTCGGGGGACAAATCACGGGGTCAGCAGTAGGCCGTTCGATATGCAAATCGTTTGGCGGCGGTGGATTTGAACTAGTACCAGGTTCTTGAGCATCTATGGTAGGGTTTCCATAAAGCTTGGCTCGAGTTTGAAGGTCAACACTCTCAATGCCATAAATGGAAGATGGTCCTTCGCCGGAAGGATATGAACCACCAGTGCCCCATTGATGGGGTTGTGGCGGATTGTCAACCATGTGTTGATGTTGTTGCTGTTGATTAGGGAAAGGATTATGAAGAACGACAGGTGTTTGCCCAGAATCCTTGTTGGAAATAAAATCGGTGCATTCCTGCAGCCGAGGAAATTTGTATGTCAAGTGGTCCTCCGCACAGATTTTGCAAGGAAATTTCATGGGTTTATCCTTCCCTTTGTCATTTTTGGCAGCATTTTTCTGATTAGTGTTATTCTGATTATCCGACTTCTCTTCCGAAGAAGATGAATTTTTCTTGTTCTTCTTATTTTTCCCGCTAGGTTTTTGTGACGTTTGCACCGAATTTACCTCAGCGGTGGGAAGAGTAGTCGTTTGGTGAGGGGTGGTGGCAGCCGAAGATGGCTGGGAGGCTTGCCCCTGAGACTGATTTTTGGCTACGCCAGAGATCGTGCCAACAAGACCATCGAAATGAGCTCCGGTTTTCTGAGTAGCCAGAGGATTTGGGTTGCCAGGCGCATGGGGGAGAAAATCATACAGCGTACCAGATTGTGAATAGATTAAATCTAAATGCTGGGCACGGTGAATGCATTGATCTTCTGTGACCGCACCAGAAAGGCCAATGTATTTAGCTATGTGGGGTAAGAGGGACTTGCAAAACCAATTGGCTAAGAGATGATCCAGAATTGGCGCTTTGACTAGCCTCCTCCTACGTCTCCATTCATGAATGTGATCGGAGATGTGGGTGGCGGTGTCTTGGCGGAGCGAGGTTAATAGTTCCGTTCCGGTCTCAAATCTAATTGGTAGTTGGAAGTTCTTTAGAAACTCCGTTGCTAAAGCACCAAACGTATTGATGGTGGCACGTGGTAATTCAATGTACCACTTGGCAGCATTGCCTGTAAGCGTGCGGGGAAACAGTCGAAGTCAGACACTATCATCTACCATGGAATTGGATATAGACCATAGATGAAAGGTAGTGATGTATGCGGCTGGGTCGTCCCCTTGTTTCCCGTCGAACTTCGGGATGTCAGAAGGAATCTTATGCGGCACTGGAGGCCAGAGCGAGTTGTGATTGATGGGATCATTAGTCAGTTTATGGATATCGGGGATGTCCAAAGCCGCCAAGAATGGCAATTGTGGATTTTCCCCCGAATCTAACCAAGGCAGTATGGGCTGACTATTTAAACCATAGGGTCCACCCATCAATGTGTTACCAAGAGGATAAGTAGGACTTTGGTAAAAAATTCCTATAGGCAGAGGAGTAGGGACATACTGTTTCTGTCCATAGGGAATGTTGTATTGCGGGGAAAGATGTTGGTTGCCCGCAGTATAAAAGTTCCCTCCCATTCCAGATGGAGGTTGGGGTTGGTTAGTCCAAATGGATGCAATAGAGTTTCCCGGAGGCATGCTACTACTTGCATAGCTTGGTAACGGCATAGACCCTACACCTATAATTGAAACACTTAAGGGAAAAGTATTAACAATAGGTTTTCCTATTTTTCCTAAGGATTGCAGAGGAAGTGAAATGTTCCCTGCTATCTAAGTGCTGGTGACACTGCCCCCTGGCATAGAGGCCAAGGGGTTCGAACTCAGCAGAGGGTTCCAACCGAAAGGGTTGCTAAAAGGTACCGAAGTAGTCATACTCATGGGAGGAGCTACCGTGGGTCCCAACGTGGTCATGGTAGAAGTAGATGCCGAAGGATTCAGTAAGCTACTAACAATTGTGATGACCATAGGGTTGGGAATAGGTATATGTTGACTACTGGAGTTACTCAGTGACGGCATAGAACTGACCGCCGGCGGGGAGGATGGTGGCGAACCTGGGATGGTTGCCATTGGCGTCGACCCAGTGGATGCTGGTGGTGAAATGGATGTTGGTGCGGCTGAAGACATATCTTGGCGTGGTGAATCTGAATTATCACAGGGCCCAATGGATCAGTGAGCGGAGGATTGTAATGAGGTACAACCCCTTCAGTGAAAGGGTCCTCCAGAAATTCCGGATGATATGAGGCTATGTGACAATCAAGATTAGTCAGTGGAGACTGCTCTTCCGTAGAAGGCACGGGTTCACCAAGGTTCAATTCTTCCTCAATAGTTAGAGGAGGTGGACCTTGCTGTCGTCTAGACAGACAGCGTGGGTCGGGGGACGCCACGGTGACCTGCCTAATTTAATTTTTTTTTAATAAGTCGTGATGTATTATAAAGTCTCAGTGACAGTAACCACACACCTACAAAATAAAAAAGGACTCTCTAAAATCAATCAGCAAGCAGCCAGAATAGGGTGCCCTGTCTGAGTACTACCGTTCGCTGGTGATGAAATCCAGTATCACAATAGTATATAGAGAGGGTTGGTCGAAAGTACAGTTACGGTCATTCTAGAGCTTCTCCCGAAGCTCAGACGATAGGTGTAAGCACTCTCGTGAAGACGAGTACCCTCCTAAATACCGAAGATAGAGTGGGTCCGTCTGTTTTAGGTACCAGGACAGCCCGTCCCAGTCACCTTGTGTAAGTCCCTAAAAATTATGGCCACTAAAGAAACCTAAAATCACAGACATCATCAGGGGGGTCCACAGTCAAGGACAGTGTGCTATATGGGCAGAATACCTAGATCCCCGATCTAGTTTCGACATCCCCGAAGGGAACCCCATATATAACACACCCACAGGATGCAGTCGAAGGCGGGCTACCTTCTTGTGCACCCAAGTGTTGTCTTGCGCTGAGCTCCGGTAAAGGAACGGTCCTGATAATATGAGTGCAGTAGGATTTCGCTCGTTAATGACTCCAGTTTCAAGTTTTGAGATCTTGGGTAGTTTTCTCACTGTTCCTAACCAAAGATCCTAGCATGAACTACTCTTTGTGTGAGCTCAAAAAAGAGTAATTTGATTGATTTTATTATCGCTTTATTCTTAGTGTACTTGATTATTAGTCTTGCGGAGGGGGAGTGGACGTATGAAATGTGATGAGACTCTGACTCAAGAGACCATGCAAAACATGCTCTAGATATTAACTTCGATGAAGAGTGTTTCTACAGGGAGAGGTTTCTTTTCAACATCCATGCACTAACATTCAAATAGCTCAGTTCAACTTTTAAAGATTCAGACTTCTATCTACCTCTTTCAAACAATCTATGAATTGGAAATTTCAGAATAAACTCAGCTAGATGCAGAAAAATAATAATAATAAAAAAAAAATTCTCTTAAAAAGTAAATTCTTCGGACACTGACTTTTCAAACAAGAGAAAAAAATAGAAATGCCAGCTTAGCAGACAAGCACAGGGATTCAGTCAGCAAAAGGTACTGATGGCCAAAAAACTCTGCAACTAAAACACCATTACAACAGTGAACATCAAGGTTTTGGTTGAGTAACGCTCTGTCTGTGAGTAAAGACAGCGACTAATGCACTGTATTTAATCATAGACAACGTTATAATGCACTGGACAACCTACAGAGGTAGCGTTGGCTAGGGAAAATTTCTTTAGTTGGTCAAACAGAAACAGGATTGAACTCTGTGAGTGTTTGATATGTCTACTGGGCATCAAAAATGGTCGGAAGGGTCTGTGAACAGAGGAAAGAAGAGAGGAAGGAAGAAATAGTCCGGAAACTATGGGGAAACTCCCCAGCGGAGTCGCCAATTCTGCTATAGGGTAAATTTCTTGGTTTGTTGGTTTTCGAATATCCCTCTCAGGGCTTTCCGGTGCCCGAGGCAGACAGTAAGATTAGCTGTGCTGTTCACAAAGATGGCATGAGCATGTTCATATTAACTTAAAATAACTTGATAGAATGCGATGAAGAATTACCTCTTTGACAATCTTGGAGTCCCTTGGAGAGCGCTAGGCAGCGAAGCAAGAGTCCTTCTTCACCGGCTCCAAATCTTAGTCCTGCAATCAGTCAAAGCACCCGCGTAATTTCTAACATAGCATATATCCTATCAATCAAGTCAATATATAATCAACTTATAAATTATACACATCTGAGCCATTCATATCATACTATCTAAATGTTCAAACAATAATGACAATATTAAGCATTGAATGGACAAAACGAACACAGTTCTATTGATTTTGAAAGAAGGAGGATTACAACCATCTGTTGTACCAAGCCCTCCTCAGTCTCCCAATCTCTCTTCTCTCTCTAGTGAAGAAGTCCAAGTCAACAAGCTCTCTAGGAACCTCTTTGACTCTTGGCCTTCACAATGTCACACTATTCTCTATTCCACAAGTATACAAGAACCTTGAGCAATCCTTCAACCTTCAATTAAGAGCCTTCAGCTCCTTCTTATAGGAGAGGGAGAAGGCCATTGTTGCCCTTCTCTTTCCACTAGTTTGGAATGGAAAAAACTTAGATGTTTCTTTGATCTCTATGATTTTGCCTCCTTTTGAGTTCAGTCTTCTATCGCAATGACCAATAATGAACTGGTGCTTCTGCAGTTTCTTTTGTGAACTGACTCTCTTGTGAGGGAAAGCCAGAGATTCAAATCATTCTCCGCGGGCTTTTCTCGATTCAAACTTAAAACATGGGTATCGCTTCCCTCTAGTGTAAACAGAGCGTTTCCCTAGTCACTAACGCGGCCCATTCACTGATTAGCTGCGTTATAACGCTCTTGTGTTGTTATATATAGGCGTTACCCTGGAAGAATTAGGTTTAATTTAGGTATTTGTACTCCTTCCATATTTGTCTTCCCCTCTGAGCTGATGAGGAGGTATTTTGACCTGTAACAGCCCTCCCAAATATACCCGAAGGTAAATGGAGGCCGAAGTTCGTATTAGCACTATCTAATGCAAAACCGCACAGTGAGATCACCCCTTTATACTTATCGTAATGTAACACCGCCCGATATACCCGAAATTATGTGGACAAGCTACGATATACTTACGTACATGGAGTGAGGTATCACACTCAGAATGTATCGCATACGAGTTAACGAAAGTTGATATGCTTTACGACGCCGGAACACATCTCTAGCCTAGACCTTCTAAATGTTATCATTATGGTTCCAATGCTTTGTTAGGTAAATTGAGATTAATTTTCTGTTGATCTTGCTTAACAATTTTCCTTTCAAAGGTTCACCACGATGATGTATTGGAAAATTCCTAAATTGAAACTAATAATAATAAGCAATCTTTCACTTTTATTTTTTCAATGAAAATCCTAGCTACTAGAGGGAAAGAGAAAACAATTTGTGAGCAAACAAATCAGAAAACACAAACTAAATGCAGATTTCCTAATTGTTCCTTTTTCAAATCACACAAAATCCTACATGCAAATGCAGACTTTTCTTTTCAGTTCCTTTAGTGTTATGAATGCAGAAAAGAAACCAAGTGCACTAAATCAACAAGTAAAATGCCTTTTACTTTTGAGAAATGAGGAATACAAACAACAATTTCTCTTTTGAAAGAAAAATGAGGAATGGAACAACAATTTATCCTATCAGGAAATGAAGATTTTACGACAATTTCCTTTTTCAAAATCAAATGGATCTAATGCGACAACAAAAATACTTTGAAATAAACTTGCCAATTATAAAGAAAAATTCTTTAAACAAACATTGAACAAATTTTCTTTCAAAGGAGGAAGATATATATAGGTTCACTGGTCAGTATGAGGTTAAAACTTTTCAAAACACAGTAGCAAACAAACTGAATCAATTTGCAAAGACAAATTCAAAGGAATCTGGATGGTTTCAGGAGTCAACATAGTCTCTAAGGGGAGATAGTGCTCTGCAACACAGGCTTGAAAGGGAGACAGTGCTCTGGAAAGCATTGTGTCCTGTCCAAGAATGTGTTGGGCACAATGTATATGAAAAAACACCACTGTTTAACACACTTCTTTTTCAAATTAATACTTCAAAAATTTTGATCTTTGTGAATAAAAACTACTGGGTGGATAAATAAAGAAAATCAGAGGCTAAAACAGCTAGATCGAAGAGAAATTCTCCCTAGTGGAGTCACCAATTTGTTGGAAAGAATTGTGAATTACGAATAAAACACGCTTCCCTAGATAGGTGATAGTCTATAAAAATAGATTAAATACTATACAACTACCTTTCCTAACTTAGATCAGACACATAGAAAGGATTAGAGTCTTACTTGTAATCCAAGCGCTTCTAAATGGCTCCTTTTTTTTCTTCCGTTGTAGCTTCAAATTCAAGAATTTTGTGCAAAATGCTTCCTGCAATAAAGAACACTAAAACAAAAGAATATAGCAATAATATGGATGTCTGTTCAAGTTATTTAGCTAAATCAGTAAAGCGTAAACCATATACATCAACTAAGATCTTACAATATGGAAAATCAAAGCCAATACAGATGCATATAGGGAAAAGTAAGATGTATTCTTTATTGATGATATAAGGAAAGGTTACAACCCAATGACTGATTTGAAGTGACCATCTCCATCAATGATCCTCAGCCTCATCACATTATAAATCTCTCCAGCAGCTATTACACAAATCTAACTCTCGATTGAAAATCCACCAGCATTTCTCTACTTAAGTTATTCCTTACCAAACACTCAGATATGTGCTCAATTTATAGAGGAGCCGAAGGTTGTTTTGCAATCAATGAATTTCCAATAATATAAAAGACATGTTCCAAATCTTGTAGATGTCAAATGGACACTTGGATTCGAAGCTTGACACATGTGAAGTCTTCTAGAAGGCACTGGCCAAGTGGAGATTCCAGAATAATGAGAATTTCGCTCCCAATGTGACCAACACATCCATATATTTCGGGAAGTGCTTTGCAGAGCAGCCTTGCATGGGGCTGCCTGCATATGCAATGCACTTAGTCCCCTTAGAGACAGCGTTGGTGAGGTCTCATATGCTATATAATAAAATTCAAACCTTGGAAACCTTTTCTTGATGAAAGTCATGCTTGATTTGTCTTGTTCTTGTCTTAGGGCATGTAGCAACTTGAAATGATAGGGGATGATAGACTCTTAGTCATTGGTCCTAGAGATGATGCCCAGTTAACCAGGTCATTGGGAATGATGCCCACATTTACCTATAACAGGCTACAACATTACTGACTTGCTGTTTATGGGAGTCTATTTCAATTTTATGAACACAAACAAGTTCAGAATGTTGACTCCACTTTTGTAGCTCCTCTTATTGTAGCAGAGATTCAAGCTGTAAAAAATCAATTTTCTCATGTGCATTTTGCAGACAAGTCTAAATTTCTGAGAGAGAGACTTTTCTGATTTGGATTGTGTCATCAACAGTAGATTGTATCAAAGCTCTTAGAAAATTTAATACTTCATAAATTAGAGTCATTTTTCAGCAAATCAACCTTAAAACAACTATGCTCTCAATATTCTCCAATATCCAAATTACTTCAAATATAAAAAAAAAAAACTTTACTCTCTCTATAGCATAAAATATATCTTTATGATACTTGTATATCAAGTAAAAAACCAATCCAGTTAAATCTCAATTCAACACTATGTATTGTGTACAAAAAATCCACTCTGTTGGTAATACTCTCTAAAAATAATGCACTATTGGTGTATATATATATAATAGAGATATTATTTGGGAAATGGTTATATGGGGAAGGTATCAGCTGGACAGGTGGAGGAATGAGGAGAGTCATAGGGTAGGGTGAATGAGGGGAGTGAGGGGGCTGGGTGTGAATGGGAGGGACAGAGAGTGGTGAGAGTGGAGTAAGGGGGCGGGGTGTGAACGGGAGGGACGGAGAGTGGGGAGAGTAGAGTGAGGGGGAGCGGGTAGAGGGCAGTGGGGCGAGCGAAATGAGGGGGCAGGGTGGGAAGGGGAGGGAGTTCGAGGAGGTAGACACAGCGGCAGGGAGGGAGGTCAAGGAGTGGGCAACGTGCGGGAGATAGTGGGAGCCGGCGTGGGTGGAGGCGGGAGTAGGAAAGGGGGGTGAGCACAAAGCGCAGAGTGCAGGAGGAGGAGGGGGAGGACGGAGCAGGAGTTAGTGGGGGATGGGAGGCTGACGGAGGGCCGAATGGTTTTGTTAGTTGGAGAGAAATATTCCCTAGGAGAAGAGGTGGATTAGAATGATGGAGAACTTGCATCACTTAATGGCCTTGCTTTCACCTAATTTTGCAATAGATGCCTCTGAAAGGTTCGAAAAGCAAGCCGTTCTCCAAATCCATGAGTTATCCTGTCAACTAGTCGCGAATGTACCAGAAGGTATGATTCAAGCACACTTGTCTTTGATAGATCCCATTGGCAGCAGTTTCAGAGCTTCTTCGGTTTCAGTGGAAAGATTAAAACCAATTTCCTTTACCCAATTGCAGGTTGGCCGAGTCCACCACGGTAGGGTGCTCTATGATACTCTCTACGCTGAGGCCTTCAGGATGCGCGATATCATGACCTTGCTTGAGGATGATCATGGCCTTTCCATTAGGCTAGAAAAATACAATGTGGCTCATACGTAGACGAACATCCAGAGGCTTTACCCCAAGCGAGCCAATGTGGCCATTTTCTACGTATGCACAGACAAGGAGATGAAGAATCGCTGACAGAGTATGAGTAGAACTGTCAAACTATATTTCAGGCCAGAGGACCATTTTAGCTAGCAATCTGAGCCATTATTGAGAGCAAGAGTGATATTGATATTTTGCAGGGAAGAAGCCTTCCGATTTTAAGAATTCCACAAAACTAGTAACCCAATTTAAGCAAGGCAGGAAAACACTTGCTCTGAATGGGGTCGTGGAGAGGGAATGTTATTTAGCCAACATATGCAGTAAAATTGCAAATGTGTCTTCCTTTTACAATAATAGGTATTGGCTCCCGTGTCAGTGCAATTCAGAAATTGAGAAAAACTTGTCACTCTGTTGGCTGACATGATATAATGAGGTGCAGAGAGAAAGGTCAAAGACCTTATTATGAGGGAGAGCACTCATTTTTTTCTATTTCAGAAGAGGGCAGAGAATTCAACTGGAATTTTGGCTCAGAGTGCAAGACTGATGGCAAAGCTGACATGCACAGAAAGACCAAAAAAACTAGTGGTTCAAATTGGAGCAGGGCCAAGGATTTCCCGCTCTGATACCATGTTAAACACACACATGTTGAATGAGCAAGTAAACACACAAGGGAAAAGATAAGCGTGAGCTTTTTTACTATTAAACATAGATGTTCTTTTATAGTACATTAGGTGTGACCCTTGGATTCTGCATTCCAAGGTCACTTGGACTCCTTTATGGCTATTCAAATTCCACACCTACCCGTTGAGGATTAGGTGTCCAAAAGTTCTTTTTGGTCTGCAACAACCTGAAAACAACACCATCCATAGTCTATTAAACCAAAAACGAAAGAAAAAAATATCTCCCCCTTAAAGTTTTATGAGTACAAGATAAAAGAGGTTTTAATAGTGAAATGGACTGAGATTTAGATGAAAATATATCTAATAATTTCAACAATGATATAAGGACTCCAAGAAAATCCCAAATGTAAATGATTTTTTCATATCAAAGAGTTGTACTAGAGAAATGATTGGAGAATCCTACTTTGATGTTGGTTATATAGGAGATCTTTCATAATATATCTTAAAATGATTCACCAAATGATAAGAATGATTATATAGGATATCTTTCATAATATATCTTAAAAGTATTCACCAAATGGTAAGAATGATTGAGGTCGAAAGCCCATGGTAGAATGACAAAAATTATGAGAGTAGTCTACCCAGGCAGAGGAATTTCCCAGATTTGTCCGTCGGCTGGGGAAATTTATGTCCTCATCCACCATCAATTCCTCCACCCCTTTGACATTAATTCTCCGTAGTCACTGTCATATTCTCATTCTTATCTTATTCTACTTAGATCCTTCGTCACATCTGGATGCTCTAACAAGGCATCTATGTTAGTGGAGGGAGGGAGTGGGTGGAGATTATTTGAATTCATTGAAACCGGAGAAGACCTCCATACAGGCAGCACTATGACAAGTCCGGGGCACAGAGGAATCACATACAATCTTGTCCAACATTGAACCCATTGAGTTTCAGTCCAATCCCTGGAACAATATGACTGTGAAATCAAATTTATTGAATATCTCACAATCTCACTTCAAATCACAATTGAAATTCCTTAGATTGTGTGTTCAATACTATGAGTTTTAGTTAACTCAACAACATAGAAATTTGTGTCAATACCTTTGCATTGCACTACAATTAATGGTAGATTAGGTTTATCTAAAGCATAAAATTGATGGGAAATGTTTTTCCATGTATCTATTTATTGAGCTTCACTAATCATATAAGCCTTCATTAATAATTTTCTAGAGATTGCAACTAAATATGCATGATTATAATACAAATGATTAAAAAGACAAATAAATAATTATTGAAAATATAATGTTTATTTTCCAATGATTAAAAATTAATACTTGAATATGCCTCATGAAAAAGCATCTTCTAATGTTGTTGCATATTTAGCTACCATAGAGTCATTAGCATTGAACTTGTCTAGGTGAAATGGTAAAAAAAATTCAAAAATACATGAATAGACTCAAATAACTTGTTACGAACTTATTTCAACAATTACGTGAAGGTTCCACTTAGTAGTCATGGGGAATCCCTACACATATTTGAATCTAAAGGAATTATATGTGAACAACTTGTTGAATTTGAAAGATCATGCCCATCATTCTATTTCTGATTTCTAAATATCATAAATTCCAAGCCAGTCCATTGCTTCTTGTGTTTGAAGTGCAATTAGTTTTCAAAATAAAGTTGGCCACAAGGGACAATGGAAAAAATAGATACTTTTGGATGTAATGATCATGTCATATAAATTGATAAACATTTTTAATAAATTAAATGTTCAAATAAATTGACCAAATATTATTTGTAAATTGAAATTGAAGCCTTCCCTATTAACTAGATTAAAAAGTGTACCCAATATTACTTTTAGCTGTCTTTTCAAGGCACACGTGTTCATTAAACCAAAATATTATATTCTTAATATTATTATATATTTACTCTCTCAATTTAGGCAACCTATTGTGACAAGTGTAAAAGATGACTTATTTGTATATTTTGATGCTTCGTAGTTGGTTTGTTCATGCAATACTTCTATCCTCGTAGTGGTGCAAAATAGGGTCTCTGAATTCTTGCAAAGTTGTTTTGAAGGTTTCAGTGGACTATGACAACAATGGAAATCATGCTTAACCTATGGGGATCAAAACTATCTTGGATTTTACTTTATCGTGATATTCTTGGGATTTAAGAGTATAAAGGTTTGAATGAAAAGATAGAGGTTATGAATTCTTCCTCAATTTCAAAAATTTATTGGTTAGTGGAAAAAGATTGTTCAAATTTCTCTATATGTATCAAAAATATCTTCCTACAAACACATTTCTCCAATTAGAAGTAGCTAAAGTTTTCCTAGCAACTTTCCTTGGTAAAAAAAGAATCCCTTGTAGTTTTTTTGTTCCAAGGAACCATGGGAGCCGGGCATTCTTGTTCGATGTTGTTGGTGTGCCTATGCTAGTTCTCCATTGCATTGTGTTGGAAATCACAAGAGGAGTTGGCCCATGAAAAGAGCCCTTTTGAATGGCTGCTAGAGTTGGAATCAATATAATATCAAAATAATAATGGGTGTCCAGAGGTTGAGAGTTCTTAATACCTAAGGATAGGAATAACAAACCGACTCCCTCCAAAATAATTGTGTCCCATCGTGGCAAGAAGATCAAAGTCAATCCAATTGTGACCAGGAGCAGGAAAAATTTTAAGGATGGAAGTTTATCTTAATGTTTAGAAACCTTGGTGAATCTTACTAGTCCTCAATATATAAGTTGTAAATATTTTTATGATATTTTTGTAAAAAAATTTAGGTTTTTAATTATTTTATAATACTATATATAATTTTTTTGTGACTTTTAAGGTAAAATAATTTTATACTATAAAATTTAGATGAACTAATTTTCAAAAAAATGAAAATTGACGAATCTTTTTTTTGGAAAAAGTATGGAAAATTAGTTCACCTACAAATCTTGGCCCCTAAAATCTTCCCTGACCAAGAGACTTTATAGACTTTGGAAACAAAGTTTCTAGCCATTCCTTTCAAAAATTGAAAAAGACTCGACCTAAGCACCTTTATCCTGCCAGCAGTCAACGATATATATGCGTAATATGGTCATTGGCATCTCGAGGAGATTTCTAATCCTTCTTTTCTTTGAGTGGTTGATACGTGTTTAGGTGTGGCACTTATGAACAAAGCTTGAAGGAGGATCCTCTTAAACTAATGCCTTGGATGTATTTTTTTTTAATAAATATGGGATAATTTATATAATTCTTTTAAAAATAGAAATTTTAAACTGCACTCAACTGTTGTACTTATGCTTTTAAAAAACAGCTTAAAATGTGTGATAAGAGGTTCACCCAATTTCTTATAATCAAAGATGCTAAGGTTCTCGAACCCTCATAATATTTTCCATGAGCCTCGACAATACAGATTCCCTACCAAAATAGATAGTCCCTTCTCGTGAACATAAATCATTAAGCACCATGCAGAATATTTTCCATGAGCCTCAACAATACAAGTTCCCTGCAGAGAGCCTTGCAAATATGTAGGGCTATAAATATTTTCTAATAGTGATTTATTTTTTCTACCAAAGCATAAGAAAACTATTTAATCTCCTTTTTTATATAACTTTTCGAATGAAATGTGTGTTTCTTCATTTAACTTTATAATTTTTATTAAATGTAATTATTATTCTATATTATATGGATAAATAATTGTGAAATGTAGAAAGGTAGAGGCATGACACCAAGAGAGCCTTCAAACGTGGAAAGTTTCTCTAGCGAAGCTTCCAAATACTAAATATTTTTTAGTAAACGTATTTTTTTTGGAAAACCTCGAAGGATGGAAAAGTGCATAGTTGCATAAGCTGAATGTGATTGACTCAATTTTTTATTTGCAACATTCTCCTTGATTTAGTTCTTTTATTACGATTATAAATTATTGGAAGAAGAAAAAGTAAAAAGATTAATTGAGGTATCCATTTAACGCGAAGATCCGACCTTATACATTGTTTTTCGTTTCCATACACATGACGTGAGAAGGCTAGGAGCCTTCATTGTTTTTCGTAACTGATTGAACTCCTTCTCGATGGTTTCTTTCACTCCGAAGCTTTCTTTCTTCCATGGGCGGCTAAGATCAAACAACCGATAGATATGGGTTAGCGATTGTAGTTTCTCTTGCAATGACAGACATTTTAGCGAGGTGGAAGATACATTAGTAAGGTTTGGTGAGTTAATTAGATAGTTAGCAAAGTGTAAATGGAGGTAATGGATCTAATAGCCTAAAATATTTCAATCGTTTAATATTTAATCCAATGACACAAACAATAACAGAGTGATAACTAAAAGAATTGTTTCCAAAAATAAATACCTTACGGCATAAATATTTCATACCGTACCAAAAATTTTCAAACTTTTTATTTAAGAATCTTGAGAAACCCTCTTAATTGTTTTGCATCATTACCCATTTAAGGGAATATGTGGGATAAAAACATGTGAACTGGAAATGATTTGATTTCCTACTAAAAGAATGATATTCCGATAAATAATTTAATTGGATTTGATTTTTTAATTAATTTTAAGAGACCTTGAGGCCGAGGATAAAGCTAATGTGACTTTTGTGTCGGTGTTTGATATAAACCATTTGCATTGTTCACATTATCATTTCAATTATGTAAATAGAATATGAGTTGTGATTTTACTTTAAGATTGTAATTTAGGAATGTTTGAAATTATGTATGAATATTGGAATTACATATTTGTATATTTTCAGTAGCATTGAATTATGATTTAAAATGTTTTATTAATTAAAAATATTTATTTAATAAAAGTAATGGTTTTCATATATTTTTCAGTTTAGTATGGAAGATATGTTGTAATGTGTTGTGTTGTTATGGAAACATTTTGATTTGGTCAATTATAAAAAATAAATAAATAAATAAATAAAGTAGAAAAAAATTAATATTTATAATTATTGATGAAAGCATTATATTAGATTTAAAATGGATCTAGGTTGGTGTTTGATTAAATTTAACTTGATAAACTAGTCAATGAGTAAAATTTGTTTTATGTTAACATTAGTGATTTTTGGGCCTATGGTTTTTGGTGAGCCCTGGTATTGTACCAAGAGTGCTGCAAATCCCATGGGCTGCCCTACTTTAATTTATTAACCCGGGGTTCGTACAAACTTGAAGGTGACAGTGCTATATACACAACAGATGCAATTTGTTCATGTCATCCTCTTCTACTTTACGAAAGAGTGCTATTTTTTAAAATTACGACAAGAAATAGAAAGTAAATTGCTAGAAGGAAATGAAAGAAATGAAACTAAATTAATTTGCATAAAGAAAATTACAGAAATGAAACTAATTTAATGTGTAGAAAGGAAATGACAGAAAGAAACTAAACTAAATTGATGAAAATAAATTGCAGAAGGGAAACTAATTTCAATTGCACTTAACTTTGGCCAATCGGATAAACACACCCTACTTATCTTATGCTCTATCTATCATGCTTCTACCCATGCAGTTAAACTATCCATGACTTAATTTTGATTGAGAAAATGTTGATTTGCAGCTTGGAGGAAAGAAAAAGGCTAAAGAGGCTAATGGAGGGCTTAATGCATGAAATGAGGCTTAGAAGTGGAAATCGGAGGTTTAAAACTTATAAAACCTTATAATATGGTGCAGAAATGGCTTTGGAGAGGAATAATGTGAAATATGCGATGGAGGAAAAAGCTGCGATATCGCAATCACAACTTCACAAAATTGGAGCAGTAAGTGTTAAAAAAGAAACAAAAAAATGTGATTTGCGAAGTGCGATGCAAAGTGGTGACGTGGAAGTGAGTCGATATCGCAATCTCGATATCACAGAGTTGGATCGATAAGTGTTAAAGAAAGAAAAAAACGTGATTTGCGATGTGCGATGCGGAGTGGTGACGTGGAGGTGGGGCCGTTATCGCAATCAACATTCGGAAGTGATAAGTGTTAAAGGAATCAGGGAAATGTTCTGGGTTGTGCTGAGCGATCTTCGATGCGGCAGCAATATCGCATTGGCGTTCGAAAGTGGCAAGTATTGAAGGAAACAAAGGAAAATGTTGCGAGTTGCAGTGAGCAATTTGCAATGTGGTGATATCGCAATCGGCGTCGGGAAGTGATAAGTGTTAATGGGAACAACTTACACCATGCAGAGTTGCAAAGTATGGTAGTGATTATTTCTAGGAGGAAGACAGAGGTTAAGTTTTTTATGGTTTTTACATGTTCTACATTAAAAAGGGTAAGGTAACCATGAATAACAAAACAAAGGAATAAGGTGGGCCGAAGGGCTCAAGTGTGTTTAGGGAAAAAGGTGGGTGTAGCAGCTGTGAATAAGAGGCAAAGGAGGAAATGGAAGCGTGAAAACAGTGTTCAGGGCGTGAAGACAGAGAGGGAAAATGAAGCGAGAGGCACCTTGGAGCTTCTCTAGGATTTTAAAAACGATTCCTACAATCAATCCTGCTAACTTATGTGCAAAGAAGCTAGAAAATGCGTAAAAACAAAGTGAAAAGGAATACTGAAAAATGGTAATGAAACTCTACCTTTAACCTTAGAAATAGTAAACAGAAACCAGTTTTTGGGCCTGTGGGAAGGTTCGCCCTCCTCGAGATCTATTGACATAGACGAGAGGGGGAGGCGTGACCACAGCTTTTGGATTTTTTCCTCTATTCTATTACTCGCAAGAAAATGAACTACAATATCACATTGGAAGAAAAACTAAACAACAATGAAACTATTAAAAGTATAACTAATTGAATGAAAAAATGAAAGCTATCTTAATGGCAGAAATGAAAATATAGTAACAACAGAGAAGTTGAGGCACATGGATTGGAACCTAACCCACGAGAATAGCTCTCTGAAACTTAAATCAATAGAATAAAATCAGTCTTCTCATTTCATAAAAGAATAACCTCATACATCTTTGAAATTTTGATCAATGAGTAAAAGACAAAACTCAATCTCTTGCAACAAAGTTCCAAATAAAATAGATTCACTGCCTAATTGTTCCTAGCTCTATCTCTGTTCTATTTATTCTACAGGGCAGCTGCCAACAACTCCCTAGAAAATAGTGATTGAGTCCACTTGAATCTAACTAAACAAATATTGAGTGCTTGATTGCCCCTGGAATTCGAAGTGTTGGAGAGAATCCTTGGGGATCCTTTGGCTCCCTTTGGAATTCTAATTTCTGGAGAGAATCTTTGGGATTCTTTGGCTGAGTTTAAGAGTTAAGGAGGGTTGAAAATCCTCCAATAATTTCTCCTTGTTTTCTCCTCCAAGTCTTTATGATAAAATCCTTATAAAAATGCTTAATAAATCATGATTTTTTGCACTCAACCTTATATTAGGCACTCGGATTATGTTAGCCTTAATCACCACCTATACTAGCATCATAAAACCAAATAATAATAATAAAAATACAAGAAAAGAAGATCTAAGAAGGAAAAAAGGTGACCATTAACCACTCCAAATATGTATAATGATGGAGCTCATCATCATCCCCCTACTGAATGGTTGCTCATCCTCTGAGAAACTAATCCTGCTTCTTCGTTTCCTTCAAGGCTTTGATAGCCCCCATGATTTCCTGAGGAAGAAGTGTGAGAGTTTCCCCAAGGGGGTAAAAACCATTATTATTTTTTGCACTCTCCCATTATCTATCTTGTGCATATGTGTCCTTTTCATCATTCAGCCCCAACAAAAAAGGTGGGCTGAGATTTAGTCCCAACCATTGGATATTATTAACCTGCATGGCCCTCTTGTATAATGGTGCCCTTTCTAATGCACCCCTCAGTATTTCTGGGGTATGGTACTCCCTATTCTTGAGTTTGTGAGGGAGGTTCTTCCATCTCCTCTGGTTGTCCATAATGCACTCATCTTCTATCTACCTAAAAACATCATCAAAGTGGCCTATCACATGGTTTTGAGTTTGAAGGTAGCTTTCAACCAGTGTCGGGTCCCTTTCAATCTCTCGATGGTTGAGGATGACTCCTCAGGGGCTGAACAATTATGGTCTAATATATAAGGGTTCTCTATTTCTTCTTCCCATGACCTTCCATATCTCTTTTGCTCTAGTGTCCTCATTCACCATCGAAGATGCTAGAGTCATTGACTACATATCCCCTATTGTAGGATTGGGGTCCATAATATCTAGATTTGTCAGCAAAAATTTATGCACATAAAACTCTGTCATCTTTGCCTGATGAGCCATGTTAGCTTGCCTGTAGAAATTCATGAATTTCCTACAATCTTGGAAAGGTAGTGATCCATGGGAGGCTAGAGTTTTGATTTGAAATAGAAGCCATTTCTCCTTGAGGTACACAGCATATGTGTCAGAATGGAATCTATGTTGAAGGGCTTCTATGCATAAGTCTGTCATGGTGGCTACTTTCTCCTCTTTTGCTTCAATCGCTCCTTCAGTGCTACATTCTCTACTTGTTCCTTATGTAGCTTCTCCTTCAGAGCTGTTTCTTCAATTATTTCCTCCACCCTTGGTGATTCTTCAATGATAATTGGGCTCATGGGAGTTTCTAGATCTCTCTGAGTTATCCTCTGACTCTTGTTAGCTCTGAAATACATAGAGGTATGCCTTTTTCTGTTTGCGCTCAGAGGAGATAAGGTGGCAACTACCTCTTTGTATTGAGGGGACGTGGTGTTGTGTTGTGAGTTTGCTTCTTGCCCACTCTCTGCTATCTCTATGACTTCTATGGCCATCTCTTATGTTTTTCCTTGGCCCTTTGGCTCTTCTTCTTCTTATTCTTGGTCCTATTCTGGTTCTTCTTCTGGCTTTTCTTCTTCTTCTGGTTCTTCTTCCTCTGTTGGTTCTTCTTCTTCTTCTCTAAGGCTAGAAGTGGAATGCGGCCTTATTTGGGTTGCTATAAAATCTTCCCTACTTATGTTTGCGAAAGAGGACCAGGCCATGGGTAGGGTGACATTGTTCTTCTATTTCCGTTGCATGTTGTCCCAAAATATGCGGCTAAGGCTCACTATTTATGCGTTGTAGGCTTTCATCGGTCTCTCTCCCTTTAACAAAGTTTAAATTTACTGTGCAGCTACTTCTGGAGTGCTTATGTAACTCAACCTTAGCTCCAATTTTCATTAGAGACTGTTGTTTCCTTCTCCCTGTTAATTCATGATGGACTGTGTGTTTCCTCCCCTTATTCTCCTCAACTCCACTTGATTGAAATTATTTTATTTTTTCATGCCTGGGTGGTGTGACTTTGCAGTTCTCCCTAGTCTTACTTCACGATGGTGGCCAAGCTAACTAGCCACCTTTATGCCCCTTAAACTCTAAGTCTGCAAATTTAATTATTTCTGGGTATTATGGATGCATAATGAGGGGTGAGAAGCTATACTTGAGTTTACCTATTGTTTCCAAAGTGTTTGCAGGAGCTGGATTCAGGAGACAAGCCTTTTAGATGTTGTGTTCTTCACTTTTTTCCTATTCTTTGAGTGAGTCGTTGATATTTCCTTCTTGTTTATTCCTGTTGGAGATGTTGCGTGGGGATGCTCCAAATGCCATTCGTGGAACTCTTGTCTTTCCTGGCGTCTGCTTTGTCAGCTCCTCTCTTGTTTTTCTTATTGTTCAAGAACATGCTTTTGCGCTGTACGAATTCCCTTATGTTTGTAGCAATTTCCTTGCTACATTGTGCTCAGGAATGGAGGAATGCGGTGTATGGAGGTGATGGAGGAAGTTATGAAAATGAGTGGAGTAAATTATGGGATGGATGGTAAAATAGAAGAAAGGAGAAGAAAATGAATGCTTCACTGTGTTTCCAGAAACCATTAAAGACCTACAAAAATCAAACACAGATAACACAGAGATACAGATGTAATTTTTTTTTTTTTTTTAAAGCAAATGGGTTGCCTCCATGGAGGTTTTCAACCCACAGAATTGCCTTGGGCGCCTCAAAATTTTTTCACCCATGTATCTTTATTCTCTTTTTTTCTCTATTTTTTTTCAGGAGGTGTGGGAAACTATGGAGTTTCCCATCACATACACCTCTCTACTTATTGAATTTATGAACTCTTCCTTTGACAAATTCTTCTTGTAATTTTTAAGTCTATGACCATTGACAAGCAAGAAGATTCCTTCATCATCTATAGTTCTAATTTGAAAAACAACATTATCAAAACATTTTTCCACTGTGTAAGGTCCCTACCATTTTCTAATCAGCTTTCCTTTGAAATATTTAAACCTTGAATCATACAACAACTCCGAATATCCATCTTGGAAGGTATTTTCTTTGATTTTATTGTCATGCTAGACCTTCCTTTGTAGCTTAACTACCTCCATGTGAAGAAGTGCTTGCATTATAAACTCGTCCAATCTATTTAGTTGCAACAACCTCTCTTTTTGGGAATTTGATAGATCTGGATTTAATTCAGTTAACATTATTAAAGTATTGAATTCAAAATCAACTGAAAGTAGAGCTTTCTTACCATAAACTAGTTCATAAGGAGTGAATCCTGTTGTTGTCTTCCAAGTAATGTTGTAGGCCCAAGTAGCTTCTACCAATATGTCTTCCCAATCTCTTATGTTGCTCCTCACAACCTTGGTGACGATGCTCTCTAAAGCTCTGTTAGTCACTTTTACTTGGCCATTCGCCTAAGGGTGATAGGCAGTAGAAGTTCTATGCTTAATCTTGTGCTTCCTCGAAATGCTATCAATGAGGTGGGAGGTGAATTGTGCTCCCTGATCAGTGACTATTTCTCTGGGGTGTCCAAACTTATAAAACAAATTCTACCTCAGAAATTCTACTACTTTCTCCTCGGTTGCTACCCTCACTGCTTTTGTTTCAGCCCACTTTGTTAGGAAATCAGTGCAAACTATGATATACTTCTTTTGTTCGGAAGGTGGATCGATAGGTCCAACAAAGTCCATGCCCCAAGAGCCACCTGAGGGTGTAAAGGAATTTCAACCCTTTGTGTGGGTTTCCCCATCCTCTATCACTGGTCACAACTGCTGGTGTATCTTCTAGAATCTTGAGGAAGGGTAGGCTAATAGTATCATGCCTGTAAAACTTTGTAAGTATTTCTCTTTGCAAACAAGTGGCCTTCACATGGGTTGTCATGACATGCTGAGAGGATATAAAAAAAAATTTCCTCCCACACACATCTCCTTAGGATTTGAGCAGGGCCTATCTTGAAAAGGTTTCCGCAAATCCATGTGAAAGGGGTGCTTTTTCTGATAATTCTGCTCCTCTCATTGAATAAAAGATTAGGAGGGAGTCTCCCAACAACCAAGTAGTTGGCTATATCAGCAAACCATGGTGAGAGTGTTGATATAACAAAGAGGTGTTCATCGGGCAGTTGGTAATCCACTAGTGAGCCCTGGTACTGCACCAAGAATGATGCAACTCCCAGGAGCTGCCCTACCTTAATTTGTCAACCTGGGGTTCATACAAAATTTGAGGTGACAGTGCTATATACACCGCAGATGCATTATGTTAATGTCATCCTCTTTTGATTCACAAAAGGGTGCTATTTATTAAATTATGAGAACAACTGGAAAGTAAATTTCTGAAAGGAAATGATAGAAAAGAAACTAAACTAAATTGTTGGAAAGGAATGCCAAGAATTAAACTAATTTAATTTGCAAAAAATAGGTAGAAGAAATGAAATTAATTCTAAACCACACTTAACTTGGCCAAATGGCTAAATGCACTCTTCCTATCCTATGACCTATCTACCATACTCTTATCCATGCCTTAATTTTAATTAAAAAAGAATTAATTTGCAGCTTAGAGGGAAGAAAAAGGGCTAAGAGGGCTAATGGGGGGTTTAACACATGAAATTAGGTTTGGAAGCGAAAAGAGGGGGTTAAACCCTTAGAAAAATTTATGATAGGATGAGAAATAGATTTGGAGCAGATAGAGGGGGTTAAATCCTTAGGAAACATTATTATAACGAAGAAATAACTTTGGAATGGGAAGAAATCAACAATGCAATGGCGGAATGCGATTGCTGGCAAACGTTGTGATGTGCGATGTCACAATCACAACTTCACAAGTTTAAATGGATAGCAGTAAGGATTTAATGGAATGAATTAAATGGTGCATAGTGCAAAGTGCGAAGAGTGACATGGTGGGTCGCGAATCGCAATATCGCAAGTTTATAAGGATAGCGGTAAGGATTAACAGGAATAAACTAAAATGTGCAAAGTGTGATTTGCGCTGCGGTAAAGTTTGCAGGCTGTAATTTGTGATGTGGTAAGTTCGGCGGGAGGCAATTTGCGATGGGGATGACATGGCAGTGAAAGGAAAAAAGGAAAAATTTGTGATTTGCGATATGCAATGTCGTAATATTGCAAACGCAAGAACAAGCGGTAAGAGTTAAAGGTAAGAGCTAAGAGTTTCAAAGTGCGCTTTGCAATTTCGCAATATCACAATCACAACGAACGAGCGCTAAGTGTTAAAGTAAATGTTAAATTTTGTGATTTGCGAAGTGCAATGTACAGTGACAGGAGTCTTGAGGAGGAAGGTGGAGGCCGGGTTTTTAATGGTTTTCAAGCATTTTTGCGTTAAAACGAGTTTGACGACGGTGACTGATAGAACGAAGGAATAAGGAAGGCAATCGACGAAGGAGAGCGGTAAGTCTTCAAGGAAAAAGGTAAGCAGTGCAAAGTGTGATTTGCAATTTCACAATATCGCAATTTCAAGGAAAAAACAGTAAGTGTTAAAGGTAAACATTAAATGTTGCGATTGAGAAGTGCGACGTGTAGTGGCAGGAGTCTCAAGGAGAAAAGGCAGAGTTTGGGTTTGTGGTGGTTCTGTATGGTTTTTTCACGTGTTTTTCGTAAAAAGCGTAAGGCAGTCGTGAATGGAGAAAAACAAAGAAGTAAGGCTGAAGAGATTAAGGGTGTTTGAAAGAAGGAAAGTGTGGCACTAAGGTGAGAAGTAAAAAAGGGAAATGGAAGTGTAAGAGAAATGCACAAAAGTTAAGCACACCTGCAGATTCATGTACAAGAAACAAACAGAAATGTGGGATGAAATAGTGAAGGAAAGGCTTGGGCTTATAATACAAATTCTTCCCCGAACTCAAATAGAATGTAATTTTGGCCCGTGGGAAGGTTTGTCCCTACTCAAAATCTATTGTCAGAGATGAGAAGGGGGAGACTTGACCACAGTTTTGGATTTTTTCCTCTATTTCACAATGCATAAGAAATTAAAGCTACAATAGCACAAAAACTAAATAACAATGAAAATTATCAGAATCACATCTACTTAAATTACTGAAGAAAAACTAGCTAAATGACATAAAGGAAAAGATAATAACAGCAGAGAAGCTGAGGCACATGGATTGGTCCCTAACCCATGAGCCTAGCCCTCTAAACTTAAATCAATCAAATGAAATAAGTCAGCTCATTTCATAAAAGAATAACTGCATACATCTTTGAAAGTTTCGATCCCTGAATAAAACAAAAAGCTTCAATAGTTCACAACAATAATTCTAGATGTAAGCAAGACCAGGATAGACTAACTCTTCCTAGCTCTAGCTCTGTTATATTTATTCTATAGGATAGCTGCCAACAACTCCCTAGAAAAATGGTTATTGATTCCACTGGACTCCAAGTAAACCAATATTGAGTGCTCTCCTCTTTGAGTGGCTCAGTTGCCTCTGGAATTAGAATTGTTGGAGAGAATCCTTGGGGATCCTTCCGATGCTTGTGGAACTCAAATTGCTGGAGAGAATCTTTGGGATCCTTTGGCTACCTTTTAGGGTGGAAAATCCTCCTATAATTTCTCCTTTTTGTCTACTCCAATTCTTTGTGATAAAATATTTATAAAAATTCTTAATAAATCATGATTTTCTGCACTCAACCTTATATTAGGCATTCAGAGTATGTTAGCCTTAATCACCACCTATACTAGCATCATAAACCCAAATAGTAATAAAAATGCAAGAAAAATAGATCTAATAAGGCAAAAAGGTGAATATTAAACCCTCCAAATATGTCTAATGATGGAACTCATCATCACCCCCCTGCTGAATGGTTTCTCATCCTCTGAGTAACTAAGCCTCCTCCTCCATTTCCTTCAAAGCTTTGAGAGCCCCCTTGATTTCCTGAGGAAGAAGTGTGGGAGTTTCCCCAAGGGGATAAAATCCATCATTCCTTTCTACATTCTCCCATTCTCTATCTTGTGCATCTGTGTCCTCTTCATCATTTAGTCCCAGTAGTAAAGGTGGGCAGAGCTTTAGTCCCAATCATCAGATCATTTTGGCCTGCATGGCCCTCTTGTATAATGGCGCCCTTTCCAATGCACCCCTTCTAGAGTACGATACTCCCTGTTCTTGAGGTGATGTGGGAGGTTGTTCCATATCCTCTGGATGGCCATAATACACTCCTCTTCTATCTGCCTAGAAATATCATCAAAGTGGTCTATCACCTGGTTTTGAGTCTGAATGTAGCTTTTAACCAGTGCAGGGTCCTTTTAAATCTCTCGATGGTTAAGGATGACTCCTCTTGGGCTAGACATTTCTGATCTGAGATATAAGGGTTCTCTATTTCTTCTTCCCATGACCTACCATATCTCTTTGGCCCTATTGTCCTCATTCACCATCCAATATGCTAGAGCCATTAACTTCATATCCCCATTGTAGTATTGGGGTCCTAAATCTCCAGATTTGTCAGCACAAAGTTATGCATAAAAACTCTGCCATATTTTCCTGATAAACTATGTTGGCTTGCTTGTAAAACTTCATGAATTGCCTACAATCTTGGAAAGGAAGTGATCCATGGGAGGCTAGAGTGTTGATTTGAAATATAAGCCATTGTTCTTTGAGGTACAGAGCATATGAGTCAGAGGGGAATTCGTGCTGAAGGGTTTTATGCATAAGTCCGCCATGGTGGCTACTTGCTCCTATTTTTGCTACAATTTCTCCTTTAGCACTAAATTCTCTGCCTATGCCTTCTGCAGCTGCTCCTTCAGAAATATTTCTTCGATTCTTTCCTCCCCTCTTGGTGATTCTTCAATTATCGTTGGGCTTATGGGAGAATTTGTTGGCTTTCTCTGATTCTTGTCAGCTCCAGAATACCTAGAGGTCTGTGTTTTTCTCTTTGCACTTTGAGAAGCCATGGTGGTAGTTACCTTTTTGTAGTGAGGGGATGTGACGCTGGGTTGTGAGTTTGTGTCTCACCCACTTTCTGCTATCTCTATGACTTCTATGGCCATCTCTTCTTTTTTGCTTTGGCCCTTTGTCTCTCTCTCTCTTCCTCTTTTGGTTATTCTTGTTTCTTTTGGTTCATCCTCCTCTTCTTCTGGTTCTTCCTCTTCTTCTTTCTTGTTCTTGTTCTTCTTCTTTAAGCGTTGCATGCATTCGTTGGTCCTCTCCCTCTAAAAATTTTCAATTCACTGGTTTGGATGAGATGGCATCTCCTTTTATTAGATGACACAGTTAAATTTGGAGTACCAATATAACTCCGCCCAGCTCCAGTTCTGTCATAGAAAATTGGTTCCTCCTCCCTATGAACTTAGGATGGACTGCGCGTTTTCCTCATCTCGTTCTCCTTTACTCCAATAATTCAAAAATTTTTCTTTCGCATGCCCAGGTGGTGTGTGTTAGCCACCTATAAAAATTTGTCATACCAAATGGTGGCTAAATCATTTTTTAGCCTTCAAGAAACAATTTCATATCCAAATTTTGAGTTCTTGAAGTCTTCTGATGAAAATTACCCTTTGATTTACTCTTCACTGCTGTTTCCCTCTTTATCCTAAAGTACCTGTTGTTTTACCAAGAGAAAACTGCTTAAGAGAGCCCATTTTCCATCATTTTCACTCCTCCTTTCACCCATTTTTCCCTCTTCATAAAATCCTTCAAAAATCCTTCATCTAACCTCTAAAACATTCCAAAACCCTTTTTAAACCTTATATTCCCCTTTTTTTGGTTTAAAAAACCCTTTTTTCCCCTTATTGGAACCCTCAAAATCCTTCAAAAATCCTCAAAAATCCTTTAAAAACTCCATTTTTTCTTTAAGGCCTTAAGCCCCTTTGGCCTAAGCCCCAACTCCTTTTCCCGCATAAGACCCAAATCCATAACCCAGAGTTAACCCCCATCGCGCAATCGCAATCGGGGTTTTCTATTTCCTTACTGCCTTTTACTTTTGAAAATTTTTGATTGCGATAAGCATTTTTCTTTTAAACCCCCGATCTCCTCGCCTTCTTCACATAACCCAGAGCCCTGCAATCGGGCGCTAAAAGGTCTAAAAACTATTTCCCAAACCTTATTTTCCTTTGTTTTTTATAAACCCGACGTTATTATTTGAAACAAATTTGGGCCGTCGATCTCTGCAGATCAACAGCCATCGACTCATCACATCGCAAATCCGCATGAGTCCTTCCATTTTCTGTCCCTTTCAAAGTTTCGATGCAATCCCTCTGATTCAATCTTATCTATTGATCATCCTTTTGATCCGACGGTCAGTGCAACATCGCATCGCAACTTTTCCCCTTTATTCTTTCCCTTTTCCTCCTTCGACACAGATCCTCTGATTTAATCTCAGCCGTCGAATCCACAATAACTAACAGTCGAGATTCAATCGCGCTCCACCCATAAGCCCTCCATCATCATCCTGTCGATTCAATCCTGACTGTTGATCCCTCATACTGATCAAACGGCCAGCGCTTAATCGCGTGCCGCAAACTCAAAAACTTCGATGAGATGAACCTTTCTACTCCAATCCTCCGATTTAATCCTGACCGTTCATTTCGCCAGATCCAACGGCCAGTGTTTCATCACACCGCGCCCTTCTATCACATAAGCCTCCATTTTCCCGACCTCCGATTTAACCTCCACCATCGGTCTCTCTTCAGATCAGATGGCCCACGTCACATCGCTCCATCGCATCGGCAAAACACAAAGACTTAGTCCCTTTCCTTGTCTCCTCCGATACCGATTCTTGATTTAATCTCAGCCGTCGAATCCACAAGAACTGACGGCTGAGATCATATCGTGCTCCATTCATAAGCCCTTCATCATCGACCCATCTTCAATCTCTGCCGTTGATCTCTATCATGATTCGACGACCCTCATTTAACCCGCCGATCTCCTCCTCCGTACTCCGGGTCCCACAACCATCGTCCCCTTTTCCTCTCATTTTCACCTTTTTCCTATGTATTTGCCCATGTGTAAAGTTTTACATTTTAACATTAAAATCCATGTTTTTGCGCATATTTAGTTTAAACCTTGGTTTTCATGGTATTGCACCTTTCTCCACCATGGGCCCCACATACTCTTTACCCCACAGCTCTTCATCCATCATGCTCAACCTACACCGTTGGATCTGGAGCCTCCAATCCAACGGCCCAGAATCAAACTCACGTAATTTTTGAACCCTTCCCACAGTCCACAAATTTTACGCGATAAAAGTAGTTTTATAAATCCACGTGTCAAACACTGACCTATATCGCGTTCCAAAAGCTAATACCTCCTACCCCCCAAGAGCTCGCACGAAAACCATTAATTTTTTTCTACTATACTGCTCTCTTAGCCAACATTGTTTTTTTCATATTTTAATCCTGGCCATCGATCTCTAAGATCGGACGGTCCTGTTTTAATCTCTCCCCCATTCACTTTTCACCCAAAACTTCTTCCAAATGACTTGATCAAGCCATCTCCACTGCTAATCTTTCTAATCCAATGACTCTCATTCGCCCTCGCACCCAAAGCCTCCAAAGCAGTTCTCGACCTATTTTCGTAGGATTTTCTTAACTTTTGTGTGTTTTTTGCAGGTTATAAAGGTTTTTTCCACAGTTTTAAAAGAAACGAAAGGCCAGGGATGACGATCCACAGGTCAATATTCACGTATAAAGGGAATCTACAGGGTTCAAATGTGTGTTTCTACTCATGCCTCATGAGCATTGGTGATATCATGAAACCCTTTACGCACCTGCAAATAGCATAAACAGTTAGAATCAATTAATGAAAGAGTATCAGTGTTAAAGATGAAGATTATGGCTTAATCATGCCTAAACACAGATCCAAAGACAAATCCCTGTGTTTATAGAAATAGATCAGCTGAAGAAGCCTCCACTGCCACATCAGAGGCCAAAATATCCTCTTCAGCTACCAAAGCGCCACCTACAAGCTTTCATAAATTGAAGAAGGCATAGTTATTACCTTAGTCAGTGATATTTTTCTTAAAGAACCCAGAGTTATTGCAAGTCCGCCTAAAGGAGTTTAAAGTCAATAAAATCAACTAAGCAGCTAAATACTTAATAAAAACCAATTAATACAGAGTAAATATCAGAAAACTTCTCTGTTGATCCCCTCAAAGGCCGAGAGGCATTAAATTGTATTAATTGAACCTAAAGATCTTTTCTTTCATCCCACCTCCTCTTCCTTCTATAAATACTTCTGAAGAAGATGAGATGAAGGCTGGTCTCTGGATATCTGTTGAATGTAAATAGTTTTCTGAAGCTGTTGTAGCCCTGTTTGTAATTGAATATACATAAGCTGAGATGAGAAGTTTGAAGCTGTACAGACCCGCTAGACTTGAAGATTGTAACTGGCTTTGAACATCAAATACAAATAGTTGATTTATGGGATCTTGGTCTATGTCAATGGTGATGTGTTTCTTATTGTAAATTGTTATTTTCTTTTTGTTTCCATTCTGTCCACTTTCTATGATAAAGAACATCAAATATATATTAGGATTTACTTCTTGAAGTACCCTAAATCTCACTGATAAGATTTATCTATATGTTTTCTGTTGATTGTTTATTTAAAGATAATTCAATAGAGTGTGATCAGTCAAGGAATGTTGGTTAGCCCATGTTTTGCTGAGTGTAGCTTGAAATATTGTCTTTGAATGTTCTTGAGAAGTTTGCTAATTAAAGTTGAGCTAGAGAAGTTTATGGTTAGCCCTATCCTCTGGTTTTTCTCCAACAGTTTCTTTGAAGAGTTCCCTTAAGAGTATGTTGAATGCAGGCTAGTTTCAAAGTACTTACCTGATCTTAGACTACTTTTTATGTTTTTCATGAATGTTTCCTTTTGAAAATGTTGAAAGCAGGCTAAGTTAAAAGTATTTACTTGATCTTAGGCTATTCTATGAGTTTTAAATGTTTTTCTATTGAAAGTACATCAAAAGCAGGCTAGTTTAGAAGTACTTACTTGACCTTAGATTATTTTTATGTCTTTCCTTAAGTGCATGCCAAAAGCAAGATAGTTTCAAAGTACCTACTTGATCTTAGGCTGCCCTTTGTTCCTTCATTTGTTTGATTTCCCTCACTCCATTTCTTATTGTTTCATTCCATAAAATCAACTTAAGGAGATCCTTTGACATAGATGAATTGCCCCATGGACCACCTGGAACCTTGCTGCTTAAACCTTTTTATGACTCCATATCCAAATGGATTAAAGATTATCCTTGCCTATCTTATTATCTGAACCATTATTTCACCTACTTTCACCTTCACCCTTCACAAATACTTCCTTCACCTTCATCTTATCCTTGCCCAACCAAAACCAAACAAAACCCTTGTTCTTAACAACTAGCCTAATATCATACAAAAAACCTTAAAGATAAATCAATATTTTCACTTATAGAGAGATCCATCTCTGGATTCAGGAGGGCTAGACCCTATAATCCCAAAGTGGTTCATGTGTAGGCTTTGCAGTTTGTATTTGCTAATCTTGCAAATTACAGAGACCCTAACATTCTGGAGACTTCGCTGGGGAGTTCTGAGTAAAATCCTTAAAACAAAAAACTTAACATTCAATGCAGTATAAGCAGCTCTTTTCAAGCACTACCAAAGAAAATGGTAATCATGATAGGACTTATTTGAATCAGTGACAAACTAAGTAAACCTTATGATTCTTATAGTGCCTTATCAAACCTTGAAGGAAACAACTAGCTAAGCCATAAGAGTAAACTATGTTTGTCTCATCACCATAGCTAAGTGTTGAAATAGATTTAGGATACTCTCATAACCTATAGGACTAAGAAAACTCAGAAAACCCAAAAACATTCTAGATTGGTATATGGTGGTGGACCATAAAACATTTTACCTCCAAAAAGAGCTAAACATTTCCACTTGGTGACTCCACAATCCTAAACATACCTAAAGACTCCAATGGGAAACCCATTACTATCATAACATCATACAAACTCAGTTAGGAAAACTTTAAGGATTAAAGTTTCCTTGCTAAAGATCAGTTAGCCTACTAAAGATTGTCATATTTGGTTAAACTTTTCTAAAATATCGGGTCTGAAAACATAGTATAGTGGCTTCTAAAAGAGTTCATACTAGAGCCTATCCTGACCCAAACCCTCCTGAGGTAGTTTTTGAGCCCCAAAGATGTCCTTTCCTTTCACCAAATTTCACTTCATTTCCTTTATCCCTTATTAATTATAGGCTTAAAAGATCAATAGGATTGATTAAAGTCACTTTAGGAATGCATATAATGACTGACTTGCTATATTTTCGTGGTTTTGTTGTTGTAGTAATTTTTGACTAGAATCAGCTACAGAATGTAATCATTCTGTAGCTAGTCGCCTATTCCGCAACTATCTTCATGTTCACACAGGTTACAGGTGTCACTTAAAGGAAAAACACATATGGTTGAATTCCACAACACTCCTACATCATTTCTTGCCCTCTACGAAGTCTGAGAAAAAATCTACAGGTGGTTATGCACGTGGAGGAGACCAAAATTAAGAAGTAGATTCCTATCAGGACAAGGACTCTACAGATGTCTTCAACAAAGTATGAGGCCTCCACAAGAGTTCTAATTTGATTTTTATTGAAAAAGACACTTATCCCTATTTCTCCTCCAGGGCAGTTATGTATTCCTCATATAAGAATAACTTGGGAAACCGAGAGACAGTGAGCTAGATTGATGTTTTGTTGTTAGATCTTAAAAGTCCGTAATACTCTGTTTTTGAAGTATTTTTCCTTTAAGGAAAGAAGTACAACTTCATTGCATGACATGAGGAAATCTTGAGGAGATTTTTATGCTAATCCGGTGGTAGAGGGCCCCTACTGCCCGAGAAGCTCTGTGCATATTGTTTATATAAGTAACTTTAGCTCTGTTTCATTCCTAATTCAAGCAGCTTTCTGAACTCTATGTTTTATGCTAACTTACATCGAATGTTACAACCAGTCTTTTTCTTATGAATTGTTCGAAAATACCACCAACACTGAATGAGAAAGAGCTGTAGTATCTCAGAGAATAATTGCATTTTAGTTTAGCTGTAGTATTTCAGAGGTTAATTACATATTAGTTCGGTTTTGTTTAATGTATTTTAAGTTTCATTAGCTAGTTGTATTATCGTTCTGTTAAAATAGACTTAAAGGCCTTCATTATTTACAAACTACTCTTGTTATTAATCTCTTCCAACACATCATCATATGGACGAGAATTAGTGATATCAGTTTGAGGTCTTGACTGTTCTGCAATTTCTCATAATTTTACAAATAGCCTTTTTCCAAAACTATTCCAAAATATTTCTAACCCTTGAATGAGGCTTAATAGTGACATTTTGAGTTGCAGAATGGATTAATTTCAGTGTCATAAGTTAATTTAGAGTAGGGTTCCTTACTATGCTACAGATAATCTCTTCCAAATGTGTTCCAACAAATTTCTAACCATGGATGAGATTTTTTGTGATATTGTAAGTTTTTGTTTACTTAGAAGAACCTCATTGCATTAAGATTATCCTTTTCTCAAGCTGTTCCAACATACTTCTAATGAATGAATTGGACTGAGTTCATGTTATGGGTTATTTTTCTTGTCAAGTTTTTCATTCGCTGTTCTTAAGTGCCATACATAGTTTAGAATAGATTTTGCTTTGTTTTAGTGTGACCAACAACTTCTCTTTGCCAACAACTTAGTTCTTTTCCTTTTATCATAAAAACACAAAACCAAAAAAAAAAAACACTAAACAAAACGAAGTAGGAAGCAGATACCTAGGCACATATAGTGCACTTCACTTCAACAGTTTACTATCCCTGGTTGAAAATTTATGACATCAGTTTAGGAACACTAAATTGAGTAGACAGTAGTTGATAATCCTGAAAGCATACTTAGGAAGTCTCCTAAGGCTAAAACTTCAACTATTGTCAGACCAATCCAAAGAGCTAATTCTATTCCTGAGAACCTTGCAGCTCTATAAGATTCACAAGTTGACTTGAGAAACCCATTCAGAACTAGGTCAGTTGATGATATAGATCAGATAGATTTTGAGTCTCCTACTTCATCCCAAGATAGAAGTGAACATCCTGGTAGCAGAGAATCTACCCCACCTAATTTGGATTTCCTTCATAATTTTTGTTTCTCTCATCCTAGATCTGCTCAACAATCTCTTGCTGGTCCCTCCACTTCTGTTATCCACAGACCCACTATCAAAACACTCCATTTCATCCCACTTTCCCTCTTGTCAATCCACCCCTTGTAAACCCCCCACTTTTTCCACAACCTCCTATCATGGCAACATGGTATGCCCCTTTAGTCCTTCCTTTACCTATAGTCAATCTGCCACATGACTATTAGTCCAAGATACCATCGTTTGATGCCAATGGTACTACTACTACTTCACAACATGTGGACAAGATGAATGACTATTTTGATAGGAATGAGATTGATGATGAATCTGTTAAACTTAGATTACTTGCTCAAATTTTAGGGGGAGAAGCAAGAAAATGGTTCAAAGGCTTAACCCCTCATAGTATTAATGATCTCCAAGCCCTCCATCAATTATTCTTAAACAAATGGGAAGTTAGAAAAAACCCTCTCCAAATACTTTCAGACTACAAAAATCTCAAAAGAAACACTGGGGAAAGTGTTCAAGCTTATAGCACTGTGTTCAATAGTGTCTATAATGCACCTCCCCCAGACTTAAAACCTCCAAAAGGCTCAGCTTTAAACAAATTTCCTGAAGGATTTGATCCTGAAATGGCCTATCAGCTGAGAGAGAGAGATCCTTTGACTCTAGAAGATATGCAGAAATGAGCCTTAGCTGTCGAAGTAAATCTGATGGAGAAAAGAGCCAGGATGAGGAATGAAAAGAAAGTAACATTTATGGAGGAATCTGCACCCTCCACATCTAGCTCTAAAATGGAAAGGATGATGGAAGAAATGATGAAAAATATGAGCATACTTGAGAAATTTCAAGATAGAGAGAACCAATCAGCTCCCCAAAACAGAAATCAAAATCAAAATCAGAATTTTAGGGGAAACCAACCTCAAAACAAACCAAGAGAGGATGATCAACAGATTACACCTCATTTTCATCAAAACTATATAAATGAGGTTGAAGAAACAATTGAACAAACAGAGGAAGATGACATAAACATGTTGGGAGTAGATAGTGACCACTTTGATGTTCCTATTAATAGAAAACAAGGTCTATATACACCCTATGATGATGCAAGAACAGAGGATGAAAGTTATTATCAAGAGCTGGAAAATGTCATCATAAAGACTCTAAAATAATATGACCTTAGGAGTAAAAAGAATCAGGAAACTCCCAAGGTTAACACCTCTGTAAACTCTGCAAAAAACATCCTGGTGAATAAACCCAAAATTGTTAAACAAAAGGACAAAACAGTGGCTATAAATTCTAATCAAAACAAAGAGAAAGGCACTCAAATTAAGGAAAAACAGAGTGCATATCTTAGCAGCATTAGTACTTCAGCTAGTGCTCCTATTAAAACAATTTTGACCAATGTAAATAGAGAAAATCAACAAGCTGATTTTGCTGATAAAGTGGTGATTAACAAGGCTGAAACAAACATTGTAAAAAATCAGTTGCCTTTTAGTTTGGAATAGGAAATTGCCAAGATTAAAATCCTTGTTCCCCTTACTGAATTAGTCACCCAAGATGTATATAGATCACAAATTTTGAAAGCTTTCAACATAGCAGAAAATAATGACAATGTCAACCTCAATGATCACCAGCCAGAGCTCTTTTTGGTCCTAATATTGAGGGAAGATACCAAGAAGGGCCAGTTCCACCATTTTATGTTAGTTTGCAAATTCATGACAAAATTTTACACAATGCCATGCATGATTCAGGGGCCTCTCATAACTTAATGCCCAAATTATTAATGGAGAGTCTAGGCCTTGAAATCACCTGACCATACAAAGATCTATACTCCTTTGACTCTAGTAGAGTGAAATGTTTAGGTTTGATCGAAGACCTTTGTGTAAACTTAGCACAAATTCCAGCCAAGTGTTTAGTGATGGATATTGTATTGGCTGATGTACCCCCCAAATATGGTATGATGTTATCAAGATCATGGGGAGCTAAGTTACAAGGAACAATGCAAATGGATCTGAAATATGCTACTATCCTTGCTTTTAATCAAACTAGAAGACTTTATAGGGAATCTCACAAGCAATACATGGTCAGTAGCCAAGAGAGACCTGAAAAATCTCCTTTTTATTCTGTGCACACAGGCCTTGACTCATTTATTCTCTTCAATCATGAAACATTTAATGAGCAATAAAAATTAACTGACTTAGTAGCCATCCCTCACTGTAACATGGTGGCAGACACAGAAAATGAGGAAGACGAGATAGAAGCATCAAAACAGTTTTCTAAATCAGAAAATAACAACAAACAAATCACAAGTTTTGGGCTACAAAACGGTCATCCATTAGTTGTCAACCTTGAGAATCAAGAGAAGAGTCCTTAACATAATGAAGAACATGAGGAACTAGATCAATTTCAAAATAGTGTTGACTTACAGGAACAATCTAAAAGAAAACAAGATAAAGAGGATAGTAGTCAAAATAGTCAATCTGAAACTAGTCCTCTTTGGAGTATGAAATTTCATGGGTCTTGCACTAGAAATGATGCAGGAGCAGGCATATGGATACACAACACTGAAAATAATCATGCTGAAGAGAATTCCTACAGGTTAAGTTTCCAGTGTACAAATAACATAGCTGAATACGAAGCCCTCCTTTTAGGCCTGCACTTATTGAAAAAAATTAGGGGCCAAAAGAATAAAATTTCATGGGGATTCAGAGTTAATTATTAGGCAAGCGAATGTGGAATATAGTGCCAAACACCCCAGAATTAGAGCCTATAGAAATGATTTCATGGAATTATTAAAAACATTTGATGAATTCCAACTTATCTTTGTCCCAAGAAACCAAAATATCCTCGACAATGGTTTAACCTTTACTGCTAGAACTTGTCTAACACCTTATGAAACCAAGAAATGTACCACCCAAGTCAAATTTAGACCATTTGTCCCAGACAATGAAAAATACTGGCAAGTTTTTGATGGAGATAAACAAATAAAAGACTTCCTGTAGTCCAGAAATGAATTTGAGTTGCCAAGTTCAGATTCAGATTATGAACCAGACTGTCCTATTGAAGAAAACCCACTTGATGAAGAAGTAAAGTCTCCAGAGATTGTTGATATAAATCTGATATCTAATAAACTTGAACATACAACAGAAATCAGTGCAGATTTAGAAAAATAAGACTTAGAAATGATGCAATCTAACACTCAAAACTTGCCAGAAGGACTGGTCCCATTAGAAGAATTGTTTGATTTCAATGATGTTGGCAAAAAACCAAAACTGGAACCTATTGAAACTGAGGTAGAAGAATGTAACATAGGCAGTGATCAAAAGCCAAAAATGATTAAACTGTCTAAAACCTTACCAGCTCATATAAAACTAAAATACATTGAGCTCTTCAAGAAATTTTCTGATATATTTGCATGGAGTTATGAGGATCTAAAATCCTATGATACAAAGATAATTTAGCATAAGATACCCCTTAAGGAAAACCAAAAACCTTTTAAACAAAAATTGCGCAGAATTAACCCTGTTCAATTACCTCTGGTAGAAAAGGAAATTAAGAAAATGTATGATGCTGGAACTATTGTTCCTATTAGATACTCAGAGTGGGTGTCTAATCTTGTGTCAGTTAGGAATAAAACATGAGAGATTAGGCATTGTATAGATTTTAGGAATTTAAACAAAGCCTCTCCGAAGGAAAACTACCCTTTACCCAAGATGGATCATATTTTACAAAGGGTAGTTGGTTCTAAAATGATTTCTTTGTTAGATGGCTTCTCAGGATACAATCAGATATTAGTACATCCTAATGATCAACTCAAAATAGCCTTTACTACACCTTGGGGTAATTTCATGTATGTGAAAATGCCCTTTGGTATAATGAATGTTGGTGCTACATTTCAGAGAGCCATGGATATTGCATTCTCAGAAGAATTAGGCATCTTCATCATTATTTACCTTGATGATATCACTTTTTTTTCCAAAACAAATGAAGAACACCTATAACACTTGAGAAAAGTCTTTGAGAAATGCAGGAAATTTGGGTTATTTTTAAATCCAAAGAAAACAATGTTTGGTCTCCAAGAAGGCAAACTACTTGGACACATCATATCAGAAGAGGGAATAAAGATAGATCCAAAGAGTATTGATGGTATATTGCAAATCAACCATCCTAGAAACATCAAAGAACTTCAATCTTTCATAGGGAAGATTAATTTCTTGAGAAGGTTCATACCCAATCTGGTTGAACTCCTTAGAAACATAACAAATATGCTCAAAAAGGAAGAAGGAGTTAAATGGACCTTAGAAGCAAATAAATCATTTGAACTGGTAAAAAAAGCATTAACCAAAACACCAGTTCTGATTAGTCATTATTTTTCAAAGGATTTTTTCATTTTTTTATTTGCATCAGAACACACAGTAGTTGTTGTCCTATTATAGAAAAACATGAAGGGACAAGAGGAGCCAATTGCATTATTTAGAAAGGCACTAAGAGATGCACCTATGAAGTACAATATCATGGAAAAACAAGCCTTTGCCTTAGTCAAAGCCTTAAAAGACTTCAGAGTTTACATTTTACATTCCCACATAATTGCATTTGTGCCTATTTCAGTTGTAAAAGAAATTTTAACACAAGATCCAGATGGAAAAAGAGGAAAGTGGATAGCTATGATACTTGAATACGATTTAGAAATCAAGCCCACTAAGCTCATAAAAGGCCAAGGACTAGCAAGATTAATGGCTGAGTCTAATTTTGAAGCTCTTGATATAAACATGATAGATGCATTAGATGAACGAGAGGTGTTGTCAACTCCCATTATTTAAGATCATTTTCTATTTTCATCTTCGTATGCTGATATTTTATATGTTTTACTCAATCTAAATACACCTCCTAGTTTTTCTAAGACAAAGCAAGATTTCTAAAGTTAAAAGCTGTTAATTACTGCATTTTGGATAAATCTATATATTGGAAAAATGCTAGTGGATTATTTCTTAAATGTTTTCCTAAGAATGATGCATATAAGATCAAGCATGAGTTCCATGAAGGAGAATGTGGAGGCCATCCCTATTGGAAAACAACTGCCAATAAAATCCTTAGATCTGGTTACTATTGGCCCACCCTCTTTCAAGATGTTCATAAGATGATTATTTCCTGTCACAAATGCCAACTCTTTGAAGGCAAAAGAAAATTGCTTCCCTTACCTCTACAACCAATCACTGTTGAAGCTCCTTTTCAACAGTGGGGTCTAGATTTCATTGGGGAAATCCATCCAGCCTCATCTGCCCAACATAGATGGATCCTCACTACAACAGACTACTTTACCAAATGGACAGAAGTCATCCCTTCTAGGCAAGCCAATGACTATGTCGTTATAAAATTCCTTGAAACTCATATCCTATCTAGATTTGGCTGTCCTAGGAAGATTATCACTGACAATGCTGCTGCATTTGGATCCAAAAACATGGTTGAATTCTGTCATAAATATTAGATTACATTCGGCCATTCTACTGCTTATTACCCTCAAGGTAATGGGTTAGCAAAATCCTCAAACAAGAGTTTGGTAAATATAATAAAAAAGTTGTTGGAAGACAATAAGAAATCATGGCACACAAAGCTATTACATGCACTATGGGCTGACAGATTAACACTTAAGAAATCAATTGGAATGTCACCCTACCAGCTAGTTTATGGGGAAAATGTAATTTTTCCAACCAGCCCAGGAGTGCCAGTCATGAAGCTGATCCAAGAAATACAGTCTGAAGATAATGATATGAAAAGAAGAATCAATCAGACTATACATCTTCAACAAACCAGAGAGGAAGTCTACAACAGAGCACTACACAAGCAAGAAAACATCAAGAAGTTGTTTGATAAAAGGACAAAAGCCAGTGATTTCGGCATTGGCGACAAAGTTTTGAGGTGGGATTCTAGGAGAGAAGATAAGGGAAAAAATGGAAAATTTGATAACTTATGGTTAGGCCCTTATCTCATTCATTCAATTGCTGGTAACAATGCATATTTCTTATAGGAATTGAATGGAACTGAACTCTTTGGAGGTACTATCAATGGCAGGATGCTCAAACATTATTTTTCTTGACTGTACCAGTTTGAAGCTTTTTATTTTTTCCTCATTGTAAATATCATATCCATCATGCATTCAAAGTTATAAAAAGAAAAAATACAAAAAAAATAGAAAAGAAAAGAGGGCATATTTAAAAAAAAAAAGGGTACAACCCCATACCAAAAAGAGAAATAAAATTTGAAAGTGTGCAAGCTCAAATGCCACTCCTAAAAACACACTCCTAGTTAGTCATACAACCTAATCATGACTAATTAGTTTTTCAATTTACTACTAATAGATTAGTGAATTATATCAGCCAAACATCATAATCTTGGCTTATCAGTAAGGTAGATTAGGATAGGAAAACAAAGGTTCAAACAAGCTCAAAATCTGAACCTATGAATTTCAGAAGAAAGAATGGCTCTAATTAGATTAAAACTTGAGCCAAAGAGAGAAAATAAACTGGTTCCAATATACTCAAAACTTGAACTAAATGAGAAAGAAAAACATCTCAAAAAAGCCTAAAAACAGAGCCGAAGAAATAATGAAGGATGTTTTAGTTTTCAGATCTTAAGCCTTCAACATTTTGCTTTAATTTTCTGCAAATAAAAATCTATGTGCAACTTGTTTTTATGCCATAGATCAGCAACAAGTTAGACTGCTTAATCCTGACTTGACTGCTTTTCAATTTCTATTTTAGAATATAGAGAATAAAAATCTGTTAGACAGTCTAATCCTAACAGATAGTAGCTAGGTAGAGAAACTTATGAGTTCAACTTCTTAATCTGAACTCATGGAGGAATAAGAGTAGACTTAGATTAGTTTCTTGTTTTCAAAAAGAATAAAATGTTGATGTTTAAAGGTCTGCAAGTCCAAATGCACCTTTTTGAAGAAAAAATGTTAGGAAGTAGGTTGTGTAGGTAGTTGAATGGGAATTTTTTTTTTTGATATATCAAGTTCTAATCATTTCTGTTAGCAGTTGATAAAAAGGTTGTCAGGGTGAAAAAGCCACTGATCTACATCCAGAGAATATTCTTCTGAGGTTCTTGACACCTCCAAGGAGCTGACATCCCAAGTTGGAGCCACTGTTAGCTACCTATAAAATTTTTTCATACCAAATGGTGGCTAAATCATTTTAGCCTTCAAGAAACAATTTCATATCCAAAGTGTGAGTTCTTGAAGTCTTCTGATGAGAACTACCCTTTGATTTACTCTTCACTACTGTTTCCCTCTTTATCCTAAAGTACCTGTTGTTTTACCAAGAGAAAACTGCTTAAGAGAGCCCATTTTCCATCATTTTCACTCCTCCTTTCACCCATTTTTCCCTCTTCATAAAATCCCTCAAAAACCCTTCATCTAACCTCTAAAAAATTCCAAAACCATTTTTAAACCTTATATTCCCCTTTGTTTGGTTTAAAAAACCCTTTTTTCCCCTTATCGGAACCCTCAAAATCCTTCAAAAATCCTCAAAAATCCTTAAAAAACTCCATTTTTGCTTTAAGGCCTTAAGCCCCTTTGGCCTAAGCTCCAGCTCCTTTTCCTGCATAAGACCTGGACCCATAACCTAGATTTAACCCCCATTGCGCAATCATAATCGGGGTTTTCTATTTCCTTATTGCCTTTTACTTTTGAAAAACTCCGATTGCAATAAGCCTTTTTATTTTAAACCCCCGATCTCCTTGCCTTCTTCACATAACCCAGAGCCTCACAATCGGGTGCTAAAAGGTCTAAAAACCCTTTCCTAAACCTTATTTTCTTTTGTTTTTTATAAACCCAACGTTATGATTTGAAACAAATTTGGGCCATCGATCTCTGCAGATCAACGACCATCGGCTCATCGCATTTCAAATCCACATGAGTCCTTCCCTTTTCTGTCCCTTTCAAAGTTCCGATGCGATCCCTCCGATTCAATCTCAGCTGTCAATCATCCTTCTGATCCGACGATCAGCGCAACATCTGTTGATCAGCTGTTGTCATTGATGTCAACCCAAGCAGCACTAGGGGATAACCTAATATTTCATGGGAATTTTGACCTACCAAATTAATATATTCTAGGTCAATAATTATTTTTATGGTTTCTACTTGTCGAGATGTTTCCATTGATATATGGAATGCCATGTAATTTTTCACGGTTTGAGAGATATTCATGTTTGAAGTTTGTAACCCCAGTTAGTGGGCTAAAACCCCATGGGGTTGGGGCATGGGTCATTGAAAAGTCATAATTAATAATTTTTTTATGCTCATAAAATATTTCCCATGTTCACTTGTTGAAGCCCCTCTCAACTTAAGCATTCATATAAATTGTGATCTTCATTTCCTCCTTATGCAAGGGATTTGGCCATCTGAAACAGGTCATCGTGGAATTTTCGCTCTAAATTTGTTTCTACGAATGTTCAAAAGCTGAAATTTTTATGATGTGAAGAGAAAATCCTGAGGAAGCTGCAGTAAAAATTTCAGATCAAGGTGCACAATATTTTTGGAGATATGATCTGTGGAAGTCAGGGTTTTTGCAGGCTCCTGAAATTCATCTCAAAGAAGTGACCTTGGTAAAATCTTCATAATGCTCTCTCTGAGTATCAGATTCGAATTCTGTAAAACGTGGCAGATAGTGCACAGTCTATAATTTTCTCTCTATCAATTGCACATCCAAATGAAGAAAAAATGACATGTGGGATGCCGTAAAAGTGCACTCTGCTGAAACAGTCCATAATTAGGGCATTGTGAGAGATTGAGCATAAATCTTTCTTGAAGAATCCAAATTGGGTCAGACCTGTGGCATTGGAAATAAGACTCAAAGGACTACTACAGGACCAAAAATTAGATATTGATCAGGATCTGAAATAACATAGATACACCAGATTCAATATCGAGCTCCTAGAAGGCAAAAAAAATCTAGATCATGTGTTGTCAAGGGTTTCAAAGGACCAGAATTTCTACGACAGCAAAGAAAAGAAAGGTGCAGGAGAGGGTAGCATGACAAGACAATAACCAAGGTGCATAACAGAAGCAAGAAGCTCATCATATGAAGTCTTCAAGTGGGCAACATTGCATACAATCATTGTAAAGGTATCATTGTAATTAGTCATTGTAAATACATTATTGTACAAATTGCACTAGTATCTATCTGCCAAGGGTTGAAGAGGCAGTGTTGGGAGGTCTAGGATCATCATTAGGTGGTTGTGTCAAAGTTGGGGTTATGGTCTAGTATATCTTCTTCTTCTACATCATTCTATATCATTGTAAAGTGGACCATTTTCCCTTGTACGGGAGTCCATTCTTCTTTTATTCTTCTATAGGGTGGTAGGGTGGTGCTAGGGTGAGTTGTAGCTCATTGGGTGTTGGGGCATCCGTTCAATTGACTACTGAAGAATCTCGGGCATTGGAGCGTCCATCCAGTGGGAGCTGGAGAAGAATGCTTTTCTAGATTCTAGGAAGTTGGAGCTTTATTTTCAATTGGAGTTGAATATTAAAGAATTATTAGAAAAGCATTACGTGGTTTTTGTCCCGGAGTGGGTTTCCACCTTAAAAACTGTGTGCATTTGTGTCCCTCTTGTTTGCTGCTATCATTGTACAAACACTGATAATAATTGAAGATTAACTAATGCTATAATTGAAAGAAATACTGATTCACCCCCCCTCTCAGTATTTCCAACAATTGGTATCAGAGCTTGGTTCCTTCAATAGCAGTTTAACAGCTGGAAGGAGGTCATGGAGCATACCAAGAATGGTGTACCTTTATTCAATGAAAATAATTATGCACTCTAGAAAGGAAGAATGGAGGTCTATCTCTTGGCGCAAGGTTACGAAGTATGGGACACTGTTCAAAATGGATTTACATCAACTACGGATGAACAAGGTAAGAAGAATCTGGTAAATGATGCAAAGGCAAAGAATATTATTATCAGTGGACTTATTGAATCTGCTTATCATAAGGTGTTGGGTTGTAAAACTGCCAAAAATGTATGGGACAAGCTTGAGAATATATATGCAAGTGACTCAAATGTCAAAGAAGCAAAGCTTCAAATATATAGAGCAAAATTTGAGCAACTCAGAATGAAAGAAGATTGCAACATTGCTGCATACTTCCAATACGTTGATGAAATAACCAATACTCTGGAAGGATTGGGAGAGCCAGTTGACGAGAAGAATATTATATGGAAGATTCTTAGAACGTTACCAGGGAGATTCAACCCAAAGGTATCTGTCTTAGAATACAGTGCAAATCTGGACAAACTCGGCAAGGAAGAATTACATGGAGTTATCATAGCATATGAAATGAGACTTGATGAAGAAAAGGGTACTTCAAATCTAGAAACTGCATTCGTTGCATCTAAGCAAACCAATAAGGACAAACAACCTTCAATTGAAATGACATGCACTTGCAAGTGTGAAGAAAAGGGAGATGATGGAGAAGGTCTTTCAGATGAAGAATATGCTTACTTTATGAGAAAAATAAAACCTGGTAAGGGAAAATTCAAAGGTAAACTTCCATTGATATTTTTAGGTTGTGGTGAGGTTGGGCATTTCATAGCAAAATGTTCGAACAAAAGTGATGGCAACTCAAAAGGAAAGAAAGGCTTTAAGAAATTCAACAAGCAAGGCAAAAAGAAAGGATCCAAAAGGAACTTTCTCTCTAAAGAAGATAGCTCATCATCCGATGAAGAAAGTGACAACAAAGAAGAAGCTAATGAGAAAGTATTGTTTATGGCCAAGCACAATAAACAAGAAGTATCAAACAATGAAGAAGAAGGGTTGACCATAGAAGAATTTTATGAGGAGGCAATCAAGCTTATAAAAGAGCTCAATGCTGAGAATATCCGTTCCAATACTCTTGAAGAACAAGTTCATGGTCTCAAAATTGAGGTTGAAGAACACAAATGTATTGAAGATTCACTTCAAAAGAAGTAGGAAGAAAGCAACCAAGAAAGGGAAGCATTATAAGCCGAAGTAGTCTCGCTGCGTAAGGAAGTGAAGAAGGGAAAAACTGTCCAAAAGTATGCCAATAGCTCAAGGGAATTGGAAGAACTCATCAACAATCAAAGATCTTACCATGACAGAACTAGCCTCGGTTACAAAGAAGAAGAAGCAGGACCTTCTACAAAAAAATACAATGAATCTATGAGATCTAACATACATGAAGACTTCATTGGATAAGATTTGCAAGCACATCTTTGGAAGACGATTCCTCGACGAATATTTTCATCTAGGTACCAACATGTTTTTCATCGCTATTGTTATGCATGTGGAAAATTTTTTCATAAAGCTGTAGAATGTCGCACGTACCCTAGGAACCAATACAATTCCAAGAGATTCTTCAAATATGAACCTCATGGAGCTCAACGAAACATCAATATATTTGAACATTTAAGAAATAATATGGAATGTTACAAATGTCAGAACTTTGGACACATAGCCAGAGACTGCAGACTTGAAAATCCTCCAGAAGAATCTTTGAAGCCACAGAATGAACGAACATGGAAGAAGAAGAAGACTGATAATTGTGCTCTCGCTCTCAAGGCTCAAAAAAATAAAGATGTGTGGTATGTTGACAACGGTTTCTCAATGCATATGACTGGAGATAGAAAAAAATTTGTATCTCTGAAAGAGAAGAAGGATGGAACCATATCCTTTGGAAATGATGGATCTTCGAATGTTATGGGATCAGGTACCATCACTCTTCAAAGCAAATATGTTATAGCCAAGAATGTTCTATTGGTCGAAAACATGAATCACAATCTGCTCAGTGTTGGAAAAATGTGTGATCAAAGACACACAATGCTATTCAACTCCACAAAATGTGAAATCAGGAAAGGCAGGTATGGTAAAATTGTGGCTACAGCAAGTCGAGCTCCAAACGACATATATGTTCTGGATGAAGCAACTAAAGCATGTCTACTAGCTAAAGAAGATGAAATTTGGTTATGGCACAAACGAATGGGTCACATAAACTTTGACAATCTTGTCAGGATAAGAAAAAAGGAAGCAGTACGAAAAATGCTGAAAATCTCAAAACCTTCCAACACACTATGTGAGGCATGTCAGCATGGCAAGCAAACAAAAGTCCAATTTAAAACAAAAGAAAATTTTTCATCACATCCATTGGAATTGATACATACTGATCTATGTGGTCTTGTGAGAACAAAAGGCTTTGACAGAGAATTAAATTTCATGTTAATGATAGATGACTATACCAGGATGACAGCCGTCAATTTCCTAAAAAAAAATATGAAGCATTTGAGTGCTTTAATATCTACAAGGAGTTGGTTGAAAATGAAATTGATTTGAAAATAAAGTGTTTAAGATCAGATAATGGTGGAGAATTCACTTCCAAATTATTTCAGCAATACTGTGACGAAAATGGAATAAAAAGGCAATTTTCAACAGCATGAACACCATAGCAAAATGGAGTTGCTGAAAGAAAGAATAGAACTATATAGGAAATGGGTAGAATAATGTTGAAGGACTCAAAATTGGATGAAAAATTTTGGGTTCAAGCAATTGATACGAAAGTATTCATTATCAACTGAAGTCTTCTAAGAAATAATTGCAACAAGACTACATATGAATTATGGAAAGGAAAACCAGCTAATGTAAAATATTTCAGAATCTTCAGAAGTAAATGTTATATCAAAAGAGAAGAAAAAAATTTGGGTAAGTTTGAATCACGTGTTGATGAAGGTATCTTTGTTGGTTACTCATGCAAAATAAAGGCCTATAAATGCTATAATCTAAGACTAAAACAGATAGTGGAGAGCAGAAATGTTACATTTGACGAAGATGGTGTTCTAGCGAGTAATGATGAGGATTGAGAATCTTTGAAACTTGAGATAGAGGCTGAAAAAGACACAGATAAAATTGTATAACAAGAAGAAACTATCAACGAGGAAGAAGTAAACAATGATCATCAAGATATACTAGAACAACAACAAGAAGCTCCTCCAAGGAGAACAAAAGAGTGGATTCAAAAGAACCATTCATCAAATCAAATCATTGGTGACATAAATGAAGGTCGACAGCTTCGTTCATCACAACAAGCTCACGTTGCTTTTCTAGCAACCTTTGAGCCTAGTAGTTTTGAGGAAGCCAACCAAAATGAACATTGGGTAGCAGCTATGAATGAAGAATTGGATCAAATTGAGAAGAATAACACCTGGGAATTAGTTCCACGACCAAAAGATAAAAATGTCATTGGGACTAAATGGGTGTTCAGGAACAAATTGAATGAAGATGGGCAGGTTACGAGAAACAAAGCAAGATTGGTTTGCAAAGGCTATGCACAAGTGGAAGGAATTGATTTCAATGAAACATTTGAACCAGTTTCCAGAATGGAAGCCATCTGAATGTTTCTTACCTATGCATGTTCAAGAAAAATAAAATTCTACCAAATGGATGTTAAGTCAGCATTTCTAAATGGAGAATTAGAAGAAGAAGTTTACATCGAACAACCTAAAGGTTTTCTACTATCACAAAAAGAAGACTATGTCTGCAGGTTAAAGAAGGATCTATATGGTCTCATGCAGGCTCCTAGAGCATGGTATGCTCGTCTTGATGGATATATACGTCAAAAAGGGTTCAAGAAAGGTACTGTTGATAGCAATATTTATGTACAAATAGATAAAGATAATTTAACAATCGTTGATGTATAGGTGGATGATATAATATTTGGTAGCAATGATGATCGACTAAGTAAGAAATTTTCTACAAAGATGCAAAGTGAGTTTGAGATGTCTTTACTTGGTGAGCTGACATACTTCTTAGGGCTTCAAATATCTCAGCAAGAGAAAGGAATATTTATATGTCAAGCCAAGTACATCAAGGAAATTATCAAGAAATTCAAAATGGAAGATTGCAAACCCGTCCTTACTCCGATGGTAACAGGTTGCAAATTGAGCATAGACGACTCATCTAAGGATGTGGATCAGAGGTTGTATAGATCTATGATTGGTAGTCTTCTATATGTAACAGCCTCTCAGCCAGATGTTATGCAAGCAGTTGGACATGTAGCAATATTCCAAGCAGCACCAAAATAATCACATATTATTGCCGTCAAAATAATTCTTCGATATCTAAAGGGCATAGAAGAATATGGCTTGTGGTATCCCAAGGGTAAAAATTTCATTATTCAAACCTTTACAGATGCAGATTGGGCAAGAAGCGTTGATGATTGTAAGAGTAATAGTGGAGTAGCATTCTATCTAGGTGGTTGTCTCGTATCATGGTTGAGAAAAAAGCAAACTTCAATCTCGTTATCTACAGCAGAAACAACATATATTACAGTAGCATCATGTTGTACTCAAGTCATTTGGATGAAACAAACTTTGCATGATCTTCAAGTACAATTCAGTGAGCCTATACCCATATTCTGTGACAATACTAGTGCCATCAGCATCTCCAAGAATCTTGTCATGCATTCAAAAACAAAACACATTCTGATCAAATATCATTTTGTTAGAGAACAAGTCACTAAAAAGAATATCAAACTTGAGTATGTTTGTACAAAAGAACAAATTGTTGATATCTTCACTAAACCTTTACCTCATGAAGCATTTGAATATCTTCGTCAAAAGCTTGGGATACTCCCAAGTTCTCATTAGATTACAGGTCTGCAGGACGGTTGTGTGTTAGGGGGAGTGGAAGTGTGTACAGGTCTGCAGGACAGTTGTGTTAGCGGGAGTGGAAGTGTGTACAGGTCCGCAGGATGGTTGTTTTTCAGGGGGAGCTACCCTTTGCCATTGATTTCAAAGTGGGAGAGAATGTTGTAGGAAGAGGTGTCATGATCGCAGGGGGAGTACTTGTGTTGCCATCAATGCCAAAGGTGGGGATTGTTGATCAGTGGTTGTCATTGATGTCAACCCAAGAAGCACCAGGGGCTAACCCAATATTGCATGGGAATTTTTACCTACAAAATTAATATATTCTACATCAATAATGCTTTTTATGGTTTCTACTTGTCGAGATGTTTCCATTGATATATGGCACGCCATGTAATTCTTCACGGTTTGAGAGATATTCATGTTTGAAGTTTGTAACCCCAGTTAGTGGGCTAAAACCCCATGGGGTTGGGGCATGGGTCATTGAAAAGTAATAATTAATATTTTTTATGCTCCTAAAATCCCTCTCACGTTCACTTGTTGAAGCCCCTCTCAACTTAAGCATTCAGATAAATTGTGATCTTCATTTCCTCCTTATGTAAGGGATTCGACCATATGAAACAGGTCATCGTGGAATTTTCACTCTAACTTTGTTTATACGAAGGTTCAGAAGTTGAAATTGTTACGAGGTGAAGAAGAAATCCTAAGGAAGCTGCATTAAAAATTTTATATGAAGGTGCACAATAATTTTGGAGATATGATCTATGGAAGTCAGGGTTTTTGCAGGCTCCTAAAATTCATCTCAAAGAAGTGACCTTGGTAAAATCGTCATAACTCTATCTCTGAGTATCAGATTGGAATTTTATAAAAAGTGGCAGATAGTGCACAATCTATAATTTTCTCTCTATCAATTTCATACCCAAATGAAGAAAAAATGACATGTGGCACTCCGTAAAAGTGCGCTCTGCTGAAACAGTCCATAATTAGGGCATTGTGAGAGATTGAGCATAACTCTTTCTTGAAGTATCAAAATTGGGTAAGACCTGTGGCATTGGAAATAAGAATCAGAGGAATACAAGAGGACTGAAAATTAGATATTGAGGATCTGAAATAACAGAGATACACCAGATTCAGTATCGAGCTCCTAGAAGGCAAGAAAAAGCTAGATCATGTGTTGTCAAGGGTTGCAAAGGACCAGACTTTCTATGGTAGCAAAGCAAAGCAAGGTGTAGCAGAGAGTAGCATGACAAGAGCAGCAACCAAGGTGCATAACAGTAGCAAGAAGTTCATCATATGAAGTCTTCAAGTGGGTAGCACTACATACAATCATTGTAAAGGTATCATTGTACTTAGTCATTGTAAATACATTATTGTACAAATTGTACTAGTATCTATTTGCCAAGGGTTGAAGAGGCAGTGTTGGGAGGTCTAGGATCATCATTAGGTGGTTGTGTCAAAGTTGGGGTTATGGTATGGTATATCTTCTTCTTCTACATCATTCTATATAATTGTAAAGTGGACCGTTGTCCCTGGTACAAGAGTCCATTTTTCTTTTATTCTTCTATAGGGTGGTAGGGTGGTGCTAGGGTGAGTTGTAGCTCATTCGGTGTTGGGGCATCCATTCAGTTGACTACTGAAGAATCCCGGGCATTGGAGCGTCCATCCAGTGGGAGCTAGAGAAGAATTCTTTTCTAGATTCTAGGAAGTTGGAGCTTTATTTTCAACTGGAATTGAATATTAAAGAATTATTAGAGAAGCATTAGGTGGTTTTTGTCCCAGAGTGGGTTTCCACCTTAAAAACTGTGTGAATTTATGTTGCTCTTGTTTGCTGCTATCATTGTACAAACACTAATAATAATTGAAGATTAACTAATGCTCTAATTGAAAGGAATACTGATTCATCCCTCCTCCCTCAGTATTTCCATCAACATCGCATCGCAAATTTTCCCCTTTATTCTTTCCCTTTTCCTCCTCCGACGTAGATCCTCCGATTTAATCTTAGCCATTGAATCAACAATAACCGACGGTTGAGATTCAATCGCGCTCTACCCATAAGCCCTCCGTCATCATCCCCTCAATTCAATCCTGACTGTTGATCCCTCATACTGATCCGACAGCCAATGCTTAATCGCGCGCCACAAACTCAAAAACTTCGATGCGATGAACCTTTCTACTCCGATCCTCTGATTTAATCCTAACCGTTCATTCCGCCAGATCCAACGGCCAACGTTTCATCACATCGCGCCCTCATATCACATAAGCCTCCATTTTCCCGACCTCCGATTTAACCTCCACCGTCGATCTCTCTTCAGATTGGACGACCCACGTCGCATCGGCAAAACACAAAGACTTAGTCCCTTTCCTTCTCTTCTCTGATATCGATTCCTGATTTAATCTCAGTCGTCAAATCCGCAAGAACCGATGGCTGAGATCGTATCGCACTCCGTTCATAAGCCCTTCATCATCAACCCATCTTCAATCTCCGTCATTGATCTCTATCATGATCCAACGGCCCTCATTTAACCCACCGATCTCCTCCTCTGTACTCCCGGTCCCACCACTAGCGTCCCCTTTACCTGTCATTTTCACTGTTTTCCTATGTCTTTGCCCATGGGTAAAGTTTTACATTTTAACATTAAAAGCCATGTTTTCATGCATATTCAGTTTAAACCTTGGTTTTCGTGGTATTATGCCTTTCTCCACCATGGGCCCCACATACTCTTTACCCCGCAGCTCTTCATCCATCACGCTCAACCCACACCGTTGGATCTGGAGCCTCCAATCCAATGGCCCAGAATCAATCTCGCGTAATTTTTGATCCCTTCCCACAGTGCACAACTATTACACGATAAAAGTGGTTTTATAAATCCACGTGTCGAACGATGACCTATATTGCGTTCCAAAATCTAATACCGCCTACCCCCCCAGAGCTCGCGCAAAAACCATTAATGGTTTTCCACTATACCGCTCTCTCCGCCAACATTTCTTTTTTCATCTTTTAATCTTGGCCGTCGATCTCTGAGATCAGACGGCCCTATTTTAATCTCTCCCCCATTCACTTTTCAGCCAAAACTTATTCCAAACAACTTGATCAAGCCATCTTCACTGCTGATCTTTCTAATCCAACGACTCTCATTCTCCCTCGCACCCAAAGCCTCCAAAGCAGTTCTCGACCTATTTTCGTAGGATTTTCTTAACTTTTGTGTGTTTTTTGCAAGTTATAAAGGTTTTTTCCATAGTCTTAAAAGAAACGAAAGGCCAGGGATGACGATCCAGAGGCCAATATTCACGTAGAAAGGGAATCTACAGGGTTCAAATGTGTGTTTCTACTCATGCCTCATGAGCATTGGTGATATCATGAAACCCTTTAGGCACCTGCAAATAGCATAAATAGTAAGAATCAATTAATGAAAGAGTATCAGTGTTAAAGATGAAGATTATGGCTTAATCATGCCTGAAGACAGATCCAAAGAAAAATCCCTGTGTTTATAGAATCAGATCAGCTGAAGAAGCCTCCACTGCCACATCAGAGGCAAAAATATCCTCTTTAGCTACCAAAGCGCCACCTACAAGCTTTCATAAATTGAAGAAGGCATAGTTATTGCCTTAGTCAGTGGTATTTTTCTTAAAGAACCCAGAGTTATTGCAAATCCGCCTAAAGGAGTTTAAAGTCAATAAAATCTGCTAAGCAGCTAAATACTTAATGAAAACCAATTAATACAGAGTAAATATCAGAAAACTTCTCTGTTGATCCCCTCAAAGGCCGAGAGGCATTAAATTGTATTAATTGAACCTAAAGATCTTTTCTTTCATCCCACCTCCTCTTCCTTCTATAAATACTTCTGAAGAAGATGAGATGGAGGTTGGTCTCTTGATATCTGTTGCATGTAAATAGTTTTCTGAAGCTACTGTAGCCCTGTTTGTAATTGAAGATACATAAGCTGAGATGAGAAGTTTGAAGCTGTACAGACCCACTGGACTTGAAGATTGTAACTGGCTTTGAACATCAAATACAAATAGCTGATTTATGGGATCTTGGTCTATGTCAATGGTGATGTGTTTCTTATTGTAAATTGTTATTTTCTTTTTGTTTCCATTCTATCCACTTTCTATGATAAAGAACATCAAATATAGATTAGGATTTACTTCTTGAAGTACCCTAAATCTCACTGATAAGCTTTATCTATATGTTTTCTGTTGATTGTTTATTTAAAGATAATTCAATAGAGTGTGATCAGTCAAGGAATGTTGGTTAGCCCATGTTTTGCTGAGTGTAGCTTGAAATATTGTCTTTGAATGTTCTTGAGAAGTTTTCTAATTAAAGCTAAGCTAGAGAAGTTTATGGTTAGCCCTGTCCTCTGGTTTATCTCCAACAGTTGCTTTGAAGAGTTCCCTTAAGATTATGTTGAAAGTAGGCTAGTTTCAAAGTACTTACCTGATCTTAGACTACTTTTTATGTTTGTCATGAATGTTTCCTTTTGAATATGTTGAAAGAAGGCTAAGTTAAAAGTATTTACTTGATCTTAGGCTATTCTATGAGTTTTAAATGTTTTTATATTGAAAGTACATCAAAAGCAGACTAGTTTAGAAGTACTTACCTGATCTTAGATTATTTTTATGTCTTTCCTTAAGTGCATGCCAAAAGCAGGATAGTTTCAAAGTACTTACTTGATCTTAGGCTTCCCTTTGTTCCTTCATCTTTTTTATTTCCCTCACTCCATTTCTTATTGTCTCATTCCATAAAATCAACTTAAATAGATCCTTTGACATAGATGACTTGCCCCATGGACCAGTCTTGAACCTTGCTGCTTAAACCCTTTTATGACTCCATAGCCTAATGGATTAAAGCTGCTCATTGCCTATCTTATTAGCTGAACCATTATTTCAACTACTTTCACCTTCACCCTTCATAAAGACTTCCTTCACGTTCATCTTATCCTTGCCAACCAAAACCAAACAAAACCCTTGTTCTTAACAACTAGCCTAATATCATACCAAAAACCTTAAATATAAATCAATCTTTGCACTTATAGAGAGATCCCTCTCTAGATTCAAGAGGGCTAGATCCTAGAATACCAAAGTGGTTCATATGTAGGCTTTACAATTTTTATTTGCTAATATTGCAAATTACAGAGACCCTTACAGCGTGTACTCCTATTTTTATTCCAGCGATACCTCATAGTGGTGGCCTAGTTAACTGGCCACCTTTCTTCCCCTCAAACTCTAAGTCTGAAAATTAATTATTTTTGGCTATTATGAATGCATAGCAAGGGGTGAGAGCTTATACCTAAGTTTACCTGTTGTTTCCAAGGTGGTTGTAGGAGCTGGAGGTTTGAGACAAGCATTTTTAGATGTTGTGTTCTTCACCATATTCCTGTTCTATGAGTGAGTAGCTTGCTAAAGGAGAAAATTCCTGAATGAGCTACTAGTATTTGTATGTTGCTTCTCTCTGTTGTGGATGTTGCATGGGGTGCTTGAGATTCCGTGGGTGGCATTAATTTTCTCCTGTAGTTTGTTATGCAGCTTCCCTTGTTGTTTTTCTTGGCAGTCCATGAACAACTTTGTTTTTGAAGGAAATTCATGATGTTTGTGTTGCTTCTCTTGCTACATTGTGCTAAGGAATGGAGGAGTGTGGTGTATGGAGGTGATGGAGGAAGTTATGAAGATGAATGGAGTGAATTATGGGATGGACAGAAAGATAGACGAACGGAAAAGAAGATGAATGCTTCCCTATGTTTTCCAAAAACTAGTAACAACCTGCAAAACAGAAAAAACAGAAAGACACAGTGATGCAAATGCATTTTTTGGTTTTTTTATTTATATATATATATATATATATATATATATATATATATATTGAAAGAAATTGGGCTACCTCCATGGAGGTTTTCAACCCACAAACTTTCCTTGGGCGCCTCAGAGAGGTTTTCACCCATGGATCTTTATTCTTTTTTTTCTCTTTTTTTTTTTTAATTTTTATTTTTTTTAGCAAGTGAGCTTCCTCCGTTGAATTTTTCAACCCACAAGATTATTCTTTTTTATTATTTTTTTCTTTTAGGAGGTGTGGGAAACTATGGAGTTTCCCATCACATACACCTCTCTGCTTATTGAATTGATGAATTCTTCCTTTGAAAAAGGCTTCTTGTAAATTTTAAGTTTGTGACCATTGACAAGACGGGGGATCCCTTCCTCATCTATGGTCCTGAATTGAACTGCGCCATTATTTAATATTCCAAAATGGGGAACGCAACAATACAAATCATAAAATGAAAGCAACATCAAATATTTAACACATGAAACCATGAGAACAATATGGAGTCATAACATTATGTATTAGAGTAGAAAATCAATACAAAATAGTGAGGCATAAATCATATACAATGAGGAAACAAGCCTCCCATAAGCAATCACTGCCAAATATCAGTTGTTGTTACAATAAAAAATGGCAAAGAGAAATGATAGTGCAGTCATATTAAGCATAAATACAACTAGAGATGATACAATTATGTAAAAATACTGATATAGAACCCAATAGAGTCTAGACATACAGATCTGGGCACTAGATCAGCCTTCCAAGACAACCCAAGAGGGTTTCCAGAAAATGCACACAATGTGTCTATGTAAGTTGTAGCCCTAGGGATGAAGATATGTTGCAACAACAAAAATGAGAAGATATGGCTGAAGCTGATGTAGAAAACTACAGATCTTCTCCAATAGATCCTTTGGATGGAAGAATGGCTTCTCCAATGAAGAAATCACCTCCGAAGATAACCACTGCAACTACCGCTGCAAATCCTCCTAAAATAACGCAGATCTGGGATGAAACTACACTGTAGGGGAAAAATACTCATTAGACTACTGCTAAATATGTCAATAAAGCTCAAGGGATTCTTTATAGGCCTTCTAATGGATGGAAACCCTCCTCCTCTGCAAACCTAGCTCTTAAGACACCCAAAATGATCCTCCACTGCTGCACCTTGCAACACAACACAATATTCTGCAGAAATTGCACTGATGAAGAAAGTTGTAGCTTGGCCTTAAGCCTCAGTTTGGAGATGAAGTGCAATGCTCCTCCAAGAGTCCTCTCAAGGAAAGAGGTTGTATTCCCACTCAGGAACACCCAGTGCTAAATAGCACAAAAATCTCAACTAAACAACTGAAGGATGCAAGAAGTGTAAAAAAACCACATACAAAATAATAATCCAAAAACATAACCCCGTATGGCTACCATCCTCTTCCTTATATAAGCTATGAGATTCCTTGCCCTTTGCCCCAATCAATCAGGTCACTACCTCCATGCAATCAATCTCCCTCAAAAACTATGTTATTCCTCATTAAATGTCCAATCCTCCATAACAACGTTGTTGATTTGGTCAAAGTTGACCTATTCAACATGATCCAACCTTGTTCACACTCAAAGGTGATTTATTTAGCTGCTTAGAAGGTCTCATTTCACACTTGAAGTGTTTTTATTACTGCTAAGCAGATTTATGGGCCTCCCTACCCCTTTATTCACCTACCTAGTGAAAAAATAAACCATAATATTCCATTTAGCTGAAAGCCAAATTTCAGGAATATTACAGTCCTCCCCTCCAAAATGTTGCTTGTCCTCAAGCAACTGTAAGGGTTGAGAAAAACTCCCCCCTCCTCCTCTTGTGGCCTCCTCATCAAACAGTCTCCACCACCGCTTCATATATTCTACAAAAATTCTATCTCCCAATGGTTCCTCCCAAATGTGCAACTTGGCCTTTGGTGGATAAACCAAATGGCTCTCATTATGAGAAAATGGAAGGTCTATATGGAAACCTTCTTGCTGTCTAATGGCCTCCTCTAGGTAGGAGTGATGAAAATCATAAGGGATCTCATTCCCAATGAGATACTCCCATATCCATGCTATCATCCAAATAAAGTGAGCCATTCTTGGTAGCTCATAGAAACAATCACCAATCCCCTACTTATGCAATGTTTAGGGGTTGCATGGCTGAAAGTGAGAGATAAGTTTGTTCAGCTTACGCTGTCTCTCTCTCCATTTATGATAATTTTGGATTTGCTGATCTTGGGCTGTAATAATATAGTTCTCATGAAGCCAAAATATATTTGGAATCTCGTGATCCCATTCATTGGTTCTAGGAAGCCTTCTTGCCCACTCCTCCATGCACATAGTGAATAGAGTGTCATCACCATATGGGCTCCAAAATAAATAGGGACTAAGTGTCATATGACATCTTGGATGGTGACAATAGTCCCTCAATTGAGACCAACGTGTTCCTCTTCTTACTGTCTCAAAACATGATATGATAAGTGGCCATCCAACCACCTTCTTATTGTCACAAGCTTTTCAAAATCTTGAAAATGGTAGAGGACATTAGGTTTTGGCTGAATATGATCCAAGAAAAACATATCTTTCCCAAATTCCTCCATAAAGTGGTCATCCCCATCACTAAATGTAGTCCTAAAAGGACCATGAAATCCACAAAGAAGCTTTCTCTCTTGTGGAGAAATGTGCTGCAAATGCATGGTAAAGGAGTGCACATACATTGTTAGTTGATAAATAAGCATCAAAACACAATCTTTACCATATATTGTAGACACGTTGGTGAAGAGGTCCCTAGATGAACCTTCCCATTTCTCCATCAAAAGGGGAAGTGATTGAAACAACCTTGCAAGGTGGTTTCTTTCCTCCTCATACATCAAACAAGCTACATATCTCCTGATATGTTGGTGCACATATTATTGGAGATCCTCCCAATACAATCCCTCAATTAAGTCTACATGTCCTGAAGAGAGTGCCTCATATGCTACATGTAGAATCTCCTTCCTGAGCTTAGAGTCTCTAGTCAAATAAATCTGATCATGGAAATAAATGACTCCATCAACCACTCTATACCTCCCATCTATCACTTGCCCATCAAGAACCTTACATGTGAAGAGGTTCTTAGAACATTCCACCAATAGTTGGGACTCCCAATATGGATCTAGGCTTCCCAACAATGACAACATTGTAGAAATCTGAAATGAAGCTCATGTCACATCATAATTCCCCTCTTTGACATGCTTAATGCCAAAGCCACATGTTGGAGGACCCCACTTTTTCTGCCTCCCTTGTAGTTGATCTTGCCTAGGACAAGATTTAAGTACATGGTGGTCAACCTCCTCTTGGAAGGCATTTCCCATCCAAAACTTCCATAGTTTTTTCAATGCATGTACGAGTCTTAATAAACTCTTGTCATATTCAGAAATCTTCCTCATGTGTGGAAGTATCATTTGCTGCTCCAAGGCTATGGAGTGACCATTTGACACCATGCTCATGTCATCATAGATTTCTAAATCATTTTTTAGCTCAAATAGCTGAGTGGGAGATAGCAATGTCCATATCAAAAAATTGTTCACCCCTCCTTTGAACCCATCAAAGGTCCTCTGCATTGTGCTAGCTCCTCCCAAGGCTTCTTCCCTAGTCAAATGTGTCAATTCTACACCATGTTGAGAGAACTCTTTATTCATCTTCCAATCAAGGGGTCTCCTTGGTGGAATGCCTCCATGTAAAGAGACATCAAAATATGAAGTAGACTGTATAGGTGAGTGGACTAATTTGTCCCTTCCTTCACTATATAAATCAGTCTCCTTCTTCTTTATATAAACCCCTTGAAATAAAAAAGGGTGCATTCTCCCCATCCTTTGATACTGATCCACCTTTTCTTCTCCTCCTTTGATCAAGGTGTTACTACCCATCACTACTGCCGCATGCTTCTCCCTGGGGACTTTTTGCAAAGATGCAAAAGCTCCTCTAATTGAAGAAATAGCTTCATGCCCATATCCATGTGGTGATGGTTCTCCTCCCAAAGTGACAGCACTGTTACTTCCTTTCTACTCTTCCTCCTCATCAATATTTGAGAGTACCTCATCAACAATGAGAGACCCTGGATCTTGGTCTTCCCTTGAAGGAGGAATCTCCATGTCTTCCTTTTGAGAAGAAAGCTATTCCTGGAATGGGGATCTTGCCCTTGGCAAGGTATCATACAAGTTTATATCCCCCTTAATATAAATCTGAAGTGGAGTTGGTGCAATGGCTCTTTCCAAATCTTGCAAAGGTTTTGAATGTTTATGTTTTTCTATCTCAATCAAATATGTTTCAGATTGTTTTACATCAAATCTCTTCACTAATCGATTAATGAATCGTGCATAAGTAGCTATATTTGCATGGTTAAATGAAGAAGATTCATAAAACCACCAAGTATGAGCCTTACCTTCTAGATGCAGCGCTGCTATCCTAAGGGCTTCCCTTTTTGAAGCTTGATGTAGATGCAAATATGAGTCTAGCTGATCTATCCAATCCTTGGATGTGCATGTGGAGGACCCATCAAAATTTGGCAGAAAGAATCTATCTCCTTTACTTCTATTGTTATTGATGGGTCTTCTTTCTTCCTTGAGTTGGAAAAACTCTTGGAAGTTCAAGTGCTCCATGAATCTCCAAGATTGAGATTCATACTCTTGAAGATAGTCACTCAAAGTATCCTCCTTTGGTGCATCTTCTTCCTCCATCTCTCTTGCAGTAAATATGGGCATAATACTACATTGTGGATCAGATTGTGTGGCTGTATGCTCACACCCATCATGTAAAAATCTAGGGGTTGCTTCATATTCAATTCCCCTTGGATATTCCATGCACATCTCCCTTCTCATCTTCTTGATATCTCCCTTGATGCTCTGCATAGTCTGAAGAATAAGCTTTGAGAGCCCCTTTTCCTCCTTTCCTCCTGTTAGCCACCTATAAAATTTGATTATAGAAAAAGGTGGCTAAAACTGTTTGAAGCCTTCAAGGAACAAATTTTATTGCTAAAACGTGTTGGCTCTTGAAGACTCTTGAAGGCCTCATGCCTCTATCCAAATCTTCATTGTTGTTCCTGTCTTGAAAAACTCTGAAAATCCTGCTGATTCCCAAGGAAGAATACTGTTGCAAGCACCGTTGTCCTTTTCCCCCTTCTTCCAACACTAACCTCAACTTTGCTTTTCTTCTCCCATGAAATCGTTCAGTTTCATGTTTTCTCCCCTTTTCCCTTCATCAAAACCCCTTTGATAAGGTATAAGACCCTTTCTTAGCCTTATCGAAACGCACCAACTCCTTTGAAAATCATTGAAAAATGCCTAAAATCACATTTTCATATTATGGAATTAAGCCCCCTTGGGCTAAGTATTTAGCCCTCCCCTCCATACGCCCTGGTGCTGGAACTGAGCACCAGCCTTCCAAGCGCTTATCACATTGCCCAATTGCGATTAGCCCCTCATCTTTAACCCCCTTTCATATTATCTTCGATGCGCCCAAAGGCCCCGCATTCAGGCGCCAAGCCACATTGTAAATTAATATTTTAAAACCTTCATTTATATAAATTTGACATTTTTTATTATTTCCTAAGGTTTTCCACCGGTCCAAAGATCAAATCGATCTCCACCATCGATCTGATATGCAGATCGACGATGCGCAATCCATCGCCTGGTGGTCCCTGCCATCCACTCACCGTTGAAAAACCACGTTGTATCCATCGCACCGCTTTTGAGAGGGGGGCGGTATTTTTCATTTTGTAATGATTCCATACACCGCTTGACACGTGGCTTGAGCACTTTTCACAAAACCACTGTCCATCACGCGTTAAATATCGGACGTGGACCTGGCGCGATATTGACATCCACCGTCCGATCTAAGGCCACTCATCGGATGGTGATTGCTCACCGAAGAAGCCCGACGGTTAACCAGGATACAACGCAGTCATTAAAGAATCTCCTCCATCGATCTGATCTGCAGATTGACGGCCCACAATTCATCGCCCTGATTCCTCCGCTTTGACTTTTCGCCTCCGCTCCCTACCGTCGATCTCTGCACGATTGACGGCTCCAATTAAATTTATTTTTCCGCCTTTCCTTTGTATTCCTCCGATAAATCTCAATCGTTGGATGATACCATCCAACGGCCATGCTTCCTCCACGTGGCTTCTGAAGCAGTAAACCTACACATGTATGGATTTTATAATATTTGTTCTTTTTTTGCAGGGTTTAATGGTTTTTTTGCTATGTCTGAAGAAATTTCAGAAGCAGAGGGTGACGATCCTCTAGCCTCTGATCCATCAAAGAAAATCATTTACAGATTTCAAATTCACGTTTCATCAGTGATTCATGAGGCATTGATGCCATATCACCCCTGCGCAGCCCTGTACACCAGCAAAAAACATAGTAAATCAAGCACAATCAGAGAAGTATCACGGCCGAAGAAAAAATATATCAGGACAGAAAATTGAAGACAGATCTATAGGGATTACGGCTAAAAATGGATTATCAGAAGCCTAAAACACGGTTTAAAGAAGATCGTGAGTTTTTATATCAGACATAAAGCATACACTGCCACATCAGAGGCTAATTAAATTCCCAGCCACCGCAGAGCCACCTGCAGCCTCAAAGCAATCAAAATAAGGTCGAATTTATTACCATACCAGGAGGTATTTTGCATCAATACAGCTGAACAGTTATTTCAACCAAAGGAAATTATTGTCAGCTGTCAGCAGAAGTTATTACAAGGATAACAAGGAGCGTTGAAGTGAAAAAATTCTTTCCAGCAAACCTAATAGTTAATGTAAATGATTTTATACAGAGGACACCTATGTAAGTTGCTTCATTGAGCCCCCAAAGGCCAAGAAGCCATTTAAGTCTGTATTAATTATTTTTAGAGATATTTATCAGAGTCCACCTCCTCTTTCTTCTATAAATACTACTGCAGAAGAAGAGTTGGCGTTGGTTGATCACTAGTTGTAATATTGGAACTCTCTGAAATAATACATAGTCTATTGAAGTTGAAGAAGAAATTGAACTCTTGAAGCCCTGATGATGTTGTTGCATGCTTGTTACTATGAAGGCTCTATCATTGGATCCATGAGCTTGGCTGTTGGTGAAGTATTCTGAACTATTTTATGTTTTCCCCTGTTTTCATTATGTTCCATAATTTCTTACTACAGTAGGTTGAAATTTTTAGGCTAAGAAATGACTCTTGGAAGCACCTTAGACCTCTTCAACCTTCACTGTTTCATGTTTTCTTTTTCTGAAGTATTTTAGAGTCTTTAACCTCTCTCTTTAGTCTTCCTACTTCTTTATTTCCTTAATAGTTCGAATAGTTGGTTTCAACATGATTTATGGTTTTCCCTGCTTGTTTGCTGCCACTTAAAAACTTTTACTGAAGTCTCCCTTTGAAGTTTCCTATTTACAGTGAGTCAAGGAGGTTTGTTCTGATCTTTCCCTTTGTCCTTGCTTAAACAGTTGTATTAAAGGTCTTTATAGTTGTAATCATAGATGTGTTAGATGTTCCCTCTTCTATGACTGCAATTATCAGTGAATCTTTTATGTTTTCTAAGTCATTTGAAATAAAATCTTTGAGGAAATAGGGTGTTCCTCGAATCTTAGATTTCATTTTAAAAGTTGTTTTGAAATCATTGTTTTCTTAAAGGTGTGATTTGTAGAATTCATGGTTAGCCCTGTATTTCAAAAAGCTCTTTATTGTTCAACCTATGTTTTCAAATTCCCTTTGTTGAGAATTAAACTTCTCTTTCCAAATCATTGATGTCCATCTCATTTCAAAAACCAAAGGATCCTGTGGCCAAGTTAGATTTTCCCTCTGATATCCCATATCCATTGATAATTTTGTCATAACCTCTTTTTGACTCCATTGCCCAATGAAGCTACTACTTCCTCTTTCTACCTACCTTTCCTAGACCTTTCATATTCTGTTGTATCAATTCAACCAAACAAACAATCAAACACCTGCACTTAATAACTAGTCTAAAACCAATACTCTAAGCACACAAGATAAACCTTTGCAAACAAACATTTGAGAGATCCCTCTCTGAGAACAGGAGGACTAGATCTTGTAACTCTAAAGATTGGTTCTGATGTTGCCTTGTCTTTTGATTTTCCAAACTATCAAAACACGGGACACCAACATAATGGCGATCACGGTGGGACACTGAGTAAAATCTGCAAAACAAAACACTCACTGTCTAAGTATAACATAAGTAACCTTCTTCAAGCACTACCAAGCAATGGTAATCATGATAGGACCTTTTGAATCAGTGACAAACTAAGTAACCCTTAGGATTCTTATAAAGCCTTATCAAACCTTGAAGGATTGAGTTACCAAGCCAAAAGAGTGAACTCTATGTGTTTTGACACCCTAGCTAAGTGTTAAGACAGATTTAGGACACTCTCATAACCTGTAAGATCATAAAACTCAGAAAAACCTAAAACATTTCAGTTTGGCTTCATAATAAACTTGGTGGTGGAGCCATCCAATATCTTACTGCTACTTAGCTAAAAATTTTCCACGGCGACTCCACTAGCGATGAAGCCTATTTTAGTGGGTATAAACTTAGTTACATTGAAAAACTTGAGGGAAAATCAGGCTCTGTATTGACTTCATAAATTTAAATAGAACCTCCTTAAAAGACAACTACTCCTTACCCAAGATGGACCATATACTTCAAAGGGTAGTTGGGTGAAGAAGGATTTCCCTCTTAGATGGGTTCTTGGGTTACAACTAGGTGTTAGTGCTCCCAAGTGATCAAATCAAAACTTCTTTTACCACACCTTGGGGCACCTTTATGTATGTCAAAATGCCTTTCGGATTAATGAATGCAGGGGTAAATTTCCAAAGGGCCATGGACATAGCCTTCTCTGAATATATTGGCTATTTCATAATCATTTACCTTGATGACATAACCGTTTTCTCAAAAACCGATGAAGAAAATTTGATTCACCTAAGAAAAGTTTTTGAGAAATGTAGGAAATTTGGCTTGACATTGAATCCCAATAAGACACTCTTTGGTCTCCAAGAATGTAAACTTCTTGGCCATATAATTTTGGAAGAGGGAATCAAAATAGACCCTACAAGGATAGATGGCATATTGCATATCAGCCATCCAAGAAGCCTCAAAGAGTTGAAATCTTTCATCGGAAAGATTAATTTTCTAAGGAGGTTTATTCCTAATCTTGCTGAGCTATTAAAAAACATTACAAACATTCTTAAGAAAGATGTCGGGGTAAGATGGACTATACCAGCTAAAAAATCATTCGAATTGGTCAAACAAGCTCTTACTCAAACACCGGTCTTGATTAGTCCAGATTTTACCAAAGACTTTTACATCTTTTCTTTTGAATCTGAACATACAATAGCTGCAGTTTTACTTCAAAAAACTGATTTGGGGCAAGAAAAACCAATATCCTTCTTTAGTAGGGCCTTAAGAGATGCTCCTCTCAAATATAACATCATGGAGAAGCAAGCCTTAGCATTAGTGAAAGCTTTAAAATACTTTAGGGTCTATATTTTACACTCTCACATAATTGCTTTTGTTCCACATCACAGTGACAAGGACACTCTAAGTCAGAATACACAGTGGTAAAAGGGAAAAATGGATTGCACCTATTCTTGAGTATGACTTAGAAATCAGGCCCACCAAACTAGTTAAAGGGAAAGGATTAGAAAAACTTATGGCTGAGTCTAACTTCCAGGCACTAGACATGAATATGGTAGATGTGTTGGAAGAAATAGAAGAATATACTGCTCCTTTCATTAAAGAAACATTTTTGAATTCTCCTTGGTATGCTGACATTATTTATGTGTTTTTATATTTAAATGCCCCTCCTTCCCTGCAATAAAACTAAGCTAGATTTTTGAAACAAAAGGCTTTTGAGTTTTGCATCATGAATGGAATGGTATATTGGAAAAATCTTTGTTAGAGATTTTGCTTAAATTTTACTTAGAAGATGATCCGAAATCATGCCAGGTTGCATGACGGTGTGGAGGACACCTATCTTGGAAAGCCAGTGACAAAGTGTAGATCGGGTTACTGTTATTCCCCCTTTTCCCAGACCTGGAAAGTTCAGTCATGTCTTGCCATAAGTGTCAAATGTTTGATGGCAAGAGAAAGCTCCTTCCCTTACCGCTACATCCTATCAGAGTTGAGGCACCTTTCCAACAATGGGGGCTAGACTTCATTGGAGAAATTCACCCATCTTCCTCAGCTCAACATAAGTGGATCCTCATAGCCACTGACTTCTTCGCCAAATGGATAGAAGCTATACCTACCAGGAATTCTTATGACTCTATCATTATCAAGTTTCTTGAAACCCATATCCTATCCAAATTTGGTTGTCCCAGAAAAAATCCATACTGGAACTTAATCATAACACTTTAATCTAATGATTGAGAAACACATTACAAATACCACATAACCTTGGGCCATTCCATTGCTTACTATCCCCAAGGAAATGGATTAACTGAATCTTCCAACAAGAGCCTCATCAATATCATTAAAAAACTGTTGGAACAAAATCAGAAATCATGGCACAGTAAAATGGTTCATTCCTTATGGGTTGATAGGCTAACTACAAAGAAATCAATAAATATGTCCCCCTATAAGCTAGTTTATGGCTTGGATGTAGTTTTTCCCACCTCGTTGGGAGTGGCAGTCATGAATCTCCTTCAAGAATGGCAGGTTGAAGAGAATGATATGTAGAGGAGAATCAATCAAACCATCCATTTGCAGCAGACTAGAGAAGAAGTTTATGAAAGAACACAATTAGTCCAAGAAAATATGAAAAATCTATTTGATAAGAGGACTAAGGCAAACAATTTCCAAACTGGAAATATTGTTCTTAAGTGGGATTCAAGGAGAGAAGAGAAGGGAAAACATGGAAAGTTTGAGAACTTGTGGAAAGGGCCCTATATTATTCATGCTGAGAGGGGTCACAATGCATTCTTCCTGAAAGAATTAAATGGAGAGGATCTATATGGAGGTCCTATTAATGGCAGGATGGTCAAGCATTACTTCTGCCAAGAGTCTTGAGTCTTAAAGAATTTCATTTTTTAATTGTAAATGTCATAGCATGAACATTGCATTCAAAGTTATAAAAATAAAAAAATACAAAAAGAAAGAAAAGAAATAAAAGAGGGCAAATTGTCAAAACAAGAAAGGTATAGCCCCATACCAAAAAAGAGAAACAAATCTTAAAGTGTGCAAGCTTAAATGCCACTTTTGAAAGACACACTCCTAGTTAGTCAAATAGCCCAATCTTGACTAATTAGCTTTAATTTTTCTGCTGATAGGATAGTGAATTTGATTTGCCAAATTGTTTAATATTGGCTTATCAGTGGATAGTTTAGGATAGAAATTAATGGTTCAAACATGCTCAAAATATGAACCTATGGTTTCACAGAGAGAATGAATCAAATCTCTTTTGAAATCTGAGTCAAAAGATGTAAAAATATGGTTCTAATCAGCTCAAAATCTGAGCTAGTGGATAAAGGAAAGATAGCTCAAAACAAAAGTCAAAACAGAGCTGTAAAAGGGTGAAGGAAGTGCTTTGAATTCTCAGATCTTAAGCCTTCCATTTTGTTTAAATTTTCTGCAAAATAAATGACTATGTGTAGCTTGTTTTTATTCCATAGATCACAGCAAGTCAAAACAGGGTAATCTTGACTTGACTGTTTTTAAATTTATGTTGTAGAATTTAGAGAATAAAGTCTGTTGGATAGTTTAATCCCAACAGACAGTATATTAGGTAGAGAATAAGATGGGCTCAACTGTTCAATCTGAGTCCATGGATAAATAAGGAATAGAAATATATTAGATTTATTGCTTTCAAAAGAATAAAATTTTGAGAAAGAGTTTGCCAATCCAAGTGCACTCTAATGAAGAAAAAATGTTAGATCAGTAGGATTGGGTAGGTAGAAAGTTGTATTGATGAAAATCCATTGTTTTTATGGCTGCTAATATGTTTTAAAGCAAGATCATCCCAAGAAAGGAAGGGCAGCCCAATGGATGAGGCACAGGTCAACCTCCCAGAGAATGCAAGTCTGAAGTTCTTGATGCCTTCAAGAAGGCACCATCCCCAAGTGGAGCCACTGTTAGCCACCTATAAAATTTGATTATAGCAAAAGGTGGCTAAAATTGTTTGAAGCCTTCAAGGAACAAATTTTATTGCTAAAAAGTGTTGGATCTTGAAGACTCTTGAAGGCCTCATGCCTCTATCCAAATCTTCACTGCTATTCTTGTCTTGAAAAACTCTGAAAATCCTGCTGATTCCCAAGGAAGAATACTGCTGTAAGCACCGTTGTCCTTTTCCCCCTTCTTCCAACACTAACCTCATCTTTGCTTTTCTTCTCCCATGAAATCCTTCAGTTTCATGTTTTCTCCCCTTTTCCCTTCATCAAAATCCCTTTGATAAGGTCTAAGACCCTTTCTTAGCCTTATCGAAACCCACCAACTCCTTTCAAAATCATCGAAAAATGCCTAAAATCACATTTTCATATTATGGACTTAAGCCCCCTTGGGCCAAGTCTTTAGCCCTCCCCTCCATACGCCCTGGTGCTGGAACCGAGTGCCAGCCTTCCAAGCGCTTATCGTGTTTCCCAATTGCGATTAGCCCCTCCTCTTTAACCCCCGGTCATATTATCTTCCATGCACCCAAAGGCCCCGCAGTTGGGCGCCAAGCCACATTGTAAATTAATATTTTAAAACCTTCATTTATATAAATTTGATTTTTTTTATTATGTCCTAAGGTTTTTCGCTGGTCCAAAGTTCAAATCGATCTCCACCGTCGATCTGATCTACAGATTGACGACGCGCAATCCATTGCCTGGTGGTCCCCACCATCCACTCACCGTTGCAAAACCACGCGGTATCCATCGCACTGATTTTGAGAGCGGGGCGGTATTTTTCATTTTTCAGCGATTCCATACACTGCTTGACGCATGGACTGAGCACTTTTCACAAAACTGCCATCCATTGCGCATTAAAGATCAGACGTGGACCCGACGCGATATTGACGTCCACCGTCTGATCTGAGGTCGCTCATCGGACGGTGATCGCTCACCGAAGAAGCCCGATGGCTAACTAGGATACAACACAGTCATTATAACATCTCCACCGTCGATATGATCTACAAATCGACGACCCACAATTCATCGCCCTGATTCCTTCGCTTTGACTTTTCGCCTTTTCTCCCGACCGTCGATCTTTGTGCGATCACCAACTCCAATTCAATTTCTTTTTTCGCCTTTCCTTTGAATTCCTCTGATAGATCTCGACCGTTGGATGATTCCATCCAATGACCATGCTTCCTCCACGTGTCTTTTGAAGTAGTAAACCTACACATGAATGGATTTTATAATATTTGTTCGTTTTTTGCAGGGTTTAACGGTTTTTTCGCTATGTCTGAAGAAATTTCAAAAGCAGAGGGTGACGATCCTCCAGCCTCTGATCCATCAAAGAAAATCATTTACAGATTTCAAATTCATGTTTCATCAGTTATTCATGAGGCATTGATGCTATATCACCCCTGTACAGCCCCGCACACTAGCAAAAAACACAGTAAATCAGTCACAGTCAGAGAAGTATCAGTGCCGAAGACAAAATATATCAGGACAGAAAATTGAAGAAAGATCTATAGGGATTACGGCTAAAAATGGATTATCAGAAGCCTAAAACATGGTTTAAAGAAGATCATGATTTTTTATATCAGACAAAAAGCATACGCTGCCACATCAGAGGCTAATTAAATTCCCAGCCACCGCAGAGCCACCTACAGCCTCAAAGAAATCAAAAGAAGGTCAAAGTTATTACCAGACCAGGAGGTATTTTGCATCAATACAGCTGAACAGTTATTTCAACCAAAGGAACTTATTCTCAGCTGTTAGCAGAATTTATTACAAGGATAACAAGGAGCCTTCAAGTCAACAAATTCTTTCCAGCAAACCTAATAGTTAATGTAAATGATTTTATACAGAGGACACTTATGTAAGTTGCTTCATTGAGCCCCCAAAGGCCAAGAAGCCATTTAAGCCTGTATTAATTATTTTTAGAGATCTTTATCAAAGTCCACCTCCTCTTTCTTCTATAAATACTACTGCAGAAGAAGAGTTGGCGTTGGTTGATCACTAGTTGTAATATTGGAACTCTCTAAAATAATACATAATCTGTTGAAGTTGAAGAAGAAATTGAAGTCTTGAAGCCCTGATGATGTTGTTGCATGCTTGTTACTGTGAAGGCTCTATCATTGGATCCATGAGCTTGGCTGTTGGTGAAGTATTCTGAATTGTTTTATGTTTTCCCCTGTTTTCATTATGTTCCATAATTTCTTACTACAACAGGTTGAAAGTTTTAGGCTAAGAAATGACTCCTGGAAGCACCTTAGACCTGTTCACCCTTCATTGTTTCATGTTTTCTTCTGCTGAAGTATTTTAGAGTCTTTAACCTCTCTCTTTAGTCTTCATGCTTGTTTATTTCCTTAATAGTTCGAATAGTTGGTTTCAGCATGATTCATGGTTTTCCCTACTTGTCTACTGCCACTTAAAAACTGTTACTGAAGTCTCCCTTTGAAGTTTCCTGTTTACAGTGAGTCAAGGAGGTCTATTCTGATATTTCCTTTTGTCCTTGCTTAAAATTTTTTCTTAAAGGTCTTTATAGTTGTAATCATAGATGTGTTAGGTGTTCCCTCTTCTATGACTGCAATTATCAGTGAATCTTTTATGTTTTCTAAGTCATTTGAAATAAAATCTTTGAGGAAATAGGGTGTTCCCCGAATCTTAGATTTCATTTTAAAATTTGTTTTGAAATCATTGTTTGCTTAAAGGTGTGATTTTTAGAATTCATGGTTAGCCCTGTCTTTCAAAAAGCTCTTTATTGTTCAACCTATGTTTTCAAATTCCCTTTGTTAAGAATTAAACTTCTCTTTCCAAATCATTGGTGTCCATCTCATTTCAAAAACCAAAGGATCTTGTGGCCAAGTTAGATTTGTCCTGTAATATCCCATATCCATTGATAAGTATGTTATGACCTCTTTTTAAATCCATTGCCCAATGAACCAGATGTTTCTCCATTCTATATATCTTTCCTAGGCCTTTCATGTTCTGCTGTATCAATCCAACCAAACAAAAAAACAAACACCTGCACTTAATAACTATTCTAAAATCCATATTCTAAGCACACAAGATAAACCTTTGCAAACAAACATTTGAGAGATCTCTCTCTGAGAAAAGGAGGACCAGATCCTGTAACTCTAAATATTGGTTCTGATGTTGCCTTGTCTTTTGATTTTCCAAAATATCAAAACACGGGACACCAACACCTCCAAAATAATGGAGTCTTGTCTTTGTTTCTTTTGTACATATCCTATTCTTGTGAGAATCTTCTCCTTATGGTGACATATTTGATGAATGCAAAGGCTGAGCCAAGATTATGCTCCGATACCACTGTAATATTCCAAAATGGGGAACGCGGAAATACAACTCATAAAATGGAAGCAAAAACAAATATTTAACACATGAAACCATGAGACAAATATGGAGTCATAATATTATGTATTAGAGTAGAAAATCAATACAAAATAGTGAGGCATAAATCATATACAATAAGGAAACAAGCCTCCCATAAGCAATCACTCCCAAATATGAGCTGTTGTTACAATACAAAATGTCTGAGAAAAACTACAGCGCAGTCATATTAAGCATAACTACAGCTAGAGATGATACAATGATGTAAAAATACTGATATAGACCCCAATAGAGTCTAGAAATACAGATCTGGACACTAGATCAACCTTCCAATACAACCTAAGAGGGTTTCTGGAAAATGCACACAATGTGCCAATGTAAGCTGCAAACCTACAACTGAAGATATGCTGCAACAATATAAATGAGAAGATATGGCTGAAGCTGATGTAGAAAACTATAGATGTTATCAAATATTTCGTCCAGATGGAAGAATGGCTCCTCCATTGAAGAAATCACCTCCCAAGACAACCATTGCAACTACCCCCGCAACTCCTCCCTAAAATAACACATATTTTGGCTAAAACTATGCTGTAGAGGATAAATACTCCTTAGCCTAATGCTAAATGTGTCAATAAAGCTCAAGGGATTCTTTACATGCCTTCCAATGGATGGAAATCCTCCTCCACTACAAAACTAGCTTTGAATACACCCAAAATGATCATCCATTGTTGCACCCTGCAACACAGCACAATATTCTACAGAAACTGCGCTGATGAATAAAGTTGTAGCTTGGCCTTAAGCCTGAGTGTGGAGATGAAGTGAAATGCTCCTCCAAGAGGCCTCTCAAGGAAAGAGGTGGGATTCTCTCTCAGGACCACCCGGTGCTAAACATCACAACAATCTCTACTAAATAGATGAAGAATGCAAGAAGTCTAAAAATACCACATACAAAATAACAATCCAAAAACATAACCCCATATGGCTGCCATCCTCTTCCTTATATAAGTTATGAGCTTCCTTGCCCTTGGCCCCACTCAATTAGGTCACTACCTCTACGCAATAAATATCCCTCCAAATCTGTGTTATTCCTCATTAAATGTCCACTCCTCCATAACAACGTTGTTGATTTGGTCAAAGTTGACTTATTTAACATGATCCAACCCCGTTCACACTCAAAGGTGCTTTATTTAGCTTCTTAGAAGGTCTCCTTTCACACTTGAAGTGTTTTTATTGCTGCTAAGGAGATTTATTGGCCTTCCTACCTATTTATTCACCTACCTAGTGAAAAAATAATCCATAATATTCCATTTAGCTGAAAGCCAAATTTTAGGAATATTACACATTATCAAAGAATTTTTCCACTGTGTAAGGCCCCGAACATCTTATCATCAACTTGCCTTTGAAGTCTTTAAACCTTGAATCATGCAATAGTGCCCAAACACTTTCTTGGAAGGTCTTTTCTTTGATGTTCTTGTCATGCCATAACTTCCTTGGTAGCTAAACTACCTCTGTGTGAATAAGTGCTTAGATTCTGAACTCATCTAATCCATTTAGTTGCAGAAACCTCTCTTTTTGGGATTTTTTAGATCTAGATTTAATACAGTTTCCATTCTTAAAGTATTGATTTCAAACTCAACTCTGTAGGTTTTAACCCTGAACAGAAATTATCTACACATGAATCTTATAATAGAAAATAAACAATAGCGAGAGCATAAAACATAAAATAGATAAACACAAAGATTTTCCCCTAGATCCCAAATCGGGACGACCAACTTGATTTTTCATTATATTCCTTTTAGTGTTACAACACATATATACACATGCCAAAGCATACATGAACCCTAATCCATTAACCCTGGATTAGAACATAAACATAGTTTCCTTGACCGGATCTACAAAAAATACCAGGGGCCAAAAACCATCGTACCCCAAAATCATGTGCAAAACCATGCACAAACCCATGGGCGCAGACTGCCCACTGGAAATTAAGGACCAAAAATTTTCACCGGGGCCCAACGCAAAGGGGGGACTATCGCCCCCCCTCTTACCCCCCCGCGCGTGCTTAGTCGCGGAAATAATATAACACATACCCAACAAACTCAAAGTAGAGATTTCTTACCATAGACTAGTTCATAAGGAGTGAATCATGTTGTTTTCTTTCAAGTAGTGTTGTAGGCCCAAGTAGCTTCTACCAATCTATCTGCCCAATATTTTCTGTTGGTTCTCACAACCTTGGTGAGGATGGTCTCTAAAGCTTTGTTAGTTACTTCTACTTGAACATTCGCCTGAGGGTGATAGGTAGTAGAAGTTCTATGCTTAATCTTGTGCTTCCTCAAAATATTCTCAATGAGGTGAGAGGTGAACTGTGATACCTGATCAGTGACTGTTTCTCTGGGATATCCAAATTTTTAAAACACATTCTCCCTCAGAAATTTTGCTACTTTTTCTTTGGTTTCTACCTTCACTTCATTTTCTTCAACCCACTTTGTCAGGTAATCAGTGCAGACTATGATATACTTATTTTGTCTGGATGGTGGATCGATGAGTCCAACAAAGTCCATGCCCCATTTTTCAAATGGCTCAAGAACCACCTGAGGGTGTAAAGGCATTTCATCCCTTTGTGTGGGTTTCCCCATCCTTTGGCACTGGTCAGACCTGTTGGTGTATCTTCTAGAATATTCGTGAAGGGTACACCAATAGTAAACCACCTGTAAAACTTTTTAAGCAGTTCTCTTTGCAGAAAAGTGGCCTCCACATGGGTTGTCATGAAATTTAGAGAGGATATCAAAAACTTCTTCCTCCCTTACACATCTTCTTAGGATTTTATCAGGGCCTAGCTTGAAGATATTCCCCCCAATCCATGTGAAAGGGGTGCCTTTTCTAATGATTCTGCTCCTCTCCCTGAATGAAATATTAGGAGGGAGTCTTCCAACAACCAAGTAGTTGGCTATATCAACAAACCATGGTGAGAGTGTTGATATGGAAAAGAGGTATTCATTTGGTAACTGGTCATCCACCATTCCTTCTTCCCCTGCTAGGAGAACTAACCTGGAAAAAAAAATGCAACAACATTTTCCTTTCCAAGTTTATCAACAATAGTCAAATCAAATTGCTAAAAAAGAAACAGCCATCTAATTATTCTAGCATTAGCATCCGGTTTGTTCATTAAATACTTGATGGTTGCATGGTTAGTGTGAAAAAAGGTCTGATTTCTAGTGACATAATGCCTGAATTTTTTCAATGAATGGACAATGGCCAACATCTCCTTCTCAGTAACAGTATAATTCAGCTTGGCTTTGGACAAATTCTTGTTGATGAAATAAATTGCATAAGGGATTTTGTCCTCTAATTATCCTAATTCTTGCCCTAAAGCTTTGTCAGATGCATCATTGTGGATGTGGAAAGGTAGAGTCCAATTTGGACCTCGAAGGATGGGGGCAATAGTCAACTGATTCTTAATGAGCTTAAAAGCCTCTTGACAAGGACCAAACCAAATAAACTCAAAATATTTGGCAAATAACCCAAATAATGGTGAAGCCATCTTGCTGAAATCTTTGATTAACCTTCTATAGTAACCAGCTAAGCCTAAGAAACTCCTGACATCTTTCTACTTTTGAGGAGCAGACACCCTTTTGATGATAGTGATTTTGTTCGGGTCTACTTGTATTCCTACTTGGGATATCGAGTGTCCTAATACAACCCTTGTTTTCTTTAGGAATTCACACTTTTTTAGGCTCAAGGAGAGATGCATCTCAATGCACCTTCTTATTACTTTATCAAAATTGGAGAGAGCTTCCTGGAAGTCATCCCCATAAGGTGTGAAATAATTCATGTAAATTTTGATGGAGTCATGGACTAACTCAGAAAATATGCTTAAGAAAACTCTCTAAAAGGTGGCTAGGGAATTACATAACCCAAAGGGTAGGACTCTATAAGCAAAGGTACCCCAATGGCAGGTGAAAGTTGTCTTGTCCTGATCTTCAGGGTTGATTTGAATCTGATTCTACCCACTGAACCCATCTAAGAAGAAAAAGAACTTCTTCCCTGCAAGGCCATCTAGGACTTGGTCTATAAAGGGCAAATGGAAATGGTATTTCTTGGTGGTTTTGTTAAGTTCTATATAATCAACACAAATTCACCACTTCCCATTCTTCTTTGGGACTAGGACAAGAGGAGATACCCACTCACTATCGGATATAGGTTATATGAATCCTGCATCCAATAGTTTTTTCATCTCTTCTTTGATTATGTCCTTTAGAGTTGGGTTCATCCTTCTTTGGGGTTTTCTCACAGGCTTGCATCCTTCTTTGATGCAAATGTGATGTCTGCATGCTGAAGGATGCACCCCTTCCATGTCCTTGTAATCCCAAGCAAATGCTTCAAGATTTTCTTTCAAAAGTTGGCATAGCTGCTTATCTTCTTCATTTGAGTGGTTTGGGTTGATTTTCAGAGATCTCTATGGGCCAAACTCGATAGCCTTGGTGGTTTCATAGGTTTTCACAATTGATTGCACTTCCATCCAAGTTTGGATTTCAGACTCTTCGACTAGGGTTTCGAGAGGAGTATGAGTGGAGGATTGGTTTTGAATGGCATGGTTTATGAATTCATATTCATCAATTTCCCCCCCTCTAAGGATAGCATCTATGGTACACATAGGGGCAGTGTTATATAACTCACCTTCTTCATCCTAAAACCATATAGGGAGATCATGATCAATGGAAGGCTGTGCTGGAGGATATAATACTAGTTGTTTAGACAAAGGCCCAATTTTAATAGTCATGTTTTTGGCCTGACAACTAATATAATCATCTGCAGTGGCTAACCAAGTTCTCCCTAAGATTAAAGGATAACCATTAAACTTGGTTTTTGCCTACAGGATCAAGAAATTTGTAGGATACTCCCAAGATTCAAGGGTAACCATAACATCCTCAACAATTCCTTTCGGAGTTACTATGGACTAATCAGCAAGTTGCAGAACTGTTGTGGTTTTCCTCAAAGTCCCTTGGAGATTAAGTTTCAAAATAGTTTCCTTAGTCATGATATTGATATTAGCCCTTAAATTAATCAGAGGGTTGGGGACTATGACAACATCCATATGTATGTCAACAACTGGACTACCAGGGTCCAGGTATTTTGGAAATATCACCTTCCCCAGCATCAGGTCAGACAATTGTCCTACCATATTGATGGTGGGGGTAAATTTCTTCCTCCTTCCAAGTTTCTTGGAACACTTTTCTTTGATGATCCTATTGTAGATAGGGACATCCTTAATGGCTTGGAGAATTGGTATCTTTACACACAAATTTTCCAATTCTCCCAGGAGTTTAGTCTTCTCTAGGGTGTGTTGACTAGGGTGGATCAAGCGCTTGGGAAAAGGAGGTTGTTGGATCTGAGTGTTATCTTCTTCATTTTCCTCCTCAACCTCTACAAGTGGAGATGGGGGATGGTTTTTTGGGATTACTCTTCCCTACCTGAGATTAACCTCCTGTATCTCCACGACATAAGCTCGATGAGATGTTTCTCCACTAGGAGCCTGTTGTGCTTGTCTATTTTTTGGGTTTGGATTGGGCTGTGAAGGTATAGGTAACCTAGGTGGAGAAGCATCGATAAGTTGAGGTTGAGGTTAGGGTGGAGGCATTAGAGCAGGTAGTTGATTTTTTTGAGGCCTCCACCCTTGGGATGGATTGTTCCATTGAGGTTGTTGTGGAACATATTGCTGAAATGGTTGGTTTATTGGATGAGGATGATATGAAGGGTTGTAAGGCTAAGTAGGAGGTGTAGACCATGATGGAGGAGTGGGGGTGTACCAAGGTTTCATGGATGCACTCTGATTGTTGTAATAGTAAGAGTGAGGTGCACCTTGCATACCTTGTTGATATGGCTGAGGGCCCTGAGGTCTTCTTTGGTTGATGTAATAGAGTTGCTCTGGAATTGTTTCCCCACCTTGATATACAACTTTAAGTTCAGGTAAGGAGGGCCACTTGTCTGTGGCATGATTCTCTTCACAGACTAAGAAAAACTCTACGACATTCAGTGGACATTAATTTCTTGGGTGTTTCCTAGTACATCTAGGACAAAATATCACCAGGGCTCTCTCTTCTTCCTCTTGCTTCCTTTTGGCCTTCATTGTGTCCATTTTCAAAGAAAAGGTGTGAAACATGTCACTCTTGAAGTTCTCTATCATGTTTCCAATCCCATGTTTTATGAAGGTGGAAGAGGAAGGGGTATTGGATGTACTTTGGCTAGCTATGCCCTTCTTCCTAAATGCCCTAGAATGGTTCCGGAAGACAACTTTGATTATTTCATAGGGTTGTTGGTAGATATTTCCTCTTGATAACATATTCAAGGTTTCTATCATCTCTTCACTGATCCCTCGAAGAAGTAAAAGTTTGAGTGAGTCAGGATCAAGGGTACAATTGGCTCTCTTATAGTTCAATTGAAAACTCTCTTCATAATCCTCTAGGGATTCATCAGGCCCTAGAGTCATCATAAATATCTCATCCTTAGTTTCCTTTGACCTACAATAGTCTTTGTACTTAATGTTGAAGGTCTCTTCCATCTGTGCCCATGTAGTGATGTTATCCCCAGGCATACCCATGAACCAGTGCAAGGCTACATACTTAAGGGTGGATGGTAATAGCATCAACGTCTGATCATCAGGGGTGTAGTCATAAGTCCTACAGAAAATAACAAATTCAAACATGAATGTGTCAGGGTCCTAAGAGGTAAGTCCATGGAAGTGTGGAAGAGCTGAGGGGCTAATGTTTTTCATCTTAGTCCCCATCTGCCTCTCTTATGGGAAAGGCTCTCTAGGTCCCAGCCATGGTTAAGATAGGTGAAGTAGGTCCCTCAGTTGAAAGAAGGTATTATTATTCTTCCCCAATAATATCCTCAAAATATTGAGAAGGCTCTCCTATAGGGGGTTCAATCTCACTACCACTGAAGAAGAGTGAAGGGTGGCTAGGAGGTGATATGTGGGTTCTAGGTAAGGTTTTTCTTTGAGTATTCCTAGTCCTACGAGGCATGAAAATCAGATTCTTTTTTGTACTTTTTCAATATTTATGAAGTGACATGAAAAGAAATGAAAGAAAAAAATAATGCTACAACAAAATCAAAATATCAACTAGACACCTCCCCAGCAACAATGCCAAAAAGTGGTGAGCCCTGGTATTGCACCAAGAATGTTGCAAATCCTAGGGGCTACCCTACTTTACTTTATCAACCCGGGGTTCGTACAAACTTTGAGGTGATAGTGCTATATAGACAACAAAATGCATTATGTTCATGTCATCCTATTTTGCTTCACAAAAGGCTGTTATTTCTTAAATTATGAGAAAAAATGGAAAGTAAATTGCTGGAAGGAAATGACAGAAAGGAAACTGAACTAAATTTCTGGAAAGGAATGCCAAGAATGAAACTAATTTAATTTACATAAAACAGATGTAGAAAGGAAATTAATTCTAAACCACACTTAACTTGGCCAAATGGATAAGTACACTCTAACTATCCTATGACCTATCTACCATACTCATATCCATGCAACTAAACTATCCATGCCTTAAATTTAATAAAAAAATAATTAATTTGCAGCTTAGAGGGAAGAAAAAGCGCTACGAGGGCTAATGGTGGGTTTAACACATGAAATGAGGTTTGGAAGTAGAAAGAGGGGGTTAAACCCTTAGAAAACTTTATGATAGCATGAGAAATATCTTTGGAGCAGAGAGAGGGGGTTAAATCCTTAGGAAAATTTATTATAACGCAAGAAATGACTTTAGAGCAGGAAGAACACAACAATGCGATGGCTGGAAAAATTTGCGATGTGCGATGTCGCAATCGTAACTTCGCAAGTTTAAATGGATAGAAGTAAGGATTTAATGGAATTAACTAAATGGTGTGTAGTGCGAAGTGCGAAGAGTGATGGGGAGGGTCATGAATCGTAATATCACTAGTTTACAAGGATAGTGGTAAGGATTAATGGGAATAAACTAAAATGTGCGAAGTGTGATTTTTGATGTGGTAAAGGTTGCGGGCTGCAATTTGCGATGTGGTAAGTTTTGCGGGAGGTGATTTGCAATGGGGATGAAAATAAAAAAGGAAAAGTTGTGGGTTGCGATGTGTGATAGGATAAGAACTACGAGATGCCATGTGCGATGGGGATGACGTGGTGGTGAAAGGAAAAAGGGAAAAAGTTGCAATTTGCGATATGAAATGTCGCAATAATGTAATCGCAAGAAAAAGTAGTAAGAGTTAAAGGTAAAATCTAGGAGTTGTGAAGTGTGCTTTGTGATTTCGCAATATCACAATCACAACAAACGAGCTCTAAGTGTTAAATTAAACGTTAAATGTTGCGATTTGCGATAAGAGTTGTGGTTAAGGCAGAGGTCGGGTTTTCGATGGTTTTCAAGCTTTTTTTGTGTTAAAATGAGTCCAGCAACAGTGACCGATAGAAAAAAGGAATAAGGCAGGAAACCGGAGAAGGAGAGTGATAAGTCTTCAAGGAAAAAGGTAAGTGGTGGGAAGTGCGATTTGCAATTTCGCAATATTGCAATCGCAAGGAATGAGCTGTAAGTCTTAAAGGTAAACATTAAATTTTGCGATTGCGAAGTGCGACATACGGTGGTAGGAGTGTCAAGGAGCAAAGGTGGAGGTTGGGTTTTGCGGTGGTTCTATATGGTTTTTTCACTTGTTTTTCGTAAAAAGGGTAAGGAGATCGTGAATGAAGAAAAACAGAGAAGTAAGGCTGAAGAGCTTAAGGGTGCTCGAAACAAGGTAAGTGTGGCACTAAGGTGAGAAGTAAACGAGGGAAATGGAAGTGTAAGGGTAGTGCTTATAATTGAAGCACACCTATGGATTCATGTATGGGAAACAGACAGAAATGCAGGATGAGATAGTGAAGGAAAGGCTTGGACTTGGTAATACAAATTCTTCCCCAAACTCTAATATAAAGAAATTTTAGCCCATGGGAAAGTCTACCCCTACTTGAACTCTATTGTCAGAGATGAAAGGGGGGAGACTTGACCACATTTTTGGAGTTTTTCCTCTATTTCAAAATGCATAAGAAATTAAAATTAGAGCATCACAAAAACTATATAGCAATGAAACATATCAAAAGAAGATCTACTTAAATGACAGAAGAAAAACTAGCTAAATGACAAAAAGGAAAATATAATAACAATAGAGAAGATCAGGCACATGGATTGGTCCCTAACCCATGAGCCTAGCCCTATGAACTTAAATCAGTCAAATGAAATCAGTCTGCTCATTTGATAAAAGAATAACTGCATACATCTCTAAAAGTTTCGATCCTTGAATAAAACAAAAAGCTTCAATAGTTCACAACAATAATTCTGAATGAAAGCGAGACCATGATATACTAACTCTTCCTAGCTCTAGCTCTACTCTATTTATTCTACAGGGCATCTACCAACAGCTCCCTAAAATAATGGTGATTGAGTCCACTGGACTCCAAGTAAACCAAGATTGCGTGCTCTCATCTTTGAGTGGCTCGGTTTCCTCTGGAATTTGAATTGTTGGAGAGAATCCTTGGGGATCCTTTAGCTGCTTGTTGCTATAGGGTAATATGCTTGGGTGGTGGTTATTAGATATCCCTCTCAGGGCTTTTCGGTGCCCGGGGCAGAATGTTAGATTACCTGTAAAGTTCCAAAGATGTTGCATGCGTGTTCATGCTAATATATATAATCGACAAAGCAAGATGGAAAGATTTCCTCTTTGAGGATAACAGATCCTATGGAGAACACCGAGCAACAAAGTAGAGATCCTTCTTCACTGGCTCCAAATGCAAATCCTACAATCAATCAAAGCACCCGCATAATCTCTACAACAGTATAGCTTCTTATTAATTAAACTAGCATATAAGAAACATAAAACAATATAGATCTAAGGCATACATATCATGCTACATAGACGATTGAACAAAAATTGTGACACTGATGCATCGAATGGAAAAACCAGATACATTTCTATTAATTTATGAAAAGGAGGATTACAACTGTCAGTCGCACCAAGCCCTCCTCAATATTCCAATTCCTCTCTCTCTTTTTCTATATCCGAGTGTGATTATGCTCAAGGTAGAAAACTCTCAATGAACTTCGTTGATCTTCAAGCCTCACACTACAACAATGAAATTTTGTTCCACATATAATCAAACCTTCAACCTTAGACCAACAGCCCACAACTCTAATTTATAAGAGATGGAGAGGGAAAACCTTGCCAACTCTTTCAACATGTTCAAATAGGGAAGGATCTAGATGTGTCCTCGCTTTCCCTTGGTTTTTCCTTCATAGGAGTTCATTTATGTTTGGAAATGCCTAATAAAAGGTTTGTGCCATTTAGTTTCTATTTTGAACTGATTCGTTTTGAGAGAAAACTGGAAATTCCAGTCAGTTTTCCGCAAGATATTTCCCTTTTCACACTCAAACACTGTTAACGTTTCCCCTTGGGAAATACAGAGCATTACCTAGGCATTAATGCTCCCTTTGCATGGCTCCAGTGCATTACCTTGGCAAAAATGGGTCTTGTCTAGGTCATTTTATTCCTTCCATGTTACCTTCTCCTCTGAGCTGATGAGGAGGTCATTTGTCCTGTAATATATGCCCCCTAAAGTGTGAGGTCAAAGACAAAGACGATGGCTGAAATACTTTATAACAAGTGTAGTAGAATGAGAGGAATTGGAGGACCGAGGAAAACCTGAAACAACAAAATATGTCAGAAAATATAGTATTTGTCTTGAGTCGAGCATTCCCATGCTCAGTAGCTAATCAACATGATTTATCTAAAACAGAGATATGAACAGTGTGTCCACCAATAATCATAACGTTAAAGTTTCTATCATAACAAGATCAAACTGAGAAGTTGTATTCACCACGGCATGATAATCCGTGATTACTAGCGATTCCAACTTCATGTTCTCGAGTTGCAGAGAACAATCCGAACTGAGGCAATCTTTCTGGATTCGCTCCGCCTTACAACCTTGCTTCCCATTGTCATTTCCATTGTAGGACGTGTATGGCCCAGTCCATAAGGGCCATGTAGACTTGAAGTCATCCCCACCTTCCTCCAGCATATCACTGGCAGTCTCTTGTGAGTGCAGCATGCACCTGCCTTCATAGGAGTGTCATTAATAAAAAAGAGGCGGTTGCCTCTGATAGTTCGTTTACTCACCCTCACCCTTGAGAAGGGGCGATGACATTTATTTGTTAGCGCATGTCTCAGCAACACAAAATGAGGGTTTCGCTCGTTATAGGACTTAACCAAAAATATCACGACACGAGCTGACAACAACTATGCAGCACCTGTATGAAATTTCACACCATCCCGTTAAGGACATGCACACTTATTCATATTTCAAGGGCTGGTAAGGTTCTACACGTTGCATCGAATTAAACCACATGCTCCACTGCTTGTGCAGGCCCCTGTCAATTCCTTTGATTTTCAGTCTTGCGACCATACTCCCCAAGCGGAGTGTTTCACGCGTTAGCTGGGACCCTGATCCTAATCTTACCTAGTAGGCAGGCAGACCAAGGATGAACACTCATCGCATACGACATGGAATACCAGGGTATTTGATCCTGTTTTCTCCCCATGCTTTCACACCCTAGTTTCAGTTGGGACCCAGAGAGCTGCCTTCGCGGTTGGCGTTCCTTTGTATATCTTAGGATTTGATCCCTCCACATGAAATTCCACTCTCTCCTATCTCACTCAAGTGAAATGGTCAACAAAGCACCCCGCCAGTGTGACAAGCTGAGCCATATTACTTAGGGGGTGGGATAGAAACCGGTGTTGGCAAGAAAGAAAGAAAGCTTTCAATCATTAGTTAGAAGGAGCTTAGGAGCTGGAAACATAATTAATACAGGAAGGAAGAATCCCCAATAAAACATAAGTGGAATAAACAGCAGAGCCCATAGCAGAGCCCACAATAGCAGCACATAGAGCAGAGCACACAGCAGAAACGCCCACAACATTTGTAGCGGACAGAAACACAGTCATTTTTGGGTGTTCATTAGAAAGGAGAAAGCGGATCATAGGTGTGAGAAACTGAGCCATTTTTCCTATGTTAAGCCATGGTTTGACCTTCACCTATATCCTGATGCCTTTCTCCATCCACAGGAAGTGCATCATGCCAGGAAATCCAGCTAGGTTGTGAGAGGGATCCATCCAAATCAAATTATTCCAGTTGCATCGCTTGATGTGCTTGCTATGACATGCATGAATGAACTATATTCAACAGTTAGTATGCATTAAATGCACACTGCATTAGGTAAGCACGGGAACAACCGATATTTCCCATTGCCTAAGTTAGCGATACAAAGAAAGCATTAGAATATGTTACCTAAGTTTTCTCTCTTTCTACCAGCTTTATTCTCGGGATAGGCAAGGAATTACCTCACGAAGGAGTTTCTTAAGCTACTGATTCACCTGTTCCAGCATATCCCAACTATAGATGCACCTAGCGCAACAGATGACAGACTTTACTTATCTAGGGTAGAGCTAGAGGCTTTCACTATTGGGGTTTCCTATTTATACCATAGTAATCTAGTACCTATAGTACTATATTACAGAGTTAGCTTAGATGGGCTTCATATTTCTAGATGTTTCTTTACTCCTTACATCATTAGCTCTATTCCCAATCACAATAGGAAGCACTTAGTTTCAAGTCTATTAAGTGTATACAAGCAAGTAATCATCACAAGGGGGGTTTATTTCAAGATTATTGCCGCTCATGAACCCAGATGAGGAATCACCTATAAACCTACCCACTAAATTTTTTACCTAGTAAAAAATAAAAAATGCAGCCATTTATGCTTATTGGAAGTTACCGAGGGGCTTGTAAGCTATTAGATTCATAGGTGGGAGAGGTTCAGTTTTCTCCTCTGGTCGAGGTGAGAAAAGTGAGTTAGGTAGTATAGTTGCATAGGTAGAGGTGGGTAATAGGCTCAAGTTCATATGTAGGTGGTGGAGGTTCTATTTTATAGGGTTTATATAGGAAAAGATGGGCCTATGTTGAGAGAAAGTACTAGTTCCAAGGATCTGTGTTCCTGCAGTAGCTGTTAAAGAGAATAAATTCATATATTTTCCAAGTTGCTTTGCTCTCAAGCAATGGTTTAAGTTCCAGCTTACATGCCAATGCCAGGATAAGATATCGTTCCATTAATTTCACCGAACATATGAGGTTCATTTATTTAGGGCTATTTCTTATCTTAATTTAAGCCAACCTCGACCACGTGTAAGCAGATCAGAAGAAAAAGAAGCAGACATGTTATGTTCTCATATAATAATCTAAACACACCCTCCTTCTCCCTCATAGTGGGCTCGGCTCTAAGCTGATGCTTGACAGGGCTCTCACTATACTGGGTATGACTTCTCTAATTTAAATGGGATTTGCTCCACCCTTGCTTTCTCTGTTGCCTTTGATTGCTATGCTGCCTCTCTAGCTACCTTTGCTTCTACCTCTCCCACTATGGACAATAGCCGGAGTGGCTTTGTATTTGCATCTGCATTTTCTGGGGTGGTATTCATTACTATTGAAATCCCATCCACAACCTCTGGATCTCAATTAATTGGATATGGATTTTAGACTGCACCTACCTTATGTTCTATTTGCTACGAAGTATCAATCTCGGGAAATGCGTATAACTAAAGATCCTCTCCAATATAACACATTTTTGTTTAGCTTGCCCAACATAGGAAAAGAATGTCGTAACTAGCTATAATGTAACGGTAGGAGGCCGATGCCAATTTAAATGCCCAACTAGTTCCTTCTCCTGCTCGTCCACATAGGAACAGGGCGAATGCAAGACAATTTTGTTTGTAACAAGTAGCAGTGTGAACCAAAGAAAGGTGGAGTGATATGGACCAATGCTACATAGTTCCCCGGCTCGATTAAGCTAATCCATTTATTGAACAATGAGGAGATAACTATAGACTCAGGTAACTATAGACTCAGATAACTACTTGATCTGAAGATCAACTTTGAGGACACGTATAAAAATGTGATGAAGCTCAACTTAAGGAATGGTAATAGTGGTTACCCTTTAAGAAAGAACTTGTAATCAGTGAGGTTTACGATAGACTCTCACTCTTCCTACTTTATAGTAGTAGGGTTTACAATATATTCTTTTACCAATAGCCAATAAATGATAGATTCTACTATTATTACCTAGTAAGAACCATTCTTAGTAATAGACATAGTTGTACAACATAATTGAATAGACTATTACAGTACAACTATATATTAGTGTGAAAACAGGTAATATCATGTTAGCACTATGCTATATACATAAAAGAGCTCTGGACTAAGTGGTAAAGTAATTACTCATTAATGATTGATAATTATGGCGTAATTAATTCTCTAAGCCTGTTAACGAGTATATTGAATCTTATTTATTTTCATGGTCTCTAGCTATAACGCATAATACATAGTAATAAATTAAGTGTTGCATTAACATGGTCGTGTAGTATCACATAAGATAATGGTGAAAATAGACACCCTATTAATTAATGGTCTAGAGAAGAGCCTAATTAATGGTTCCACAAGCTTACCTGGTTAGTATTACTCTGGGCGCAACACTTATTATGAGTTGATATACCAAGTATAACAGTATCCTAAAGTACTTGGATGGAATATAGTAAGCTGCTTTAGTTTACTAGTGCTACGCTGCGTAATCCATTCGTGCTCGTTGAACAAATTAGATTTACTGATAGGTCCATGTAATTCAGAGCCTGAGTGCTTATATTACCTACATCAAATAAATTACTAGCAGCCACTGGATTTATGTTTCCAACTCCAACAGGCTCCACATTGGGGGGTTCTGCTGCTGCTTCCTCTTCTGGTCTGTATACCAGCTAGCCTGTATACCAGCTCTATATTTTTAGCTGGCTTGTATACTAGCTCTTCATCTTCTGGTTCTTCTTCTCCCAACTCAGCCATCTCCATGCCTCTATCTCCACAAGGGGAAAAACTCTTGCCCTTGACAGAAGGTATAAGTGGATATTTTCTATCCACTAATGCCATGTGCTATGGAACTAGCTATGTTGCGACCTTTGCTTTTTATGATGATGATTATACATGTGCTTCAACAGTTTATGGTTCAACCTAGACTACTAACTTAGCCGATGGATCAACTGCTTTCAATCAGTTTGGAACTGGATATTCTTTGAACAGGAAGAGATACAAAAGGGTTTCAAATTTCCTTTGCTTCTTCTACAGGATCTACTGTTGGCTCGGCTGCAGCTCTCTTTGCTCTAGGTACTTATACCTTCATCCAACCCTCCACCTACAGAATCGGGAATAGGCTATTGAAAGTGAAAGTGGTGTTTTCTCGGTTAGAATCTTTGTGGGTGGATAGTTACCGACATGATCTATATCAATTCATCTCGATTGTTTAGGGGGCAGTGTGTTCTACCTTACAACCGGACCAAGATCCGTCGTATAGACTATTGAAAGTCTTTCGTCCGGTGTTCATCCGGTTATGCTAGATCTAGTTACCGACATGTGAGGAGCCTCTAGCCCTATATTTATTCCCCTAAAAGCCTTCCTTACAACTGGACCAGAATAGATCTGTCGTAAACTTGGGATGTTCTAAGGAAGGTGTTGTGTTCATCTGGTTACATTATCTCTAGTTATCGATATGATACAAGCCATCTCTTCTCCCTTTTGTTGAGCACTCCATCCTTATAACACATTATATACGAGTCACCCTTCAATCCAATCCAATCCGGCAGTTCCATTCCGACAATCCCATAAAAAAACTTAGCTATCCAATTGGGTCAAGGAGTGAATGAGAATCCGTCCATGTCGTGCCATATCATCCATCCTCTATCAACATGAGAATGGTTAGAAAGGTAAAACCTATTGGCTACTCAACCATCAATCCATCCACCCCTTCATGTAGCACTTACCTTCCCAGGCTTCCTTCCCTTATTAAGTACGCACTAAACCGCGCTTCCTAGTTTCACAGACTTGTTATCCTTCCTGTATCTATCTGGGGATGACAATATTTCTATTCTGGGATGACCTTCCATCTATCCTTTCTCTTCTCATGGGTCTGTTCTTCCTAAGTCCTCTATCTTTCCTTCAACTTCCCTTATTGGCGACTTGCTTCTGCTCCGCTCCTCATTCTTCAGTGGTGGGCAGCTTGTATCCTATTCGCCTTTGTCCCTCCTGTCATCGTCGTTGTTCCCGTACTCGTTGTCATGCTTCGGGTCCTCGTCGTTGTTCGGGCATTATTCATTTTTCCTTGAGTCTTCACCAGCTCTTGCGATCATGTGTACCCATAAGATGCATTAACTCAAAATTATATTGGCACAAAACTGCATTTTAGCATGACTTTATTGAACGGGGCTAGATTGATTCGAATCCCGTTTCTGAGATAGGGGACAAGGATTGCTCAAAACAAATAGATATTGAAGTGCTAAGGAAAGGATTATTCTTAGATCTCCATGATGTGATTACTGGATTACATGGATGGATGGTCGATTCGCTTAGAAATTTCATAGCTCCCCTTGCTCCGCATGTGATCAATTTATGGATGGATGGCATGGCTCATTCCCCATACTTTTCACAGTCAGATGGCTCAATTGTTGGATCTATCATCATCGGAACCTTCCTTCTTGGATTGATTGCATCCAGATACATATTGAGATTGGATGGGCTAGTTTGCCTTGGGTGGGTCACTTACAGCATTGCTAGGAACTCTAGATGCTGGAAGGATGGATTCATGTTTGTGCCACGCTACCAACATGCATATACAATGGACAACCAATATTACAAAGGGACTACATCGGAACCATGATTGGCATACCGATCATGGGATCCCATCACCTTGTATTATGGTCACCATGTAGAAACACCATCCATATATATATAAGTATACAACCATTTTGATTTCCCCCAGAGATACAGAATGACTAGATGTAGGGGTACAGATAGCCAACCCGATTAGGCCAGATGATACTACGACCTGCCATCATGATTCTATAGCAAGAATATGTACTTAATACCCAAAGTATCCATGCTAGATTCATCTGGGTACATGCACGATTCCTAGGTTCCACTCATTCGAGCGGTATCCTGCCCAAGCACTATAGCATGGATTGATCCAACGAGTGAGGTGCACCCCTAGCTTAACTAGTATTTTCTATTCGAGGGAAGGCTAATGGTACAACGAAGGGAAAGTAGCAAGGAAAACCTAAAGACAATGGCATAGTGGTTTTCTTTTCAGTTTGTTCGTAATACCTACTTGTGTCAATTGGGGAGGGAGTATAGTCGACCTTATTAAGTAAAGAAAATGGACGGAGCCAGACCAGATCGAAACTGTCTATGGATTAATCAGAGGTGGGATATGAGCAAGAACGAACCCCCTTCTCCGGATGTGGTCTTTATGCCTCCCAACTCATACCTCTATTCATCTCTCCAACCTGATCAATTCTCTACCTATACTCTAGATATGGGGCATAGTATAATCAATAAATAGGCATTTTATTGCTTGATAAGTCGATACAATAACCAAGGAACATCGAAGCTAGGCTGTAGAGATTGGGGTTTTTAGGTCTAAGTCTAGGTCGTATTCGGAAGGAATGGGCGGGCTTTACATGAGTAAAGAAATGTTATCAAGGTCTAATCGAGAGTGTTGCTTGCTTGCTCGAGTTACCAATTTCGAACGAGTTAGACTAGTGCTCATTTGGAAGGATGGATTCATGTTTTTAAATCTCAACCCAAGGTATTGGTCGCCACTTCACTAAATTGCATATTTCTGTACATGTGAATGAATGAGTTCTAGTTGAACATGTGGGAAATCATCTGATTACCAGTAAATAACAAAAATTGTTAACAAACACGAGGGTGGCCACCGATAATGATGATGGTCCCCAAGATGCACAATGCAATCTAGCAAGTTTGAAAAAAAGGAGTTGATGTAAAACACTCGTAGAATCATTCGATCAGGAGGCAATAATGAGAACCCCCAACCACACATATGATGACTTGCCACTGATGTCTGCAAGTACCTGGGTATTGACGTGTTTCTGGATCAACTTCCTAGATAATATGTTGAAGTCGATAGGAAGAGATCTGTCAAAATGTAGGAATTGAGGCGTCCTACATCAATCGACAAGAAATGGGAAAAGATGATTTTGTTTGATGTAAATAATCAAGAGAAAATGGGAATAACTGATGACAAATAAGTTCTGATATATGATGCCTTTGGTTGATATAAGGAGCAGTAGATAGTGGGATCCTCTTGAAAAATATAAGGCACTCTGACAGGGTACTAGGCAACTTAAGCTTAATGAACACCAAAGAGTATTAGGATTCACCAATGCAGGAACACTGGTATATGAAGGCTAAACTCATATATGGTAGGTTTCGGCTAAATGCGAAAGAGTTTTTTGGGAAGTACCATGTTCAAGATTTTGTGCTACCAAACCGACCTTTAAAATGTAACAGAAGAAGTCTCCATTTTGTCCAAATTTTTTCCCTGTCTGATTAAATTTAACGAGTCCAGACGAATAAAATTAGTGATTTTTTCATATTTAGAGAGTCTGAAAAACATCGTAAAAGACAACTCCAGGGGGTATCTTCGTCATGTTTGATAATCAGGCACGACGAAGGGAGAATAGTAAGCCTGAAACAGTTCATTTTCTGTGAGTTAGTCCATTGAATCCAGAAAAGTGGTAAATATATGTTTGATGGACATCTACCTCATTTTGTTATGAGTACGAGGAGATGAATTAAACTCAATGTTCTTTGTGAAATTTTAACGAGTCCAACAAAGAAAAACTTGATGCTCTCCATGAATTTTTAACGAGTCCCACGGAGAAAAACTCGGTTACTTTTTCTGTTTAATGACTTTTGAAAAACATGAAAAGAATTGCTCATATTTCTTCGTCGTGGTAGTTTAAACGAGCCCGACGAAGGCAACTTAGGGTTTTTTCAGTTTTACGAGCTAGAAAAAATCCCTAAAAAGAAAGCTCTAAACCAGGTCGAACATGGTCAGATCTGCACATAAACATTGAAAACCCATCAGAGCATCGGTAACATACGAAAACCAATAGTTGTGACAAAATATAACATGAATTTACCAATTTTAATAGACTAGCTGAGTGAATCTTACCTCCAGAATGGCTATAAGAAGGCAACAGACCTTCATTTTCACTCTGTTGAGTGCTGTGATAGAGATCTGGAGTGAAAAAAGTGGTGAAACTTCATTTGTTGATTGTGGACGAACCGGGAAACGGTTTCTGATTCCACGAGATCTAGGTAAGAGCTTGAACATTCCCCTAGAATTTCATTATCTTTTTAGTTCTTTTTTCTAGCTAGAAATGTTAATTTTAGCAGTCCCTAAATAATTTGAGCGGCTAACGCGGGTGCTTAGTGTTTTGACCACGTTAAGGACACTGCCCGAGAAGAGACAAAGCGTTAGAACGCATTGTTTGGCACTATGGCCCGCATTAGCCAACAAAGTTGATTTAAGAATTTTTTTTTTCATTCTAAAATGTTCTAGCTAAAAAATAATCCACTGAAAATGTTGCTTATGCAGGTGTGAAGTTATTTACCATGAGTATTTGGCGTGAAAGAGAGCATGAGCGGGAAGAACGCGAAATGGTTACTGATGCAGCCACTTTGTTAGTTCTCCGCAAATGAAAATTACTGAAGTATGCTCGTTTAGAGCTGATGAGAGGGTAGGAAGACCTTATGATATGGATAATCCAACAATGGGACGACCGACAACATGTCTTTCACATCGGGGGTAATGAAATTTCGATCGAGAAAGATGAAATTTACTTCTTGACTGGCTTGTCATGCAGAGGACTGAGGCCCAACATGATAGGTTCCAGGGTTGATCCCTGCACTAATGTGGATTTGATCCATACTCACTACATAAAAAATACCATGGCAGTAAGTAACTGGGTGCCTATTACATGGGTGGCAGCGATACCGTTAAGGTCTCTCTTGTGGTTGATAGTTCGCTTGGCCGGAGCTAAGAGTCAGCACGAGTCCAACAAGGCCCAGGTATTTTTAGCAGTGGATTGTATGCAGTCTCAGGTTTTTGACTAGTGTGAAGGTGTTGTCTGCCGAGTTCAGGCAGAGTTAACACCATGTAAGACCCAGACCCAAAGAGAGTTTGGGTATGGCACATTGATCATGTCTTTCCTACTAGAGCTGGTGTCGGCAATGAGGCCAAGAATGATCATGGATGCATTGGGATGGCAGGAGCCAAGACAGGTTGGTTGGTTAGCTTTGATACTGTGGACTTGGAGAGGGTCCAATCCATCACTGTTTTGATGATGTATTCTTCGAGTGGCTTGAAGACCAGATCCTGGTGATCGAAGATTATCCCTATGCAAGGATGAATTAAACAGGAGATCCAGAGTTGGTATTGCCCCCAGGCACTCAACGAGGTCCAGATGGTAAGAAAGAACTTGATCAGTGTAAATATTTTTGTATCTTTTGAATGTTTATGCAACTTTTTTGTTTAATGGGTGAAAATATTTTTTGACATGAAGCTTGTTGCTTGACACAGATGTGGCACCCATCCATCTAGCTGAAGCCCCTCGTTATGCAAGGCAAGGAATGCAGCTACCTGGGGCTGGTGCAACAGTAGAGGCTGCAACAGCCACTGAATAGGGTGATGACACATAGATTTTGAATGTGCATACTAGGAATCTTGAGGGTTTAAATATAGGTGTGCCACCTCTTCCTATGAGGGATATCTCTATTCATCTGCAGTAGCATACAGTGGGTGTGCTGGAGAGATAATTGGTTCCTCTAAGGAGGATAGCCAGAGTAGTTTTCTGCTATTTTGAGCAGTAGGCTTAGGAGGAGTAGTGGATAGATGTGTAAATGTCAGAGCGAGGCTTAGCGGAGCCAATTTTTTGTAAAACACCCAAGTTTTGAGAATTTTTTTGATGTAACTTGACTGGACATGAAATATATATACATATATATATATATATATATATATATATATATATATATATATATATATTGGCGATTTTATTTCCTTGTGTTTTTTAATGGTTATGTATTTTTTATGGTAAAAAATATACACTCATGTATAACTCTTTCTATAACAAATGTGACAAATGCCAATCTAACACATAATTTATCAATGAATCAGCTAATGTATAAAATTCTCTAGGAATGTGCTCAAACGCAATGGTTTGAAATTGACGTTCTAGAAGTCGTACCCTTAAGAAATAATGTAATAAGACTGGATGATAGACGCGATAATAATTGTTTAACTGCATAACAACAAGTTGGGAATCTAACTTGACCACCAGATTGGAGATGTTATGAGATGCAGCTTCCTTGAGGAGTTGTATCACCGACATGTACTCAGCAATATTGTTGGTGGCATTTCCCAAGAAGATTCCCTCGGAACCAAGGAGTTTTGACTCATGTGTGTAGAGAACCCAAGCAGCTAACGCAATGTGTCATGTATGATGACTGGCACCGTCTACGTATCCAACATATGATAAGGATAATGAAGGAATTTGTGTAAAAGAAAAAGTGTTTATGAGAAAAACACTCAAAAAACCAAAATATCCAGACACATCAAATAAAGACAAAACTGATATACATAAAATTACAAAGCATATGCCTAGTGGAGAACTAGGCGAAATACTTCATTAGATGGAGCCTATTGCGGGGCTCCGCGAGTGGAATTACATTACTATCCTGAAGTTCATAAGCTCATTTTGAGAGGACTTTGGTGACGATGTAAGGACCAAGCCATAATGGTTGAAGTGTTCCTGCCCCCAAGAGGTCATGTCTTTTATCATAGAGTAGAACGAGATCACCCTCTTGGAAAGAATGAGGTCTAACAGATTTGTCATATTGAGCTTTGACTCAGAACTAGTGAGCTTCGAGTGTGAGTGTGGCATCTCGACGAGTTTCTTCCAAGTGATCGAGTGAGAGAAAGAACTCTTTGGTGGTGGTGGTGCTGGGCAGGAGCTCAACAGTGAGCTTGGGTGATGGAATCTCACACTCAATTGGGAGTATTGCTTCTAGGATGAATGCAAGTTGGAATGGCATGAAGCCTGTAGCAGTTTTGATTGATGTGTGGTATGCCCATAACGCAGAATATAACATCCAATTCCACGTGATTTTATGGTTGTCGACTAACTGCTGAATCATGTTTTTGAGGACGCCATTTACGAATTTGACTTGACCATTCTCTTACGGATAGTAGGACGAAGACTGATATTGTCAAAAACCTATCATGGAAGTTAATTCCATTATCATATGGTTCTGTAAATGTGATCCATGATCTGTGACAATTGAGCGGGGTACACCAAAACGGTAGACAACCTAATTGAACAGGAACAGAGCGGAAGTTTCTCCATCGGCCCTAAAAGTGGGAATGGCTTATGCCCATTTTGTGAAGTATTCGACGACAACTACAATGTAGTTGTGTCCATCCACAGAAGTGGGATTTCATGTAATGAAGTCAATTCCCCATTTAGCGAAAGGACCAATAGAGACAACCGGATGGAGAGGGGTGGGGTGGGTGTGCATTTTCTTCGTGAAAATTTGACAGGGATGGCGCTTTTGGACTGATGTGATGCAGTCTTTAAACAAATTGGGCCAGTAATATCCTGCACGCAAGATTTTGTGGGTAGTAGCTATGTCGAAAAGATGACCTCCACATGCTCCCGCTTGGCAGTCATTTAAAACGTGTTCTACCTCGTTAAAAGTGAGACAACAACAAAGAATAGTATCGACATCGTGACGATATAGAGTATCGTTTAGAAAGAGGTAGTGTTTCGCTTGGTGGCGAATACGAGGTGGTCATCTCACGTGAGAGTTGGGTGGAAACATTGAGTTTGGAGATATACCAAAATGTCTCCATACCAAGGATCAGAAGAATCGATTAGGTAGATAGATTCATCAGGAAATGGATCATGAGCTACATATTCCAGGTCAATTTTGGGAAGGTCCGACAATAATTCGGTGAAGACTAGAGATTTCTTTGCTTTGGTAGTAGTGAACACCAAATCGAATTGTTGGAGGATTACTATCCATTTGGAATATTTTCCTCCTATAACTTGTTCATACAAAATGTGTCGCATGGGATTCTCCAAAGCAATGATGGTGGTCTGCCGCAGTAATATATAGTGTCGGAGTCGGGTGAAATCAAAGACCATCGCAAGAGAGAGTTTCTCCACATGTGAATATCATAGTTCGGGTCCAATGAGACCATTTGACAAGTAATATATCACATGTTCACTATCGTCATCGTGAACTTGAACCAAAACCATTCCAAGCAAGGATGGCGAGGCTTCCAAGTAGAGGAGAAAGTCACGTGAGTAGTTAGCGGCACTAAGAATTGGGGTGGAAACGAGTGCTCACTTCAAGGCATCAAAAGACAGTTGAGCTTGGTAATCCCATAAATATAGTGTTCCTTTATTCAATAAATGCATAAAGACTTTCGTCATCTCGGCATAGTTTACTATGAAACGACGTAAAAATTTTGCCTTTCCTTGCAAACGTTGGAGTTGCAGAAAGGATTGTGGCATGGCTAATCTAATTATTGTCTTAACCTTATCGAGATTAACCCTAATCCATTGCTTGGAGACAATAAAACATAGAAGGCATCCAGACTCGACAAAAAATATGCACTTATGTGGATTTAGACGTATATTGTAGAACCTACACTAAGAGAAGATTTGATTCAGATGCGCAAGGTGATGGGTTCACTTCTTGGAATGAGCCAGAAGGTCATCCAAGTAAGCTTGTACAATGTGTCTAATATCGTGAAACGCATAGTCCATAGCCCTTTGAAAATTTTCTCCTTCATTCTTCAAACCGAATGGGAGTTTACGATACGCAAGTGTGCCCCAAGGACAGATGAAGGCGGTTTTATGTTGGTCATATTTTTTAATCACAATATGGTTATAACCCCAGAAACCATCCATAAAGGAAAAACTTTCATATCCAGCGCAATCGTCAAGGATCTAATCTATGAACGATGTAGGATAATTGTCTTTCAAATAAGCAGCGTAAAAATCACGATAATCAATACAAACCCGGATGGTGCCTTGTTTTTTCCAATGGGAACCAGATTAGAAACCCATTCTGTCAAAGGAACGGGATAGACGAAACCAACGTTTAAAATTTTTTCGACTTCAGTTTTAATTGCGGCCTCTTTGCGCGGGTGGAAAGGTCAAAGTCTCTGCCGAACAGGTTTGGCATTGTCATAAAATTTGATTTTGTGCTTGACTATAGACGGATCTATTCCAGGAATTTCATCGTAATACCAATAAAACACATCGTGGAATTACTTAAAAAGGGAAGTGAAGCGTGAAATTTCCTTAGGACTGCAATCGGCTCCAATTTGAATTTTTTCCACAATACTCGTTTTGACTGAGATATCGATGAGCATAGTCTTAGAAAGATTGCCCATGTTCCCTTCCGAATCGATAGCTTGAAGAGTCATGTAAACAGAGGGAAAGATATCAGGTGGGTCAAATGATGGGATTTGAGTAGTTATCCCTTCTGAATCAAACATCAAAGCGCGATTATGAAACTCGCCCCAAGTTAGTTCTTCTAGAGATATGACCTCTTGAATATATTCGTCCGTAGGAAGGACTTCATCGAGGAAATTTGTAGAAAGAACCGTGATGGGCAGGAGGTCGGTACCATTAGTCGAAACCAAAGTTGTGGAGGGTTCAGATGTGATTTGGGTGGCTTGATAAGCCAAATCTGCTGGTGATAGAGGCATCTAATCTCTATAGGAATCAATGTCTGAAGGTGTCGGTATGATCCATGGATCGATAGAGCCATCCGAAGTGGTGGATATCATTGCAATCATATGTGGAACCTCAGGTGGCAGGAGAGAAAAGGAACCCATAAGGGAAGATGCCTTGAGAAGACCAATACCAATACTAACGTACGAGTCAGGAATGCCTCCTATGAGGGGTACAGTGCTACTTGGTAACATGGAATAATCAGGGGTGCAAAAGGATAACTGATACACTGTGACTATCTTCCCATCCAATAGAAATAGGATGAGTCAGAAGACCGAAGAAACAATGGAATTCATTGTGTAAGACCAACTATGACCTAGCAACATATTATAGTCAAGATGACGATCTATGACTTCTATGTCCACCATTATCGTTTTCCCACTAAGTGAAATGGGAAAGCTAGCCAGGTAGCATTTTAGGAGAAAAGTGTGGCCATCGAAATATTTAATGGAATTCGACGGCGAAGACAATGTAGGAGAACCCAAAGTGAGCCAACAAGTATTTGACATAACGCAGGTCGAAGCACCTTTGTCTAAGATAGTGCGATGGATTGGTCTCCCTTTCGACATAACTTTCACCTGGAATGAAAGTTGGTGTGAGAGGCGAGGTTTATATTTCTCCATGTAAAAGATAGCTAGCATAGAATCCTGGGGGTCGATTCCACCAATGGCCGAAAACAAAGCTTTCCTTTGCGTTGGACAAGTTTGCAATAATTCAAGAGCAGACATAGCCAGCGGTGCTTGCGCCATATCTTCTACAATGTTGTAGATTTGGGAAGCACATGTAGAGGTGTTCTGAGTCATGCGTCGAAGTGTCCCTTTCGGGGGAAGAATCGCGGGGTCAGTTGCAGGCCTTTCGATATGAAAATCATTGGGCGGCAGTGGATTCGAACTGGTACCAGGTTCCTAAGTATCACTGATAGGATTTCCATATAGTTTGGCTCATGTTTGGAGTTGAACAATTTCTACACCATAAATGGCGGACGATCCTTCACCGGAAGGATGTGTACCACTGTTGCCCCTTTGTAGGGGTTGTGGTGGGATTGTAACCATGTGTTGTTGTTGCTACTGTGGATTAGGGAAGGGATTATGAAGAATGGAAGGTGTCCTCCTAGAGTCTTTTTTTGTGATAAAATATGTGCATTCCTGCAGCCAAGGAAATTTGTATGTCAAGTGGTCCTCCACACATTCTGCAAGAAAAATTCATGGGTTTATCCTTTCCTTTTTTGGTGTTAGCAGTGTATTTCTGATTGGGATTATTCTGATGATCCGATTGCTCTTCCAAAGAAGAGGTCTTTTTCTTGTTCTTCTTGTTCTTGCCACAAGATTTTTCTGAATATTGCACTGAATTTACCTCAGCGACAGGAAGATTAGTTGATTGGTTAGGGGCAATGGCAGTGGAATATGGTTGGGAGGTTTTCCCACTAGGCTGTTTTATGGCTACGCTAGAGATTGCTCCAATAAGACCTTTGTTGAGCCCTGAAATTGTCTTCTCTTTTTCCAACTTTCACCTCATTTCATCATTTCTTTATCATTTCATAAACCTAAAGATCAATGAGAATGATTAAGATTTCTTAAAGGTTGCATACAAATGATTAACTTATTGTAATTTTGTGATTTTTGTTGTCTTAATAATTTTTGAACATTTTAGCTACAGAATACAGGCATTTTGTAGCCAGTCAAGCGTTCCGCAGCTGTTTTTGTGTTTAAGTATGCTACAGGTGTCAAATAGAGAAAAGGCACACATGGGTGGATTCCAAATCTTCCCTACATGGTTTCTTCTTATCCACGAGGATTGAATCGATAGATGGTGGTGTCTAAGCCCATGGTCAAAGAAAGGTCAAAGAAACTGTTTTCTACAGGAATTAGGACTCCTAATTTTCTTTACAGAAAATCACGAGTCCCAAAAGAGTTTCAATTCAATTTTAACTTAAATATTACACCTGTACCTATTTTTGTTCGATGTTAGCTATGAATTTTCATATAAATTAAGCTATGTAATATCGAGAAAGGACAATTGATACATGTTTTATCATTACAACGATACTCTGTTTTCAAGAAATGTGTTAATAAAAGGAGTTTAGCCTTGATTATGTTTTGAATACAATCTTAAGGAGCTAAAGGATTAATACCGAATTGGTAGCAGACGGCCCCTGCTATTCTAGGAGGTTTTACATGTTTTCTATCCAAGTTATTTTCAATTTTGTTTTACTGTCTTTCCTTAGATTGTTTTCTTAAATCATAGTGTTTTAGCATTTCGTTTCATGTCATCTACTTAGTTAAAGGATCCTTAGTATACTGCAATTAGTCTCTTTCACAAGCTCTTCCAATAAATCTCTATTAAATCAATGGGATTCAGTTGTAATATCTGAGTTATTAGCATTTCATTTTATGTCATTTAGTTAAATATAAGAACCTGATCATACTGCAATTAATCTCTTTCAAAAGCTCTTCCAATAATTCTTTAATTCACAAATGATATTTAGTTGTAATATTATGAGTTATTGATTGTTTCATTTCATAGAATATCCTTATCACATTATAGTTAATCTCTTCTCAAGATCTTCCAATAAACCTTTATCAAATGAATGATATTTAGTTGTAATGTTATAAGTTGTTTCAGCATTTCATAGGATATCCTTACTACATTATAGTTTATCTTTTTCTCAATCTCTTCCAATAAACCTTTATCAAATGAATGAGATTTAGTTGTAATGTTATAAGTTGTTTCATCATTTCATAGGATATCCTTACTACATTATAGTTAATCTTTTTATCAAGCTCTTCCAATAAACCTTTAACAAATGAATGAGATTTCACTGTAATGTTCTAAGTTACTGATTGTTTCAGCATTTCCCTTTTATGTTTTAGGAGATCCTCATTGCACTAGAATTAATCTTTTTCTCAAGCTCTTCCAATAAACCTTTAATTGAATGAATCATATTAAGTTGTAATGTTTTGAGTTACTTTTCATTTCATGAATGTTCATTTAGAAGCTGTAATATCCATGGATTAGGAATCCTTGTTTTCATCATTTTCTAGTTAAGAACGAAACTTGAAAATAAACTCTGTTTTCATTTATTCATTAACATTTTCCTGTTTTTTCCTCTTTACATAGATTTAATTTCATCTTTCTAGTATAGAACATAATACTAAGAACCAAAACATAAAAACCCCAAAACATCAACAAAACACTAAAACAACGAAGTAAGAAAAGGGATACTTAGGCACATACAATGCATTACACTTCATCAGTTTACTAGCCCTGGTCAATAATTTATGTTAACAATTTAGGACACTAAATTGACTAAACATTTTGGCGCCTTTTCCGAGGAAGTGTAACTAGGTAGCCTTATTTTCTACCTCCCAAAAACAATGATATGCATAGAGAAAGAGACTCTAAGGGTATATTTATAAGAGGTAGAAGCTTAATTCCCACAACACCATTCACTCCACCAAGACCAAGAAGTAGCACAGCTCCAACTCAAACCCATATTCCATACTATACTAGTAATAGGCTTCCAAAAGTTTTAAGATTAGATATCCAATCAGAAATATCTCCCACTTCATCTACTGAAGCAATTATAGAAGAAGAAAATCCAAAGACTCCTACAGGAGACATAACCATTTTCACCTCCACAGGAGAATATATTCCAGCAGAAGAATTAGAAATTCCTAGTGAGGAAGAAGAAGAGGACTATTTCTTCAATATACCCTTGATAGAAGAACCAGTAGAACAACTAACTCTCCAAACTGAACCCTATATCAGTTCGGAAGAATCTATCATTGTAGGAAGAGGTATAGAAGAAGGAAAAGGGGAAGGAGAAGTTTTTAATGGAGAAAACACACTCTTTGAAGGAGGTAGAGGTACAGAAGGAGGTGAAGGTAGAGGAAATGTAGAAGGAGGTAGAGGTAGAAGGGAAATTGAATGCTCTTTTGGATTCCATATAATAGATGAAGAGACCAATGCAAATATGAAAAATATCTCACCCTTTGTTCTTCCAAACTTTCATGGACTGAAAAGTGAAGACCCTGAGACATTCTTATTTGAATTTTAAGTTCTATGTAGAACCTATTATTATCTACAAGATTCTCAAAAACTTAAACTGTTCCCTTCAACATTAAAGGAGAAACATTAAAATGGTTTATGAGTTTAATCACTAGGTCTATTAGGACATGGCATGATATGAAAAGAGAATTTCTAGAAATATATTTGGATTATTGTATACTAGTCAACCATAAGGAAGAAGTGTTCAAAATGATGCAAAAAGAGGATGAAAATCTGGAAGATTTATTGGAAAGATTTAACTATAACATCAAGAGGGGAAAAATTGGAAAATTTAGATCAAGACACCTTAAAAGCTCTTTTGTTGAAAACAATTAGGGATGAATGGATAAATATCCTTAATATGCTAGGGAAAGGAGATATATCTCAACTTTTATTACTTGATATAGGAGAACTATGTATTAATCTCTCAAGAGGAAAATCTAAAATTCTAAAAGGACCAAGAGACCCTGCTCTTCCAAGGGAAAGAAAATCTTTAACTAGAATAGTAAGCAGGGCAGAAATAGGGAATATTCTTGATGAATTCAAAACTGATATTCTAGGGAGTCTTAGTGAGAAAATAGATACCCTTAAGTTACAAAACAAGCAGAAAGTTGAAACTGATGCCTTAGCAATATTTTGTCCCAAATGTAGGAAGAAGCATGCCTTAAGAGAGTGCCCTTTGGATGCAAAAGTAATAGAGACTTGTGAAATTTTTTCAGAAAAGCATGAGACCAAGAATTGTACCTCAATCCCTGGTCTTAAAGATGTATTTCAATAATAAACAACCACAAATTCCACATAATCTCTTAATTTTGTCTCTAGAAGACCTTAGTAGGGACCTCAAACACAAGGGTTTAATAATCAAATGTATAATCACCCCCCACCAAATTGGAACTCTTGGCAACAACCTTGGCCCCAATTTCAAAATCAATCTCAACCTTGGGCTCAAGGAACAAAAAATCCTTATGGAAGGTTCTCCTAGTATTATCAATATCCACCATCTTATCCATCATATCCATCATATCAAAATTTTCCTCCTTAACAAAATCCTCAGCAGAATTCACAACATCAAAATCAAAATCAAAATCAACCACTTCCATTACCATTTCCTCAAAAATAAAACCAGTTACCTGCCCAGCCAATATCAAACCCCAACAATAAAAACCCTCAGAATACATATATGATAGAAGGTCAAGAATTTCCAACCTATTTGATTACTCCTTAAACCTTAATGATGTTCAACTTAGGTCTGGAAGAATACTTGAAAGGAAGAAGCCTTCTGTAGTTATACAAGAACAAAACAATTATGAGGAAGATTATCTACGGGTAAATAAAAGTCTTGAAGAAAGAACATCTCTTCAAGACCAAAATATTGAAAAAGAAAAACAGAAAGAACCAATAATTTCAACTCCTATGTTATAGCAACCATCAACATCTACTACTACACCTCCTTTTCCTGAAAGATTACAAATTGATAAAGGTGTGGAGAAACAAATTATGATGCCTAAATATGATTTCCCATATGAGTTAAGAAATTTTTGTCTTAATATTCCATTATTAAAAGCCATCAAGTAAATCCAAATCTTAGCAAAGACAATAAAGGAGTTGAGTATGAAAAAAACAAGAAGAAGAATAAAAGAGATAAAGAGAATGCAACTTGTAGAAAAAATAGCAGACATAATGATGGGAAAGATTGCCATTCCAAAATATCTAGATCTCGTAAATCCAGTTGTTAAGATACATATCAATGGAATTGAAACTCCAAACACACTAATTGATCTAGGAGCAGCAATCAATATCATGAGTAGGCAAATCATGGAAAAAATAAAACTTCCTAATCTTCTTTTTACACCCACACTACTAGAATTAGCAGATAGATCTATAATCAAACTAGATGGGGTATTAGAAGACATTCCAGTGTCCTTATATTCTTGGGAGTATCCTCTGGATTTCATTATTCTAACTCTTAAAAATGATTTAGGAGGGCATCCTATTATATTATGAATACCTTGGTTAGCTACAACTGATGCCTTCATTAGCTGTAGATCTGGTGATATGTACATCTATGATGGTATTTCAACCAAGAAATTTACTTTGTATCCTCCAGAAAGAATAATCACAGAAATAGATGATACTCAATGGATTGATGATGAAGAAGATATACAACCTCTCTTCACTATTTCAGAAATTAGTGAAGATAGTCAGATTCTGAATGCCTTAGAAAATCATGAATCTTATTCAAAATACAAACATGAAAAATTTCAAGAAGAATCCAATATTGAGTTTTTTTCATCAAGAAAAATGTCTCTTTAATCCATGGAAGAATTTGGCAGCTCTACAATTGAGATATTTCTAGGAAAAACATTAAACATAAACAAAAACCTAGAAAAATTTCAACAGGAAAAGCTAGTCAAAATATTACAGAGACATTCTTCCTCATATGTATGGGAGTACACTGATATGAAACGGATTAACCGTAAGACTTGCACTCATCATATCTACATAAAGGAAAATTGTAAACCAATCAGACAACCTCAGAGAAGGATGAATCCAAATCTTAGGGAGATTGTTAAAGAAGAGTTGCAGAAATTGTTAAATGTCAACTTTATTTATCCCATTTTAGATAGTCAGTGGGTTTCTCCTTTGGTGATTGTACCCAATAAAAATGGTAAATGGAGGGTATGTATTGACTATCATGAATTAGACAAAGCTACTCTTAAAAATCATTTTCCTTTACCTTTCATAGATCAGGTGTTAGATACATTAGCAGGCAAAAAGTACTTTTCATTTTTGGATGGTTTCAGTGGTTATAATCAAATTCAAGTTGCACTTGAGGATCAAGATAAAACCACATTTACCTGTCCTTGGGGTACCTATGCCTATCAAGTATTTCCTTTTGGATTGTGCAATGCACCTGCAACATTCCAAAGGGCAATATTGGGAATCTTTTTAGATCTAATACATGACTGTGTATAAGTATACATGGATGATTTCACATTCTATGGAAACACATTTGAAGAAGCCTTAGAAAACTTGGAAAAAGTTCTAAAAATATGTAAAGAAGCAAACCTTTCATTAATTCATGAAAAAATATTTCATGATGTTTACTCAAGGGATTGTCTTAGGACATCATATTTCAGGAGATGGGATTAGAGTTGACGAGTCAAAAGTTGAAGTCATCTCTAGACTATTAGTTCCAAGTTGTGAGAAAGATGTTAGGATTTTTCTAGGATTTACAGGATATTAGAGAAGATTTATAGAAAACTTCACCAAAATAGCATCTCCACTTTACAAACTACTCACCAAGGACTTTGAATTCAATTGGAATCTTGACTGCCAGTTAGCATTTGAAACCCTGAAAAAAAAAATCTCTAAAGAACCTATTTTAAGGGGACCTAACTGGAAATTACCTTTTCACATCTCGACAAATGCCTCAGATACAACTTTAGGAGTTGTGCTGGGACAAAAAGACCTGATCCCTTATGCCATCTACTATACAAGTAAAAATTTGACTCCTTCAGAGTTGAATTATACTGTAACTGAAAAAGATTTCTTAGCTGTTGTTCATGCTATAAATAAATTTAGATATTATATAACATGCTATGAAACTTTTGTTCACACATATCACTCTGCAATTAGGTATTTAATGAATAAATCAGTTACTAATGTCAGAGTCATAAGATGGTTATTATTTTTACAAGAATTTAACATCACCATTCTAGATAGGCCTGGAAAACAAAATACAGTGGTTGATTTCCTATCTAGACTCCAAAACATTAAAGACAATACTCCAGTTGAAGATAAATTCCCTGATGAATATCTCTTTGCAATCACTACTCAAACTCCCTGGTTTGTTGACATTGCTAATTATCTAGTTTCAGGAAAATTTCCTTCAATTATGAATGCAAGAGATAAAAGAAAAATAATTTATGATAGTGAAAAATATTCATGGATTGCTAGTGAATTATATAAGAAAGGTTCAGACTTTATTATCAGAAGATGTGTTTGAGAAGATAAGATGCCTGAGATTCTTAAGGCATGTCATGATGAACCTTGTGGTGGACACTTTGCTGATAAGAGGACATCTTATAAGATCCTTCATCTAGGATATTATTGTCCATCCCTCTTTAAAGATGCTAAAGAGTATGTCAAAAGGTGTGACAGTTGCCAAAGGGTAGGGAAACCTTCCCCTTCAGGTGAAATGCCATTACAACCTCAGGTACATATTGAACCTTTTGAGAAATGGGCTTTGGATTTTTTAGGAACTATTAATCCTCCGTCAAAACAAAAGAAGTATATCTTAGTTTGCACTGATTATGTTACCAAATGGGTAGAAGCCAAGGCATTACTTTCTGCTAATGAAGCATCTGTAATTAATTTTCTTTTTGAGGATATTTTTACTCGTTTTGGTGTCCCAAGAGAAATTGTTACAGATCAAGGAGCTCAATTCACATCAAATATGGTGGATCAAATGGTAGAGAAGTACAAAATGAGACACATGAAATCCACTCCGTACCATCCACAAGAAAATGGCCAAGTGGAATCCACCAATAAGGTGATTGAAGGGATCCTTACAAATATTTTTCATTTACATAGAAGAGATTGGGTAGAAAGGCTTCCCGAAGCCTTATGGGCCTACAGAACTACATGGAGAAACACAACTGGACACACCCCTTATGAACTTGTTTATGGAAAACAAGTCATGTTTCCCATAGAGTTTCAGATCAAAACTTTCAAAATGGCAGTCCAATTAGGACTTGATTTGAAAGAAGCACAAAAGCACAGACTGGAGTAGATTAATGAATTGGATGAGATCAGACAAGATGCTGTCTAAAGAATAAGCATAGTCCAACAACAAAGGACTAGATGGCATGAAAAGTATATCAAAGAAAAGAAATTTAAAGAAGGTGACTGGGCACTCTTGTTTGATTCAAAATTCAAGGATTTTCAAGGTAAATTTCAAACTCATTGGCTTGGGCCATATGAAATTGTGGAAATATTTGAAAATGGAGCAATAAAAATTAGGACAATAGATGAAGGGAAGGTAGCATTTCTTTTAAATGGACACAGACTGAAATTGTATCATAAGCCACTTTCAAGAGAAGAAATTGTTAAGAAATTCCAAGATATCATTGATATGAAGTTAGTGAAGAAGAATTCTTCTTCTTCACTAAATTAGTTGTATTTTTCTTCAATATATATATATATATATATATATATATATATATATATATATATAATCAAGTATAAATATGAAGACCAATCAGTGATTGGCATATTTATACAGAAAGTGCAGGGTGAAAATCAGAATTTTTCTGACACCCTATACTTTCAATTGTTCTTTTTCTGCAACTAAATATCATAAAATCACAATTTGTAGATTCATTTTTCACTCCATACTTCACTTAATTCATATTTCATTCCATCCCATATTTCAGTACATCCATCTCATTCCATTCCATATCCATATTTCACAAAAAAATTTACAGGTACATTCTATCGCTGTCTATTCTATAGCCAATCCTGTTCTGCAACTAATTGACTCTACAAGCCTACTTCAATAAACAAAGGATAATAGTCAAAGGATATTATGGAGCTTAAAAGATCAAAATTTTTCAAAATGAAGGAAAAACACAACAAGCAGCAAAATCAAAAGGTCTGAGGTAAATTGTGCAAAGTTATTTTGATAAAAAAACATGAAAAAATACAATATGATTAAATCATATGTTTGCTAAGTTAATCTATCATTCGAATTGATCCTTCCTTATCATAAAAACACCTCGACCATATCCCTTACCTTCCGCTCCATAATGGTTCATCATTAATTAAATGATTAACGGTCAAAAACTTAGATGCGACCTATTAGGTCACATCCTTAGATCGTATCATTTATTGATGATTTTGAAAATCATCATAAATCTCTTCGCGATATTTCATTCCATATCAAATCCTCAACCCTATCATTTTCATGATTTGCTATTACCTTGTTCATTCACCACCACATTCACTTACTGCCATTACATTCTGTAACCAGTTCATCTGTAGAAATAGAGAAGTCATTTTAAGGGAAAAACATCCTTCCGTAGCTACTCTTTTTTTAGACACAGGATCAGAGACAGAGCAGTAGACCTAAGCCAAGGAAAGCAAGCAATCTATACTAAGGAGAAATGGGGCTAATTGTGAGAACAGAGCCAATTGGGATTAAATACTTAGAAGGATACCCACAAGTTAAAGGGATATTACAACAAGTTGGGTGGCTGAGCTTTGTAGAAAAATTCAATGGATTCCACAAAGAAATCACGAAATCATTTGCTAGGTCATTTGATGGATCAGAGGTAGAAATTGGGGATATTAAGTTCACTATAACAGAGTCATTTATATCTGAAGCCACAGAATTTCCAAGACAGGGAGAGTGCTGGCTCAATAATAAGGAGTTTCATAATGAAACCTGGAAAAAAATGCTGAAGAATCCAGGTATGGACATTTCAGTATTTAGAAAGGGTATTCTAAGTAAAACCTTGAAAAATAAATGGAGGAATATGTTATTAATTTTACAAAAATTCATAACATGTGAGGGTAGATTCGGTACCATGTATGTCTACCATATTAGACTGATGATGAATTTCTTAGATGATGAAATAAATCTACCTTTATTCCTGCTTAATAGTTTGAAAAGAATTGCCTCTAATGTTCAGAAAATACTCCAATTCCTAGAAACTACTCTGCACCACCATGGCCTAATTAAAATACTGATTGAGTTCCATTTGAAGAAACTAGGAGATAATTGGGAAGAGTTTCTTCTAAGAAACCATTTTCAAGAACCAGAGGAAACACTATCTAAAGAAGAACCTATAAGAAGAAGTAGAAGAGGAAAAATTGATAAAGTTGTTGAAATCAAACATGATGCATCAACACAGGAAGATAGTGAAGAAGTAATCTCTGAAAAATTGACAAAGATCAGGAAAAAGATTAGGGTTAAAAGAAAAGAGAAATTAACAAGTGAATGTGCTGAAGAAAAAGATGAAAATCCGCCCAAATTAAGGAGAAGCCCTAGTCTTAAAGACATGGTGAAAAAGACATGGATTAAGGAAACATGAGTTATATTTATTGAAGAAGAAGAAAATCCAATCTAAACACCAGTTGATAGATCTCCTTTACATCAGTATGAAGAAGACCCTAACAGAGGAACCCCTGATATAGATCCATCCCAACAACAAATTTATGACTATGTGGAATCACTAGAAAGAAGGGCCTTAGAAAATCAAGAAAGATCTCTCAGTCCACAAGAACCTGCAATAGAAATATTGAGAAAAGACAATTATGAATTGGAGATACTGAACAGACATATAAAAAATGAAAATGAAATCTTAAGAGAGCAGGTCAAATTGAAGAATGGCATGAACAACACTCTCTCTCTACAAATGAGAACACTGTATAAAGAAAACGAGAAGCTAAAGAAGAATAATAAGAAACCGAACATGGCACTCATAGATCTTAGGTTCAAATTATTCATCAGGAAACCCAGAATGGTATTGACTTCCAAAAGAAGCAGAAAAAGGAGGCTGGATGTTCTTGCAGAAGTTTCAGAGCACATGGAATAAATTTTTGATGAAGTTTCATGAGGACATGCAAGCTTTTTGCAGTGGGGGTATGTTGAGCCTTGAAGTTGTTTTCTCTTTTTCCAAATTTCACCTCATTTCATCATTTCTTTATCATTTCATAAACCTAAAGATCAATGAGAATGATTAATATTTATTAAAGGTTGCATACAAATGATTAGCTTATTGTACTTTCATGATTTTTGTTGTCTTTCTAATTTTTGAATAGTTTAGCTACAGAATACATGCATTTTGTAGCTAGTCAAGCGTTCCGCAACTGTTTTTGTGTTTAAGTATGTTACAGGTGTCAACTTGACAAAAGGCACACATGGGTGGATTCTAAATATTCCCTACATGGTTCCTTCTTATCCACGAGGATTGAATCGATAGCTGGAGGTGTCTAAGCCCACGGTCAAAGAAAAGGTCAAAGAAACTGTTTTCTACAGGAATTAGGACTCCTGATTTTCTTTACAGAAAATCATGAGTCCCAAAAGAATTTCAATTCAATTTTAACTTAAATATTACACCTATACCTATTTTTTTTTTATGTTAGTTATGAATTTGCATATAAATTAAGCTCTATGATACCGAGAAAGGATGGTTGATACATATTTTATCATTACAGTGATACTATTTTTTCAAGCACTATGTTAATAAAAGTAGTTTAGCCTTGATGCTGTTTTGAATACAATCTTAAGGAGCTAAAGGATTAATATCGAATTGGTAGCAGAGGGCCCTTGCTATTCGAGGAGGTTTTACATGTTTTCTAGCTAAGTTATTTTCAATTCTGTTTTACTGTCTTTCCTTATATTTCTTTCTTAAATCATAGTGTTTTAGCATTTCGTTTCATGTCATCTGCTTAGTTAAAGGATCTTCAGTATACTTCAATTAGTCTCTTTCACAATCTCTTCCAATAAATATTTGTTAAATCAATGGGATTCAGTTGTAATATTCTGAGTTATTAGAATTTCATTTTATGTTATTTAGTTAAATAGAAGAACCTCATCATACTGCAATTAGTCTCTTTCAAAAGCTCTTCCAATAAATATTTAATTCACGAATGAGATTTAGTTGTAATGATATAAGTTGTTTGAACATTTCATAGGAGATCCTTACTACATTATAGCTAATCTTTTTCTCAAGCTCTTCCAATAAACCTTTATCAAATGAATGAGATTTAGTTGTAATGTTATAAGTTGTTTCAGCATTTCATAGGATACCCTTAATACATTATAGTTAATCTTTTTCTCAAGCTCTTCCAATAAACTTTTATCAAATGAATGAGATTTCACTGTAATTTTCTAAGTTACTGATTGTTTCAGCATTTCTCTTTTATGTTTTAGGAGACCCTCATTGCACTAGAATTAATTTTTTTCTCAAGGTCTTGCAATAAACCTTTAATTGAATGAATCAAATTAAGTTGTAGTATTTTGAGTTACTTTTCATTTCATGAATGTTCATTTAGAAGTTGTAATATCCATGGATTAGGACTCCTTGTTTTCATCATTTTCTAGTTAAGAACAAAACTTGCAAATAAACTATGTTTTCATTTATTCATTAACATTTTCCTGTTTTTTCCTCTTTACATAGGTTTAACTTCATCTTTCTAGTATAGAACAGAATACTAAGAACCAAAACATAAAAACCCCAAAAACATCAACAAAACACTAAAACAACGAAGTAAGAAAATGGATACTTAGGCACATACAGTGCATTACACTTCATCAGTTTACTAGCCCTGGTCGATAATTTATGTTAAAAATTTAGGACACTAAATTGACTAAACAACCATCAGCATGTGCTCTAGGTTTCTGAGTAGCAAGAGGATTCGGATTACCAGGGGCATGGGGGAGTAAAACATATAGCATGCCAGATTGCGAATATATCAAATCTAAATGTTGTGCATGACGAATGGATTGATCTTCCGTGACCGCACTGGACAGAAAAATGTCCTTAGCTAGGGTTGGTAAGAGTGACCTACAAAACAAGTTAGATAAGAGATGATCCGGGATTGGCGATTTGACCAGCCTCCTCCTACGTCTCCATTCATGAATGTGATCATAGATGTGGGTGGTGGTGTCTTGGCGCAGTGAGGTTAAGAGTTCCGTGTTGTTTTAGTATCTAATAGGTAATTGGAAATTCTTAAGAAATTTTGTAGCTAAGGCACTAAAAGTGTTGATGGCTCCGCGTGGTAACTCAATGTACCATTTGGCAGTGTTGCCTGTGAGAGTGCGAGGGAAAATTTAAAGCCGGATACTATCATCCACCATGGAGTTAGAAACAAACCATAGATGAAAGGTGGTGACGTGCGTAGCCATATCGCCCCCTTGTTTCCAGTCGAATTTAGGGATGTCAGACAGAATCGTGTGTGGTACTGGAGGCCAGAGTGGGTTGTGGTTGATGGGATCATTGGTCAGTTTGTAGATGTCGGGGATGTCTAGAGCTACCAAAAATTTCAATTGCATGTTTTCCCTCGGATCTAGCCAAGGAAGGATTGGCTGACCATTCGGACCGTAGTGTCCTCCCATCAATGTGTTACCCATAGGATAAGTAGGACTTTGTTGATAAAAGTTCCCTGTGGGTGGGGGTGTAGGGATGTATGGTTGTTGTCTGTAAGGTATATTGTACTAGGGGGTGAATGGTTGGTTGCCCCCAGTGTAAAAGTTATCCCCTTGTTCAAATGGATTTTGGGGCTGGTTTGCCCATATGGACGTGATAGAGCTAGCTAAAGGCATACTATATTTGCATAGAAACTACACCGAAAGTTTGACCACTCAAAATAACAACATTAACAAGAGGTTTTCCTGCTTGTCCTAATGACTGTAGGGATACCTAAGTGCCCCCCATCATATGTGTGTTGGTGAGACTGCCCCTTGGCATGGTGGCCAAGGGGTTTGAACTCAGAAAAGGCGTCCAACCGAAAGGGTTGCTAAAAGGAACCGAAGTAGCCCTGCTCATAGGAGAGGGAACCGTGGGTCTGGTGCAGTCACCATAGGAGAAGATCCCGAAGGATTCAGAGATCCACTAATAGTTATGGTGACCGCAGTGCTGGAACCGGGTGTAGGCTGGCTACTACGGTTGCCAATAATTGGTGCAGAACTAACTACCGGTAGAGAATATGGTGGCAAACTTGAGTTGGTTGCCATTGGCATCGACCCCATGGGTGTCAGTTGTGAAACAGATGTTGGAGTAGCCGAAGGAATATTTTGGCTTGGTGTAACCTGAACTAACACTGGCACTGATGGGTCAGTGAGTGGAGGATTGCAAGGAGGTATGACTCCTTCCATAAAAGGATCCTCTGGAAACTCTGTGTGATATGGGGCTATGTGAAAATCAGGGGTTGTCACTGGAGGCTGCTCTTCCGAAGAAGGCATGGGCTCATCGATACTTGACTCCTCCTCCGATGTTAATGGAGGGAGACCTTGCTATCGTCAAGACAGATAGTGAGGGTCGAAGGACGCCACGGTGACCTGTTTATTTTTAGCAAATTTTAATTATTTGTGATGTATTATAAAGTCACAGTGATAGTAACCACACACCTAAAAAATAAAAAATAAAAAAGGACTTTCTAAAATCAATCAACAAGCAGCCATAATAGGGTGGCTCCATCTGAGTACTATCGTTTGCTGGAGATGAAACCCAATACCAAAATAGCATACAGAGAGGTTTAGTCATAAACACAGTTACAGTTACTCTAAAGCTTCATTCGAACCTCAGAAAATAGGTGTAATAACTCTCGCGAAGATGAGTACCCTCCAAAAGACTGAAGACAGAGTAGTTCCATATGTTTTAGGTATCAGGACAACCCGTCCTAGTCACCTCATGTAAGTCCCTAAAATTTTTGGCAACTAAGGATACCTCAAATCACAGACATCATCAGGGGGGTCACAGTCATAGATAGCACACTATATGGGCAAAACACTTGGATCCCTGATCTAGTTTCAACATCCCCGAAGGGATCCCCAATATATAGCATGCCCACTAAATGCACTCGAAGGTGGGTTACCTTCTCATGCACCCTGGTGTTGTCTTGCGCTTAACTCTAGTGGTAGTGGAGTGGTCCCGATAATATGAGTGCAGTAGGATTTCACTTATTAATGACTTTAGTTTCAAGTTTTATATGATCCTAGCATGAACTGCTGTTGGTGTGAGCTCGGAAAAATTTATATGATTAATTTTATTATTGCTTGATTCTTAGTGTACTTGATTTTTAGTCTTGCGAAGGGGGAGTGGATGTATGAAATGTGATGAGACTCCAACTCAAAAACCACGTGGAAACATGCTCTAAATATTCAATTCAATGAAGATTTTTTTCTACAAGGAGAGATTCTTTCAACATTCGTGCACCAAACATTCAAATAACACAGTTCATATTTAAAGATTCAAACATCTATCTATCTTCTCTTAACAACTTTTTTAACCAAATTTTTTCAGAATTAATTTAGCTAAGTTCAGAAAACTAAAAAAAAAATCTTCTTCAAAAGTAGATGCGACTAACATTAACTTTTTAAACAAGAACTAAAGATAAAAGTGCTAACTGGTAAACAAGCACAGGGATCTATCAATAGAAACTAATCTGATGGCCAATAACTCCACAACCAAAGGGAAACAAAACAGAGGTGTAAACAGTAGATTTTGGCTAGGTAACGCTGGCAAGTAGAGGCTATAGAGTGTTAATATTGAGACTAACGCACTGTATCTGAGAAGAAGCAACATTATAATGCACTGAAACACTTACAGGGGGAGTGTTTCTCAGGGTAAAGTTGCACAGATGGCTAAGCAGGGTCTAATCTGGATTCTGCGAGCTTTTGAGATGATTACTGAGCATATAAAATGGTCAGAAGGATATGTGAACAAAAGGAAAAAGGTAAAGTCATAGGAAAAACCTGGAAACTTGGGGTTTATTCCTTAGCGGAGTTGCCAATTCTGTTATAGGGTAATATGCTTGGGTGGTGGTTATTAGATATCCCTCTCAGGGCTTTTCGGTGCCCGAGGCAGACTGTCAGATTATCTGTAAAGTTCCAAATATGCTACATGCATGTTCATGCTAATATATATAATCGACAAAGAAAGATGGAAATATTACCTCTTTGTGGAAAACAGATCTTATGGAGAACACCAAGTAGCGAAGTAAATATCCTTCTTCACCGGCTCCAAATCCAAATCCTACAATCAATCAAAGCACCTGCGTAATCTCTACAACAGTATAGCTTATTATCAATTAAACTAGCATATAAGAAACATAAAAAAATATAGATCTAAGCCATTCATATCATGCTACATAGACGATTGAACAACAATTGTGACATTGATGCATCGAATGGACAAAATAGATACAGTTCTATTAATTTATGAAAAGGAGGATTACAACCATCAGTTGCACCAAGCCCTCCTCAATCTTCCAATTCCTCTCTCTCTTTCTCTATCTTCGAGTGTGATGATGCTCTTAATGAAATTCGTCGATCTTCAAGCCTTACACTACAACAATGAATTTTTTTTCCACATATAATCATACCTTCAACCTTAGACCAAGAGCCCACAACTCCAATTTATAGGAGATGGAGAGGGAAAACCTTGCCAACTCTTTCAACTTTTTCAAATCGGGAAATATCTAGATTTTTCCTCACTTTTCCTTGCTTTGGCCTTCCATAGGAGTTCAGTTATGTTTGTCAATTCTTAATAAAAGGTTTGTGCCATTTAGTTTCAATTTTGAACTAATTCCTTTTGAGAGAAAGCTGGAAATGCCAGTCATTTTTCCACAAGATATTTCCCTTTTCACTCTCGAACATGGTTAATGCTACCCCTTGGCCAAGACAGAGCATTACCCTAGGAATTAATGCTCCCTTTGCATGGCTTAGGAACGTTATAACTCTGCCTAGTTGTTTCTGGGGTGCATTACCTTGGAAAAAATGGGTCTTGTCTAGGTCATTTTCTTCCTTCCATGTTACCTTCTCCTCTGAGCTGATGAGGAGGTCATTTGTCATATAACGCTTGTGGAATTCAAATTTCTAGAGAGAATCTTTGGGATCCTTCAACTGCATTTGAGGGTGGACACTCTTCCTATAATTTCTCCTTTCTATCTCCTCCAAGTCTTTGTGATAAAATATTTATAAAACTACTTAATAAATCATGATTTTTTGCACTCAACCTTATATTAGGAATTCAGAGTATGTTAGCCTTAATCACCACCTATACTAGCATCATAAACCCAAATAATAATAAAAATGAAAGAAAAATAGATCTAAGAAGGCAAAAAGGTGACTTTTAACCCACCTTTCTTTCCTTGACTTTTCGTGGAGTACCTTGGTTTCAATTTGACCCTATTGGAACCATTTGAAAATGAATTCATTAGAAATATGGGCTTTAATGAGCCTCTTACTTCTCCTCCATTCCTGAATATGGTCAGAAATGTGTGTTGCCTTATTTTGTTGGAAATTGGCTAGAAGCTTAGTCCCAGCATCATAACGAACGAGAAATTGAAAATGGTACAAAAACATGGTAGCCAACTCGCCAAACAAAGAAAAAGGGCCCCAAGTAAGCTCAATGTACCATTTAGAAGCATTTCCAATTAGGGTGCATTGAAATAACCTCAACCTAATTGAATCATCAATGAGGGAGGGCGAAGAACACCATAAATAAAAAGTGGTAACATGGTTGGTTAGATCCTCACTAGTCTTCCCTACAAATTTCGAAATATCTGATGGAATTTTAGTAGGGGCCAGAGGCCAACCCGGGCTATACCGAATAGGATCATTAGTCAACTTTGATAGATCTGGAAAATTTAGGGTTGCCGCGAATGGTAATCGCGGAGGAGCTTGAGAATTCCATCCACCAATGGAAGGATTCCCAACATTCTGAAAAGAATAACCTGGATTTATTGAGGCACCTGGTTGCCATGGATTGTTCATAGAAAAATTTTAACCATAAGAAAAACCTTGTGGCCCAAAAAAATTAGGAGTAGGACCCCCTCCCACCATAGGGCTACCATAAACAAGGATATTCCCCGCAATCGAAGTATTAAATGAAGATGAAACCCCTTGGTAAGGGTTCTAAGAATTAGCAAACAGAGAGAAACCCTGAGAAACACCTATGGAGGAGAAAGGAAAATTTCCCTATTGACCATACATAAATTGATTCCCAGTTCTGAACCTAGTGAAAGCAGGGCTCCAGCCTTGAAAATCATTAGAGCTTTGGCCTCCTAGAAAAGGATTAAAACCTTGACCTTGAGCGGAGAAAGGGAAAGAACCTAAAGAAGGGTTTGAATGAGGGATATGACCACTTCTGAAGTGGAAACCTTGAAAAGAAGCTGAACCACTAGCCATAGAAGACATGGCCACGGGGATAACAAATAAAGCAGTGAGCGAAACTGAAGGAATTTCACTAGAAGGCATCCCAAATTAAAAGGGACCAGTATGGGAAGCAAAAGCTTGGGTGCCCCCACTCATAGATAGAATGGAGGTAGAGCCCAAAATTGTAGCACTGGGAGTTATGGTTGAAATAGAAATGGTACCTTATCCCTTAGCTTAAAGAGGAGTATGCACACTTGAAGTACTCATAGCCGAAGTTATGTTCCCAGTTGTGGCCATCGAAAGAAAAGAAGGAGAAATATGAGGGCTAGCCGTCTGTGAGACGAAGGCCCAACATACAATAGAACGTTCGTAAAACTAGCAGGAAGAGGAGAGGAAGGAGTAATTGGAGGTTTAGGATTTATTCAACCTCAACTTCTTCTACCAGAAAAAGGACCCCAGAAAGGAGTGGAGTACTCCTATCTAAATCATGATTAGCACTAGGACTACCCTCAGAAATAGTAGCCACAAGCAGAGGATCACTCTTCGATGCATTTGCAACTACTGGTTGAAAATCACCAACAAAATTTCTCCTATGCCTTCTTGAAGAAGGCTCAGCACTCGCAAGAGAAATCCCATGAAGCCTCCTTGATCGATGAACCAATCAGTCAACCACCTTTAATAATTATGAGATTTTATGTAGACTCAAAAAATTACAAAGCTACGGAAATCTAGGAGCAAAGAGCACTCTCTACAAAAATGTCCCTAAGATTCAGCAATCAAGCAACTCTCAGGTATTTCCACTCTAGGTTATTAGGACTAGACACCAAAATACAAGAAAGAAAAAATAATGACCATATGAGAATAGTCAGGGGTAATTACGCCCCATGCCTACTAGCGAAGGTAATAGAAACAATTATGTTGGCCTCCTAACAAAATCCATTGTTGGTGCAAGTACCCAAGCTTCGCAAGGGCATCCTCCAGAAGTACTAATGACAGTGCTGCAATGTCTGCCTTGAGTACCACGAGTATTCGCCCCCGCAGTCACCTATGTGATACCTAGGAATAGAAAATATGTACACCAGTTCTTATCAGCAGCTGGGGGGAATGGTATTTGGTCAGGATCCAACAAATAGGAGAGGGGGTATCTCTCTTCTCTGCCTTCACTTGCCCTTGTGCTTGAATCTCTGGAGGAGAGCTTTCCTGGTCCACTTAATGAGGTTGGATTTCAGTCATTAAACAAATTCAATGTTTGAAATTTAGAGTGGCCTTTGGAGAGTTAACTCTCCACTCACCTATTCCAAGGCCCTACAAACCTAGATTAGTTGGTGTATATTAATGACAACTCAAAAATTCTTGTTCATTTTAAATTGTGCTCTTGATTTTAATGGTTGTTATTTTTAAGTAAAGGCTAAACGGGTAATGCAACTTATGATGTTTTGATGAAAAAGAGAAATCAATAGAAACCTGCTACATGTATATGCAATTTTTTCTTCGATGAAAGAGATTTCTTCTCTGGTTCTACAAAACAACTAATAAAAGCAAGATTTTTTTCTTTTCTTTTCAAGATCACGCTCACACACTAAAAAACTATAAAAAGCCTAAATTTTCTTAATAGTGCAAATACACTAATGCAAAACTACCAATGCCAAATACAGATTCTAGGACTACTTAAAAAGGGAAACAAATGAGTTTCTCAACAAGATAGGTCTGATATATTGGGTGTGGAGCCTGATTATCTTGTTTAATTTGTATCACAACATTCGAGCCTTGTACCTTAAAAGGGGCAACAACGTCATGCTTAATAGTGCAAATACACTAATGCAAAACTACCAATGCCAAATACAGATTCTAGGATTATTTAAAAAGGGAAACAAATGAGTTTCTCAACAAGATAGGTCTGATCTATTGGGTGTGGAGCCTGATTATCTTGTTTAATTTGTATCACAGCATTCGAGCCCTATACCTTAAAAGGGTCAACAACGCCGCCCGTAATTAATCGCTGCCGTGGGGGGTCCAGGGGGGGTAGCAGCGCTTTTCGGAGCCCCCCCCCCCCTGGTGGGGGTTTTCGGGGGCAGCACCCCCGAAGCTTAACAAACAGATGTAAAATTGCCTTGTAAAAGTATAGTAATTTCTAGTCAATCTGGGCCGTTCATTAAGCAAATGATCTGACGGTAGAAGTTATGTTTAGATTAAGGTTTTTTGCCTTAGAAGGCAACCCCTCGTTTTTATGAGGGCATTGTATTGCGGCTGTGTATTCGTAGGTGTATTCTCGGAGCGAGAAATAGAGAGGGAGACTTTGAGAAAGAACAGAGGATATTACAACGGATCTGCTGTAGGTTTTGTCTTTTCATTTTGTTGGATAATAGAAAGGAAGGACTGGCTGTTCAGGGTGGACGTAGCCCAAACTGGGTGAACCACGTATATCTGTGTCTCTCTAGTTTTATGTGTTTTTTGTGTGCTTGTATTTTCTACATATTTTATGTGTTTCATTGCTCCATAATATATAATTTTCTAACAACTGGTATCAGAGCCGAAGGTATATTTGGGTGATAAACTCGCAGGAAAGAAGGGTTCCTCGTTCGAGTGGGAGCAATGGCGAACGATGGTAAGTTTAGGGTAGAGAAATTTAATGGCCAAAACTTCCCACTGTGGAAGATGTAGATGGAAGATTATCTGTATCAGAAAGATCTATACCTACCATTGAGCGGAAAAACAAAGAAGTCGGTGGCCATGACAGACGCAGAATGGAACATTATCGATAGAAAGGCACTCGGAACAATACGGTTGTGTCTTGCAGCGTCAGTTGCCTTCAATATTTCGAAGGAAACAAAAACAGAGGGTTTGATGCAGACGTTGGCGAAACTATACGAAAAAACCTCAGCCTCAAACAAGGTATTTCTTATGAAACGACTATTTAATATGAAGATGTTTGAAGGTGGATCTGTTGCAGACCATTTAAATGAATTTAATACAGTTACCAGTCATTTAAGTTCTGTAGGGGTAAAATTTGATGATGAAGTTAGAGCTCTGTTATTCTTATGCTCATTACCAGAAAGATGGAATGGTTTAGTTATGGCCATTAGTAACTCTGTCTCTGGATCTAGTACTTTAAAATTTTATGATGTTGTTGGTGCTATCCTTAGAGAGGAAATGCGACGGAAAAGCTCCAATGAGACATCGAGTAATGCTTTGAGTGCAAAGTCTAGGGGAAGAAGAATGGAAAGAGGAAAGAGCTTGGGATATCGCAGTAAATCAAGGAAAGGCAGATCCAAGTCCAGATCAGGAATAGTGTGCTGGAATTGCAGAAAGAAAGGACACCTAAAGAAAGACTGTAGATCTCGAAAGGGAAAAGAAGGAAACACACAGCAAGAAAAAAATCATGAAGCAAATGTGACAGGTGATGTGTTACAAGATGCTTTGATTCTTTCTTTCGAAAATTTTACTGATTCTTGGGTTGTATATTCAGGGGCTTCATTCCATGCCACACCTGATAAGAAATATTTTCATGACTATGTTCAAGGAGATTTTGGACAAGTTCGTTTGGGTGATGATAAACCCTGTAAAATTGTTGGAATGGGTAAAGTTCTAGTAAAACAACAGAATGGAAACCAATTGCTACTAAAGGAGGTAAGGCATGTTCCAGATCTGAAGAAAAATCTGATTTCAACATGGCAGTTAGGCGGTGAAGGTTGTGTGACAACTTTCACGGATAAAACTTGGAAGGTCACCAAAGGAGCCCTGGTAATAGCAAAAGGCGAAAAGGTTGGTACATTGTATTTATGCAATGGTATTTCTAACTCTGTTAATGCTTTAACTTCCAAAGGAGAAGATGCAACATTATGGCATCATAGGCTCGGACACATGAGTGAGAAGGGAATGAATATTCTTCACTCAAGAAATTTGTTGCCAGGTTTGAAGAATGTTGATTTGGATTTCTGTGAAAATTGCATTTATGGAAAACAAAAGAGAGTCAGATTTCTCGGAGTTGGGAAAGAAAAGAAGAGCGAAAAATTGGAGCTTGTGCATACAGATGTATGGGGACCTGCTCAGGTATCATCTCTCGGTGGATCTCGTTATTATGTTACGTTTATTGATGATGCAACTAGAAAAACTTGGATTTATTGTATTCAAAATAAATCTGATGTATTTGATACTTTCAAGAAATGGAAAGCTTTGGTTGAGATTGAGACAGGAAAGAAGTTGAAGTGTCTTAGATCAGACAATGGAGGTGAATATTGCAGTAAAGAGTTTGATAGGTACTGTTCAGAGCATGGAATTCGTAGAGAGAAGACAGTTCCAAGAACACCACAAGAAAATGGTGTGTCAGAAAGGATGAACATAACAATCATGGAGCATGCAAGGTGCATGAGATTGCATGCAGGATTGCCTTTACAATTTTGGGCAGATGCTGTAGATACTGTTGTTTATCTAATAAACAGAGGGCCTTCAAGTTCCTTGGATGGTAGTATTCCAGAGGAAGCATGGACAGGTAAAAAGGTAAACTACTCTTTTTTAAAGCCTTTTGGTTGTGAGGCCTTTGTCCATATTAATAAAGAAAACAGAACAAAACTTGAGGCAAAATCAAAGAAATGTACCTTTATTGGATATGGTGCTAATGATTTTGGTTATCGCTTATATGATTATGAAAATCACAAAATCATTAGGAGCAGAGATGTAATATTCAATGAAAAGGTCTTGTATAAGAATCAGTTGCAAGAAAAGAAACAGGAAAAAGAAAGCAAGGAATACGTGGTTCTTGATGAGATATATAAAAAAGTAAAGGTGCCTGAAAATAATAATAATCAACAACCACAATAGTAGCAACCACCACAACAGCAACAGGCACCTCAAACACCTGAAAGTGGTGTTAGAAGATCTACCAGGATAAGTAGACCCCCTGAACGATACTCTCCTTCATTATATTATTTATTGCTGACTGATTCCGGTGAACCTGAATGTTATGAAGAAGCAATGCAGGTTGAAAGCAGGAAGAAGTGGGAGCTAGCCATGGAAGAAGAGATGGACTCCTTAATGCATAACCAGACTTGGGACTTAGTCAAGTTACCTGCAGGTAAAACTACATTGCAGAATAAATGGGTTTACAGGCTGAAGGAAGAAGATGGAGGAAAACAGAGGTACAAAGCTAGACTTGTGATGAAGGGGTTTGCACAGAAGAAAGGTATTGATTTTGATGAAATATTTTCTCCTGTTGTTAAGATGAATTCAATCAGAACTATCTTGAGTCTTGTAGCAGTGGAATATTTACATCTTGAACAGTTAGATGTAAAGACAACATTTCTCCATGGAGATTTGGAGGAAGAGATATACATGCAGCAACCACAAGGATATGAGGTAAAAGGGAAAGAAAAATTGGTGTGTAGGTTCAATAAGAGCTTGTATGGCTTAAAACAGGCTCCAAGGCAGTGGTATCTAAAATTTGACAAGTTTTTGTTTGAACAAGGTTATACTAGATGTCACTCTGATCATTGTGTTTATCTAAAAAGGCAAAATGATGGCAGCTATATTATATTGTTATTTTATGTAGATGACATGCTTGTTGCAGGATCTAACATGCAGGAAATAAATGTGCTCAAAATAAAATTGGAAAATTCCTTTGCAATGAAGGATTTCGGAGCTGCAAAACAAATCCTTGGTGTGAGGATAACTAGAGACAGGAAAAATCGCAAATTAACACTGTCTCAGAATGAGTACATAGAAAAGGTGTTGAAAAGATTTAATATGCACAATGCAAAACCAATTAGTACACCTTTTGCTAGCCATTTCAAACTTAGTAAGGAGATGTGCCCAAAGACCCAAGAAGACATGGATTATATGTCTAAAGTTCCATATGCATCGGCAGTTGGAAGCTTAATGTATGCAATGGTCTGCACAAGGCCTGATATTGCACATGCAGTGGGAGTTGTAAGCAGGTACATGAATAATCCAGGAAAAGAACATTGGATGGCGGTAAAATGGATTCTCAGATATTTGAGAGGTACCACAAATCAAGCATTATGCTTTGGTGGTTCAAACATTGCTCTACAGGGATATGTTGATGCAGATATGGCAGGTGACAGAGATAAAAGGAGGAGCACTACAGGATATGTATTTACTGTAGGTGGAACAACTATCAGTTGGGTTTCAAAAATCCAAAGTGTTGTTGCACTTTCAACAACAGAAGCCGAGTATGTTGCTGCTACAGAGGCTAGTAAAGAAATGATTTGGTTACAAACGTTTATGGATGAATTGGGTAAGAAGAATGATATGGGCACACTATACAATGATAACCAAAGCGCTATTCATCTTGCAAAGAACTCAACATTTCATTCCAGGACTAAACATATACATCTCAAGTACCATTTCATACGGTCAGTATTGGAAGATGGAGAGTTGAAGTTGGAAAAGATACACACTAGCCAGAATCCTGCAGATATGCTAACAAAAGTTGTAACCAGGGAGAAACTGAGAACATGCTCAGTTTCAATTGGTCTTCAAGGATGACGATGAAGATGAGGAACAACCAGGTTCAAAGAGGAGTCATTGTCCAGCAAATGAAGTAGCGGTGGAGTTGCTACAATTAGTCTCCAAGTGGGAGATTTTTGGGTGTGGAGCCTGATTATCTTGTTTACTTTGTATCACAGCATTAGACCCCTGTACCTTAAAAGGGGCGACAACGCCGCCCGTAATTAATCGCTGCCGTGGGGGGTCCAGGGGGGGGGGGGGCGGCAGCGCTTTTTGGAGCCCCCCCACCTGGCAGGGGTTTTCAGGGGCAACACTCCCGAAGCTAAAAAAACAGATGTAAAATTGCCTTGTAAAAGTATAGTAATTTCTAGTCAATCTGGGCCGTTCATTAGGCATATGATCTGACGATAGAAGTTATGTTTAAATTAGGGTTTTTTAACTAGAAGGCAACCCCTCGTTTTTATGAGGGCATTGTATTGCGGCTGTGTATTCGTAGGTGTATTCTCGGAGCGAGAAATAGAGAGGGACACTGTGAGAAAGAACATAGGATATTACAGCAGATCTGCTATAGCTTTTGTCTTTTAATTTTGCTGGATAATATAAAGGAAGGACTGGCTGTTCAGGGTGGACATAGCTCAAACTGGGTGAACCACGTATATCTGTGTCTCTCTGGTTTTATGTGTTTTTTGTGTGCTTGTATTTTCCCCATATTTTATGTGTTGCATTGCTCCATAATATATAATTTTCTAACATGATCAGTTTGACATAAAAGCAAAGACAAGCCCAAAACAAGGACATAAAATCAAATACAAGCCCAAAACAAGGACTTCCTTGGACACAAATGCCAAAAGCAACTTGATAGAAAAGGAGACAAGTCCACTTAAGAACTTCTCTCAAAACCAAGCAATCTGGACCAAAATGACAAACTACAAACTTGCTCCAAAAAATTATGAAAACCATGAAACAAAAACCAAAAGCAAAAGCAAAGGAAAACACCAATGATTTTTTAGCCTTTTCTTTTTAAGTCAGCAGCAAAATATCTTTGAGAAAAGCACAAACTACCAAACACTTCAAATCAACAAACTGAGAAAACAAGCAACTCCAAATTCCTTAAGCCAACCATGTCACTTTCATGACGGGACTTAATAAATGGAATGAAGTAACTAACTCAAGAAAATGACTTGAAACAGAAGTATAAAACTCTAGCAATCATGGAAACTTCAATAAACCAAGAAGACAACTTCAAGAAGAAATATCAACTTTGTTACATATATAACATCTTACCACAAAATATCAACCTCTACGTCTTTGATATGGTCTTTTTCCTCTGAAATATCCTCTTGATGATTCTACCTGTTGTGAATTGTCGCCTCCTTCTCTTTGAATGGTAAATATTCCACGTTGAATATCATTTTCTTGATTTTCCTCGAATTGCTGATCCTCTTCTTCTTATCTGGCTTCGTCCTCTTCCTCTTTGACTATGATTTTTTTCCAATTTTTCTTCAATCTTAAGGGCTATCTGGTAGGAAGCTTCTTCAACAGTTTTTAGAGACAAAACATTCAATTCATCTTGTATTTCAAATCTCGGACCATTAATATGCCTTGATAACTTTTCTTCATCTGCTTCGATATGACTAGATCTTATGCTCAATCTATAAAATTCTTCTGTATATTCTTTTACACGCATAAATTTCTGCTTGATATTTTGCATTTGGTGAAGGGGATTCAATTGATCATCTCGAGGAAGAAATATACCTTTGATATTGGCCACCATTATATCATAACTAGTGATCTTCCATTTGTTTCTATTTCTCCTTTCAGCTTGCACGCTATCCCACTATAGTGCAGCATGTCCCTTTAAATTAGCCACTGTGAACTTAACTTTCTTCTCATGAGCTACATTTTCATAGTCAAAATATTTATCCATGGTGCTGATCTAGTTAATTAATTCTTCAGGATTTAAATTTCTTTCATACATAGGCACATCCAATCTTGGCTTGGTACTTATTCTCACGATCATCTTAACCATTTTCTTTCTGGGGTTCTTCTTCAACTTCTTCTTTTGAGATTTCTTCTGCTTCATTGATATCACTGATGTCAACATCTCTTTGACGTGTTGTCTCCAATGCATCGAATATTCTTCTAATATGTTTGACTTCATCAAGAAAGACTTTCTTTTCAACTGGTCTTCCTCAACCAATTCTAGCTCCTCTGACTCGATGTGCCATCTTTATTGGAATTACAATATCCTCACAAATTATTTTCTTAAGGCCTCCTTTTAAAAAAAAAAACACTTTAAATGAATTTTAAAAATAATAAATAGTATAAAGTGTTTTAAGATTTATTCACCACATATAATAATCTTTATATTTTAAAAAAATGGAGCATTCACTTTTTAAACAAAGCATTCACCAAATCTCATGTATGAATGAAGACGTATGAAAGTCCTTCATACCCTTATGCACCATAACCATTGTTAATCTAATAAGGATTCGGTGCATTCAAAATAGCACAAACTCCTCCATATTCATTACAAGACCAACTATGATTGCGCACTTCAATACAAGCCAATTATAATTTTACAGTTCAATTCGAATGAGATAATGAATATTATGAATATTAATTGTTCAATCATACATTCCATCGAATTTTCTTCCAATTTCTGTGTAAAATTATTTTCCTAGTGTAACTCCAAATTTCCAGTGAGTTCTGCTTCCAAAATAGGTTAACAAAACACCATTCCAGTTTCTATGATATAATATACTGACAGGAATTAATAAATTGAATATTACCGCAGAAAATATGAAAATAAATCGTACAAACTGGATATCTTCTACTGAAATGCTCATAATTTTCAGAAATCTCAACTCTAGGAAACGTAAAAAAACTCACAGAAATTACAGTTCGAGCAAGAAAACATTGCATTTGAAGTTTGATGATCCAAATTTGGAAGGAGATTCTCATATGATAATCTTTTTACGGGAGGCAGTACTACGAGAGGACACTTGAGGATTCTTTACGTAGAGTATATATAAGAAAACAATCGCTAAAGGAAAATAAAATATGCGGAGCTTCCCTAAACCAAGAAAATATGCAGTTTTACATGAAACAAAATGGGAATCTTAATGATGTCAATACTAATCAACTATCTCTCACAAAGAAACTTGCAAACAACTACTGAGAATATTTTAGAATACGACTCTGCAATGAAAAATAGTCAATCCGCAACAAATTTCAGCCTAGTCTCTCCAAAAAACACATTTGCTCCACGCATTCGACCTACACATTTGATATGCACTCATAAACATTCGATTTTCTCTTCACACACATTTTTTTCAGCCTTTGAACACCCCACCTTCCGAGTCACTCTCTCTTAACACACAAAAGAAATATCTATGGCTTATTCGAGTGATAATATAACACCAACAATTTATCACACATCAAACTCAATGCAACAATCTATCACACACTCAGTTCTAACCTTGTGCTCTGATACCAAAAATGGTGCAGAGGATTAACATAAATTTTATTAGTAAAATTCACACTCGAGAGCTTCAACATTCGAAATGATTACATGGCTATTTATTTAGGATGGATGCAATTTATCGAATATCTTTTAGAGAAACTTCTTCCTAGATATTTGGAGGAAGTTTAGAATTATCCTCTAATCTAAACTTTAGGACTCTATCCTAACTTCCTAATATCCTAATTAATTTTTAAATGACTCATAAAATATAGAATTTTATATATTTCTCCATTTAAATAATTACAACAAATAAAATATGTGATGCTCCTACATCAATGATATTCATTAAATCTGACATCTTGTTCGTGTCTATTTATCAAATTTCCATTGTTCTGGAACCAAAGAGACTGATCAATGATATGGAGAGAATATTAAACAGATCCTATGGTATAGGAAATCCATGGGGAATATCCAACACTTTTTTTTATTAGACGTTAGTATCTAGCCCTATGTGGGATATAGTAGAAATTATAAGAAAAATGGAGCAACTAAAGAAAGTGGTTTGCTAAAAAGTGCATTGAAGTGGCAAGTTGGTGTAGTTCAAAAACCCACATTCTCATGTTGTATGATAGAGTTCAATTTAAAAAATTGTATTGGAGATTATTAGTGTAAGAAATAATCTTTGGATCAAAATATCACAATCTCATTAGAATTCCAGCTGCAACCCATTTTACTTGAAGGCTTATTATGAACAACAAAGATTTAATTGGAAATCATGTATCTTGGGATGTAAATAATGGCAAGAAAACAAAATTACAGGATAATGTGTGGGTTGGACATAGACCATTGACATCCATACAGTGTCCAGTCATAACCAACTCAAAAATGAAGAGATGTGGTTTGATTCACGTAACATATTACTAGAATGGCCTATTGAGATTCATTCCCAAGGGAAATTTTTATTGAAGTATGCCCTCTTGTTCAGATTCATTATTCCAAATGAAGATAAAGACTCACTTTACCCTAATCTAAAATCTTAAGGAGAATACATTGATAAACCACATAAGCTTCACTCAATGAACCTCTAACATATCACACACGATCATAGCATATTAAACAATACCCTTAAATTGAGTACATATTGGAAAATGCCTCTAAAAATCGCATTGTTTAACCCCCTACCAATATAAATCCAATACACCTTCCCAATTTAAAAGCCCCTACTTTCACTATATATTGTAGGTGTCCATTTTTTCATCAACATTTTTTATACCCCTCTATATTTTTTTATTAACTTTGAGCTCCATTTTTTATACCTACCAATATAAAAACCCTTTACCCCTTATATATCCCCTAATATATAAAGTCATTTTTTCCTCATTATATATCCACCAATATGAACCCATGTGCTATAGTATTGCTCCCGCAGTGAAGCCCCCATGTAATAAACAAGGGGGCCAAGATGTTTTTATTTGCATAGAAACAATTCCAAGGTGACATTTATTTGGCATATCTAAATTTTTTAATATATATGTTAGAATATGGCTAGTCTGTTGTCTGTTTTAAAAATAATACTAACTTTTTCTTATATTATTTAAAAAAACGAACTAGATTCTAACTTTAGAATGCGGCTAGTTTGGAAAAACTACTTTTCACACTAAATGAAACTACAAATAATTTCTTGGAAATCTTATTTTAGAACAACAATTTTTCATATTATGGTTATAATGAGAATGATTTATTCACAACTAGTTTAAACATATTTTCAATATTCCTCCACTAATTTCTTTAGTATCTTATAATTTATCCTCAACAATATGGGATAAACATAAGTATCCACCCTAAATCCTCCACAAGGCCACGTCTAAATTTTATGGAAAGCAAATCAAACCCATAACCAACAGAAAATGCAGTCAAATTTAATATCAAATCATAATGGAAGCGAGGTAGCCATGGGATAGTAGATTAGGTCTATGGTGTAAAGGGTTGAAAAATTTTGTGAAAATCCTCTATCGAAATCAATGGAATTAAATAATTAAATTCGGGAAGCAATAGAATATAATTATACACAAACATGATTAAGCTTGTTAGCAAAGGATATATAGTTGGTCTCATTCAAGATATTGAGAAATAGGCCCACTTGGCTTGACAGAGTTGGAAGTTTTTTCACCATGGCCGGCATAGTAGATCTCAATAGGAACACTTCTTTCTAACCCTAACCATTTTTCTCTCTTTGCAAAAATTGTGAATACACCTTTGTGCTCTTGTATATTCATCCAATTGGTTCTCTTCTTTGACCTTCAATTAATGGAGTTAAATATCAATTTATTTGAGGAAGGAGTTTTTCAAAGATATCATAAACATGAAAATATTTGTACACATTTACACACACCCTCCCTATACGTCTGGGGATATTGTATTAGGAGTAAGAATGCTACACATATGGGAAAAATTGTATTGTTTGGATTATTTTCTATTCACACATAATGAGATTCTGGTCTCATCCTACTAAATCATAAAAAAACTATAAAATGTTATGAAACAGGTACAAGAATATATCTCAATGCAGTAAAAGGAAGTTGTCATTAGAGTTATAGCTCTAAGCAAAAGAATGAAGGATAAAATATCTCTTAGGAAAATAAAACTTACCATAATGAAAGGTGAAGTTACTCACTAAGGTGTTATACTCCCAAGTACTCCTATTTTAATGGTCAATGCTTCACTTGTCATAATTTTGGTCAAAAAATTGTTCAGTGTGTTGCTCATAAAACTATTATGACTAGAGAAGCAAGAAAACAAAATAATGATATTGGGGAAAATAAATCTTCTTATAATATTTTCTCATCTCTTCAAGATGAAATTGATTGTTCCCTATGTAATAAAGTTGGTCATAAAGAAACTGAATGTATAAGCATAATGGGACCATCTTACAAGCATGAGTAGAAGAAAATAACATCCAAGGTAAGGAAAAAGAATACTACAGACTCTGAAAATCGTGGTCTAGATTTGTATGCAGGAGATCAAGAAAATATCTGATACATTGACAGCGGATGTTTGAAGATATGTGAAAAAGATAAGTTTATGTCTAAATTCAATGAAATAAAGAAAGAAAAGAATGTAACCTTTGGTAATAACTCACCTGCTGCTATCAAATGGAAAGGAACTGTGTTGTTAAAGAAAAAGGTCAAGGATGGAATTTTTTTATTTTTTGATGGATTAAAACATAACTTGTTGATTGTTATTCAAATGTGTGACCAAGGGCATGAAGTTTCTTTCAGACCAAAAAATTGTGTGGTAAGAAATATGGATATAGGTAAAATCATAATAAAGGAACAAGAATTCCATGAAATGTATATGTCTTGGAAGGCAACCAAGAACATTGTTCAGAAAATCTGAAGAAATGTGTCTTTGACAAAAGATATTGGGACATCTTAGTTTTTTTTTAATTATACAAATCGAGAAGAATGGGAGCATTTCATGACTTGGCCAATATCTCTCCACCTGAAAATCGCATCTACAAATCATGTCAATTTGGTAAGCAAACCAGAGTCCAATTTAATTCTAAATACGATACCTCAAGTAATCCACTTGAACTTATTCATACTTATTTTTGTGTTCCTATGAGAAAGATGTCTCCTTGTTGTGAACAATACTTCATATTATTCATTTATGATTTTACAAGAATGTTTTGGATTGGCTTTGTAAAATATAAATATGAAGAATTTGATAAATTTAAAGTATTCAAGGCTCTGGTATAAAATGAGTTAGATTTGAAAATTAAATGTCTTAGATCGGATAGAGGAAGAGAATTTATATTAGATGAGTTTTTCAATTTATGTGAACAAAATGGTATAAAAATATAGTTTTCTATAACAGAGACTCCTCAACAAAATGTAGTAGAAAGAATGAATAGAACAATCCAACAAATGACACATGCCATTCTTGATGAGTTTGGAACTCTGCCTACCTTCTAGGGGGAAGCAACACATACAACCATGAATATTATTAAAAGATATTATCTTCGAGTAAACAATGATAAAACTCCATATGAACTATGGTATGGTAACCCTGAAACTATCAAACACTTTAGAATTTTTGGAAGAAATTTTTACCTAAAGAACAATGATGATAAGCTAGGAAAATTCGAATCTAGAGCTAATGAAGGAGTCTTTCTTTGATACTCTTCTATAATCAAGGGATATAAATGGTATAAAGGCTTCAAAATATTGTTGAATTCATATATGTTGTATTTGATGAAGCATCCACAGGTATCAAAAGAGAAGAAGCAACAGATGATGAACCTATCCCTACTACGAGTCAAAGATTGTAAGAGATAGAGAAGCACCAGAATAAGGAAATGAAAATATTGATACATCAAAAAGACTCCTTCAAGGCATGTTCAGAAAAATCATCATGAGTCTCAAATTATAGGTGAATAGGAAGTAGGAATTCAAACTAGAAGAAATTTTGTTGGAACTTCTATTTACCTAGCCTTACTATCCACAATTGAACCTCAAAATGTGAATCGAGCAAAAAAAGATGAATGTTGTCTTAAGGCAATGCATGAACAAGTTTATCAAATAGAAAATAACCATACATTGGAATTAGTACCAATCCATCATTATAATAATGTTACTAGAACAAAATGGGTGTTCAAAAAAAACTGAATTAAAATGGAGAAGTAATTCGAAACAAAGAAAGACTTGTATGCAAAGGCTATGCTCAACAAGAAGGGATGAAATTTGAAAAAACATTTTCACCTGTAGCTAGACTTGAAGCCATAAGAATGTTTCTTGTATTTTCTAGTTTTATAAATTTAAATTACATCAAATGGACGTTAAATTTAAATTCTTAAATGGGGATATAGAAGAAGAGGTCTATATAGAACAACCTAAAAGATTCATACTTGGAAATGTAAACAATCTTGTGTGCAAAATTAAGAAGGAATTGTATGGATTAAAATAAACTCCTCATGTACAATATTATTGTCTTGACATGTATCTTTCACAGCAAGGGTTCAAAACGGGGCCTTTAGATAGAAAACTATATATTAAAATGGATAAAGATAAACTTTTAATAGTTGTTGGTTATGTAGATGAAATCATATTTGGAAGCAATGTAGAATCTGAGTCAATGATTTACTTCATTTATGTAAAAATAATTTGAAATGTCTCTTCTTGGTGAACTAACATACTTCCTTGGTCTTCAAGTTAAAGAAGCTGAGAATGGTATCTTTCTTTCTCAAACCAAGTGATCTGAAATAGATCTGAAATAAGATTGAATATTTACCAAAGTGAATCGATTGTTAACTTAATCGCTTAGTTTGGAAGACTAAAGGAAAGAAATTTATTTTAAGACTTAATAAAGAACTTAAGAAGCACAATTAAACATTAATTTGCAACGAATAAAAGAGATGGAAGACAAAAAAAATTGATTGCAGAGTTCATCCCTGCTGGAATACGTCTCTGGGTCTGCTTTCAAGACGGGCGTCCGTTTGATTAATGAATGATCCAAGGAATTATTTACATAGAAATTCACCAGAATGAACATGCTCATAGGCACCTTTGGTCTCTGTCAAAGTAAATCTCTCCCTCCTAGCATTCCAACGCCTATCTCAGTACCCAATTATGCCTTCAGATGACCAAGATACACCTAAAAGAAAACTGCCTGCTCTCTTCACAAAATTCTGAACAAGGCTCTAAAAGCACTCCTTCCCATCCATGGAGGAATGGTGTAATATTATAATACAATTCAGGTTCAATATTAGGAAACTTGGGCCAAAATTGGCAAGTGGTTTTTCATTAGGTGGATAAGTTGTGCTCTTGGTGCAATAGTGTTCCCAACACCTAGGATTTGTTACATGGTGGTTAAATTTACATAGTGCACATAACCATTTTAAACCCAAAAATGACTTTGGGCTAAAATAAGCCCTCGACGGTCTGGCTAATGGAAAAGGGGTTGAACAAATTGCATGTGACAGGCTACCATTATCCCGACGGTCTATTTTTGGGTGGTCAACTATCCATGTGACAGCACAAAACTCTGACAACGGTCTCCCCGAAGGTCAACTACTTGCAGTCTCCCGGAGGCTAGGTCTAACGACGCGTTAAACATTCCCACGGATCACATGCCACTTGCAACTTAAATTCGCCCGCACGGTCAACTCTGATGTGGTTATATTGTTTTTAATATATGGTTTGTTACATATTTTAACACTGAAACCATAGGTTAGTGCTTTTACATAGTTTTCCACCATAGGTTTATGCGCTTAGGTTTTATGAATTTAGGTTTGCACACCAGTAGTATTTTCAACTTAACATTGTTTTAGGACTATAGGTTTAGCACAGAAATTAGGTTACATATCACCATGTATATATAATTTTCCACCCTTTAACACATACACCATAAGTAAATGAAGGCTCTCTTTCATCTAGAACATAGGAGAAATTGAAGACTATATTGGACTTCCCTGTCAATCTGAACTGATGCAAGATCCTCCTGGATGAATCCTCTCCACTTGAAAGCTTTTGGAATAACCAAAGTTTGATTTAAGTAGATATCAGGTGAGGGTATAGCTCCCTCACTCTTACGATCTTCATCCACCTCGCCTTGCTTGGATTCATGCCTTTCAGTCCCACTCGAAGATATTCAACATCTCCACACCTTGAATAGCGAACCTTCCTGTCCAAGATGGTATCTTCCCGCAACTCATTCATATACTCATTTGCCAAATCATCAATGGTAGGAATCTGTGTATCTTCCTCTGGATCTATGATCATTGGAGGTTCATACAACATCATATTTTCTACATTTAAAACTGAATAAATAATCATGTAAGGAGGTAAATCTAAGCATAATTCATTATTTACAAACTTTTCCACAATCTTGAAAGGACCATACTTGATGGGTTTCAGTTTATTACCTTCCCCTTTAAACCTGTCTTTACTGATATACAACCATACCTGATCACCGACCTGAAAATAATGATCCACATGATGCTTGTCATGGCGCATTTTTTACTTGGCCTGACTCTTCTCTAACTGATCATGCACTGCTTCATGTATCTATTATATTCGTTGAATGAACTTAACTGCTTTATTTGTATCTTCATGTCCATCCACTTTATCTTCTTCAATAAACATGAAATCCACTGGTGACTTTGGTAGATACCCCAAAAATGTTTCAAATTTAAATCTCTTAGTCAAATAATGTAAGGCTTGATTGTAAGCATGTTGCACATAAGGTAAAGATTCATCCCACAACTTAGGATGTTTGCTACAGTAACCTCTAAGAATATGTATCATTGTCCTGTTTACCACTTCTATTTTTCCATCGGTCTGTGGATGAAAATTTGTGCTCTTCTTTAGATTTATGTCCATGAGTACCCAAAAAGTGGACCAAAACTCTCCTACAAAGTGAGTCTCAGTCCAAAATTATAGAAGTAGGTAACCCAAAATGAACCCATACCTGTTGAAAGAAAAATTCAACAGGTAGAAAAATTCAATGGATTCCACAAAGAAATCACGAAATCATTTGCTAGGTCATTTGATGGATCAGAGCTAGAAATTAGGGATATTAAGTTCACTATAATAGATTCATTTATATCTGAAGCCAGAAAATTTCCAAGATAGGGAGAGCGCTGGCTCAAGAATAAGGAGTTTCATAATGAAACCTAGAAAAAAATGCTGACGAATCCAGGTATTGACGTTTCAGTATTTAGAAAGGGTATTCCAAGTACAGCCTTGAAAAATAAATGGAGGAATATGTTATTAATTTTACAAAAATTCATAACATTTGAGGGTAGATTCGGCACCATGTATGTCTACCATATTAGACTGATGATGAATTTCTTAGATGATGAAATAAATCTACCTTTATTCCTGCTTAATAGTTTGAAAAGAATGGCCTCTAATGTTCAGAAAAGACTCCAATTCCTAGAAACTACTCTACACCACCATGGCCTAATTAAAATACTCATTGAGTTCCATTTGAAGAAACTAAGAGATAAATGGGAAGAGTTTCTTCTAAGAAACCATTTTCAAGAACCAGAGGAAACACTATCTAAAGAAGAACCTATAAGAAGAAGAAGAAGAGGAAAAATTGATAAAGCTGTTGAAATCAAACATGATGCATCAACACAGGAAGATAGTGAAGAAGTAATCTCTGAAAAATTGACAAAGATCAGGAAATAGATCAGGGTTAAAAGAAAAGAGAAATTAACAAGTGAATGTGCTGAAGAAAAAGATGAAAATCTGCCCAAATTAAGGAGAAGCTCTAGTCTTAAAGGCATGGTGAAAAAGACATGGATTAAGGAAACAGGAGTTATATTTATTGAAGAAGAAGAAACTCCAATATAAACACCAGTTTATAGATCTCCTTTACATCAGTATGAAGAAGACCCTAACAGAGGAACCCCAGATATAGATCCAGCCCAACAACAAATTTATGACTATGTGGAATCACTAGAAAGAAGGGCCTTAGAAAATCAAGAAAGATCTCTCAGTCCACAAGAACCTCCAATAGAAATATTGAGAAAAGACAATTATGAATTGGAGATACTGAATAGACATATCAAAAATGAAAATGAAATCTTAAGAGAGCAGGTCAAATTGAAGAATGGCATGAACAAGACTCTCTCTCTACAAATGAGAACACTGTATAAAGAAAACGGGAAGCTAAAGAAGAATAATAAGAAACTGAACAGGGCACTCATAGATCTTAGGTTCAAATTATTCATCAGGAAACCCAGAATGGTATTGACTTCCAAAAGAAGCAGAAAAAGGAGGCTGGATGTTCTTGCAGAAGTTTCAGAGCACATGGAATAAATTTTTGATGAAGTTGCATGAGGACATGCAAGCTTTTTGCAATGGGGGTATGTTGAGCTTTGAAATTGTCTTCTCTTTTGCCAACTTTCACCTCATTTCATCATTTCTTTATCATTTCATAAACCTAAAGATCAATGAGAATGATTAATATTTCTTAAAGGTTGCATACAAATGATTAGCTTATTGTACTTTCATGATTTTTGTTGTCTTACTAATTTTTGAATAGTTTAGCTACAAAATACATGCATTTTGTAGCTAGCCAAGCGTTCCGCAGCTGTTTTTGTGTTTAAGTATGTTACAGGTGTCAAATGGACAAAAGGCACACATGGGTGGATTCTAAATATTCCCTACATTGTTCCTTCTTATCCACGAGGATTGAATCGATAGCTGGAGGTGTCTAAGCCCACGGTCAAAGCAAAGGTCAAAGAAACTGTTTTCTACAGGAATTAGGACTCCTGATTTTCTTTACAGAAAATCACAAGTCCCAAAAGAGTTTCAATTCAATTTTAACTTAAATATTACACCTTTACCTATTTTTGTTCGATGTTAGTTATTAATTTGCATATAAATTAAGCTCTATAATACCGATAAAGGACGGTTGATACATATTTTATCATTACAGTGATACTATTTTTCCAAGCACTGTGTTAATAAAATGAGTTTAGTCTTGATGTTGTTTTGAATACAATCTTAAGGAGCTAAAGGATTAATATTGAATTGGTAGCAGAGGGCCCTTGCTATTCGAGGAAGTTTTACATGTTTTATAGCTAAGTTATTTTCAATTCTGTTTTACTGTCTTTCCTTAGATTGCTTTCTTAAATCATAGTGTTTTAGCATTTCGTTTCGTGTCATCTTCTTAGTTAAAGGATCCTCAGTATACTGCAATTAGTCTCTTTCACAAGCTCTTCCAATAAATCTCTGTTAAATCAATGGGATTCATTTGTAATATTCTGAGTTATTAGAATTTCATTTTATGTTCTTTAGTTAAATAGAAGAACCTCATCATACTGCAATTAGTCTCTTTCAAAAGCTCTTCCAATAAATATTTAATTCACGAATGAGATTTAGTTGTAATGTTATAATTTGTTTCAGCATTTTATAGGAGATCCTTAGTACATTATAGCTAATATTTTTCTCAAGCTCTTCCAATAAACCTTTATCAAATGAATGAGATTTAGTTGTAATGTTATAAGTTGTTTCAGCATTTCATAGGAGACCCTTAATACATTATAGTTAATATTTTTCTCAAGCTCTTCCAATAAACCTTTATCAAATGAATGAGATTTCACTGTAATTTTCTAAGTTACTGATTGTTTCAACATTTCTCTATTATGTTTTAGGAGATCCTCATTGCACTAGAATTAATCTTTTTCTCAAGCTCTTCCAATAAACCTTTAATTGAATGAATCAAATTAAGTTGTAGTGTTTTGAGTTACTTTTCATTTCATGAATGTTCATTTAGAATTTGTAATATCCATGGATTAGGACTCCTTGTTTTCATCATTTTCTAGTTAAGAACAAAACTTGCAAATAAACTATGTTTTCATTTATTCATTAACATTTTCCTGTTTTTTCCTCTTTACATAGATTTAACTTCATCTTTCTAGTATAGAACATAATACTAAGAACCAAAACATAAAAAACCCAAAAACATCAACAAAACACTAAAACAACGAAGTAAGAAAAGGGATACTTAGGCACATACAGTGCATTACACTTCATCAGTTTACTAGCCCTGGTCGATAATTTATGTTAACAATTTAGCACACTAAATTGACTAAACAACCATCAGCATGTGCTCCAGGTTTCTTAGTAGCAAGAGGATTCGGATTACCAGGGGCATGAGGGAGTAAAAAATATAGCGTGCCAGATTGCGAATAGATCAAATCTAAATGTTGTGCATGACGAATGGATTGATCTTCCGTGACTGCACTGGACAGACAAATGTCCTTAGCTAGGGTTGGTAAGAGTGACTTACAAAACAAGTTAGATAAGAGATGATCCGGGATTGGCGATTTGACCATCCCCCTCCTACGTCTCCATTCATGAATGTGATCATAGATGTGGGTGGTGGTGTCTTGGTGCAGTGAGGTTAAGAGTTCCGTGCTGTTTTCGTATCTAATAGGTAATTGGAAATTCTTAAGAAATTCTGTAGCTAAGGCGCTAAAAGTGTTGATGGCTCCGCGTGGTAACTCAATGTACCATTTGGCAGTGTTTCCTGTGAGAGTGCGAGGGAAAATTCAAAGCCGGATACTATCATCCACCATGGATTTAGAAACAAACCATAGATGAAAGGTGGTGACGTGTGTAGCCGGATCGTCCCCTTGTTTCTAGTCGAATTTAGGGATGTCAGATAGAATCTTGTGCAGTACTAGAGGCCAGAGTGGGTTGTGGTTGATGGGATCATTGGTCAGTTTGTAGATATCGGGGATGTCTAGAGCTACAAAAAATTGCAATTACATGTTTTCCCCCGGATCTAGCCATGGAAGTATTGGCTGACCATTCAGACCGTAGTGTCCTCCCATCAATGTGTTACCCATAGGATAAGTAGGACTTTGTTGATAAAATTTCCCTGTGGGTGGGGGTGTAGGAATGTATGGTTGCTGTCTGTAGGGTATATTGTACTAGGGGGCGAATGGTTGGTTGCCCCCAGTGTAAAAGTTACCCCCTTGTTCAAATGGATTTTGGGGTTGGTTTTCCCATATGGACGCGATAGAGCTAGCCAAAGGCATACTTATATTTGCATAGACCCTACACCGAAAGTTTGACCACTCAAAAGAACAACGTTAACAAGAGGTTGTCCTGCTTGTCCTAATGACTACAGGGATACCTAAGTGTCCCCCGTCATATGTGTGTTGGTGAGACTGCCCCTTGGCATGGTGGCCAAGGGGTTTGAACTCAGAAAAGGGTTCCAACCGAAAGGGTTTCTAAAAGGAACCGAAGTAGCCCTGCTCATGGGAGAGGGAACCGTGGGTCTGGTGTAGTCACTATAGGAGAAGATCCCGAAGGATTCAGAGATCCACTAACAGTTGTGGTGATCGCAGTGCTAGGACTGGGTGTAGGCTGGCTACTGGGGTTGCCGATAATTGGCGCAGAACTAACTACCGGCAGGGAAGATGGTGGCGAACTTGAGTTGGTTGCCATTGGCATCGACCCCATGGGTGTTGGTTGTGAAACGGATGTTGGTGTAGCCGAAGGAATATTTTGGCTTGGTGTAACCTAAACTAACACTGGCACTGATGGGTCAGTGAGTGGAGGATTGCAAGGAGGTACGACTCCTTCCATAAAAGGATCCTTTGGAAACTCCGTGTGATATGGGGCTATGTGAAAATCAGGGGTTGTCACTGGAGGCTACTCTTCCAAAGAAGGCATGGGCTCACCGAGACTTGACTCCTCCTCCGATGTTAATGGAGGGAGACCTTGCTATCGTCAAGACAGATAGTGAGGGTCGAAGGATGCCACGGTGACCTGTTTATTTTCAGCAAAATTTAATTATTTGTGATGTATTATAAAGTCACAGTGACAGTAACCACACACCTAAAAAATAAAAAATAAAAAAGGACTTTCTAAAATCAATCAACAAGCAGCCAGAATAGGGTGGCTCCATCTGAGTACTATCGTTTGCTGGAGATGAAACCCAATATCACAATAGCATACAGAGAGGTTTAGTCGTAAACACAGTTACAGTTACTCTAAAGCTTCACTCAAACCTTAGAAAATAGGTGTAAGCACTCTCGTGAAGATGAGTACCCTCCAAAAGACCGAAGACAGAGTAGTTCCATATGTTTTAGGTATCAGGACAACCCGTCCTAGTCACCTCATGTAAGTCCCTAAAAATTTTGGCAACTAAAGATACCTCAAATCACAAACATCATCAGGGGGGTCACAATCATAGATAGCACACTATATGAGCAGAACACCTGGATCCCTGATCTAGTTTCAACATCCCCGAATGGATCCCTAATATATAGCATGCCCACTGAATGCACTCGAAGGTGGGCTACCTTCTCATGCACCCTGGTGTTTTCTTGAGCTTAACTCTAGTGGTAGTGGAGTGGTCCCGATAATATGAGTGCAGTAGGATTTCACTTATTAATGACTTTAGTTTCAAGTTTTATATGATCCTAGCATGAACTATTGTTGGTGTGAGCTCAGAAAAATTTATATGATTAATTTTATTATCGCTTGATTCTTAGTGTACTTAATTTTTAGTCTTGCGGAGGGGGAGTGGATGTATGAAAAGTGATGAGACTCCGACTCAAAAACCACGTGGAAACATGCTCTAAATATTCAATTCAATGAAGATTTTTTTTTTACAAGGAGATATTATTTCAACATTCTTGCACCAAACATTCAAATAACACAGTTCATATTTAAAGATTCAAACATCTATCTTTCTTCTCTTAACAACTTTTTTAGCCAATTTTTTTCAGAATTAATTCAGCTAAGTTCAGAAAACTAAAAAAAAAATCTTCTTCAAAAGTAGATGCGACTAACATTAACTTTTTAAACAAGAACTAAAGATAAAAGTGCTAACTGGTAAACAAGCACAGGGATCTAGCAATAGAAACTAATCTGATGGCCAATAACTCCACAACCAAAGGGAAACACAACAGAAGTGTAAACAGTAGATTTTGGCTAGGTAACGCTGGCAAGCAGAGGCTATAGAGTGTTAATATTGAGACTAATGCACTGTATCTGAGAAGAAGCAGCATTATAATGCACTGAAACACTTACAGGGGGAGTGTTTCTTAGGGTAAAGTTGCACAGATGGCTAAGCAGGGTCTAATCTGGACTCTGTGAGCTTTTGAGATGATTACTGAGAATATAAAATGGTCAGAAGGATATGTGAACAAAAGGAAAAAGGTAAAGTCATAGGAAAAACCTGGAAACTTGGGGTTTATTCCCTAGCGGAGTCGCCAATTCTGTTATAGGGTAATATGCTTGGGTGGTGGTTATTAGATATCCCTCTCAGGGCTTTTCGGTGCCCGAGGTAGACTGTCAGATTAGCTGTAAAGTTCCAAAGATGCTACATGCATGTTCATGCTAATATATATAATCGAAAAAGAAATATGGAAATATTACCTCTTTGTGGAAAACAAATCCTATGGAGAACACCGAGCAACGAAGTAAATATCCTTCTTCATCGGCTCCAAATCCAGATCCTAGAATCAATCAAAGCACCTGCGTAATCTCTACAACAGTATAGCTTATTACCAATTAAACTAGCATATAAGAAACATAAAACAATACAGATCTAATCCATTCATATCATGCTACATAGACGACTGAACAAAAATTGTGACATTGATGCATCGAATGGACAAAACAGATATAGCTCTATTAATTTATGAAAAGGAGGATTACAATTGTCAGTTGCACCAAGCCCTCCTCAATCTTCCAATTCCTCTCTCTCTTTCTCTATCTTCGAGTGTGATGATGCTCTTAATGAACTTCGCCGATCTTCAAGCCTTACACTACAACAATGAAATTTTTTTCCACATATAATCATACCTTCGACCTTAGACCAAGAGCCCACAACTCCAATTTATAGGAGATGGAGAGGGAAAACCTTGCCAACTCTTTCAACTTTTTCAAATCAGGAAATATCTATATTTTTCCTCACTTTTCCTTGATTTGGCCTTCCATAGGAGTTCAGTTATGTTTGTCAATGCTTAATAAAAGGTTTGTGCCATTTAGTTTCCATTTTGAACTGATTCCTTTTGAGAGAAAGCTGGAAATGCTATTCATTTTTCCACAAGATATTTCTCTTTTCACTCTCAAACATGGTTAATGCTACCCCTTGGCCAAGACAGAGCATTACCCTAGGAATTAATGCTCCCTTTGCATGGCTTAGGAATTTTATAACTCTGCCTAGTTGTTTCTGGGGTGCATTACCTTGGAAAAAATGGGTCTTGTCTAGGTCATTTTCTTCCTTCCATGTTACCTTCTCCTATGAGCTGATGAGGAGGTCATTTGTCATATAATGCTTGTGAAATTCAAATTTCTATAGAGAATCTTTGGGATCCTTCAACTGCATTTGAGGGTGGACACTCTTCCTATAATTTCTCCTTTCTATCTCCTCCAAGTCTTTGTGATAAAATATTTATAAAAATGCTTAATAAATCATGATTTTTTGCACTCAACCTTATATTAGGCATTCAGAGTATTTTATCCTTAATCACCACCTATACTAGCATCATAAACCCAAATAATAATAAAAATGAAAGAAAAAGAGATCTAAGAAGGCAAAAAGGTGACTTTTAACCCACCTTTCTTTCCTTGACTTTTCGTGGAGTACCTTGGTATCCATTTGACCCTATTTGAACCATTTGAAAAGGAATTCATTAGAAATATGGGCTTTAATGAGCCTCTTCCTTCTCCTCCATTCCTGAATATGGTCAGAAATGTGTGTTGCCTTATTTTGTTGGAAATTGGCTAGAAGCTTAGTCCCAACATCATAACGAACGAGAAATTGAAAATGGTACAAAAACATGGTAGCCAACTCACCAAACAAAGCAAAAGGGCCCCAAGTAAGCTCCATGTACCATTTAGAAGCATTTCCAATTAGGGTGCATTGAAATAACCTCAACCTAATTGAATCATCAATGAGGGAGGTCGAATAACACCATAAATAGAAAGTGGTAACATGGTCGGTTAGATCCTCACTAGTCTTCCCTACAAATTTCGGAATATCTGATGGAATTTTAGTAGGGGCCAGAGGCCAACCCGGGCTGTACCGAATAAGATCATTAGTCAACTTTGATAGATCTGGAAAATTTAGGGTTGCCGCGAATGGTAATCGCAGAGGAGCTTGAGAATTCCATCCACCAATGGAAGGATTCCCAACATTCTGAAAAGAATAACCTGGATGTATTGAGGCACCTGGTTGCCATGGATTGTTCGTAGAAAAATATTAACCATAAGAAAAACCTTGTGGCCCAAAACAATTAGGAGTAGGACCCCCTCCCACAGTAGGGCTACCATAAACAGGGATATTCCCCACAATCGAAGTATTAAATGAAGATGAAACCCCTTGGTAAGGGTTCTAAGAATTAGCAAACAAAGAGAAACCCTGAGAAACACCTATGGAGGAGAAAGGAAAATTTCCCTATTGACCATACATAAATTGATTCCCAGTTCTGAACCCAGTGAAAGCAGGGCTCCAGCCTTGAAAATCATTAGAGCTTTGGCCTCCTAGAAAAGGATTAAAACCTTGACCTTGAGCGGAGAAAGGGAAAGAACCTAAAGAAGGGTTTGAATGAGGGATATCACCACTTCTGAAGGGGAAACCTTGAAAAGAAGCTGACCCGCTAGCCATAGAAGACATGGCCGTGGGGATAACAAATAGAGAAGTGAGCGAAACTGAAGGAATTTCACTAGAAGGCATCCCAAATTAAAAGGGACCAGTATGGGAAGCAAAAGCTTGGGTGCCCCCACTCGTAGATAGAATGGAGGTAGAGCCAAAAATTGCAACACTGGGAGTTATGGTTGAAATAGCAATGGTACCTTATCCCTTAGCTTAAAGAGGAGTATGCACACTTGAAGTACTCATAGCCGAAGTTATGTTCCCAGTTGTGGCCATCGAAAGAAAAGAAGGAGAAATATGAGGGCTAGCCGTTTGTGAGACGAAGGCCCAACATACAATAGAACGTTCGTAAAACTAGCAGGAAGAGGAGAGGAAGGAGTAATTGGAGGTTTAGGATTTCTTCAACCTCAACTTCTTCTACCAGAAAAAGGACCCGAGAAAGGAGTGGAGTACTCCTCTCTAAATCATGATTAGCACTAGGACTACCCTCAGAAATTGTAGCCACAAGCAGAGGATCACTCTTCGATGCGTTTGAAACTACTGGTTGAAAATCACCAGCAAAATTTCTCCTACGCCTTCTTGAAGAAGGCTTGGCACTCGCAAGAGAAATCCCATGAAGCCTCCTCGATCGATGAACCAATCAGTCAACCACCTTTAATAATTATGAGATTTTATGTAGACTCAAAAAATTACAAAGCTATGGAAATCTAGGGGCAAAGAGCACTCTCTACAAAAATTTCCCTAAGATTCATCAATCAAGAAACTCTCAGGTATTTTCGTTCTGGGTTATTAGGACTAGACACCAAAATACAAGAAAGAAAAAATAATGACCATCTGAGAATAGTCAGGGGTAATTATGCCCTAGGCCTACTAGCGAAGGTAATAGAAACAATTATGTTGGTCTCCTAACAAAATCCATTGTTGGTGCAAGTACCCAAGCTTCGCAAGGGCATCCTCCAGAAGTACTAATGAGAGTGCTGCAATGTCTGCCTTGAGTACCATGAGTATTCGTCCCCGCAGTCACCTATGTGATACCTAGGAATAGAAAATATTTACACCAGTTCTTATTAGCAGCTGGGGGGAATGGTGTTTGGTCAGGATCCAACAAATAGGAGAGGGGGTATCTCTCTTCTCTGCCTTCACTTGCCCTTGCACTTGAATCTCTGGAGGAGAGCTTTCCTGATCCACTTAACGAGGCTGGATTTCAGTCATTAAACAAATTCAATGTTTGAAATTTAGAGTGGCCTTTGGAGAGTTAACTCTCCACTCACCTATTCCAAGGCCCTACAAACCTAGATTAGTTGGTGTATATTAATGACAACTCAAAAATTCTTGTTCATTTTAAATTATGCTCTTGATTTTAATGGCTGTTATTTTTAAAAGGGTAAATGGGTAATGCAACTTATGATGTTTTGATGAAAAAGAGAAATCAATAGAAAGCTGCTACATGTATATGCAATTTTTTCTTCGATGAAAGAGATTTTTTCTCTGGTTCTACAAACAACTAATAAAAGCAAGATTTTTTTCTTTTCTTTTCAAGATCATGCTCACACACTAAAAAACTATAAAAAGCCTAAATTTTCTTAATAGAGCAACTACACTAATGCAAAACTACCAATGCCAAATATAGATTCTATGACTACTTAAAAAGGGAAACAAATGAGTTTCTCAACAAGATAGGTCTGATCAATTTGACATAAAAGCAAAGAAAAGCCCAAAAAAAGGACATAAAATCAAATACAAGCCCAAAACAAGGACTTCCTTGGACACAAATGCCAAAAGAAACTTGATAGAAAAGGAGACAAGTCCACTTAAGAACTTCTCTCAAAACCAAGCAATCTGGACCAAAATGACAAACTACAAACTTGCTCCAAAAAATTATGAAAACCATGAAACAAAAACCAAAAGCAAAAGCAAAGGAAAACACCAATGATTTTTTATCCTTTTACTTTTTAAGTCAGCAGCAAAATATCTTTGAGAAAAGCACAAACTACCAAACACTTCAAATCAACAAACTGAGAAAACAAGAAACTCCAAATTCCTTAAGCCAACCATGTCACTTTCATGACGGGACTTAATAAATGGAATGAAGTAACTAACTCAAGAAAATGACTTGAAACAAAAGTATAAAACTCCAGCAATCATGGAAACTTCAATAAACCAAGAAGACAACTTCAAGAAGAAATATCAACTTTGTTACATATATAACATCTTACTACAAAATATCAACCTCTACGTCTTTGATATGGTCTTTTTCCTCTGAAATATCCTCTTGATGATTCTACTTGTTGTGAATTGTCACCTCCTTCTCTTTGAATGGTAAATATTCCACATTGAATATCCTTTTCCTGATTTTCCTTGAATTGATGATCCTCTTCTTCTTATCTGGCTTCGTCCTCTTCCTCTTTGACTATGCTTTCTTTCCAATTTTTCTTCAATCTTAAGGGCTATCTGGTAGGAAGCTTCTTCAACAGTTTTTAGAGACAAAACATTCAATTCATCTTGTATTTCAAATCTCGGACCATTAATATGCCTTGATAACTTTTCTTCATCTGCTTCCATATGACTAGATCTTATGCTCAATCTATAAAATTCTTCTATATATTCTTTTACAGGCATAAATTTCTACTCGATATTTTGCATTTGGTGAAGGGGATTCAGTTGATAATCTCGAGGAAGAAATATACCTTTGATATTGGCCACCATTATATCATAACTAGTGATCTTCCTTTTGTTTCTATTTCTCCTTTCAACTTGCACGCTATCCCACTATAGTGCAGCGTGTCCTTTTAAACTAGTCACTGTGAACTTAACTTTCTTCTCATCAGCTACATTTTCATAGTCAAAATATTTATCCATGGTGTTGATCTAGTTAATTAATTCTTCAGGATTTAAATTTCCTTCATACATAGGCACGTCCAATCTTGGCTTGGTACTTATTCTCACGATCATCTTGACCATTTTCTTTTTGGAGTTCTTCTTCAGCTTCTTCTTTTGAGATTTCTTCTGCTTCATTGATATCACTGATGTCAACATCTCTTTGACATGTTGTCTCCAATGCATTGAATATTCTTCTAATATGTTTTACTTCATCAAGAAAGAATTTATTTTCAACTGGTCTTCCTCAACCCATTCTAGCTCCTCTGACTCTATGTGCCATCTTTATTGGAATTGTAATATCCTCAAAAATTATTTTCTTAAGGCCTCCTTTTAAAAAAAAAACACTTTAAATGAATTTTAAAAATAATAAATAGTATAAAGTGTTTTAAGATTTATTCACCACATATAATAATCTTTATCTTTTAAAAAAAATGGAGCATTCACTTTTTAAACAAAGCATTCACCAAATCTCATGTATGAATGAAGACGTATGAAAGTCCTTCTTACCCTTATGCACCATAACCATTGTTAATCCAATAAGGATTCGGTGCATTCAAAATAGCACAAACTCCTCCATATTCACTACAAGACCAACTATGATTGCGCACTTCAATACAAGCCAATTATAATTTTACAGTTCAATTCGAACGAGATAATGAATATTATGAATATTAATTGTTTAATCATACATTCCATCGAATTTTCTTCCAATTTCTGTGTAAAATTATTTTCCTAGTGTAACTCCAAATTTCCAGTGAGTTCTGCTTCCAAAATAGGTTAACAAAACACCATTCCAGTTTCTATGATATAATATACTGACAGGTATACCGCAGAAAATATGAAAATAAATCGTACAAACTGGATATCTAAATGCTCATAATTTTCAGAAATTACAGTTCGAGCAAGAAAACATTGCATTTGAAGTTTTATGATCCAAATTTGGAAGGAGATTCTCATGTGATAATCTTTTTACGGGAGGCAGAGTACTACGAGAGGACACTTGAGGATTCTTTACGTAGAGTATATATAAGAAAACAATCGCTAGAGGAAAATAAAATATGCGGAGCTTCCCTAAACCAAGAAAATATGCAGTTATACATGAAACAAAATGGGAATCTTAATGATGCCAATACTAATCAACTAGATCTCACAAAGAAACTTGTAAACAACTACTGACAAATTTCAGCCTAGTCTCTCAAAAAATCATTTGCTCCACGCATTCGACCTACACATTTGATATGCACTCATAAACATTTTATTTTCTCTTCACACACATTTTTTCAGCCTTTGAACACCCCACCTTCCGAGTCACTCTCTCTTAACACACAAAAGAAATATCTATGGCTTATTCGAGTGATAATATAACACCAACAATTTATCACACATCAAACTCAATGCAACAATCTATCACACACTCAGTTCTAACCTTGTGCTCTGATACCAAAAATGGTGCAGAGGATTAACACTAAACACACATAAATTTTATTAATAAAAGTCACACTCCAGAGCTTCAACATTCGAAATGATTACATGGCTATTTATTTAGGATGGATGCAATTTATCGAATATCTTTTAGAGAAACTTTTTCCTAGATATTTGGAGGAAGTTTAGAATTATCCTCTAAACTTTAGGACTCTATCCTAACTTCCTAATATCCTAATTAATTTTTAAATGACTCATAAAATATAGAAAATTATATATTTCTCAATTTAAATAATTACAACAAATAAAATATGTGATGCTCCTACATCAATGATATTCATTAAATCTGACATCTTGATCGTGTCTATTTATCAAATTTCCATTGTTCTGGAACCAAAGAGACTGATCAATGATATGGAGAGAATATTAAACAGATCCTATGGTATAGGAAATCCATGGGGAATATCCAACACTTTTTTTTATTAGACGTTAGTATCTAGCCCTATGTGGGATATAGTAGAAATTATAAGAAAAATGGAGCAACTAAAGAAAGTGGTTTGCTAAAAAGCGCATTGAAGTGGCAAGTTGGTGTAGTTCAAAAACCCACATTCTCATGTTGTATGATAGAGTTCAATTTAAAAAATTGTATTGGAGATTATTAGTGTAAGAAATAATCTTTGGATCAAAATATCACAATCTCATTAGAATTCCAGCTGCAATCCATTTTACTTGAAGGCTTATTATGAACAACAAAGATTTAATTGGAAATCATGTATCTTGGGATGTAAATAATGGAAAGAAAACAAAATTACAGGATAATGTGTGGGTTGGACATAGGCCATTGACATCCATACAGTGTCCAGTCATAACCAACTCAAAAACGAAGAGATGTGGTTGGATTCACGTAACATATTACTAGAATGGCCTATTGAGATTCATTCCCAAGGGAAAGTTTTATTGAAGTATGCCCTCTTGTTCAGATTCATTAATCCAAATGAAGATAAAGACTCACTTTACCCTAATCTAAAATCTTAAGGAGAATACATTGATAAACCACATAAGCTTCACTCAACGAACCTCTAACATATCACGCACGATCATAGCATATTAAACAATACCCTTAAATTGAGTACATATTGGAAAATGCCTCTAAAAATCACATTGTTTAACCCCCTACCAATATAAATCCAATACACCTTTCCAATTTAAAAGCCCCTACTTTCACATATATTGTAGGTGTCCATTTTTTCATCAACATTTTTTATACCCCTTTATATTTTTTTATTAACTTTGAGCTCCATTTTTTATACCTACCAATATAAAAACCCTTTACCCCTCATATATCCCCCAATATATAAAGTCATTTTTTCCTCATTATATATCCACCAATATGAACCCATGTGCTATAGTATTGCTCCCGCAGTGAAGCCCCCATGTAATAAACAAGGGGGCCAAGATGTTTTTATTTGCATAGAAACAATTCCAAGGTGACATTTATTTGGCATATCTAAATTTTTTAATATATATGTTAGGATATGGCTAGTCTGTCGTCTGTTTTAAAAATAATACTAACTTTTTCTTATATTATTTAAAAAAACGAACTAGATTCTAACTTTAGAATGCGGCTAGTTTGGAAAAACTACTTTTCACACTAAATGAAACTACAAATAATTTCTTGGAAATCTTATTTTAGAACAACAATTTTTCATATTATGGTTATAATGAGAATGATTTATTCACAACTAGTTTAAACATATTTTCAGTATTCCTCCACTAAGTTCTTTAGTATCCTATAATTTATCCTCAGCAATATGGGATAAACATAAGTATCCACCCTAAATCCTCCACAAGGCCACGTCTAAATTTTATGCAAATAAAATCAAACCCATAACCAACAGAAAGTGCAGTCAAATGTAATATCAAATCATAATGGAAGCGAGGTAGCCATGGGATAGTAGATTAGGTCTATGGTGTAAAGGGTTGAAGAAATTTGTGAAAATCCTCTATCGAAATCAATGGAATTAAATAATTAAATTGGGGAAGCAATAGAATATAATTATACACAAACTTGATTAAGCTTGTTAGCAAAGGATATATAGTTGGTCTCATTCAAGATATTGAGAAATAGCCCCACTTGGCTTGACAGAGATGGAAGTTTTTTCACCATGGCCGGCATAGTAGATCTCAATAGGAACACTTCTTTCTAACCCTAACCATTTTTCTCTCTTTGCAAAAATTGTGAATACACCTTTGTGCTCTTGTATATTCATCCAATTGGTTCTCTTCTTTGACCTTCAATTAATGGAGTTAAATATCAATTTATTTGAGGAAGGAGTTTTTCAAAGATATCATAAACATGCAAATATTTGTACACATTTACACACACCCTCCCTATATGTCTGGGGATATTGTATTAGGAGTAAGAATGCTACACATATGGGAAAAATTGTATTGTTTGGATTATTTTCTATTCACACATAATGAGATTCTGGTCTCATCCTACTAAATCATAAAAAAACTATAAAATGTTATGAAACAGGTACAAGAATATATCTCAATGCAGTAAAAGGAAGTTGTCATCAGAGTTATAGCTCTAAGAAAAAGAATGAAGGATCAAATATCTCTTAGGAAAATAAAACTTACCATAATCAAAGGTGAAGCTACTCACTAAGGTATTATACTCCCAGGTACTCCTATTTTAATGGTCAATGCTTCACTTGTCATAATTTTGGTCAAAAAATTGTTTAGTGTGTTGCTCATAAAACTATTATGACTAGAGAAGAAAGAAAACAAAATAATGATATTGGGGAAAATAAATCTTCTTATAATATTTTCTCGTCTCTTCAAGATGAAATTGATTGTTCCTTATGTAATAATGTTGGTCATAAAGAAACTGAATGTATAAGCATAATGGGACCATCTTACAAGCATGAGTAGAAGAAAATAACATCCAAGGTATGGAAAAAGAATACTACAGACTCTGAAAATTGTGGTCTATATTTGTATGCAGGAGATCAAGAAAATATCTGATACATTGACAGCAGATGTTTGAAGATATGTGAAAAAGATAATTTTATGTCTAAATTCAATGAAATAAAGAAAGAAAAGGATGTAACCTTTGGTAATAACTCAACTGCTGCTATCAAATGGAAAGGAACTGTGTTGTTAAAGAAAAAGGTCAAGGATGGAATTTTTTTATTTTTTGATGGATTAAAACATAACTTGTTGATTGTTATTCAAATGTGTGACCAAGGGCATGAAGTTTCTTTCAGACCAAAAAATTGTGTGGTAAGAAATATGGATATAGGTAAAATCATAATAAAGGAACAAGAATTCCATGAAATGTATATGTCTTGGAAGGCAGCCAAGAACATTGTTCAGAAAATTTGAAGAAATGTGTCTTTGACAAAAGATATTGGGACACCTTAGTTTTTTTCAATTATACAAATCGAGAAGAATGGGAGCATTTCATGACTTGCCCAATATCTCTCCACCTGAAAATCGCATCTACAAATCATGTCAATTTGGTAAGCAAACCAGAGTCCAATTTAATTCTAAATGCGATACCTCAAGTAATCCACTTGAACTTATTCATACTTATTTTTGTGTTCCTATGAGAAAGATGTCTCCTTGTGGTGAAAAATACTTCATATTATTCATTTATGATTTTACAAGAATGTTTTGGATTGGCTTTGTAAAATATAAATATGAAGAATTTGATAAATTTAAAGTATTCAAGGCTCTGGTATAAAATGAGTTAGATTTGAAAATTAAATGTCTTAGATCGGATAGAGGAAGAGAATTTATATTAGATGAGTTTTTCAATTTATGTGAACAAAATGGTATCAAAAGATAGTTTTCTATAACAAAGACTCCTCAACAAAATGTAGTAGAAAGAATGAATATAACAATCCAACAAATGACACATGCCATTCTTGATGAGTCTGGAACTCTGCCTACCTTCTAGTGGGAAGCAACACATACAACCATGAATATTATTAAAAGATATTATCTTCGAGTAAACAATGATAAAACTCCATATGAACTATGGTATGGTAACCCTGCATCTTTCAAACACTTTAGAATTTTTGGAAGAAAATTTTACCTAAAGAACAATGATGATAAGCTTGGAAAATTCAAATCTAGAGCTAATGAAGGAGTCTTTCTTTGATACTATTCTATAATAAAGGGATATAAATGGTATAAAGGCTTCAAAATATTGTTGAATTCATATATGTTGTATTTGATGAAGCATCCACAGGTATCAAAAGAGAAGAAGCAGAAGATGATGAACCTATCCCTACTATGAGTCAAAGATTGTAAGAGATAGAGAAGCACCAGAATAAGGAAATGAAAATATTGATACATCAAAAATACTCCTTCAAGGTATGTTCAGAAAAATCATCATGAGTCTCAAATTATAGATGAATAGGAAGTAGGAATTCAAACTAGAAGAACTTTTTTTGGAACTTCTATTTACCTAGCCTTTCTATCCACAATTGAACCTCAAAATGTGAATCAAGCAAGAAAAGATGAATGTTGGCTTAAGGCAATGCATGAACAAGTTTATCAAATAGAAAATAACCATACATTGGAATTAGTACCAAGCCATCATTATAATAATGTTACTAGAACAAAATGGGTGTTCAAAAAAAACTGAATTAAAATGGAGAAGTAATTTGAAACAAAGAAAGACTTGTATGCAAAGGCTATGCTCAACAAGAAGGGATGAAATTTGAAAAAACGTTTTCACCTGTAGCTAGACTTGAAGCCGTAAGAATGTTTCTTGTATTTTCTAGTTTTATAAATTTAAATTACATCAAATGGACGTTAAATTTATATTCTTAAATGGGGATATAGAAGAAGAGGTCTATATAGAACAACCTAAAAGATTCATACTTGGAAATGTAAAAAATCTTGTGTGCAAAATTAAGAAGGAATTGTATGGATTAAAATAAACTCCTCATGTACAGTATTATTGTCTTGACATGTATCTTTCACAACAAGGGTTCAAAACGGGGCCTGTAGATAGAAAACTATATATTAAAATGGATAAAGATAAACTTTTAATAGTTGTTGGTTATGTAGATGAAATCATATTTGGAAGCAATGCAGAATCTATGAGTCAATGATTTACTTCATTTATGTAAAAATAATTTGAAATGTCTCTTCTTGGTGAACTAACATACTTCCTTGGTCTTCAAGTTAAAGAAGATGAGAATGGTATCTTTCTTTCTCAAACCAAGTGATCTGAAATAGATTTGAAACAGGATTGAATATTTACCAAAGTGAATTGATTGTTAACTTAATCACTTAGTTTGGAAGACTAAAGGAAAGAAATTGATTTTACGACTTAATAAAGAACTTAAGAAGCACAATTAAACATTAATTTGCAGCAAATAAAAGAGATGGAAGACAAAAAACATTGATTGCAGAGTTCATCCCTGGTGGACTACGTCTCTGGGTCTGCTTTCAAGAAGGGCGTCCGTTTGATTAATGAATGATCCAAGGAATTATTTACATAGAAATTCACCAGAATGAACATGCTCATAGGCACCTTTGGTATATGTCAAAATAAATCTCTCCCTCTTAGCTTTCCAACACCTAGCTCAGTGCCCAATTACGCCTCCGGACGACCAAGATACACCTGAAAGAAAACTGCCTGCTCTCTTCACAAAATTCTGAACAAGGCTCAAAAAGCACTCCTTCCCATCCATGGAGGAATGGTGTAATATTATAATACAATTTAGGTTCAATATTAGGAAACTTGGGCCAAAATTGGCAAGTGGTTTTTCATTAGGTGGATAAGTTGTGCTCTTGGTGCAATAGTGTTCCGAAAACCTAGGATTTGTTACATGGTGGTTAAATTTACATAGTGCACATAACCATTTTAAACCCAAAAATGACTTTAGGCTAAAATAAGCCCTCGACGGTCTGGCTAATGGAAAAGGGGTTGAACAAATTGCATGTGACAGGCTACCGTTGTCCCGACGGTCTATTTTTGGGTGGTCAACTTTCCATGTGATAGCACAAACCTCCGACAACAGTCTTCCTGAAGGTCAACTACTTGCAGTCTCTCGACGGCTAGGTCTAACGACGCATTAAAAATTCCCACAGATCACATGCCACTTACAACTTAAATTCGCCTGCACGGTCAACTCAGATGTGGTTATATTGTTTTTAATATATGGTTTATTACATATTTTAACACTGAAACCATAGGTTAGTGCTTTTACATAGTTTTCCACCATAGGTTTATGCGCTTAGGTTTTATGAATTTAGGTTTGCACACCAGTAGTATTTTCACCTTAACATTGTTTTAGGACTATAGGTTTAGCACAAAAATTAGGTTACATATCACCATGTATATATAATTTTCCACCCTTTAACACATACACCATAAGTAAATGAAGGCTCTCTTTCATCTAGAACATAGGAGAAATTGAAGACTATATTGGACTTCCCTGTCAATCTAAACTGATGCAAGATCCTCCTGGATCAATCCTCTCCACTTGAAAGCTTTTGGACCAACAAAAGTTTGATTTAAGTAGATATCATGTGAGGGTATAGCTCCCTCACTCTTACGATCTTCATCCACCTTGCCTTGCTTGGATTCATGCCTTTCAGTCCCACTCGAAGATATTCAACATCTCCACACCTTGAATAGCAAACCTTCCTGTCCAAGATGGTATCTTCCCGCAACTCATTCATATACTCAGGTGCCAAATCATCAATGGTAGGAATCTGTGTATCTTCCTCTGGATCTATGATCATTGGAGATTCATACAACTTCAAATTTTCTACATTTACAACTGAATAAATAATCATGTAAGGAGGTAAATCTAAGCATAATTCATTATTTACAACCTTTTACACAATCTTGAAAGGACCATACTTGATGGGTTTTATTTTATTACCTTCCCCTTTAAACCTATCTTTATTGATATACAACCATACCTGATCACAGACCTGAAAATAATGATCCACATGATGCTTGTCATGGCGCATTTTGTACTTGGCCTGACTCTTCTCTAATTGATCCTGCACTGCTTCATGTATCTATTATATTCATTGAATGAACTTAACTACTTTATTTGTATCTTCATGTCCATCCACTTTATCTTCTTCAATAAACATGAAATCCACTGGTGACTTTGGTAGATACCCCAAAAATGTTTCAAATGGAAATATCTTAGTCAAATAATGTAAGGCTTGATTGTAAGCATGTTGCACATAAGGTAAAGATTCATCCCACAACTTAGGATGTTTGCTACAGTAACCTATGAGAATATGTATCATTGTCCTGTTTACCACTTCTATTTTTCCATCGGTCTGTGGATGAAAATTTGTGCTCTTCTTTAGATTTATATCCATGAGTCCCCACAAAGTGGACCAAAACTCTCCTACAAAGTGATTCTTAGTCGGAAATGATAGAAGTAGGTAACCCAAAATGAACCCATACCTGTTGAAAGAACATTTGTGCATTCTATTTAGGAGTCACTTGATTTTTTCATGGAACAAGAATGCACACCTTACTGAAACGATCAACCACGACAGACATGTAATCATGCCTTCTCCTGGAAATAGGAAGTCCTCCAACAAAGTCCATGGATGTGTTGTCCCATGGTCATGAAGGAACTGGAAGTGGCATATACAAGCAAATCTTTCAATTGCCTGGTTTTCTTGTCGAACACATAACACATCCTTTAATGTGCTTAACAATTGTTTCATACATGCGAGTCTAGTAGAAATACCTTTGAATTTGAACCACTGTATTTATTACGCCAAAATGTCCTAAATTGTGAGAAGAATGTGCTTCCCGAATAACATGCGCCCTTTCTGTCTATGGTATGCACAACCTACCCAGATGATATAACAACCTGTCATGAACATGAAAATTGACTTCTTGGACCTGAGTACCATGAGTTAGGGATTCATAAATATCTTTGAAATCAACAACTGTACTATATTGTTCTAAATAACTTTCAAGTTTTAAAGAACTATTCTGCAGCACTACTGAAGCATTCAAAGATGGTGTAGAAAACATATCATCTACTTTGTTTGCTACACCTTTCTTGTACTTAATTACTAAGTGAAATTGATGAAGAAATACTATCCATCTGTAATGGCGAGATTGTTGAAGCTTAGTCTGAGACTGAAGGTATTGAAGCGGTTGATGATTTGTGTGAATCACTGTTTCCTTACCCATTAAGTAGTGTTTCCATTTATTAACACTTTCAACCAGAGAAGATAATTCTTTATCATATGTCGGATAATTTTCAACTGCCTTAGAAAAAGTTTATGAATGAAAAGAAATAGGTTTCCCTTTTTGAAGTAAGGTTGCACCCATTTCATAACCACTAGCATCTGTTTCAATTTTAAATGGATGTTGAAGATCTGGTAAAGCTAATATTGGTGATATGACAACTTTATGCTTAAGTGTATCAAAATTTTTCTTTGTTTCCCTTCCCACTGAAAGGAAACCATAGAACCTATTAAATCATGTAACGGTGATGCAAACAAAGAAAACTGAGAAATGAATTTTCTCCAATATTGAACTACACCTAAGAAACTCCTAAACTCAGTCACATTTTGTGGTCTTGGCCACTTAACAATCATATCGATTTTAGCTAGATCTATTTTCAAATGACCAACTCCAACTATGTAACCAAGATACATCAACGAAGTCTTTCCAAACTCACATTTGGAACGTTTAAGGTACATCTTTTCCCTTTTCAACACTTCAAAGACCTATTTAACATGCCTAACATGCTCTTCCATACTTGAAATGAAAATCAAGATATCATCTAAGTAGATTATGAAAAATTTATCAATGTATGGAAGAAATATATCATTCAACATTACACAAACAAAAAGGCATCATTAACCATTCAAATAGCCCCTGCCTATTTTTAAATGCAGTTTTCCATATGTCATTTTCTTCAATGCGAATTTTATGATACCCACTATGCAAATCCAACTGAGTGAAATAGACAACATTTTTCAACTAGTCAAGTAAATCATCTATCATAGGAAGAGGATACATGTTCTTGATTGTGATTTTGTTTAAGCCCCTAAATTCGACATGCATTCTCCATGTCTCATATTTCTTACGAACCAAAATTATTGGTGAACCACATGGAGATGAACTGGGTCGAATGAAGCCTTTTTCAACATTCTGACATTAGGAAGAGAGGCATCAGACATAAATTGTGTCTCATGTTGTTTCCCATTTATGAGGCAGATGTTTTGGTTCTTTAAATAGACTTTGAAAAGAATCTACCACTTTAACCAAATTATCTTTAAAATGAGGCTCACAACCTGAAAAAGAATCATATTGATCCATATGTTGTTCTTTACAACCATGAGTACATATATTTTACTTCAACTTATTAGCCTCTTCATCTAATTAGCAGTAATTAAATCCAAGTGTGGTTTCATTGTATGTGCCCTAACAATGTATTCAATCCCATCTTTCTTAAGGTGATATTTATCCTCTTTCCTATGAAACACAACATCACAATCATAGAGGTAAGGACTTCCTAGCACTACTCCACATATGTCTAATGGAATCACATCTAAATCAAATTCATTAATGTAATTAGCTGTGATGTAAAATTTTAAACGACACTGCTTTGTGACATTATTCTGAGTCTTTTCTTTTAGCCAACCTAATGGGTATTGTCTTGGATGATTTTGTGTCTCCAAACCCTGTAATATTCCAAAATTTTGTGGAATATTAATTTTTGACATTTTTACTTAGGAGATGAATAAAATGGGTAGGAGACCCATTAATTTATCTATAGGGAATAAAATCGTCTTAGCATGAAGGGGGATCACTTTTGGAGCTTGATTTCACACCTCCATGTGTGAAAAGGGACTTTTGCAGGATGACTAGGCCAGGTTTGACCAAGTCAAATAGCACAGTAGCATGAGGTGGAGAGCACATTGTGGGACAACGCAGAGAAAGAGGAGGGAAGATTCCTTGATAAGGAAAACCCTAATGAGTGGGGCCCATGGAGAGGGATCTCAAAATTGTATAAGAGGAGGGAAAGGCAACCATTTTTTATCATGTTATAGATTATAGATTTCCATGTATGTTTAGACTTGGAGCATCTTCTTGTTGTTTAGCAAGAGTTGCTGAGGGAATTCCTGTTTAGGATTTCCTCTCCTTCTTGAGATACCTCTTGAGGGATTGTACTTCATTATTCCACATATCCGGGCTTGAGGACAAATCATTCCATTTAGCTACAACGAATTCTCCATTGGTGGCTGGGTTGTGTTGCTGGGTGTTGCCGGGGAGAGTTCCACAACACCAATCCGAAGATTGATTTTCAAAGGAGGGGATCTCGATTTCATTGGGAGATCATTAAGGAGTGTTCTTGGGAATATTTGCAGATATTGGCATTAGGCCAACATGTTCCAGCTCACCTATAGTGTTGTATCTCTCCTAGACTGCATTATTCTCATGGTGTATTTGTAGTGAGGGACTGCAAGATTGATTGGAGGGGAAATATTTGGTGAAGGGATCAACCTTTTACTTTAGATATCCATTAATGGAGGCTATTTCAGATTGCAGATCATATTCAACCGTCTCCTTCTATTTTTCATATGAGTTGCTGCTGCTACCTAACAACTCCGACATTATTGTATTTTCCCATTTTGTACATGTATTGTAGCCAATCCTTCTAGGGATTGTTGTACTAGTGTTTTTAGGGGTTGAGAGCTTGCTCCCCCTTATTTATTTGAGCTATGATTGATATATCATTATATTTCCATTATACATGTTGTAGTATCTTCATATGACTACGCAGTGTTAGCTTGGATACACTTGAGTAGCAGTATTTTGAGGCAGGGTTTTGCTTGTCCTGAGTAACATTTCCCTCATGACCTTGTATTCATTTGTTGCTACTATTATCTAATGAGATGGCCATGGATTTCATTCACATTTTTATGAGATAAATGTCACTGCTGTTCTAATGGTGTGTTTGTATAACGCTGATGCTCCATGTATAGTACATCCATTGTTGTAGCCCTTTCACTGAGTAATTTCTGAAGGGAACTAGGTGTGGGAGGCTTGTCTCACCACACTATGAGGATTTATTTGATCCCAAATCTTGGATTTTGGTCTTAGACACTTTGGTCTAAGGGATCTAGGTCTTGGTATCAAATCCTGCTGCCTCCATTTCTGTAAAATTCGTTTTCCAGCCATGGATTGCTAGCTATTCCTAAAAAGGGATATTATAGTGGTATCAAAGCACCTTTCTTGGCTCAGCCTGTGGCCTTCAAGCCCAAGAAAGAAGAAGAAGATGATGATGAAGAAAATGAGCTTGATCTCATCTATTTTTAGAACAAGGAAGAGCCTCCCCAAGGACGAGAAGCAAAGAGAAGAAGAGGAAGGTCCATGCACTTCCTATTCTCAAAAAGAAAACAAGCATGAGAGATGCTTGGATCATCAGGTTCTAGATCAATACCTGAGTGAGTATAAATACCATTCTACAGCATTCAGGGGAGCTACAACGTTCCCACATTTTATTCAGTGGAAGGAAGAGAGAAGGCCCTACATTAGAAAGGAAATCAAAGGCAATAGGTTCCTATTGTCTACAATTGATGGGAACCCTTCAGCTAGAGCTTGGGTGAAAAATATAGAGCCATTTTTCTTGCTACATCTAGTGGCAGAGAAAGAAGCAGTGGAGATTGAAACGCTACACATGGAGGATGAAGCCTATGTTTGGTGGTTCAAACCATTGGTCCATTCAAGGGTGAGTTATTTTAGAGAATTTTCTCAAAGGTTGATCCAAAACTTTGATGGAGAGAGGAAAAAGGAAGAGAAAGCCATTCCACCATGGGAGGAGAATTGCACCAACATTGTCACAGCTTTGGGAGGGCAGCCTTTTACATCTATGGAGGAGGCATCCATTGCATTGGAGGAGACAAATACTGTAGCCATACAAGAAGAAAACCCTAATATCCACCAAGGTATGAATGAATTTCCACTTTTCATTTCAGCAAATAATTTAAGGGAATGTGGAAACTCACATGTAGAGGTCCAAGAATATACATACTTTTCTATTATAGAGCACCATGATTGCACTGTGCTATGCAAAGGGTTCAAGGAGGAGATGAACCCTCATCCTCATGCATCTTGGTTGAGTTGCATTCATCCATTGAGGTTGGAGTGTGAACTTTTCGAGGATCGAGTGAACCATGACACCCCCATGAAAAACAATGAAACAAATTTTGAACCAGAGGATGAAACAACTGCTACACCATTGGAGGAATTAGCAACGCTGTTAAACATAGGTGGAGAGGAGATGTTACCTCCATCACAATTGATTCCTCATGGATCCAACATAATAATGGGTGGGATATCTTCTATAGGAGGTCTCCAAGGAGTTACATTTCAACTTTCCATGAAATGCAAGGGGGAAATGGCTTGGGAGAATGGTAGTCCTCATGGGAGGAGTACCAAAGGAGGAAGAAGGAAAATACATCCAAAAGGAGCTGAGCGGGTGTGGATGAGGAGCAAGAGGTTGATTTTCCACTTGAAAATATATGATACTGGGTAGCAAGAGGCCTGGCTACGTTGGCTCCTCTTGAAGGAATTTGGCCATCACTTGGTGTACCCTTTTTCCAGGAGGATGGGAGTAGAGAAGAGGTGGCAGGATGTTTGCATCATTGAGAAGCAGAGAGTAGGGATACATGGAGCTGATATGGTATATATATCATTCATGGTACCTTCATCACATGAGTTACATGATGTGAGCTTGAGGAGGCAGCAAGCACTTGGGTTGCTTGGGCTATATTGGAGAGAGCACAAGAAGATTTGCTCTCATATGATGTATGGTTTTGTAGGAGTAGAGGAGGGCACTCTAATAGTGCAAAGGATTACTCCTTGGCTTGGAATGATCAGGGGGAATTTCCATCTTGGGAGAAGCTTCATATTTGCAGTAGCATCACCAGAGGTGTTCTTGACAAGTAGCATGTCAAGAGACAAATATTGGCATGGACAAGAACCTTTTTGCATGAGCTCACAGCGCTGACACTTGGGAGCAGGGTCATGGATCCATCTATCATCTTACTTCCAACTTATGGTAAGAGCCTTGTGTTTACATTTTTTGATTTACATACTCTTATCATTATGTTGCAGTGCATGGCTCCTCAAAGGGGCATATTTTTCATGTTGGTCCATGAGCAAAGTTGGGCCGAACCATATGATGGAGATAGCCATATTTTATGTGGCCTTGGGCAAAGGTTTTCTCATTACATGTATGTTCAGAAAATTCATGTACTTGACCATGTATTAAGAAACATTTTTCCATGTAAAATTCTGAAGCAACAATTTGGAAAACTGCGTTGTTGCTACTTGGGAGACTGTTGGTACCATCAAGCAACATGTAGAACCTTTAGTACTTCCTCTATTTTGATGAGGAGAATGTTTCCATTTTCTGATATTGTCCATATTATTATTGGGAGCATGATTGGTGAATTGACACATGAGTTGAATGTGTCTTTGAGGGGAGATGATCCACATATTTTATGCATTGCATGTTCTAGTAGGAACATGAGGGGAGGCATGGCCACCACAGCCACCTATTTGCCTTATTTTGAGGTGGGCCATGAGTTTGATGATGATATCCATCCATTGAATTTATACGGGCATGTATGTGGGTTTTTATTGCTGATTCACTCATCTATTTACTTTTCAATATTAGAGGTGATATTTTATGTACAATGCTTGCCATGTTATTTTCTGCAACAGCAGTGGATAAGGTTGCGTTGTAGCCCTATGAGACATTTTTTGTACCTTGCTGCACATGGTATAACCTATAGAAAACATTTCATTGGGGTATTCTATGATGATCATGTCCTACTCATCATGGATGAAATGTCTTGGGCCAGCCGGATTATCATTGATGAAGGAGAGATCCTTGGAGGATTTCTCTTCATTTTGCCACTTGAGGGAAATAATTTTATAGCCCATGATCAGCACACACTCTACACTTATCTTAAGTGGAGAAGAGGACAGAATGGGACAAGATATGAGGCTTTCCATATTCAGATTTTAAGCCCACCTTCATTTCTGGAGCTCAAGGTGGAGAGAGATTTCTATGAGTTGCCATGTTGGGAGGCAGCTTATGTTGTATGGATGATTATTTGGGGATGGGAGATTCATATGGTGATGATGAGTCCCATTATATATCAGATCTCATGCCTTAAGTAGGCCCTTAGACAGCCCATTGTTTCCTTCACGGATATTTATTTCTACATGACAACTATTTGGGGATGTTCACCAAAGGCTAGATTGCATATGTTGGAGGGACAACCTGGGAACTTAATTGATGATATGGCATCCTTTTATTGGAGAAGCTTATCATGCATGGATACTACAGGGAAATTAAGGGTAAATAGATCAGTCTATCATTGTACTTGCTTGAGGAAAACAAATCTTTGAGAGGGGAGGACTGTAATATTCCAAAATTTTGTGGAATAATAATTTTTGAAATTTGCACTTAGGAGATGAATAAAATGGGTAGGAGACCCATTCATTTTATCTATAGGGAATAAAAATCCTCTTAGAATGAAGGGGGATCAATTTTGGATCTTGATTTCACACCTCCATATGTGAAAAGGGACTTTTGTAGGATGACTAGGCCAGGTTTGACCAAGTCAAACAACGCAGTAGCGTGAGGTGGAGAGCACATTGTGGGACAACGCAGAGAAAGAGGAGGGAAGATTACTTGAGAAGGAAAACCCTAATGAGTGGAGCCCATGAAGAGGGAACTCACAATTGTATAAGAGGAGGGCAAGGAAAGCATTTTTTCTCATGTTATGGATTATAGATTTCCATGTCTGTTTAGACTTGGAGAATCTTCTTGTTGTTTAGCAACAGTTGCTAAGGAAATTCCTATTTAGGATTTCCTCTCCTTCTTGAGATACCTCTTGAGGGATTGTACTTCATTATTCCCCATATCAAGGCTTGAGGCCAAAGCATTCCATTTAGCTACAACGCAGTCTCCATTGGTGGCTGGGTTGTGTTGCTGGGTGTTGACGGGGAGAGTTCCACAACACCAGTCCGGAGATTGATTTTCAGAGGAGGGGATATCCATTTCATTAGGAGATAATTGAGGAGTGTTCTTGGATATATTTTCAGATATTGGAATTAGGCCAACATGTTCCATCTCACCTACAGCACAGTATCCCTCCTATATTGCATTATTCTCATGGTGTATTTGCAGTGAGGGACTGCAAGATTGATTGGAGGGGAAATATTTGGTGAAGGGATAAACCTTTCACTTTAGAGATCCATTGGTGGAGGCTATTTCATATTGAAAATCATATTCATCCATATCCTTCTATTTTTCTTATGATTTTCTGCTGCTACCCAGCAACTTCGGCATTATTGTATTTTCCCATTTTGTACATGTATTGTAGCCAATCCTTCTAGGGATTGTTGTACTAGTGTTTTCAAGGGTTGAGAGCTTTCTCCCCCTTATTTATTTGAGCTATAATTGATATATCATTATATTTCCATTATACATGTTGCAGTATCTTCATATGACTGCGCAGTGTTAGCTTGGGTACACTTGAGTAGCAGTATTTTGAGGCAGGGTTTTGCTTGTCCTGAGTAACATTTCCCTCATGACCTTGCATTCATTTTTTGTTGCTATTATCTAATGATATGGCCATGGATTTCATTCAAATTTTTATGAGATAAATGTCATTGCTGTTCTAATGGTGTGTTTTTATAACGCTGATGCTCCAAGTCTAGTACATGCATTGTTGCGGCCCTTTCACTGAGCAATTTCTGAAGGGAACTAGGTGTGGGAGGCTTGTCTCACCACACTAGGAGGATTTCTTTGATCCCAAATCTTGGATTTTGGTCTTAGACACTTTGGTATAAGGGATCCAGGTCTTGGTATCAAATCATGTTGCCTCCATTTCTGGAAAATTCATTTTCCAGCCATGGATTTCTAGCTATTCCTAAAAGGGGATATCACAAACCCAATTTCTTAACTAATTCTTCAGATATTGAATTTTTCTCTGATCCACTATCAAATAATGAGTCTATTTTTGTGTGCTTAGAATTTATGCTTATGTGAAACCATTCAAGTCTTTTATCCTCATCTAGATTATTTATGTTTGAAGAAGATGCAGAAGTACTAGAACTTGAACTAGTGTTAGAACTTTTACGTGTCGAAACCATTGCAGTTATTTTCCTTTCATCACTTGAGTCAGAGCCCAAATCTTGTTGGATTGCTATATTAGCCTTCTTTTCACCTTTTTTTTTTCTGGAACTTCTTTGGTCTGAGTTCTAGGTGAATTTCCAACATCTGGCTTCATCATGTCTGATTCTCTGGTAGTGAGTAAAAGTAGGTCTTTCACCTTCCTTCCGAGTTGTCATTTTTTTCTTTCCCTTTGAACTAGTCTTCCTCTTGTTGTATTTGGAATACTTGATTTCCAATTGTTTGGATGATTTCTGTGAAAACTTGAACGGTTTTCCATATGATTCAATATGTATCGCTTGAACACACACTTCATCAAATTCAGTGGGATTAAACATCAATAATGTATGTTGTAAATAAGAATGTAAACTACTAATGCACTTTCATAAAATTTCACATGTATCTAATGGAATACCAAGCGCCAAAGCTTTCTTCCTGAAATCCTAAGTAAACACTTGAAAATTCTTCCATTTACCTAGCCTCAAATGTTTACAATCAATAACATCTTGCTGCATGTATCCCAAAGGATAGAATTGTTTTCTAAGATCTTTTAAAAACTTAGACCATGAAGAGATGACTTTACCTTTCCGCTTTAAATCTACTTGAGTTTTATTTTCCCACCAGATTAAAGTTGTTTCCCCGTTGTAAGTGTAGCTAACTGAATTTTTGGTCTTTCATAAAAAATATTTTGAATTCTACAATACACTTCAAACTGCTTAATCCAGTTATCTAACTTTTCAGGATTCATTTCGATGTCATAAGTAGGTAGTTCAAATTTTACATCAAGCTTCAAAAGAGATGATTTCTAAGGTTTCTTTTCTATTTCAGAATATGAACTGGAAGAACAAGAAGAATAAGATGATGAAGATGATGGAGGATAAAGAGGTTTATCATCTTTTCCTTTTCCCTTTTCCTTCTTCGTTTCCTTCGAAGAAGAAGCTGTAGCTCTTGCCTTCTTATCTTCATAGAGTTCTCCAAACATACGCTTCATGTTCAAAAACATTTTCTGAGTCTTTTCATCGCCCATGACCTTCACTTCAGGAGTTTCACCTACATCGGATCCTCCCATTGTCGATCGTTGAGCGAATTTCCACTTTCCAACTTCTGAGTCTATCTCCTCGAGCGTTCCTTCTCCATGTCACAACCTGGACCTGGTTAACATTCACTGGCATAAATCCTACAAAACGAAACCTCCTCTAATACCAAAATATATGATCGGAAATAGATCTGAAATAGGACTGAATATTTTCCAAAGTGAATAGATTGTTAACTTGATCACTTAGTATGGAAGACTAAAGGAAAGAAATTGATTTTACGACTTAATACAGTATTTAAGAAGCACAATTAAACATGAATTTGCACAAAGAAAAGATATCGAATACAACAAAAATTGATTACGGAGTTCGTCCCTTGTGGACTACGTATCCGAGTATGCTTTCATCATGGGTGTCTGTTTGATTAAGGAATGATCTGAGTAAGTATTTACATATAAATTCACCAGACTGCATATGCTCGTAGGCACCTCTAGTATTTTTCAATAGAAATCTTTCCCTCCTAGATTTCCAATGCTTGAATCGGTGCCCAATTCTACCTCCAGACGACCAAGATACACTTGAAAGAAAACTGCCTCCTCCCTTCACAAAATTCTGAACAAGGTTCCAAAAGCACTCCCTCCCATCCATGGAGAAATGGTGTAATTTTATAATACAAACCAGGTTCAATCTCAAGTGTCTTGGGCCAAAATTTGCAAGTTGTTTTGCATTAGGTGTATAGGTTTTTCTCTCGGTGCAATAATGTTCCAACACCTAGGATTTGTTACATGGTGGTTAAATTTACATAGCACACATAACCATTTCCAAAAATGAATTTAGGCTAAAATAATCCCCCAACAGTTTGGCTAATGGTGGAGGGTTTGAACAGCTTGCATGTGACAGGCTATCGTTATCTTGACAGTCTGGTGGCCAACTGCCACATCACATCTCTGTTCTGGAGGTTTCGAGCAGTTGACTGTCCATGTGATAGCACAAACCTCCAACGACGGTCTTCCCGACGGTCAACTGTTTGCAGTCTCCAGGCGGTCCGGTCTAACGGTGCATTAAATTTTCTGACAGTTCACATGCCACTTGCAACTTAACTTCTCTCGCGCGGTCAACTCCGATGCGATTATACTGTTTTTAATATATGGTTTATTACATAGTTTAACACCAAAACCATAGGTTAGTGCTTTTACATAGTTTTTCACCATAGGTTTATGCGCTTAGGTTTTAAGACTTTAGGTTTACACACCATGTAGTCTTTTCACCTTAGCATAGGTTTAGGACTATATGTTTATCACACCACTTAGGTTACATATCACCATGTATATATAATTTTCCACCCTTTACACATACACCATAAATAAATGAAGGCTCTCTTTCATTCGGAACATTGGAGAAACTAAAGACGATGCTGGAGTTCCGTATCGATCTGAACTGATGCAAGATCCTCCTGTATCACCAAGTACCTCAAACAAATTTTGAATAAATATGGGATGGAAGACTACAAGTCGGTATGCACTCCAATGGTAACAGGATGAAACCTTAGTCAAAATGATGATTCTCCTTTAGTCAATCAACCAGAATATAGATCTATGATTGGTAGCTTATTCTACTTTATAGGTACAAGACCAAACATTCTGCATGCAGTTGGAATTGTTGAACGATTTCAAGCCAATCCTAAGGAAACTCATCTCTAAGAAGTTAAAAGAATATTTAAGTATCTATAAGGAACTCAATATTTTTTTCTATGGTATCCCAAAAATGTGGACTTTAAACTTCATGCTTACATAAATGCATATTTGGCAGGTAATATTAATGATTGCAATAGTACTAGTGGAGGAGAATTTTATTTGGGGCCCTTTTGGTATCATGGTTCAACAAGAAACAAAGCTCCATTGCTTTATCTACTACTGAGGCAAAATATGTTTTTGTTGCATATTGTTTTACTCAACTTCTATGGATGGTGCAAACATTGCAAGGCATTCAAATCACTTGTCCTCGACCTATGCCTGTTCTTTGTGACAATACTAGTGCCATAAGTATATCTACAAATCCTTGCATGCACTCAAAAGCCAAGCATATTCCAATCAAATATCATTTTCTAAGAGAATAGGTACTTGAAAAAAAGGTCAAACTGGAAAATGTTCCTTCAAAGGAACAAGTTGCGCATATATTTACAAAGTCATATCCACGTGATTACTCTAAATATCTTAGATAGAAATTAGAAATGATTCTTGATTCATCACTCTACTAATTATTCTAACAGGTATTTCATGTTCAGGGGAGTTGAGACAATAAATTACTATAATTTATTTTTCGTATGTGCATGATATGAAGGAAAAATGTGTATGTACACATTTTTTGAGTTATACAATTGCATATACATATCAGTTTTTGGTAAAAATGGCACAACTTCAGGGGGAGCCTCCTATATGCCTTCATCATTATGGTATTCTATTTTTAACATTGGTTCATTGCAGTTTGTTGGTTCAGGGGGACCATCTATTACAATTCTAAAGCTCCTTGTTGGCATTATGTTTCCATGAGCTTGTCTTTTTGCTCATGTCTGGATACTTCTATTGTTACTACTGGAGATTTACATATTTTTGTTATCAAATATTATTGTTGCAGGTTCTATATGATATATGGAGGTTGTTGATAACTATCATGATCTTACATATTCATCGTTGAGGTCCTAGTTATTGGTTATATATTTTATATTTTTCTTTTTATGTCAAGGTCACGTAAAGACACATGATGTAATCATTGTAATATTCATTCATGTATGAACTATTGGAATCAAATCATGCTTTATATGTAATCTAATTATTTTGGAAATTGTTGTAATCATGAGTTGCACATGTAAACCCAAATGTTTGGGTATCTAATGTAATAATAATTCAAAGGTAATTTTTGAATATCCTCAACACATGCTCAGAGGGAGCATGGTCAGTATGAATTTTCTACAACGGGGATATTCATTTAGCATTGGTCAGCCCTTTTCCCTTGATGTCAAAATGGGAGAGAAGCTTGGCTTTTGGTAGAATAATGGTTGGAGTAGTTTGGTAAGAAGTCTTGATACTTTTATATGTGTTTGCAGAAGTTTGCAGATGGTTCAATGGTGACCAAACACCAAAGTGGTTGCCATCAAGTCCAAAGGGGGAGATTGTTGGAATTGTGGCTAATATGTTGTCCTTGACGGAAACCTACTTGATAAATATGTCAACATTATGAAAATAGGATGATTATGCAAGCCAGAATATATGCTACAAAAGTAATGAAAAAGGACATGACAGATTAGAGATAGATGGATGTTGAATATAAAGCTTGGGAAAGTGTACGCAGATCCTATGCAGAAGGGTCGTGTACATATGTAGGTATCATAAATAAAATTCATGTACACAAACCGAAGCATGGTAACTTGAATACTAGGTATTTTTTACCATGGTATTGGCCCATAGTAATGAGTGTGATAATGGTTATTTGATCTCGTCAAAGAATACCAACGCAATTACTAAGAGATTGGCATAAGGTATTGGCTTAAGCTAAATCTATATAAGGAGATAGAGATCAAAGTGTTATGTGTGAAATTATTATGTTGTCTATGAATGATTTGATTTGAAATGGGTGTGCACCAGGGAGGAAGAAGAAGACTGAGATATGAAATATGTTGACATGTATGCTTAATTAATTTACTGGCTGCAAATGTCTAATATTGATAAAATTGTGATGCTAACAACTTATTTAGAAGTCTATAGTATTGATAGTCAAGGTTGCAAAAAGTGAAATTATGCTTTCAGCGAATTTTTTTCATATCTAGACACAAGTATGTTTTGGCATAATCAGATACATATGTGGATCCACCTTTGATGGGTTTTATATTTTGTGTGAAACAATTTTCATTTTGTACAAATATGTATGTGGGTTTTGTGTATCGTAAGTGTGTACATACGTTGATATTCCTTATGAAAGTTACGTACATAAACCAGGTTTTGAAATGTTTTGATGGTTGATGTCCATATTTGATGTTATCTAGTTACTTTCTATTTTCTGTCAATGATGTCTTTATAATTATTGAGGTGACTTGGTTTAATGAGACAAAAGTGTGACTAAGTATGTGATCTATAATTGGTTCAGACATCTGTGATTGATTCTATGATTTGTAACTGATGAAATGGTTTATGATTGGTTCAGTGACTAATGATTTAAGTATGAAGTAATCTAAGAATTGTATGCTAGTGTTATATAGAGAAAGCACGTATATATGAAAGTATTATACAATAAAGTCATGTACATAATTTGATATTTGTTTTTACTGGTGAAGTTTTACTTTTAGTGATCTGATGCTTTACATTTCAGTTTATTTACAATGTGACAATGTCTCAGATTTAATGCTTCAATTTTTCTGGGTTTCTGGTTGATATGGGTTCATTTTGAAAATTTGATGAAAGGTGCCCTACGGGTTTGTTTGATGATTGTTTGACAGATGGATCCAGTTTGAAAAATTCTTAAAAGTGGTCAACAAGGAGAAGAGGGTAACAACCTTTAGAAAGGGGGTAGGAGCTCCATTCCATTAGGAGTCTATAAACAGTTTCAAGGGGTTGTATTCATATTCCAGCAGGCACTGAAAAACGAGAGAAGTTTGTAGCCTTCTGCAGGTGGATGCCTACGTATTGGTTAGATTCTGCGTCAGTACAAGATTGTAATTTTTTTTCCTTTATAATAAAAGAAAAGGGTAGAGATGATGACAAAGGTGGTTTTCTCCCACATTGGGTTTCCACATAAAAATATTGGTGTTCATGTGTGTTCATATGTTTCTTTTGTGTTGATGAGATATCTACTCTTTACTATTGATGAATGAATAATGAAGTAATTAGGCATTGTTTAAAGATGAATAGTTAATGAAATTAATGATAAACTATTTATTTGTATGTATTAGCGCTAAAATCAACAATTGGACTGCTTCAAGTGCTTGACGAGACACATCCTAAGCTCTAAGAAAATTTAATGATTTGGATTATATAATTGGTATGTGGTTTTAATCCTCAATCACTGAAAAGGTATTTCAGTCAAATTCACTATCACACTAATGAGGGTATTGAGTCTTGATATGGTAGAAAAAGGTAATTTTGTAACCGATGGAGAGAAGAGAGTGTTAAATATAATAAGAGACAGTGGGTCTACAAGGCAAAAATCCACTTCTTTTGGTGAAAAATAATGCAAGTAACAGTTTGACAATAGTTCAACAAGAGAAGGTTGTATCAAGACTTACAATAATGTTACTGAAATATCATGAAAAGTGACTGTCATAAGGAATGCTCTTTAAATTGTCATTATGTATATCTCATCAAGAAATCTCACTGCGTGAGACTAATAAAAGTTGAAAAAATACATAAACATATCAAGAGACTAATAAAAACATACAACAACATCTTAATTTAAAAACTACAACTGAAGAAAATAAGGTGTGGAAACACATGGAAAGATTAACAATACACATATCAAGTTCGTAATAAGTCCTCAAAATTCTTTTCCATTATCATTCACTGAAAAGTACACTGATAATATGAGAAAAATATTCATAAACCACAAACCTTTTCTTCATGGAGCTTTATCATATATATAAAAAAGACATTATACTGACATCTCCACAAAAGGTGTGAATCTGTTCTAAAAAGTTATTACAATATCATACAAAAGATGAGGCTTATCTTTAACTTTAGTACAAAGTGGAATAACATAAATAAAGTAAACAACATGATGGCTTGCAATTCGAAGTGGCTGAACGATGTGGCGATCTGTTAGAATAATTCTCCTATGTTCTAGTGCAACCACTTTCACAAAAACTGCAAACAGTAGTTGAAAATGACATGTGGTTGTTTTCCCCAAAAAGTGTAAAACAAAATCCTAAAATTTAGAAAGGAGCTTAATCAATGACACTTGGAAACAACTAATCTTATGGATAATGCATGCATATAACTACTTATTAGCATGGATTGAGACTTGAAGAAAAACTGCCTCCACTCCATTCATCCAAAAACCTAGTAAATAATAGTTGCCTTTTTCAAATTTAAGTAGCTATAACCAGAAATTCTGCAAATACTTGCATTTTTCAATTAGGCCAAAAATGTATGAGCTTCTCCTGAATGGGTTAGATGAAATCAAGTATTGAAGCATTTATCTTGAGAGACTCTGCCTTAGTGAGCCTTCTATCTCTTTTTCCTGTATGCTTTTGTTTTTTAGCGTTGGCCTTCTTGGTTTCCTTATTTGGGCTTTCATCAATATTGATGACTTCATCTCTCAGTCTTGGGTTAGAAATCAATTTTCTATTCAGTATAAGTTTTTTTTTTTGGCCGAGTGTGAGGCCTCTTAAGATATTGTTGGGATATAGGAAACATTTTTTCTCTTTTGCACCATACCACTAGACTATCTTTCTTCATATTATGTCTCTAAAAAGTCTTCATCAGTGTTATCTTCTTCAAAGGATGAAAAAGAGTGAATAACACTCTTATCCTTTCTCTGTGTAAATGTCTTGGGTGTCTGGGGTGTCTTGGGTGTCTTGAGGGAGGAAAAAAACTAAGCTAGTGTTGGTTCCCTGACCTCTTCTTGCTCTTCCGAAACTGTTGGGAAGGAGTGTTGAACTGGAATAGACACTTGAAATGGAACTTGAACTAGTATTTCAACTAGCACTTGGACTGGAACTTTAGGAATATTTTCTTCTAAAATTTTCTCTCCTAAGATCAACCTTCTTATGCCTCTGTATCTTCAAGAAGAAGCTCTATACTCCTCACATGGAGACTTAACATTTTGGCCTTGCTTGAATCTCATAGAATGCTCTATGATGAATGTTGCTAAAGTCTGAGATTCCTTTGGAGATTTCCTCTCATAAACTTTCTTTATAGGCTGCACCATGGGTATAGGAGAGATAGTTTCAGTTCTAGCTTTCCTATTTAAAATTATAGTTTTCCTATTGGTTGATGGGGTAGACCGAGCTGACTGTGACCTATTTGGCATAGGAGTTCCACTAGTTTTTTCATGAGCATCTCATTTCTTGGACCTCCCTACCCTTCTCCTAGAGTTGATACTACCAAACCCTTCCTTTGTTAGGAACTTATCCCTGGTGGTCCTTTTCTTTTTAAGGTGGTAGACAATCAACATTTTAATTAAACCCTTATGATATAGGTTGTGCAAGGGATAGTCAGGGATTTTCTGCAACTTTAAGGACATCTTGAGAAAGGATTTGTATAGGAAGTAGGGATAATTCATAGGTTTATCACCTGAAATATGAGGAATAAATCTCATTTGGTAATGGTGGACAGAGGAGAACCTAACCTCACATGTAATGTAGCATTGCACAATGGTGATCACATGTTGGTATTCATCCCTGAAACAGGAAATATGTATAGTTGAATTTAATTTGACATTGACATGTTCACGTTTGAGGAAGATACTTACTTATATGGGCAGTGTTTTATTCTTGAACCAGCGTTCTCCAGTGGCCAAGGTTTGAGTAGCTCAGGCTATGATGGCTTTAGATATCTTGGAAGTGTTGCTACCAAGCTTGAATTTCTCCCCATCAAAGCTCTCGGAAAAAGCCTATGCTAAGGCTACATTTTCTTTGGAAATTTTTTGCAAAAACTTATACCTTCCAGCTGACTTAAATTGAGGTTTAGCCCTAGCATCAACAAACCTAGTGTTTTCTAGCTCAGACCTGTTAACATCAGGGATAATTTTAAGGATGGAAAATTATCTTGAAGTTTAAAAAATTGGCGAATCTCACTAGTCCCTAATATGCAAACTATAAAATGTTTATTGATGTATTTGTAAAATTACTCAAATTTATAATGATATTATATATATTTTTTATATAATGTTGGTGATTTTTAATGTAAAATAATTTTATGTTGTAAAATTTGGGCGAATATTTAAAAAAAATAAAATGGAAATTGACGATTTTTTTTTTGGAAAAACCATGGAAAATTAGCCCACCTACGAATATTAGCCCCTAAAATTTTCCATGGTTAACATTCCCACCTTTTCTCATAATTCTCAATAGATAATCTCCTTCTAAACACACATATGTTTAACCAAGAGGAAAAAACCTACACGGAGCCTTGTTTTCCTACCTTGGAATGATAAACTGGTTGATGGAGGATGTGACTCCAGTTAGCTGTAACTTCCACAGAGAACCTCGGACTTGAGAATGTTGAACTTAACCGTCTGAAACTATGCCTTTAGCTACGATATGGTTTAATGAAATGATTTGAAATCATTAAAATACAAGCGCCAAGTCACCCCATAACTCGTAACACTCCACTGCATCATTTAATAATTGATACCTTGTACCATGATCTTTGCTTCAGCTTAGTAGGGTAGCTATAGGTTAGTTGCATTAATAATATAACCATTGACCTATAATAATTATCTTAAGTAAAAAATAATTAATATTGTTAAAATAATAATCATGCTTATAGCATAGGAGGTTTGTTGGGCCTCGTATATGCCCATGTTTTCATCATGAAATATCATTGTTTACACCGAAAAACCCTAGGTTTTTAGCCCATTCCGTACCCTAATTCCATCACTCACCACCAAATACTCTCTATGGTTGATAATCATCAGTTTTAATCAATTATTTATGATTAAAGATGATTATGTCATATTTTACTGATGACGGTTTTGTTGAAGTACATTTATCATAGGGTTCCATCGGTGAAATCCCTCACAAGCTAGTTAAGTATGGGAATGCCTAATTTAGGGCTTTGGCACTTTCAACACGCTTCCGAGGAAAAAAAAAGGGAGGTTATGGTCTAAAATAATGTTTTAATACCTTCCCATGCATTTTATTTCACCCAGGTCGCACATGTGGGTCCTTAGGAGTTGATTAACAAATCTGCGCAAAATGTGCAAAGTTTCCGAACTTCCATGTTTGACCTCGATGTGTGTACCGTTGGAGGTGAATCTATAAAATCTAATCATATGGGTTTGTTAAAATTATAACCAATTATGTATATCCAAAAATTTGTAACCAGATTCGATTTTTTCTAAAATTTATACGTGGGTCTTGGAGGCCGTTTTGTAAAAAATCACTGTTTTTTCAGAGTTCTAGAACATTGCAAGAAAATCCAAAGATCCAAATTTGGGCACGATTTCCGAGGATTTGGTTTCGAATGAGACAAATACAAGAGAGGTTTTTGTTGGAAATATAAAAAATTAGTCTCCCTCCGAATCATGTTTCACAATTCTTCATGGTTAGTAAGATATACTAATATCTTTTAGGTCAGTTTGTTAAAATTGTTCAAATTTCTAGAATTGAGGAAAACGAATAATTCGCCTTGCGAATCATATAAATGGCTCAGCCATGGTTTGTGTTGTAAGCTTAGGAAGTTTTTGAAGGAGGAGGATGAAAAGGTGTGAACATAAGACAAAATATTGGAGGAATGTATGTAAGTGAATTTATGATTTGAATCTTAATACAATTTGACTTTGCCATGAATTCTTTGTAAATGTTGTGTTTTTTTTTTTTTTTTAATTTAGACATTGATTTAGTTTAGGCTTACTCCAGGAATGGCAAGGATCCACCGTCGTCTGGAAGCAAGTTTTGTAAACATCATAGGATAGAGGTAGCATGTTTGATTTAGATCTAGGTGCATGGATTTTATTTTGAAATCAATTGTTAATTAGATCTCATAATTTTGATTATGTACTTAAGACTGTAATTTGTTTTTTTTCTTTAAATTAAATAGAAATATCATTTTCAACTCGTTGCAAGCTAATTAATGGCATTGATCAATGATTTTATTGTATGAATAGCCCCTTTGTTACAGGTTTAAGATTGAAATATTTAAAGGTGCTGCTTAATTGGATAAACAAGAGATCGATAACTCCATTTGTTTTAAATATGAATTGAAGTCTATTATGTACCTTATTGATTTTCTTGTAACATTGTGTTTTGGCAACCAAGTACTTGAAAGAAATGCAATGAGACCATTAAATCATTGTTTGAATTGTAGTTTAGTTTGAAATTCATTATGATTTTAGTTAGTTATTGGTAGAACCATTCACCAATGTGCTCATGTTTGAATGATTTCTTGAGTTTGATTAAAGAAGTTTAAGGATAGGATAGTTTATTATTTTGTAGTCTCTTAGATCTGAAGCATGTCAATCAGAATCTTGGTTTACTTAGTTTCTTTTGAAGCAATTGCAAAGTGGTGACAGAGGTTAGTTTGAATGTTTATTTGATTTTTTTTATGCATCCCGGGAATTAGATTAGTTGAAGTCTTGTTTGTTCATTGCCTTAGTTTAAAATCATTTGAATGAGAGTGAATTTTATTGGGATTAAGATTTAGCATAAGTTTGGTATCATTTTAAATTAATCTTGATTGTTTTAATATTCTTATATTTAGATTAAATAGATCTTAGTATTTAGATTGAGATTTTCATTTAGATTAAATCACTTCAATGGTAATTTGTATTGCTTGGTTTATGATTAATTAGAGTTAGTTTCGTTTGCACAATGATTAGAATTTCTTATTTGTTTAAGAATGTTTCCTTAATTGATTAGCTTCAATTAGAAATAACAATTTTGTACTTAAACAACAAGTTGATTCCTACTGTAGTGTAGGTTATATGCTTTGATCCTGCGTTCCCTGCGCTTGTACCTCGAAGCTTACGAGCCCCATATTGATAATTTAATTTTTGAAATTATAGAAATATATCTCCCCAACATTTTTGGCGCTATTGCAGGGGAGGTGCTAAAGGGATCAGAGTGTAGTTTCTTTCACAAGTTTTTTTTTTGTGTGTGATCTTAGTTGCAGGGCAATAAAAGGGCGGAGAATGTATGGTAAGATGTGAGTGAAAAGCATTCAAACTAAGTTTGGTATCATTTTAAATTAATATTGATTTTTTTAAGATTCTTGTATTTAGATTAAATAGATCTTTGTATTTAGATTGAGATTTTCATTTAGATTAAATCATTTCAATGGTAATTTGTATTTCTTGGTTTATGATTAATCCCATTGCCAGTGACAGAGGTTAGTTTGAATGCTTATTTGATTTGTTTTATGCATCCTAAGAATTAGATTAGTTGAAGTCTTGTTTTTTCATTGCCTTAGTTTAAGATAATTTGAACGAGAGTGAATTTTATTGGGATTAAGATTTAGCATAAGTTTGGTATCATTTTAAATTAATCTTGATTGTTTTAAGATTCTTGTATTTAGATTAAATAGATCTTAGTATTTAGATTGAGATTTTCATTTAGATTAAATAATTTCAATGGTAATTTGTATTTCTTGGTTCACGATTAATTAGAGTTAGTTTCGCTTGCACAGTGATTAGAATTTCTTATTTGTTTAAGCATGTTTTTCTCAATTGATTAGCTTCAATTAGAAATAACAATTTTGCACTTAAACAACAAGTTGATTCCTACTGTAGTTTAGGTTAGATGCTTTGATCCTGCATTCCTTGTGCTTGTACCTCGAAGCTTACGAGCCCCGAATTGATAATTTAATGTTGGAAATTATAACAATATATTTCCCCAACATTTTTGGCGCCGTTGCCGAGGAGGTGCTAAAGGGATTAGAGCCTAGTTTCTTTCACAAGTTTCTTTTGTGTGTGTGATCAAATAAGAGGGCGGAGAGTGTACGGTAAAATGTGAGTGAAGAGCCACGCATCCACTATTGTGTGGTTGCTCCAAATTTTGGTTTCCCAATCAAGCAAATTTGGTGATTTTTTATTGCAATTAGCAGTCTTTAATTCATTTAGATTAAAAAATCAAGTTCTTTAAAGATAAACCATTTTTGGTGTGCTGTAAGAACCCCCTCTTTTGTACTAATCCATGTTGCGAGCAGGAGAAATTCAAGAATGACCGAGAGCTTGAAGAATGTCCATTGAGGCGCTTACTCAAATCCTAGCAGTAGCTGGGGTATCTTCTTCTCAAGAAGAGTTCATCCTGACTGCATTCAGGAAATTATCTGTCTCTCCATAGCCAGAACATGATTTGGAAATATCCCTTGAGTCCTCTTGCCTATCTACTTATGAGATCGATGAGCCATGTGCCAAATCTAATGGTAATCATCCAACTGAACTTCAGATCAAGGAACCTTCACTATGCCGAGCAACAAGCCTTGTGTGCCTTCCAGAGACCAATTATCTAAATTTACCTGGCATGACCAAGGAGGACATTCAGAGCGGTCCAAAAGAAGAAATGAGCCAATACCACCAAGATTACATCGAGGATTGGTTCCAAATCATAATCCAATAAAAGTAACACTCTCATCTTCAAATACCCTTGGTATCATATAAATTGAAGCAACTAGTTTCTCATACTTTGGTATGTGTTGAAGTTTATTCTTTCAAACTGAGTGTGAGTATATTTAGCATATTGTTACGAACATGGTTGCATTGGAAGTACTCCTACACTTGAAGGAGACCTTCCTCTCTATATATTAGGGTAGGGTATAAGTGAATAAATTTTTTTTTACAACATCATTCTTGAAATTTCAATTCCTAAGGCATAACCATTGAAATTTTTTTCATTAGGCACTCTTGTGGTAACACTTTTCAAAATAAATTCACTCTTAATGACTCATATTTTATAAAGTGACTTTGATTATTGGACGAGATTATTCATTCGGTCAGTTAGGGGAATTGTTATTGTTATACTTTCCATTCATAATCTTAACATACTATCATCCAAGAAACCTTTTCAAGTTTCTCTTTGAAGGTATTGATGAAAAGCCTCATATGGTGGACCACTCCTATAAAACCATCATGAGATCTCATAAGAACCCTAGCATGACCTATCAAAGGAATCTTTCGGTAATTATCTGAGTTATTTTCTTTTCTTGAGTGTTTAGGGTAGAAGGATCAACCAATAAAGATTAGTAATTAAAAACTTTTAATGCCATCATGCACTCTTAAGGAGTAGATCTGTCTCCCCACTTATTAAGTAACCTATAAGGTTAATCATAATCAAAGTCTACAAAAATATTTAGGGGAGGATAGGAGGTCTTGTAATGAGCTGACCTACCACGATCATGAGACCTAACATGCATGAAATTACTGCTACTGGTCACCAAGCCAGAGTAATGGCTTTCAGCCCCAAAAGCTAGAAGATAGAAGGTCTCATCACGAGCCAACCTATTCATCCATGTTGCTTCTTGTGAGTGGCACTGCCATCATCTGGTTACCAAGCCAAGATAGTGGCCTTTATCTAAAATTCAAATAAGCTAACCCTGAATCTATATCTAGTAAGTGGGACACAGAAATTTCGTTAGGTTAAAAGGCATCCCTGTCAATGCTATAAATTCTTGCTGGCAACAAGGCCATGCCTGTGGTATCAAAGTTAATTTTACACTATGATTTACTTGGTTTTTTTTTCCTTTCCCGAAACTCATTATCATATCTCTCTAAGAATGGATTTAATATCCTTCAGTAGTGTTCTTTGGAGTTCTATCTTTCAGAAATAATTTGGTTTTTATGGATGTGAGACCCTTAGTGCAGGTAATTCACTTTGCTTGAATAAGAGAATATTTAACTATATGCTTGGGTAATGGTAAGACAATCATCCTCAGAAGGTATCATTTTGTAATATTTATTTTTCCCTACTTTCGATCCATTTTAAGGCCTTGGTTTTTAAATAAAGTCACTTTTACTTGTAATATCGAGGCTATTGAAAGTGAAGATCTGCTCCTTTGGATTACTCTTGAAATGCTGTGTGGAAATTCTTATGGTTTATCATTTTAGGATGAAAAATTATCTCTGCAGTAACAACATTGTTAAGAATTCCTTTAGTAGCCCTACCATTAGTTACTCTTTTTGAATAATAAAACTCAGTATTAACGTCACTGGATCCATGGTCACTACTTTTCTTATCTTATTGATGCAAAGGAAGATGACATACGATGAAACTTACTTACATGCTCTCACAATTCACCCTATGGTTTAAGTTAATGAAACATGACTTTAATTTAGAAACCCTAGCCCTTCAATCTTTGGTCTCTGCCAGAGGTGATAGGCATGGGGGGGGAGAGATGTTAGGAAAAGCTGATGAGAACTGTCAATTTTGATTCATATTTTCACCCTATGCTTACTCATGGTTTTCATTATCATTGTTGGGCTAGTATCTTAAACTTGGAGCATGATCTGGTAATTGTTCATTATTTAACCTATTTCCTTTATTTCGATAATATTTGCATGAAAAGAAGATTATTGATGATGGTGCTTGTGTTATTTCAGGAAGCCATATGAAAAATACACATGCATCAACATTTTCGAGATAATGTGGATATTGATACCTTTTTCCTTCTTCAACAGATCATATCAGCAGTCACATCATCTCGAGCCATTCCATCATTTACTTCATCTTGCAGAACCAAGGGAATAAAAAACAAGGGTAAAACTTGAGGTAGAGGTGGCTTAAGATTCTTTAATTAATTAGAGATTGAAGAAAGCTTTGATTATTAACCACCACATATTTTGTATATATCTGGTTTTCCATATACCCTCCATTTTCATGCTACTCTAGGTCATAATCATATTGGTTCATGTAAACAAAGAAGTAACTATAGTTCCTTCCCCTCCTACATTCACACATATTTTCAATCTAATAGAGGGTGAATTCATGGTTTCCTTTCATGAAGGAACCATTCATAAGCATTGGCCTCACAAAAATAGAGCATGCAAGCACATGTCTCCCCATCTCCATCGCTACCTCATCTCATCTACCATTTCCATTGTCACCTATCATCCTATTCATCAATTTCCTCCTACCATACCTATTGTTTTTCCTCAATTTGTATCGCTCTTAAAATGAAATCTATGGCAATAAAATCTTCATGTATTGTTGCTTCACAAGACCTAACCCTACATAAAAGCCATGATGCCATAAAAACATAAATATGAGAAACGTCTTTGTTTGAATAAGGACATGCAAAACCTCAGGCATGGGGGGATGTTGGGCCTCGTATATGCCCATGTTTTCATCATGAAATATCACTGTTTATACCCAAAAACCCTAGGTTTTTAGCCCATTCCGTACCCTAATTCCATCACTCGCCGCCAAATACTCTCTATGGTTGATTATCATCAGTTTTATTCACTTCTCTATGATTAAAGATGATTATGTCATGTTTTACTGATGACGGTTTTGTTGAAGTACATTTATCACAGGGTTCCATTGCTGAAATCCCTCACAAGCTAGTTAAGTATGGGAATGCCTAATTTAGGGCTTTGGCACTTTCAGCGCGCTTTAAAGGAAAAACAAGGGAGGTTATGGTCTAAAATAATGTTTTAAAAATTTAATACCTTCCCATGCATTTGATTTCACCCAGGTCGCACATGTGGGTCCCTAGGAGTTGATTAACAAATCTATTCAAAATGTGCAAAGTTTCCAAACTGCCATGTTTGACCTCGATGTGTGTGCATCTAGAGGTGAATATATAAAATATAGTCAAATGGGTTTGTTAAAAATATAACCGATTATGTATATCCAAAATGGTTTTTCCAGATTCGATTTTTTCTAAAATTTATACGCGGGTCTTGGAGGTTGTTTGTAAAAAATCATTGTTTTTCCAGAGTTCTAGAAGATTGCAAAAAAATCCAAACAACCAACTTTGGGAACGATTTTCGAGGATGTAGATTCAAATGAGACAAATCTAAGAGAGGTTTTTTTGGAAACATAACAAATTAGTCTCTCTCTGAATAGTGTTCCAAAATTCCTCATGGTTAGTAAGATATACTAATATCTTTTAGGTCAGTTTGTTAAAATTGTTCAATTTTCCAGAATTGAGGAAAATGAATAATTCGCCTTGTGAATCTTATAAATGGCTCAGCCATTGCTTGTGTTGTAAGCTTGGGAAGTTTTTTAAGGAGGAGGATGAAAAGGTGTGAACATGAGACAAAATATTGAAGGAATGTATGTAAGTGAATTTACGATTGGAATCTTAATACAATTTGACTTTCCCATGAATTCTTTGTAAATGATATTGTTTTTTTTTTTTAATATTTAGACATTGATTTAGTTTAGACTTGCTCCAGGAGTGGCAAGGATCCACCATCGCCTGGAAGCAAGTTTTGTAAACATCATAGGATAGAGGTAGCGTGTTTGATTTAGATCAAGGTGTATGGATTTTATTTTGAAAGCAATTGTTAATTAGATCTCATAATTTTGATTATGTACTTAAGACTGTAATTCATTTTTTTTCTTTAAATTAAATAGACATATCATTTTCAACTCATTGCAAGCTAATTAATGGTGTTGATCAATGATTTTATTGTATGAATAGCCCCTTTGTTACACAGTTACGATTGAAATATTTAAAGGTGCTTCTTAATTGGATAAAAAAGAGATCGATAACTCCATTTGTTTTAAGTATGAATTGAAATATATTATGTACCTTATTTATTTTCTTGTAACGTTGTGTTTTTGCAGCCAATTACTTGAAAGAAATGCAATGAGACCATTAAATCATTGTTTGAAGTTGTAGTTTAGTTTGAAATTCATTATGATTGTAGTTAGTTATTGGTAGAACCATTCGCCAATGTGCTCATGTTTGAATGATTTCTTGAGTTTGATTAAAGAAGTTTAAGGATAGGATAGTTTCTTATTTTGTAGTCTCTTAGATCTAAATCATGTCAATTAGAATCTTGGTTTACTTAGTTTCTTTTGAAGAAATTGCAGAGTGGTGACAGAGGTTAGTTTGAATGCTTATTTGATTTGTTTTATGCATCCCGGGAATTAGATTAGTTGAAGTCTTGTTTGTTCATTTCCTTAGTTTAAGATCATTTGAATGAGAGTGAATTTTATCAGGATTAGGATTTAGCATAAGTTTGGTATCATTTTAAATTAATCTTGATTGTTTTAAGATTATTGTATTTATATTAAATAGATATTAGTATTTAGATTGAGATTTTAATTTAGATTAAATCATTTCAATGGTAATTTGTATTGCTTGGTTTATGATTAATTACAGTTAGTTTCGTTTGCACATTATTTGGAATTTCTTATTTGTTTAATCATATTTTCTTAATTGATTAGCTTCAATTAGAAATAACAATTTTGTACTTAAACAACAAGTTGATTTCTACTGTAGTCTAGGTTAGATGATCTGATCCTGCGTTTCCTGTGCTTGTACCTCGAAGCTTACGAGCCCCAGATTGATAATTTAATGTTGGAAATTGATCAAGTGATCATGTCCTAGGTTGAAAAAATTGCTCAAAATTGGAATTTCTTAGAATTGGTTGAAACCTAAATGACTGGATAAGCCTCGTCACTGTCATTCTGGCGCCGTGAATGACACTCAAATCCGACATCGTATGAGGAATTTATGCAGGTTTGAAGTTTACAGTAACCTTTAAAAATCCATTTTGACCAGGGTTGACTTTGACTTTGGAAAATATTAAAAAAAAGAATATTCCATGGAATATTTCGAGAATATTCCTTAGAATATTGAATGGAATATTCGATCTGGGAAAATCAGGATTCAACATGTGGCATATTCTTATTAGACATTTGGTTGACTGTGTAATTTTTTGGGCCAATCATGGGCTGCCACGTGGCAGGCCTAGAGGCCACCACGTGGCCCCAAGCCATGGAAATTTTGGTGTAACAAAATTTTGTGAGTCTGCGGGTTTGAACCCCAAACCTCCTACCAGCTAACACATGCACCTACCATTAGGCCATAAGGGTGGTTCTTATTAAACATTGGAATCCATGTATATTTGAAGTTTGCAATGGTTTGGTTGGGCGGCAAAGGGGGCCAGCCCCTAAGGGCCAACCCCCATATGTGTTATGACCCCGGGTTGAGAACAAAGGCCTTAAGGCTTTCAACTGGTGGAGTTAACGTGGTTTCATAGGTGGGTTGGATGGAGGTCCATGTGACCCCGTCACCCTAAACATTTAATGCGTGGTTAATGCAACGGTTTTGGGTGCGGTTTGGTCGGTGGTTTAAATGGATGCCACATGTGACCACCCACCCTAAACATTTAATTTAACTGCTAGTGGGTTCCGCCAGAACTAGGCGCGTTCCACCAAATCCAGCTTTAGTGCCAATTTTAGTGTGGCTATCTACAGTTCTCCCACATTTAGTGGGGTTTTTACTTGACATTGGGCAGAATATTGTTTTAATCATAACTTCTCCAATATTGAGCCAATGTGGATGGAATTTTGGTCAATTTGGGTATTATGAGCATTATGGAGCCATTGGGACAGGTTGCAGAGCCAACAGAGGTGTTTTTCAGCCATTTTTACTTCAGAGAAGCTTGGAGAGCCATTAGATCCATGAGGGAAATGGAGCTGCATTGAGCTATACTTCACTGTTTGAGGTGAAATAACAGTCATTCTTAGCTTATTTATGCCTTTTGAATTCATTTTCATAGCTTTTTTTTCCTGTTTAGGCCTTTTTCTCATTGTAAAACCAATTTGAGCATCATAATATAGTAAGGACATGTCCATTGGGAGCCTTGGACTCAGTAGATGTAGCCCAGGAGGGGTGAAATGCCTCATCATGTTGTTGTGTTGTTATGGTGAAGTTATGATGCTATGTAGTTCAGATTGAAGATGTTAAACAATAATTTTAATTAACATTCCCTCACACATAAACTCAAAAATAGTTACCAAAAACACTTTGTTTAATTTGAAAGACATGAAAAAATCTTTGCACACTTAATTAAATGGAAATGAATACTTTGAACAACAGTACAAATAATTTCATTTTCAGATCATATGGTATGGAAGCTCAGGATTTGAGTATTAAGAGTTTTACTTTGCATTTTTTTTGTGCAAAGATATAGTTGATTGTTTGCAAGTTTTGATGCTTACTAGGCTTAAACTCAAGAGAGGTTAAGGACACTTGGTTAGTGCACAAAGTAATCCACAACCAAGAAGTGTTAGAGAGCCACCTCCAAGAGCCATAGAAGCAGCTTCACGCATGTCTTCAACAGAGGGATAAGATCCTGAAGATATGCATCCCAAAGAAGAAGAACGGGTATTCCGAAAAGCTTTCCTAGACATGACAGAGATGGTGAGGATACTCTACCAAGAAAGGAATGATAGGCTTGTTGGAGAAGGGTCTAAAAACTAGAAAGAAGGAGACGATTCTTCAGGAGGAAAGAAAAGTGATGAAAAGTCAAAGAAAGGACACGGAGGAAATGGTGATCCACCATCCCCATCTTCATCCTCTTCCTTTACATCGTCATCCTCAACTTCGGTGAATCAATCTCATAAGTATAAAACCACTGGTAAAAGTCCATTTTTAAAGCTTGATGTTAAATTTGAGTTGCCTATGTTTAACGATGAAGTCAATGCAGAGAAACTTGACAATTGGATAAGAAATTTGGAAGTTTACTTGAGGATACAAAACCTTCATGAAGATGACACCAAGATTCAGTTAGCCTCTTTAAGAATGGAAGGAGCAACATTGGTATGGTGGGAAGCCAAGACCAAGGATGAAATTAAAAAACATGGTAAGATCACTTTATCATGGGTTGAATCTATTTCCACAATTAAGAAGAAATTTTATCCATTAGATCATTTACAAAAGGCTATCATGAATTGGAAAAGTTTTAGACAACTTAAGGGACAAAGTGTTCAAGATTACACTCAAGAGTTTAGAAGAAGGGCTTTACTACTTGGAATTGATTTGCATAGTCAAGATACCTTGTTGAAATATATAGGTGGTTTACACAATTACCTTATACATACTATCCTTATGTTCAATCCTACTAGTCTAGACGAAGTTTGTGTACAAGCTACGCATTAGAGGCTAGAGGTAAACAATATTTTGATGGGAATATGAATAGTGAATTTAAGGGCAAAGGGAGAAAAAGAAATGAAAAATCTAGGAAAGAAAAATGAAAGTTATTTTGTAAAAAATGTTCCAAAAAAAGCCACGATGAAGACCAGTGTTGGAAGCTTCATCCGGAGCTGAAACCAAAGAAATTTAAAAAAAAAAGATGAGGCCAAAGAAAAGGGAAAAACTGTTGCAACTGTTGAACAAGACTTAGGGTCTAATTCAGGTGATGAAACTGAAAGCATAGCCATGGTACTAAGGAACATAAAGGGACAAGATATTTTTAACGAAACAAATCCCAGTTCTACCACTTTAAACTGTCACATAGAAGCTCAAAACGAAGAGAGGAGGATAGAGTTGTTTCATGTGAGGATAATAACCAAACACACAAAGATAGACACACTATTTGATAGTGGGTCTCAAGAAAACCTCATCTCAGAAGACTTAGTCAAGAAGCTGAAACTAGAGACCATACCTCATCCAAAGCCATATCCACTTGGATGGATTTGCAACGATGCTAATTTACAAGTCTCAAGAAAGTGCATGTTGCGCTTCGCCATAACAGCTTATTATGTTGATCTGGTTGAACTGGATGTGGTACTGCTTGAAATCACAGGTGTGGTGTTGGGTAGTCCATATTTATATGACAAAAAAGTGATCTTCCATCGCCATGAGAACAAGTATCATCTGTCCAAGGATGGTAAAGAGTTTATTGTGAGAGCACATCGGAAGAAGCTAGAATCTTCTTTAGTCAACATAGGAAAATTGAAAAGGCTTGTCAATGCAAGTCAAAATTTGAATTTGTTGATGGTTAAGCAAAAATATTTTGTACATTATCCTTTTCATGTTATTGTTGATGTAAATGATGATATGTTTCAGCCTGAAAGCAAGTCATCTTTTGAAGATGATAAGATGTCACAGAAAGTGCCTTTGGTTTCGATCGATGCAGAGAACAAAGTGTCGGTGCAGAGTGGTGCAAGAATCTAAAAGATGGAAAGGCATGCAAGCAAAGAGGACACAAAGTTCAGCATGGGTCAATGATAGTTTCATAATGGCAAGTTGGTATGGTGAGAAAACTTGGTCAGGATTCAGTCCAAGTACATGGTTCATTTGTCAAAAATTCACCATGAGGACAGTTGGCAAGGTGAATCTTATTTTCAGTCTCCTTTGAAGTTTGACCATTGTATAAATAGTATGTTTTCTACAAATTGTAGTTTTTTTTTTGCAAATTTGAAATAATTTCATTATGACTCAATCAAGGTTAGCAACAATTGGTCAGTGGATTCAAGGAAGAATTTATCTTTTTATGAGAAGCTCAATTTGATGAAGTCAGGAAGATTTTAGTGGTTCAAGGTTGGAAGAGTGGAGAATCAGTCTCCTCATCTTCAATTTCTGTAAATCAAAGAGCTTTTGGGGTCCAAAAGCTTCCCATTTGGGAGGTGTGATCAAGTGATCATGTCCTAAGTTGAAAAAAATGCTCAAAATTGGAATTGCTCAGAATTGGTTGAAACCTGAATGACCGGATAGACCTCATCGCTGTGATTCTGGTTCCATGAATGGCACTCAAATATGACATCGTATTAGAAAGTTATGCAGGTTTGAAGTTTACAGTAACCTTCAAAAATCGAGTTTGACTAGGGTTGACTTTGACTTTTGAAAATATTAAAAAAGAATATTCCTTGGAATATTTCAAGAATCTTCCTTGGAATATTCCCAAAAATATTCCATCTGGGCGAATCAAGATTCGACATGTGGCATCTTATTATTATACATTTGGTTGACTATGTAATTTTTCAGGCCAATCATGGGCTACCATGTGGCAGGCCTAGACGCCGCCACGTGGCCTCAGGCCGTCAAAAGTTTGGTGTAACAAAATTTTGTGAGTCCGGAGGTTTGAACCCTGGACCTCTCACCAGATAACACACACGCCTACTGTTAGGCCACAAGGGTGGTTCTTATTAAACATTGGAATCCACGTATATTTGAAGTTTGCAATGGTTTGGTTGGGCGGCAAAGGGGGATAGCCCCTAAGGGCCAGCCTCCACATGTGATATGACCCCGGCCTGAGAACCAAGGACTTAAGGCTTTCAACTGGTAGAGTTAACGTGGTTTCATAGGCAGGTTGGATGGAGGTCCATGTGACACTGTCACCCTAAACATTTAATGCCTGGTTAATGCAACGGTTTTGGGTGTGGTTTGGTCGACAGTTTAAACGGATGCCACATGTGACTACCCACCCTAAAAATTTAATTTAACTGCTAGTCGGTTCCACCAGAACTGGGAACATTACACCAAATCCGGCCTTAGTGCCAATTTTAGTGTGGCTATCTGCAGTTCTCCCACATTTAGTGGGGTTTTTACTTGACATTGGGAAGAATATTGTTTTAATCATAACTTCTCCAATATTGAGCCAATTTGGACAAAATTTTGGTCAATTTTGGGTATTCTGAGCATTCTGGAGCCATTGGAAAAGGTTAAAAAGCAAACAGAGGTGTTTTTTAGCCATTTTTTCTTCAGTGAAGCTTGGAGAGCCATTAGGGCCATGAGGGAAATGGAGCTGCATTGGGCTATACTTCACTGTTTGAGGTAAAATAAAAGTCATTCTTAGATTATTTCTGCCTTCTGAATTCATTTCCACAGCTGATTTTTCCTGTTTTGGCATTTTTCTCACTATAAAACCAATTTTATCATCATAATATAGCAAGGACATGCCCATTGGGAGCCTTGGACCCAACATATGTAGCCCATGAGGGGTGAACTGCCTCATCATGTTGTTGTGTTCATATGGTGAAGTTACGCTGATGTTTATTTTAGATTGAAGATTTTAAACAGTAACTTTAATTAACATTCCCTCACACATAAACTCAAAAAAAGTTACCAAAAACACTTTGTTTAATTTGCAAGACATGAAAAACTCTTTTCACACTTAATTAAATGGAAATGAATACTTTGAACAACAGTACAAATAATTTCATTTTCAGATCAGAAATTATAGCAATATATTTCCCCAACAAGGTCTTTAATCATCTTCAAACAAGAATGGTTTTTTCTCTGAAAATGTTCTTTACAACACCTTATGCCTAAGAAATAGTTGCCTTTATCTCTGTATTGCAATAACCAAACCATAACAAAATAGCTGCACTTTTCACTGTGTTAGTAATATGACCTTCAATTTGGAGAAATAACCACCCTTCATTATATCATTTTGTTACCAATGAAACTTAAACAAAGGTAGCTATTATCTCGGAAAGAGAAGCTATAATTGTAGAAATTTATATAACTGATATGTTATACATCCGAGATTCTCCTGACCACACACTATTTGACTTCATGCACAATACAGAATATCTTCTACCATTGATCATTAATTGCGGAAATAAAAACAATCGCATGCGCACATTAAAACCATAAACATTCACACATATGAACACAGTATTTTTATGGGAAAGCTTAAATCTGGAAACCCCCAAATATCTGTATATTATATGTCATATAGATCATGTAAAAATCATTATACAAAGCTCCTCACAAGCTCTCAGTACAATCTCCAATTTCTACACACTAATCAGGTCCGATCTAGCAAAACACATGCTCCAATCTCTGCCACCTGTTAATCTGCCTCTACTGTGCAATCACTGCTGAAGAATGGCTCTGAATGAACTCGAATTGGTCCATACTTGCTCACGCAATCCTCATTGGAATCTCCAACCATGTGCGGTGCAAACTCATGCAACACTATAGTCACAACTAATAGTCACATTGCTCTTTCACCTACCTCTTCACTGGTCTCCACTGAAACTGTCCATGCACTGTAGTTAACTTATGTATTCTTTAGTTGATTAATGAGTTAATAATTATTGAATTAATTAATAATTAATTCACACCACTCTCACTAGTATATCAATCAGTTAGACTAGATACAACTAGCTCAACTATGTTTAACTCAGTTAAACTGAACACAACTCCACCAAATACCTCAATAACTCCACCAAAATCTGTCACATGAGTTCTAACTAAAGTATCCATGCAATAGCTCCACTTAACCCTCAGGAATATCATAGTTCCTTCTGTCAGCTCCTGTGCCACATCTGTGCACTTAATTGAAGTGCTCCAAGAGAATAATATAATTTTTATAGTCCAAATATTATTAAGAGCTAATAATATTCGACATATCTATTTTTAGACTGGCAATCTAAAAATAGATTCTGCCCAATATGTCTAAAAATAGAAGTCCATCTATTTTTACAACTTGACCAACCATCCACAAATAACATCTTGCAACTCATAGAATATGATCGACATGTCTAAAAATAGACTTGCACCAAAAATAGACTGCGGACCCACTTAGTGAAGGCGACTTCTTTCCACTAAGCTCATCATCTTGTTGCAATATCAACATTCCCTCTCAACAAGATAAGGATTATTTGCCACGCTTATCTTGTCCCTGTGGTATTCGAATTTTCTCCTGGTGAGCGCCTTCGTCAAGATATCAACATCCTGATCCTCCATAGGAATGTATGAAAGTAACATGATCTTCTACGGCACACAATCTCTGATATGATGATACTGGATGTCAATGTGTTTAGATATATCATGAAATACTGGATTAACCGAGAGTTTGATGCAACTCTAATTATCACAATATATCACAGTAGGATCTAAGTGTGAACCGAACAACCCGACCAGGATCTTCCTCATCCATATAGCCTCGCATGCAGCCAAATTCGCTGCCATATACTCGGCCTCTCCTGAACTGTGTGCCACGGATCTATGCTTCCTGCTGTACCAAGAAACTGTTGTCAACCCGATACTGAAAATCCCTCCAGATGTGCTCTTTCTTTCTGTTGGGCTCCCTGCCCAATCTGCATACGTGAAGCCACACAGGTTCACCTCATCCGACTGTCTGTACCATAATACATATCCCGATGTGCCTCTGAGATATCTCAATACATGCTTACCTGCCTTCCAAAAGAGCTTAGTAGGCTTAACCATAGCTTGTGAAAGCTGGTTAACAACATAGCATATGTCAGGTCGTGTATTGACTAGATACATAAGTGACCCCACCAACTGTCAGTAAATAGTGGCATCCACTACCTCTGCCGATGTAGCATCCTCTTTCCTCCATCCACCAGGAAGAGGAATGTCGATAGGCTTGTAGCCATGCATGTTGAACTTCTCTAGTATCTCCCGGGCATACTTGCCTTGAGACACAAACAATCCATCACTGCGCTGCCAAATTTCCAATCCCAGGAAATAATGAAGGAGGCCCAAGTCCTTCATCTCAAACTCCTTTTCAAGATTAGCCTTGCATGAGTGTATCAATAGTTAATCACCTATCAGAATCAAATAATCTACATAAATTACAATGATTAGCAACTTACCCTCCACCATAATCTAGTATAGCTTCGGATCCGCCTCACTCTTGGAGAATCCAAGTCTGATGAAATAACTGTCTATCCATGTGTACCAAGCACAAGGTGCTTGTTTCAACCCATACAACGCTCTTTTGAGCCTGCACACATGCAACTCACTGCTGAAGATATCAAAACCTTCGGGCTACTCTATGTGCACCTCCTCCTCAATCACTCCGTTGAGGAAAGGAGTCTTCACATCCATCTGATGAATGTGCCACCCCATCTACGTTGAGAGAGCAAGAATCGTCCGTATGGAAGAATACCTTGCGACAAGTGCAAAGGTTTCCTCATAATCTATCCCCTCAATCTGTGAGAAGCCTCAGGCAAAAAATCTTTCCTTGTACTTCTCCACACTCCCGTCAGCTGCTTGCTTCACATTGTAGATCCATCTCAAACCTACCACTGATTTCCCTTCCGGCCTTGGGACAATCTCCCATGCACTGTTTCTGACAATCAAATCATACTCTTCCACCATGGCATCTACCCATGTGGGATCCTCCACAACTTCCTCGAAAGAGGATGGCTCTATCATGATACACTTTCTCATAAGAGCCATGTATCCATTATACTGGTCAGGTGACTGTCTCTATCTGCGTTGTGATGTAGGTGCTCCTACCACCTTCTTTGCATCCTGAATCAGTCGCTCAGCTTCTGTAGTGTGCTTCTGCCCTCTACTGGTTGGCATTACATGAGTGGTCTCTCCCACTCCATGAACCTTCTCTTGTGGCTGATCCACATCTTGAGGCTCATCCTTAGGAACTAATAGCTCCTCATCTGCATGCAAGTGTGGCTCCCTCTCAAGAAAACACTTCATGGCTTTCTCATCATGAAATTTGATATCCCATCGCACAATAGTCTTGCGACTGTCTGGAAAATACACACGATAGTTGTGGGGTGTATCAATGTACCCCAAAAATATCCCAACCTTTGCATTCAGCTCCAGATTCTTCCTGGCATCCTTCATCACATGAATGTAAACAGGTGAACCAAAAATCCTCAAATGAGAAATATCAGGCTTCTTACCAGAAAACACCTCCTTGGGTGTACTCATGCCAAGTATCTTGTGAGGACAACGGTTTTGCACATAAACCGCAGTATTGCATGCCTCATCCCACAAGTGTATGGGAAGGCCCTGATCATGCAACATCGCCCGTGCAGCACCCACGATCGTTTTGTTCTTTCGCTCAGCGACCCCATTCTACTGTGGGTTATGAGGCGCTATGAGCTCTCTTCTAATTCCTTCTGCGCTGCAAAAGTCCTTGAATTGACCAGAGATGAATTCACCACCATTGTCGCTCCTAAGAGCCTTCACCTGCTTCCCGATTCTTTCTCCACCAGTGCCTTGAACTCACATAACTTTGAGTACGTCTCACTCTTCTTCTGCATGAAGAAGATCCAACACTTTTGAGAAAAATCATCAACAAATATCACATAGTACCTGTGATTTTCTATCCAAGCTACTGAGAAAGGTCCACACACGTCCGTGTGAATTATCTCAAGGATCATCATGGCACAACTATCCTTCTCGTGAAAGGTGGCTTTCACAAATTTTCCCAAATTACATCCCTTGCACTGATCAGACTGCGCAAGTGTACCTTTGGGAAGCCCGATAGAAATCTGCTGCAAAATTTTCAAAGCACCATGGTGAAGATGGCCCAATCTCCTATGCCGTAGCTCACCCTCATCCCGGCTCACCACTCCTTCTGCCTTGCCTACCATTGCTACGTATCCATATACCTGAAACTGATAAAGGTTCTTAACTCGAACCCCTATCCTCCGGGTTTCACCAGTTGCCTTACTGCATAGGAAAGCCTTTCCCTCGCTAAAGACAACATCATATCCCTTGTATTCTAACATAGCCACAGAGATAATATTCTTCTTCAATCCTAAAACATGCATCACTTCCTTCAATACGAAGGGTTTACCAGAATCCCTCTCAAAGGAAATGGTACCGATACCGGTTGCACTGTATCTACCATCATTGCCCATCTCAATGTGCACTCCAAGATCTTTCTCATCCATATTAGTAAAAAAATATTTTTCTTCGGTCATGTGAAAAGACGCACCACTATCAAGAAACCACACTGAACCCATCATACTTGATACCAAGCATGCGATCAGCAAAAAATACAGCTCAAACTGCGAGGCTAAGGCCTCTCCAACTGCAGATCCAGTAGCCTGCTTATTTTTCTTCTTCTGTGGACAATTAGTGGCGTAATGTCCGTGTTGGTGACAGTGAAAGCACTTCACCTTGGACATGTCCTGCTTCTTTCCTTTCACACTGGATTAAGAAGCATTCTTCTTGCTCTTCCCCCTCCTTGCTTTGGCATCCAAAGCACAATTTTCTTCATCTGAATTCTTTGATGAAGATCCATCCCTGGTACATCGCCTTATCTCCTCTTGCACAAGATACGACCAAAGTCGCTCCCATCTTGGCAATTTCTCCCGACCATTGACAGAGTCCTGATAGGAATGAAAACTCTTCGGAAGCCCAAGGAGAGCCAAGCTCACCAAGTCCTCGTCATCTATAGTAACCCCCACACTTCCCATCTCATCCCTGCACTGGACAAACTTCGTGAGGTACTTGGGTATATTGTCGCCTTTCTCCATTTTTATGTTCCTGAGTTTATCCTTGAGCGCCAACTTCCTCTGGTCGCTCTTGCTTTGGAATAAGTCTGTCAAATATTTCCACATCAAGAATGGAGAAGCTTTACCATGAAGGCTAGACACTATGTGATCCTTCACACCCTCCAATAGAATCCTTCGACATTTTGCTGTCTTTTTTTGCCATGCGTCAAGTGCGGCAACATCGCTAGAAGCAGGTTTTGAAATTTTTGCATCTATGAACTCCTTCAACCCATTGTCATCCAGCACCGCCTCCATCTTGTCCTTCCATGCAATATAATTCGAGCTACCCTCAAGGGCATACTCCAATCGCAATCTTTTGAAATACATCTCAACTTTGACACCAAGAAAACACTGCTGCAAATTCGAATTCCACCAGCACAAAACTCAGCTGCTTCAATGTTTTACAATTTCTCCAATGATCAATATCTGATTTGATACCATGTAGAAATTTATATAACTGATATTTTATACATCCGATATTCTCCTGATCACACACTATTTGACTTCATGCACAATACAAAATCTCTTCTACCATTGATCATTAACTGCGGAAATAAAAACAATCGCATGCGCACATTAAAACCATAAACATTCACACATATGAACACATTATTTTTATGGGAAAGATTAAATATGAAAACCCACAAATATCTGTATATTATATGTCATATATATCATGTAACAATCATTATACAAATCTCCTCACAAGCTCTTAGTAAAATCTCCAATTGCTAAACACTAATCAGGTCTGATCTAGAAAAACACATGCTCCAATCTCTGCCACCTGTTAGCCTGCCTCTACTGTGAAATCACTGCTGAAGAATGGCTCTGAATGAAATTGAATTGGTCTAGACTTGCTCACGTAATCCTCATTGGCATCTCCAACCATGTGTGGTGCAAACTCATGCAACACTATAGTCACAACTGATAGTCACACTACGCTTTCACCTACTTCTTCACTGGTCTCCACTGAAACTGTCCATGCACTATAGTTAACTGATGTATTCTTTAGTTTATTAATGAGTTAAAAATTAGTGAATTAATTAATAATTAATTCACACCACTCTCACTAGTGTATCAATCAGTTAGACTAGATACAACTAGCTCAACTATGTTTAACTCAGTTAAAGTGAACACAACTCCACCAACTACCTCAATAACTCCACCAAACTCTGTCACATGAGTTCTAACTAAAGTATCCATGTAATAGCTCCACTTAACCCTCAATAATAGTGTAATTCCTTCTGTCATCTCCCTTGCCACATCTATGCACTTAACTGAAGTGCTCCAAGAGAATAAGATAATGTTTATAGTCCAAATATTATTAAGAGCTAATAATATTCAACATATCTATTTTTAGACTGGCAATCTAAAAATAGATTCCGCCCAATCTATCTAAAAATAGAATTCAATCTATTTTTCCAACTTGACCAACCATCCACAAATGGCATCCTGCAACTCATAGAATATGATCGACATGTCTAAAAATAGACATAGTCTAAAAATAGACTTGCGCCAAAAATAGTCTGCGGGCCCACTTAGTGAAGTCGACTTCTTTCCACCATGGAAAATTTTAGGGGCTAATATTCGCAGGTGGGCTAATTTTCCATGGTTTTTCCAAAAAAAAGATTCGCCAATTTGAATTTTTTTATAAAAGTGATTCCCCTAAATTTTACAATATAAAATTATTTTACCTTAACAATCACCAACATTATATAGATAATATATATAATATCATTGTAAATTTGAATAATTTTACAAATACATCAATAAACATTTTATAGTTTTCATATTAGGGACTAGTGAGATTCGCCAATTTTTTAAACTTCAAAATAATTTTCCATCTTTAAAATTTTCCCTGCTTTCCACTAAGCTCGTCATCTTATTGCAATCTCAACAATAATTTTATTACAAAAATTACCAATAGAATTCGACACTAACCTACGTTAAAACAGTGGTTTTAGCTTCTTTTATGAACCTAAGACACTAATATCACTTATAAAATTTAAAAATATTTTTGTTTCGAGACTCTTTTTTTACCTTTATTGAAAATGACTCGAACTTTGACATAGGATAGGAAACAATAATTTTTTTTAAAAGTGATACAATGGAAATTAGACTATTAACATTTACAGTGCTAATAGTGGCTCCTATTGGGATGAAGTCCTCCCTGTGAGGCTTCAAGGAATGTAGACTCAGTGCCTTAAACTTTCAAAATGCAGAAGACTTCTAGAAATTATGACTAGGACTGACCTTTGACTGATTGGACTCAAGACTAATCATATTTACAAACACAAGTACCATTGGGAATGGAGTTTTATTGACACATCACCCCGGATATTTACAATGGAATGGCTAACTAACTTATCAAACAAGGAACTTTTTAAAAAATGACCATTAACTAGAACTCCAGTCCGTTGATCATCATCTAGATGTTTGAGTAGAAATGTATTGTTTTCCAAAACTTGAGCGATTCTAAATGGTCCAAACCACAAATTGTCAAACTTACCATGCTTTCCATTATATTCCCTCCTGACATCCCAACACAGCACCAAATCAATCTCCTGAACTAATTGTTGATTTTCTCTTTTGTGAAAAACATATTTAACTTTATTCTAATATTTCTGTACTTTGTCCATCATTGATTCTCTGATTAGATGTGTTTCTATCAGTTGCAGCGTCTTCCTTTGAGTTGTATTTTCATCATCAACTTCATCTTAAAAAAACTTCATAACAGGAAGAGCTAATTGCAATGGCATTACAACATCAGTACCATATACAAGCTGAAAGGGAGACATTCCAATTGATCTTTTTCCACTTATCATGTCTGCTCAGAGAGCATGCGCTAGCTGAGTGTCCCAATTTCTCTTATTTTCAGGCAACATCTTCTTAATGATTCTCACCAAAATTTTATTGGATGACTCAGTTAACCCATTACCTTGAGGGTAATAAGGTGTGGAATGAGTCAATTAAATACCATACTGCTGACAGAAGCTATGCATCTTGGTAGACTTAAAAGGAATTGCATTATCAGTCACTAATTTATGTGGACAACCAAATCTAGCCATAATGTTTTCCAACAAAAATTTATTATCATAGTAGCATTGGAATTCCTGGTTGGAATAGCTTCAATCAATTTAGTAAAATAGTCTGTAGCTGTAAGAATCCATATATGTTGTCCTGATGAAGGCGAATGAACTTCACCGATGAATACTAACCCCCACTGCTAGAAAGGAACATCTGTTGAAATATGAATAAGAGGTAATGGAAGCAACCTCTGTTTACCAGCAAAATTTTTACATTTGACGCAAGTACTGACTTTGGTAAAAACATCAAAGAAAAGAGTTGGCCAATAATAGCCAGCTCTTAAGATTTTGTTTGCAGTGGATTTCCAATACAAATTTCCTCCACACACTCCTGCATGTATCTCTGTCATAATATCCTATGACTCAGCTTCATTTACACATCTTAATAAGACTCCCACAAGGTTTTTCCAGTAAATATGGCCTTCCAAAATGAAATACTTAACATCCTTTCATTTAAAAGCTCTCCTTTTTTACTTCTCCATTTCAGGGGGACAGTTGAAATTTAACAAAAAGTATACTATATCCTTCTACCAATTTAAATGAAAGATTTCAGGATAATCAGATATACCTTCTCCATATTTTTCCTCAGCTACCTCCATATTCAGATTTAGAGCATTGCAGTTAGATTTAGACATCAAGCAAGCCAAGCCTTGTCCTTTTATCAATTTAGCAGGTCTGATCTCAATATAAAATTCCATTTTGGTCAAACAAATTCCCCTATTGCCATTTGTATCTGGCTGCAGCAATACATCTTTGGCAATGAGATTTGGAAAAAAAGAAACAATTTTTAAATGTAACACATAAACTCAAAAATACTTTAAAGCCTTAACTAGTGCATATGCTTGTTTTTTAGTTAAGATGTACTTTAATTCAACATATCTTAAAGCACGACTGAAAAATTAAATAGGATGTTCTAAACCTTATTTCTTCTTTTGTAACAAGACAACTACAATTATTTCTTATGAAGCATTGAAAAAATCAGAAAATATTTTTCAAAATCAGGACTAATTAAAACTGGAGCTTCAGTCAAGGCAGACTTGATTGCTGAAAAAGAAATTTTTTGCTTCATATTGCCACTTGAATTTTGTATCTTTCTTCAGCAAGAAATTTATATGTTTGATCATCTCTGCAAAGTTTGGAACAAAGCACCTCAAAAAAATAATTTTCCCAAAAAATGACTGCAATTATTTTTTATTCCTTGGCAAACCAATCTTCTGAATATCTTCAACTCTTCCTGGATCAATACAGATACCGCTTTTTGTCACAATATGTCCCAATAATTTTCCTTTTTGAACAAAAAAGGATGACTTCTTTGGGTTCAAGGAAAAACCAAATTTTCTGCATTTGTCAAAAACTTGTTTCAAATGTTTCAAATGATCTTCATCAATTTTGGATAGACTGTAATGTCATCCAAGTAAATGAGTACAAATCTGTCTTTTTATCCTGCAAAGGCAGTATCCATTTCCCGCTGAAATGTTGCGACTGCATTAATTAAACCAAATGGAATTTTTTTTGACATGAATGTCCCCTAGGGTGTAGTAAATGTTGTATTTTCTTTGTCTTGTCTATAACCCGAAATTTGATTATAACATGAAAAACCATCTATCATTGACAATATTTTGGAGCCTACAACTTTCTGCAAGATATAATCCATCTTGGGTAATGGATAGTTATCCTTCAATGAAAATCGGTTCAAATTTCGAAAATAAACACAAATTATTGTTTTTCCATTCTTCTTTCAAACCAAGACTATGTTAGCTACCCAATTAGAAAATCTCAAAGGAAAAATTATTTTTGCTTCCCATAATTTTCTGATTTCCTTTTCAATGATAGGGAGTAGCATGGGATTGATATGTCTTATCTTTTTTGCTACAGACTTTGCATCTGCTTTTAGAGGGATTTTGTGCTCCATTATATGTCTATCATAGGTCTTCAACTCATTATAGGACCATGCAAAAGTATATGCATATTGTTTCAACAGCTCGATATATTTGTTCTAGTTTCTAGAGAAAGGAATTTAGAAAATTTGACTAATTTTGGCTGATCTTCTATACGATATTATAGTCAATTGTACTCTCTCCATAAAATTTATTTTTAGGCTTTAAAAAGACATAATTATTATTAAACAAGCTTTCTGAAGGAACTAGGCCTTTAGGAATATAGTTAGTTTTCAGATCAATAATGCCCTTCCCAGCCATGGTCTTTTTGAAAGGCTTGTTGCTTTGATTTTCAATAATGTTATGCTCATCATCAATTTGAATTTCTGCAAACTCTTCAACACACTCTAAAAAATTTTGAATTTCTTTTTCATCCTCAAATACTTCCCAATATTTGATGTTATCAGGAATAGAAGGTCTGTTTTTTATTTGAACATCATATGTTGCCTTAACATCAAGAGGAACTTTGAAATTACTAGCAGCAATAACTAGTGAATCAACCATTTGATTTTCCTCTCTAGTGAAAAAATGTATATTAAATGCTAAAATATAATTCTCAATCAAGTCCCACACTTCATTCCTATAATTCTTGATAGTTGTTTTTCACCTGCCTTATTACCAATTATGAATCACCAAAAGCAACTAGTTGTTCAGATCCCAAGTCTTTCGTTACCTTCATACCCAGCACAAGCACCTCATATTCAACAATCTTATTAGTGGTGGAAAATTGTAGTTTATATGATATAGTTACCCTTTGCTAAGTGGGAGAAATGAGAACTACATTAGCTCCCGATACTTCTCTTGATGAGGCTCCATCAAAGTACAATTTCCAGATTTCTCCCCTCTCTAAATGTTGCTCATTTATATCTTGGAAGTATTGTTTTTGACTGATTTCAGGCTGGAAATTGTTATCATCGGTAGCAAGGTGTAATAAGGATGACCCCAATTCCTTCTCCTCAGCATATATAGGATGATTTGAAGGATTATTTTGATCACTGATGATATAGGCCATTTGGGTTTCCCTATACAACCCTCTGAATTCTCCTCCAAAAACTAGGATTGTGGCATATGAGATATCCATCTGATGGGTGCTCCCCAATTTTTTAGACCAAGATCTGGAAAGCAGCATCCGAAATCTAGAAGGTATGTCTGCAACTATGATGTCCATCACTAATCTTTTCATAGGAATTTGGGTAAGAGAAACAAACAAGTCTTTAATCACTCCTAAACACTTGAATTTTTTGGAATCAAAGGTGTATAGGTCATGGTATTTCTTAGTGAATTCTAATCCTAATTCATCCAGCACTTTCTTTGGCATTAGATTGTGAGAAGCCCCAGAATATAATAGACAATTATGTAGCAATTTGTCATGTATATTGAGTGAAAGATATAAATGTGGTGAATTGTCATCATTTTGGTCTTGGAAATGGAAACCTAAATAAATAGTAGGATGTTCATCCTCAAGATTGACTGAATCAAGAGCGAGAGATGGTGCTAACATACTTTTAAAAGACTCTTTATATGCTGGATTTTTCAACAATTCCAGAAGTGGTACATGAATTTTAATTTTATTTAGTTCTGATTTGAAACTAAAATAAAGAGGAGCTAATTCTTTATTTTCTGCAGAAATTTTGATGATTGGGGCAGAATTAAGAGTTGGAGGAACCTCATTGACTTTTTCCTTTTGTTTAGTAGCTTGTTTGTCAGAATCTGATTTTTGTTGAGATTGTTGAACAAGACCTTTAGACCTTAGAGGATAATTTTTGTTTTTAGATTCTTGTTGTTTTTTATCATTTTGTGCATGAATGTGAGCATTCTCATCATCTGAAAATAGATATATCCTTGACTGATCTTCATTTTCTTGCAAAGTCAAACAATTTTACTGTGATGTTTCCCCTACAAGTTTTATTTCTTCATTTTCTTCATCATGTTCTTGCCGCTCTTCTTCAGCAAAATTATTCAAAGAAGGTTGAACATTTTGATCATCACCATTCCTCCTTGGGCGTTGTAGGATTTATTGAGGCTGAAAATGTCTTCTAAAGGGAGCCTGATTTCTATTGGCTTTATTTTGATTGGCTCTAGCATCTGGTTTGTTTTCTAACTCCAATTTTTTCATCTTAGAGGCAAGTTATTTGATCAAATTGGACATTTGATCAATATTTTCTTCTACGGTTAGAGTTTTGGAGGAAGAAGGTTTTTCTTCTTTCATTTTCTTTTTGTCCGTTGCTGCTTTCTCCACCTCCATTTTAAATTTATTTGAAGCCATAAGATTAGACTGCACTCCAATTGCAGCCTCTTGCATATCCATCAATGTTTGTGCTTTCTCAACCCTTAACCTTAAAGAAAACTCAGAATCTAAAGCAATGGAAAAAATTATCATAGTGGTAGTCTCAGGAGGCCTAATTTCTTCAGGAATTTTCTAATAATTTTTGTTAAAACTCTTTGTAAAATCAGGCAATGACTCATTTTTCTTCTTTTTCATAGTTCCAAACTCTTTAAGGTAGTACACGTAGTCTTTCCAATCACCCCATTGGTTCAAAAATACTTCCTCCAATTCATCTATTCCTTTTATTGAGTTTGGTGGCATATTTCTAAACTATTTACGAGCTTCTCCATCCAAACTCTGAACAAAGAGTCTTGACTAGACATCTTCATGTTAAATGTTCTGGTTATCAACATAACTATAGAAAGAAACCAAATGTTCATCAACAGAAACTTCTTCTCCCTCCCCTATGTATTTTGGAATATATTTCAGGTAATCCCCTTGAGGAAGAGGATGCAAAGGTTGAGGAAGAGCAAGTGGTGCATACCTTGCAGCCACTATCTGTTGCATCCTTGTAAGGGTAGGCTAGGCCATGGTTTTTTGATGTACAGTTGATGGATGACTAGTTTATGTTGATGTTTTGGGAATTAGGAATTACAATTTGTGGATTTTGCATCTGATTTGGGACAGCAGAAAAATGGAAATTTTGGGTTATTTCTTCAAGTTTTGGGACTGAAAATAGTGGATTTTCAAAGAGATGAACATAGGAGGTCTTGACTTCACCTTCTACAGAAGAATCATATTCAAATTTTGTCTCTTGAGGGGATGAGGTCAATTCAAATTTATTTTCCTGAGCTAAAAAGTCAGATAAGTTGAAATTCAGACCTTCAGGAACAATCCCTTCTATTGGATGAGAAGAGGATGACCCAATACCTGAATTTTGAGACAAAGGAAAATAATCTTACTGAGGGGTAATAAAATACTAATATTCAGGATGATTTTGAAGGAAATTTAGATTTGTTTTAAAATATTCTTCGGTCAAAACATCCCTATCAAGAAAAGGTGCAATTGCCAATACTTGTTCTAACTCCCCTTCTGTCAACACAAACTCTTATGATTCCTTATTAACACTTAAAACCTCTGTTTTTTCCTCTTTGACTGAAACAATACTGATCTCAGATTCACTAAATGATGAATGATAAAAAATTTCAGCTGAGCCTAGGTTAACACCATCTACTTTATTTTCTAGGGAAGCAGTTTCAACTTGAGATTTTTCAGCAGAATATTTTGAAACTAAAACTTATTTTGATTCTAAAGTAGATGAAGGTACCTTTTGTTTTGGAATGTACTTTTTATGTACCTTCCTCACTGACTGAGATGTGGCTTTAAATGATATTTTTTTTCCCTTTTCATCTTTAATGATATTCTCTAAGTCAGCGACTGGAGTCACAGTAGGTGATCTCTGATTTCTCCTTGTAGCAGGAGGTCTTGAAACCCCTCTTCCTCTTTGTAGAGTCGTTAGGTGAACCAATTTGCAATCTTATTCAAGTCACAAATTCTTTTTCACCATCAAGAATTGATTATCAACAATTTTAAAACAAGAGACTCAGGAGAATACTTCGTTTCAAGGCCTTCGTCTCCCGATAGATGCACTAAAATATGTTAGCGCTGGAATCAGCACTTGGACTACTTCAATTGCTTAACCAGAATCATGCTAAGCTCTAAGGAAATTTAATGATTTGGATTATATGATAGGTAGGTGGCTTAAACCCTCAATCACTGAAAATGGATTTCAGACAAGTTCATTTTCACACTAATGAGGGTATTGATTCCAAATATGGTAGCCAAAAGGTAAGTTTGTAGCCTATGGAGAGAAGAGAGTGTGAAATAGAAGAAGAAATAGTGGGTTTGCAAGGCAGAAATCCACTTCTTTTGGTGAAAAATAACACAAGGAACAATTTGAAAATATTTCAACAAGAGAAGGATGTATCAAGACTTACAATAATCTTACTGAAATATCATGAAAAGTGACTGCCATAAGGAATGATATTTAAATTGTCATTATGTATATCTCATCAAGAAAGCTCACTGCATGAGACTAATAAAAGTCGAAAAAATACATAAACATATCAAAATACTGATAAAAACATACAACAGCATCTGAATTTACAAACTGCAACTAAAGAAAATGAGGTGTGGAAACACATGGAAATATTAACAATACACATATCAAGTTGGTAATAAGCCCTCAAAACTCTTTTCCAATATCCTTCACTGAAAATTACACTGATCATATGAGAAAAATATTCATAAACCATGAAAATTTTCTTCATGGATCTTTATCATATATATACAAAATACATTATACTGACATCTCCACAAAAGGTGTGAATCTGTTCTAAAAAGTTATTACAATCTCATACAAAATATGAGGCTTATCTTAAACTTTAATACAAAGTGGTATAACATAAATAAATTAAACAACATGATGGCTTGCAATTTTAAGTGGCTGAATGATGTGGAAGACTCCTCCTTTATTCTGGTGCAACCACTTTCACAAAAAGTGCAAACATCAGTTGAAAACTACATGTGGTTGTTTTCCCCAAAAAGTGCAAAACATAATCCTGAGATTTAGAGAGGAGCTTAATCAATGACACTTGAAAATAGCTACTCCTGTGGATAATTCATGCATATAAATAGTCCTTAGTAGCACCCCTTGATACTTGAAGAAAAAATTCCTCCACTCCCTTCATCCAAAAACCCAGGAAATAATAGCTTCCTTTTTCAAATTTAGGTAGCTATAACCTGAAATTCTGCAAATCGCTGCATTTTTCAATTAGGAAAAAAATGTATGAGCTTCTCCTAAAAGGGTTAGATGAAATCAAGTATTGAAGCAAATATCTTGAGATACTCTACCTTAGTGAGCCTTCTAGCTATTTTTCCTTTATGATTTTTTTATTTAGCTTCGACCTTCTTGGTTTCCTTATCTCGGCTTTCATCAATATTGATGACTTCATCTCTCAGTCTTGGGTAAGCAATCAATTTTCTAATCAGTATAAGTTTGTTTTTTGGCTGAGTGTGAGGCCTCTTAAGATAAGGATTTGGGATATAGGAAACCTTTTTTTCTCTTCTGCACCATACCACTAGACTAACCTTCTTCATATTCTGTCTTTGAAAATTCTTCATCATTGTTATCTTATTCAAAGGATGAATAAGAGTGAATGACATTCTTATCCTTTCTCCTTGTAAGTGTCTTCGGTGTATGGGGTGTCTTGGGTGTCTTGAGTGAAGAAAAAAACTGAGCTAGTGTTGGTTCCCTGACCTCTTCTTGCTCTTCTGCAACTGTTGGGAAGGAATGTTGAACTGGAATAGACACTCGAATTGGCACTTGAACTGGTATTTCAACTAGCACTTGGACTGGCACTTCAGGACTAGTTTCATCTGAAATTTTTTCTCCCAAGATCAACCTTCTTATGCCTTTGTATCTTGAGGAAGAAGCTATGTTCTCCTCACATGTAGAATTAATAGTTTTCCCTTGCTTGAATCTCATAGAATTCTCTGTGATGAATGCTACTAAAGTCTGAGATTCCTTTGGAGATTTCCTCTCATAAAATTTCTCTACAAGCTGCACCATGGGTATAGGAGAGACAATTTCAGTTCTAGACCTCCTAGATGAACTTATAGTTTGCCTATTGGTTGATGGGTATACCGAGCTGACTGTGACCTATTTGGTATAGGAGCTTCACTAGGTTGTTCATGAGCATCTTGTTTCTTGGGCCTCCCTACCCTTCTCCTAGAGTTCATACTACCAAACGCTTCCTCTGTTAGGAACTTATCCCAGGTGGTTATTTTCTTTTTAAGGTGGTAGACAATCAACATTTTAATTAAACCCCTAAGATATAGGTTGTGCAAGGGATAGTTAGGGATTTTCTGCAACTTTAAGGACATCGTGAGCAATGATTTGTATAGGAAGTAGGGTAAATCCATAGGTTTATCACCTGAAATATGAGCTAGAAATATCATTTGGTAATGGTGGATAGAGGAGAACCTAACCTCACATGAAATGTAGCATTGTACAGTGGTGATCACATGTTGGTATTCAGACCTAATACAGGAAATATGTATAGTTGGATTCCATTTGACATTGACATGTTTAGGTTTGAGGAAGAGAATTACTTCTGTGGGCAGTGTTTTATTCTTGAACCAACATTCTCCAATGGATGAGGTTTGAGTATCTTGGTCTATGATGGATTTATAGATCCTGAAAGTCTTTCTCCTAAGCTTGACTTTCTCCCCATCAAAGCTCTCGGCAAAATCCTGTGCTAAGGCTACATTTTCTCCGAATTTTTTTTGCAAAAACTTATACCAGCCAACTAACTTAAATTGAGGTTTGTCCCTAGCATCAACAAACATGGTGTTTGATGGCTCAAATATATTACCATTCCCACATTTTCTCATACTTCTCAACATCTAATCTCCTTCTAAACACACAGTTGTTCAACCTGGAGGAAAAACCGTACACGGAGCCTTGTTTTCTTGCCTTGGAATGATAAAATGGTTGTTGGAGGGTGTGACTCCTGTTAGTTTTAACTTCCATAGAGAACCTAAGACTTGAGAATGTTGAAATTAAACCTATGAAACTACACTTTAGCTACGGTATGGTTTAATGGAACGATTTGAAATCATTCAAATACGGGCGCCGTGTCATCCCATAACTTATAACACTCCACTGCATCATTTAATAATTGATACCTTCTACCATGATCTCTGCTTCAGCTTAGGAGGGTAGCTATAGGTTAGTTGAATTAATAATATAACCATCGACCTATAATAATTCTCCTAAGTCAAAAATAATTAATCTTGTTAAAATAATAATCATGCTTATAACATAGGAGGTCTTCAATCATCTTCAAACAGGAATGATCTTTTCTCTTAAAATATTCTTTGCAGCTCCTTATGTCTGAGAAATAGTTTCCTTTATCTCTGTATTGCAATATAACCAAACCACAGTGAAATATCTACACTTTTCACTGTGTTAGTAATGTGACCTTCAATTTGGAGAAATAGATTCCCTTCATTATATCACTGTGTTACCAATGAAACTTAAACATAGGTAGTTATTATCTCAGAAAGAACAAATATAATTTTATTGCAAAAATGACCAATATCATTCGACACTAACCTAAGTTAAAACAATGGTTTTAACTTCTTTTATGAACCTAAGACATTAATATCACCTATAAACTTTAAAAGTATTTTGGTTTTGAGACTCTTTTTTGACCTTTATTGAAAATGCCTCGAACTTTGACACAGGCTAGGAAACAAGAAAAAATTTGAAAACAGTGATACAATGGCGGTAAAACTATTAACATTTACAGTGCTAACACCATGTACAAAAGTTTCATTGATCATAGTCACGTACATACACTAGTTTCATTAACAACAATAACATACATAAGTCAAAATAAAGAAATTGAAGATTGAAGTGTGTAAAATATGGATTCACCCCTCCTCTCAGTATTTTTCCAAACAAACCCAAAGTCAGAAAACCTTTAATGTTTACATGGCATGAGACGATGGCACTTGTAAATCCCATTAGAAAAGAATATCGTGGGAAAAACCATGGGTTGTCCCAACCTAGAGCTAAAAAAACTATGAATGGTAAATTGACTAATTTACCTCAATTTAATTTTAATTGTTATTTTCATTTTTTAATTTAATTTAATTTTTAATTTCAATTTTATTTCAATTTTATTTTTATGTAATTTGATGAAGTCAAAAAGGTTTAATAGAACAGGATAGGACATTACAACATGAATTTTATGCATTTAAAAAAACTGTGAATGGTAAATTGACTAATTTACCTCAATTTTATTTTAATTATTAATTTCGTTTTTTATTTTTTTATTTTTATGTAATTTGACAAAGTCAAAATTTTTAATAAAATAGGACACGTTACAACATAAATTTTATGCTTTTAAATAGGCTATATTTGAGAAAAATACCATAGGAAAAAACATGGGTTAAGAATACCATGGGAAAAAACATGGGTTGTCACAAGTTGGAGCCAAAAAGCTACAAATGGTAAATTGACTAATTTACCTTAATTTTATTTTAATTATTAATTTTATGTATTTTTTATTTTAATTTTATTGCATTTTTATTTTAATTTTATTTTTTTGTAACTTGACTAGGTCAAAATGTTTAAAATGACAAGATATGATGGGGAATTACAACATCTCTTCCATAGTGGGATGGAGAGCACATCTCAGTGCAATTGTTCTAAAAATTGCGTTACACTACTCAGGGGGTTCTCTATTCTACAGCTCAGGGTTCTTTTTCCTTTTTGGCCTCATAGCACGAGCCTTAGTTTCTATAACCATTTATTCTCCAGCGAGTTTTCTCCGATTTCAATTATCTCGTTCCTTGGTGTGGTTTATGCAGTGATTCTCCGGTGATAGGTAGCGTGTCATTGGGTTGTTTTCTTTTTAAGGCTAAAACATATTAATTTTAACTAATCTAATTTTTCTGAAGATTAAGCTAGTGGATTTTGGGTCAAATAGTTTGTATCTGGTGGGAATTTTCCCCACAAATGAAGAATTATGTCAAAAGGATCTCACCTCCACTAGATGTGTTGGATGTCAACTTGAGTCCTCTTCCCATTTCTTTTCCATTGATTTTTTCCCCTCATGTTGATAGTAAATCCCCTCTATTTTCCTCACTTGTGCAATCTATTCCATCGTAGTATGATGAAGACGAGCCTGGTTCAAATCCTTCGCAACATTTTGTATGTAAAAAGACTCTTAAACCTTGTAGGGTGGTGATCCTTATAGTCGATGAATATATTGGTTTGCAATAGGTTCTCATGCTAATTGAACATGTTATCATGGGTATATTCATGGAAAAATTAATCAACCCGTAGTTTAATGTTGCAAATTTGGTTAAGGATAATTGGGAGCCTCTGATTGGCTCGACACCAATTACTGATATCCTCATTCAAGGGAGTTTATGTGTTATATTTCCCTCTGAAAATGATTTTTTGAATGTCATGAACCACGACTGGCATTGGGCTAAATCAAGGTTTTTACTGCGAAGATGAAATATAAAGTTTTACCCCGTTAGAGAGCCCCAAAGCTTGTTGAAATATTTATGCCATTCTCCATGGTTTTCCTCTTATGTTCTGGATGAAGAAGGCACTAAAATACATTGGAAATCAACTAGACAAGTTTATATGCATGGAGGATGGGTTTTTTCCAAATTGGATAGGAATTATGCTTGGATACATATAGAGGTGGACATTCATGAAGGATTGGTCGAAGAAGTTGAGCTATGTGTTAAGGGTTACAAATGGATTTAGATAACCAACTATTGCAGGGTTCCTTTCAGATGTTATACATTTAGATGTGTTGGCCACCTTACCAATGAATTTGATTGGAATTTTAATGGAATAAAGCATGTGAAAAAGATCTATATCCATTAAAATTCAAGCTGTGTAGTGGAATCTCCTCAAAATCCTAGTGTCACGTCCTTTGTTCCTTCGCCGTGGGATGAAGTCAAACATGTAGAAAAAAAGAGCACAGGTAAAGTTTTAGGTTATGCCCCTGTTCATAATGTTTCTTCTCCTTTCCTTGTGGAAGTTTTTTCGATAGTTCCCCCTTCCCCTTTGGCCCCTTGTGTTTCCCCACATCCAACTCCTAATTCAGATAAAATATTCTAATAGCATGTTCTGTCGTTGGTGGCCCCTAATATTCACCCCCCTAACATCCCTTATTTAGAATCTCTGTCTTCCACTTCAACAACACTTTCTTCCCTATCGGGTGACCATACATCTATTTCCCAGAGGACATCGAATATTTCATGCATGTGCAATTATGACCTTTGGTCTTGTCTTAAGACGTCCTTAGAATCCATCTCTCTTGGAGGTTTGGATGAAGACCCTCCAATCACCATCCATGCAATCAGGGATTCTTTTTTTATGTAAATCCCAGAAGAAAGCTAAGGAATACATCAAAATTGGTAGGTATAATACGATTATTAGGACCCCAAGAGAAAAGAAAGTCCTTATGGTGACTTCTTGATGATAGTTTTATACATGAATGCTAGGGGTTTTTGGGGTTCCCTTAAAAAGCTAAACCTGAGACCTCTCCTAAAAAAAATTAATTTAAATATAATACTCTTTTAGGATACTATGACCTTGGCCTCCAAATATTGCAAGATTGTGAAACCCTAGTTGAAGGGTTGGTCCATTTGTACTCGAAATTTCGATGGTTTTTCTTACAAATTTTTATTAGCATGAAACCCCTCTCTCGGAGTTCTTTCTTCCTAGACATTTAATAATGTTATCCATGTGGATTTAGAACTTAAATAATTCAATGCAACCTGGGAATTTATCAATGTTTACAGACCTTACACTAATCAAAAATTTTTTGGGGATGGTCTTTTATCCTTGAGTCTCTTTTCTTCCTTGTCTATCATCCTAGGTGGTGACCTCAATTTCACCACTTTTATCACATAATTTTGGGATCCTTCCCTCCAGGCTAATCCTATGGAGGATTATGTTTTCCACTTTTTTGACTCGATGAAATTGGTTCATATGGTTCCTATTAAATTGACGTCGACATGGAGAAATATGAGGATGAGTGTGAATGTTGTTACAAAAATATTTGATCATTTTTCAGCTCTAAATAATTTTTTTCCAATAAAATGATTTATAAATACTGGGTTGAATTAGGTGTTATCTAAGATCAAGGTCCTCGTCCCATTTTAAGTTTATTGTTTCCTGGATTAAGGAGTCTGGTTTCATGATTTTTTTTGAAAATTCATGGGCACATCTTAGAGACGATGATTCCATTCCAAGAACTTGAAGTAATTGATAGATAAAATTAAGCAATGGATAATTATTTTTAAGATTAATCAGGAGACTTAACTCATGATATTGAATAAAAAATTGTTGACTGCTTCAACTTCAATGTTTCAGGATTTCTCTCTTAGAAAACTCTTGACTTATTGTATCTTATGGAGGTTACCGAAAGGGACATTTTGATTCATGAGGAAGAACTATGGTTCCAAAAAATATGATTGAATTGGTTGGAAGTTGGAAATAATAACACAAAGTTTTCTCATAATTTCCAGTGCTTGGAAATCATGCAATACTATATAAGATATCAAAAACGAGGAAAGAAATATGGTAAAATATTTTGAGGACAAATCCTCGACTAGTGTCAGCTACTTCAAGAATTTATGCTTCGGGCCTCTAGGTTTCCCTATTATATAAACTCTAGAGGTACTAAACTCTTTCCCTCATGCTTTCAATAATGAATCAAACAAGTTGTTGGAAGCGAAAATCTCAGAGTTTGAAGTATTGGGTTATTTTTCATCAATGAAAAAAGGAAAATGCCTAGGCCCTGATGGATTTACTATTGAATTTTATATGGGTTCTATAAATTACTTAAAGAAAACATTCTTAAGGTGGTAAGGGAGTCACAAAGCAAGGCATGCATGCATGGTTGCATAAACTCAACATTTATTTGCTTTATTTTGAAAACCCAAGATGTATCACTCGGTGATTTCGAGCCTATTTCATGTAGTAATGTTATTTATAAATTGATAACTAAGATTATATCCATAAGGCTAAATCACATCTTAAGTGATTACATTTTATAGGAGAAATTTGGATTTCTCCAAAACCGATAAATACATGATGTTGTTGCCTTCGCGCATGAAACCTTACACTCTATAAAAATCAAATGATCCTTTTCCATTCCTCTTAAGGTGTAATTATCAAAGGCTTATGATTTTTTTGGCTGATATTTCATTATTTTATGTCTTATTCATTTAAGCATGAACATTAGAATAGTCAACTATATCCTTGACTACATATCTATTATTAATTTTGTTGTGCTTATAAATGGTCATCCATAAAAAAATTTTAAAGCTTCCGAGGGAATAAGGCAAGGGTGTCCCCTTTCCCTATTACTCTTTCTTCTAGTAGTGGAAGTACTCAACTCTTTGATAAAAAAAGGTTATTGTTTCAGGCGAGCTTAAAGGTGTGAAAATTTAAAATTAGTACTATATTTCACATTTATTGTTTGCGGATGATATTTTTGTTTTCTTGGAAGTTTCAAAAGTATGTATTTTGTCCATGAAAAAGATACTAGACTCTATTGAGTTGGTCACTGGAATGAAGGTGAATATGGAGAATTCCATAGTGTCTTTCAATAATATTTATAATAATGCTAGAACTTCTCTTTTGCAAGCTTTTCTATTCAAAGCTATCGACGTGTAGGAATTATTGAAATATCTAAGATTATTCATAAAGCCAAAATCCTACAGTAATAGTGACTGGATGTCGGTGATAAAAAAAAATAGAAGCTCAATTTCATGTATGGACTATTCGTTTACTATCCGGAGGAGGCATTCTTGTCCTCATTCAGTCTGTGTCGAAAGGAATTATTGTTAATTGGTCTTTAATCATATCCATCCCAAAAGAAATATTGAATAAAATAAGAAACATGTTTAAATTCCTTTAGTATGGTTATAAGAATTCAGAAGGTTTATCCTTAATCACTTGGAATTTAATTGTAGATCCAAAATTTCTTGGTCGTTGGGGGCTTAAAGACCCTATTATTTTCATCCAAGCTCTCACATCTAAGAGTCTATGGAGATTCCTCAATAACAGTTCTCTTTTTGGTAAAACATTAAAGGATAAATATTTTGGGAACCAAATTGAAGTGGGATGGATCAAAAGTGTTATAATATCATTTCCTCACACATTTATAGTTTGGAAATCTCTTCTTAGAGAATTCCTAATTATTGGTAATTAAATTTCTTGGAAGGTGGGGGAAGAGAGGAATATCATATTGGGCTTAGATCCTTGGACCGGATCAGGGAACTTTTATAAATTTTTTGAAAACACCATATCCACTTTTCATGTAGTGGGTGTTTTCTCTCTTGTAGATGCAAGTTCCCAAGTTGAACATGGATGGGGGATAAACACTTCGAAATCTACTCAGGACCTTGGTTTAGCAGATCCAAATGTTGAGGAGTGGTAAAATTTTGTTGGGGCTCTAGTCAATACTATGACTATACTTTCAAACGAAGACCAGGACCAACTCATATAAACCAAAATTCCCTCAAAAGGTTTTTCATAGCCAAAATCGATGATTTATCCCTCATGGAAGCTCGACCAAATGGTTTGCTAGCCTGATGGTGAAATTTACTGTGGAAATATAAAGGCCCCCTCAAGCATAATTTAGTGTTATGGCTCACTTTGTCCAATAAACTTATTACATGGGACAATTATTTAAATATAGGATGGTTGGGCCCTGGTTGGTGCTCCATTTTTAAATTAAACGAAGAAACCATACAACATATTTTGATCCATTGTTTGTTTTCCTAGTAGATTTGGTTTTTGGCTAAATATTCTCTTAACCCTACAATTTCTTCTTGGTTTTAAGAATATTTGTATGAGTGCCTTCTAGAATGTTCAAACAACACAATATCCTTGAATTTCTGAACTTTCCCTATATATATTGTTTTCTTTGTCTGGTGGGTCAGGAACATGGCCATATTTAAGGAAAAACATATCCATTGTTGGAATCACAATTGTCGTTAGACCAAAACCCGCAGGCATTAGTCCTTGCTACAATCGCCAGAGTTAGGATCCACAAGAGGGGGTTAGTCCATGTTGAGAAAAATATGGGGAGTGTTGAACCAATGTCCAACAATCTCCCCCCCCCCCCCCCCCCAACGTGAACCAGGTGAGGTTCGAACTCAAGACCTGAAGCTTTGATACCAATTTTTGGAAGTGTTAGTGTCAGTATTGTCATACTGCCATCAGTGATCAAAATCTTCTCCTTTGCATTTGCATAATAGGAGTCTCATACTATAACTTTTTATCACTCCATTAGGTCATGGATTCACTGATGGTTGAGCTCACTTCATCAGTTTTCCTCATGAAAATACTTGTTGGTTCTCCTCTCTATGGTCTTCAGTCATGATTTATTTTCACTCTGCAGTTCATTTTATTAGGTCATAGGGTTGGTCTCATTAGGTTTTAGGGTTCCACCATAGTCAAATTAATGAGAAAAGTGTCATAAATATCAGCAAGGACATGAGGATGCCAAATAAAATCAAAAGCATGATATCTGGAAAAGTCAAAGAGTTGTTCTTTTAAGCTTGATGTAATTTTCACCTCAAATTTTTTTTTAGGTGAAAACAGGATACTTCGTTTTTATTATTATTTCTTATGTAATTTTATGTTTCCATATGTAATAAGTGGAACTTCAGAAGCTGCTATCTCCATAAAGCCAAAGGGGCTTTTTCTCTGCCTGGGTTTTAAAGGTTTTCTTCACATGATATTCAGTACAAAACATGTTGTAAATGTGTTCATCATAAGGAGTTCGGAAAAATATTTCCAACGGTATATTATACTCCCAAAATCACTTTCTGGATCAAAAAATATGCCCGAATGAATAAATGGCCCAAAAGCACAAACTCTGCCCCTTTTTTCCATTGTTCCGCTGCCCCTTCAACTTTACAATTTTTACCTTTTTTATACGATTTTTTCCCTTTTACCGCAAAGTCCCTTTTCCTTTTGAAATTTTCGTCTCCTACAATCCCTATGTGATGGCTCATCGCCAATGCGATCTCATCACACCATCACATCACAACATCGCATTCCCGCAACGCTTAACTCCACATTTCCGACTTCCCCGATGCGATAATCGCGCATCACATATCGCGATTCCCACTGTGTCAAACTTGCCAACTCCCTTCCACCAATGCAATAGTCCTTCATCACATCGCATGATCGCATCATTCTATCGCCACTCTAAATCCGCTTCCCGTTTCTCCGTCGATGCGATAATCCACCATCGCTCATTGCATCGGACCTTTGCTCCATTGTGCCATCCCCCATCACATTGGCCTATTCTCCATCGCTCATCGCATATCGTGATCTCCTCTGCCTGACGTAGTCTCGCTCCTCTTCTGATTTGCGATTGCGATTCCTAGTCCCACCACCTCTTTCCACTCTTAAAACAATAAAAAGGGCTTTTCTCCATTGAAAAGGCACCACATTCATTTTATTGGTTTTAAAGGGATTTATTTAGCAAAAAGGTTAAAAAGGGCAGACATTTTGTTAAGGCCGTGAGAAAATTGGAAATACAGAGATCATTGCGGCATTAGACACGAAACGGTCGCAAACATAAATGTTCCAGATTTGTTTTTTTTTCGTTTGCTGGAGTAATTGTAAACAGATTATACTTCCAAATGTTGGAATCACTGGGGCGCTCTGAGCTTGATTGTACATATTTATAAATAGTTTGGCAGGAAATTAATAACTATTTGTAGCTCTTTTTTATGGGATCCCTGTGGTATGGAATTTTAGCACAATTTCTTATTTTGTAATCATTTGTTAAATGCTATGTATGCCATCATTCATTCCATTGATTTCTGTTGAATTTTTTCAAGTTAGATAGGTAGAATCATTGTTTACAGTGCTATGCCTTGGGAAATCATTCAATATTTTATGTTTTCTACTGTTTGAGAAGGATTCATCTCATATTCCCTCCTCAACTCCTCACTAGTCTTAAACACTTCACGTCATTAATACGAAGGTGTTAAATTCCATGCCTACCGTGCACCATAGAATACCCTGCATCTCCGATTTAATTTCCCAGATTTAAACTGCCCAACTCCATTTGATCCAACCAACACCAGAAAATCTATCCAAACCCTTTCGAGCTACTATACCTAGCCTAAAATCATTTTTTGCAGTCATCCTTGATCAAGATTCCTTACGGACAGAGCCCTCTCCCTGCCTTGTATTGCTAGCTACAAGGTTAAGCGTGGTTTGTGGTTACCCTAGCTTGCCTTCCTTTAGCCTGAGGTCAATCTAGGTGATAACATAGTGGCGACCATACTGAGGAAAAATCTAAAATGAAAGACTGATCACCCCAGTAATATCTTCCATATAAATTCCTGAACTTTGGATAACGAGTTTTAGAATTTGATAGGCTGAAATAAACGTTGCAAAGTAAAAATTTCGAAATTCAACCACACTAGCTTCAAGGAAATACATGAGGGCCAATCCTGATCCAAATCCTCCTCCTATATTTGAAAATCCTAACCTTATTCCGCGAATAATCAAAAGATAAGAAAGTTTAGTAAGCCCTAGACCTATTTTTAGATCCCATTCCTGGCCCAGTGAGTGGTTGTTTGTTGAAGACCTCTCTTTTGATGAGTGTTTTGAGCTTTCTCTATTCAGAACCAAATCTGAAACAACACTTGATGACACGGTTTTAGACCCATATTTTCTTGTATATCTCGAAGTTCAAAGAGAAAACAGATCAATTAACGATTATATCTTAAACTCTTCTCAGTCATCTATCATTGCTACCAATATCCATGAGCCTTTAGAATCATTAGAATCAGCATCCGCGACACTTAATTCATCAGCATTCCCATCAATTTCTGAAATCAATTCTCAACTTCAGTTTCTACCTACCCTTCCCCTCCAACTTATCGCCCCTACTTCTCCATCAACAACTCTCTTAAATCCTAATAGTTCAAACATTCTTGTAAATCCACCTCGAGTCATGGCTGCCTAGTATGCACCCCTGGTTTTACCTTAGAATCTGAATGATATGCCTGCTGATTACCAAAGTAAAATTCCTCTTTTTGATGCCACTAAAAGCATCACAGCGCAGCAACATGTTGATAAATTGAGTGAATTATTTGACCTTCATGAGGTAGAGGCAGAAAATGTGACTATGAGATTTTTTGTCCAAATCTTTGGAGGTGAAGTTCGAAAATGCTTTAGAGCCTTACCAACAGCCTCTATCCACACTTTGGTGGAACAACATAGAAAATTCTTAGACTGGTGGGAGATAAAGAAAAACCCACTCCAAATTTTGTCTGAGTATGAAAATATCAAAAGGAATGTGGGTGGAAGTGTACAAGATTATTGTGTGAGGTTTAATGCAGTTTATAATGTTATTTTGGCTAACCTAAAACCCCCCATGGGGTTAGATTTGCTCAAATTTCCAGATGGTTTTGATGCTGACATGGCATATCAGTTACGAGAACGAGATCCTACCACACTTGAAGATATGCAAAAAAATGTTGTAAGCGTAGAAGAAAATCTGTTGGCTAAAAGAGCATGGACAAGAGATGAAAAGAGAGTGACTATAAAAGAGGAAGCATCTCCTTCAGATACTAAGATGGATACTTTGATCTGAACAGTGGAGAATATGGTTGACCAGTTGACTATTTCAGATAGACCTGAAGCACCAATCATGAATCCAAATTTCAGAGGACACCAGCAGCCCCAATTCCAAATCAAGCAAAGGGAACATAAAACGCAAGAACAAACCACACAACAAAAGTAGATCAGAACTCCTTTGCAGCAGAATTATGTTCAGGGAATGGAAATAGATGATGATGATGATCCGGTAGTTGAAGCTAATCATTTTTTCACTACTGATGGTACACCCATTTTTCTGACAGAAGATGAAGAATATTCAGTGGTTCCAGACACTCGAAGAGATGAAGATTTCATATTGGCCAATGACGTAGTTATAGAGGAAGAGTTTGATGATTATCAAAGAGGATATATGAATGCTTTGTTATCACAGCAGAAGCAGTATTCTTTAAGGAGCAAAGATGTGCCAATCAATCCCATTCAGAAAAGGAAAGAGCTACTGTCAAAGAATAACTCTTCAAATGTTCAGAGGAAAAGGAAAGAACCTGCTAATCCGTCTTCCAGCAAAGAACCCTTGCCAAATAACATTGCAAATGAGAAGAATAACCAGCCAAGTGCAGCGGAGGAGCAAGTGGAGAAAAAGGATCTTCCCATCAAAGAGGTAGAAAAATTTTCATCTTTTAATTTAGAAAATGAAATTGCTAAGATGAAGGTGTCCATTCCCTTAGCTGAGTTGGTGAGAAACAACACTTATAAACATCAGGTATCTAGATTTTTACAAATAGACTCTATGTCAGATATGGTAAATGTAGAAGATGATCATCCTGAACTCATTTTTGGTCCTGACATAGAAGTTCAGTCTGAAGATAGTGATGTCCCTCCCTTTTACCTGATTCTTAGATTGCATGAGTACATTCTACACAATGCTATGTTGGATTCTAGAGCTTCTCACAATTTGATGCCTAAAGCCATTATGGAGAAGTTGGGTCTTTATATTACCCGCAAATACCATGATCTGTATTCCTTTGGCTTCGGTAGGGTCTGTTGCATTGGTCTTATCAAAGACTTGGTAGTATATTTAGATCAAATCCCAACCAAGAATGTTTTGATGGATGCGGTTGTGGTTGACGTTCCACCATGGTTTGGTATGCTTTTGTCCAGATCGTGGGGTGAAAAACTTAAGGGAACCATACAACTTGATTTCTCTTATGCTTCCATCCCCATGTTCGGTCAATTGAGAAATCTATACAGGGAGAATAAAATGAAATATATGATCACTAGCAAAGAGAATTCAGTTAATCATCCAATTAACACTATCCACATAGATTTAGAGTCATTTGTATTATATTTAGATAGTGGTTTGAATGATGAATATGTTCAGTTGGTAGAAGTAGATGAGGTACTAGAAATTTCAGAGAATTTTAGGGAAGTCCTTAAACAAGAAAAATAAAAAGAAGCAAGCCTTTCTGAGCTTTCCACTTGCCAGCAGAAAATGGTCAGTGAACAATATAAAAATGAATAGATTAATCAAGGTAAGGTAGAGAAGGAAACAAAATTTCAGCATCTAGAAGAGGAGGAAGGCCTTTGGAGCATGGATTTTGATGGAGCTGTTGGTAAGGATGGTGCTGGTATAGGAATATGGATTCGAAGCCCTATTTTCCAGCCTGAAAGAGTTCCTACTAATGTTAGAGTATGTGCTTATAAGTTGGCTTTTACTGATCTAACAATTAAGTAGAGTATGAAGCTTTGATTGCAGGTCTCAAAATTTTGAAGAAGTTAAATGCAAAAAGGATTTCTGTCTATGGAGATTCAGAGTTGATAATAAAATAGGTAAAGGGAGAGTATCAAGCAAAGAATCCACTATTGAGAGCCTACATAAATGCAGTCCTAGACATCCTGAGAATGTTTTCTGAATATACTTTGATAACAGTACCCTGAATGCAGAACCTTATTGCAGATTCACTTGCCACTACTGCAAGCAATTTGAAGATTCCACTCCAACAACAAATTTGAAATTCATGTCAAACATTGGCCTACTGTTCCGGATAATTTAAGGTATTGGTAAGTGTTTTGGGATGACAACGATATCAATTATTTTTTACAGAATGAAGGAAAATTCAAAGATACTTCCATAGATGGTGACTATGATACCTATGAATAGGAGATTGAAGCAAATCAGATGGACGTGTTACAGCTAAAATATAATTTTATTCCTAGAGGTCTCATACCATTAGAGGAGATTTTTGATCAAGATGATGTTGCAAGAAAGTTGAGCTTGGTGCCTACTGATAAAGGAGTTGAGGATGTCAATCTTGGAATAGCTGACAAGCCTAAGTTTGTGAAGTTATCAAAGGCATTGTCTCCTAAGGTAAAATCCCAGTATGTTAAATTAATTTCTGAATTTTCTGATGTATTTGCATCGGATTATTCAAATTTGAAGGTATATGACAAAAATATAATTCAGCATACTATTCCTATCAAGCTAGATCATAAGCCATTTAGACAGAAGCTGAGAAGGATCAATCCAAAGCTACTTCCAGCCGTTGAAAAAGAGGTAAGAAGATTGTATAGAGCTGGTATCATTGTTCCAATAAGATTTTCTAATTGGATTTCGAATTTAGTCCCGGTACACAAAAAGACAGGAGAAATAAGGTTGTGCATAGATTTCTGGAATCTCAATAAATTATCCTTAAAGGATAACTATCCACTTCCGAAGATGGATCATATTCTTCAAAGAGTAGTTGGAGCATCGCGCATGTCACTACTCAATGGTTACTCAGGCTATAATCAGATCTTGGTGCATGAAAAAGACCAAGAAAAAATTGCTTTTACGACACCTTGGGGAACTTTTCAGTATGCCAAAATTCCATTTGGATTGAAGAACGTTGGAGCCACGTTCCATCGAGAAATGGACATCACTTTCACTAATGAGAAGGATTTTTTTCTGGTTTTTTATTTAGATGATTTGATAGTATTTTCTGGTTCTGATGATGAACACCTGCACCACTTGAGGATTGTATTTTAGCGATGCAGGAAGTTTGGGATTTCTCTCAACTCGAAGAAAAGTCTCTTTGTTATGTATGAGGGCAAGCTGCTGGGTCATATCACTTCTAAAGACGGTATCCGCATTGATCCTTCAAGAGTGGAGGCAATTTAGCACATAGATTTCCCACGTAAAAAAAGGGAGATTCAGGCATTCAATGGTAAGATGAACTTTTTACGCAGATTTATACCCAATTTGGCGGGACATTTATGAGAAATGACTAATATGTTGAAAAAGGAGAGCACTATCAAATGGAGCAAGGATGCTATGAAGTCATTTAATCTGGTAAATTTTTCTTTGTCCAATGCCCTAGTCTTGATTAGTCTCGATTACACTCAATATTTCATTATATTTTCATTTGCATCGGAGCATACCATGGCTACAGTATTGATGCAAAAGAGAGATCAGATTGAACAACCCATTTCCTTTTTCAGTAGGACCATTCGAGATGCTGCCTTGCAGTACAATATCATTGAAAAATAAGCATTGGATCTTATAAAAGAATTAAAGGATTTCAGAGTGTACATTCTGCATTCACATACCATAGCATATGTTCCTAATGCAACAGTAAAATATGTCCTGGTGCAAACTGATCCGAAGGGAAGAAGAGGTAAGTGGATAGCAGCAATGTTGGAATATGATTTGGAGATTAAACCCACAAAGTTAATCAAGGGACAAGGCTTGGCAAAACTAATGGTACAATCAAACCTACGGGCCCTGGACATAAATCTTATAGCAGCAATGTCGGAGGATGAGGATGATGGCTCCCTTATTCCAGTTTCAGAAAATTTTCTCCAATCACCATGGTATTTAGACATAGTTTATGTTCTTCAGCATATTTTTCCACCTACAGGGATGTCTAGAAGAAAAGGTAGATCACTAAAACTCAAGTCTGCCAAATTCTGTATTTTAAACAGTGCGCTTTATTGGAAAGATCTAGGAGGCATCCTACTTAATTTTTTAGTTGAAGATGAGGCTCATCAGGTGATGCATGACTTTCATAAAGGTGATTATGGTGGTCATTTATTTTGGAAAACAACAGCTAAAAAAATGTAGAGAGAAGGATATTATTGGCCGACTCTATTTTCATATTTGTATAAAACAGCGATGAGCTGCCATGAGTGTCAATTTTTTCAAGGAAGAAGGAAATTGCTTCCTCTTCCTTTGAAACCAGTTCAAGTGAATGCACCTTTCCAGCAGTGGGGACTTGATTTCATAGGGTAAATCCATCCCGCATCATCAGCACAACATCTATGGATCCTGACAGCTACTGATTATTTCACCAAATGAATTGAGGCCATTCTAGTAAGGCAGGCCACAAATATGGCAATTATTCAATTTTTAGAATCAAATATCTTGTCTCGTTTTGGTTTCCCTCACAAGATCATAACAGATAATGCAGCGGCATTTAAATCCAAGAAGATGGTGGATTTCTGCAATAAGTACAGTATTATACTGGGCCATTCAACAGCATACTACCCACAGGGCAACGGATTACTGGAATCCTCAAATAAGACTTTGGTGAATATAATTAAGAAAATGTTGGAAGCGAATAAGAGGAATTGGCATCAAAAACTGGTCAACGCATTATGGGCCGACAGAGTTAGCAGTAAGAAATCCATAGCTATGTAGCCATTTGAATTAGTTTATGGCACTGATTCTGCATTTCCTACATCACTTACATTTTCTGTCATGAGATTACTACAATAAGCTGCCAGTGAAGAGGATGATATTCAGCGAAGGATCAATCAAATGATCCACCTTCAACAAACAAGGGAAGAAGTTTATTAGAACACTATTCAGTTGCAGGAAAAAATAAAGAAAATATATGACCGCAAAACCAAAGCAGAAAAATTTCAGTTAGAAGATGTGGTGCTGAGATGGGATGCATGAAATGAGGACAAAGGGAAGCATGGTAAGTTCGAAAACCTATGGAAAGGACCGTATAATATTTTAGCATACAGAGGATAGAATGCTTTTCTTCTCACATAGATGGATGGTCAAGATTGCCCAGGAGGGCCAGTGAATGGTAGGCTCTTGAAGCACTACTACTTTTAAGATGATTCTCTAAAATTATGTCACAGCCATTGTACATTCCATATTCATTTTTGGTGATATTTCAAGTGCACAATCATTGAAGCTTGGGGCTTGAAGCGAAGGCTATAAAAATCGAATGATATGTGTAATTTTTGTCGCTTTTAATTTAGTTTATAGTCATGGTTTGAGTCATGAGTCAGTCTGCGTTTTGTGAGTTTTCAGTCTTTGAAGTATTTTGACCGTATTTTCCCAATGGATAAGGCTACTAGGTCTATGGTGTTCTTGGCACCTCTAAGAAGCTACCATCCCCATTGGAGTCAATGTTAGTGTCAGTCTTGTCATACTGCCATCAATGATCAAAATTTGCTCTTTTGAATTTGCATAGTAGGAGTCTCATACTATAACTTTTTATCACTCCATTAGGTCATGGTTTCATTGATGGTTGAGGTCACTTCATTAGTTTTCCTCATGAAAATACTTGTTGGTTCTCCTCTCTATGGTCTTTAGTCATGATTTATTTTCACTCTGCAGTTCATTTTATTAGGTCATAGGGTTGGTCTCATTAGGTTCTAGCGTTCCACCATAGTCAAATTAATGAGAAAAGTGTCATAAATATCAGCAAGGACATGAGGATGCCAAATAAACTCAAAAGCATGATATCTGGAAAATTCAAAGAGTTTTTCTTTTAAGCTTGATGTAATTTTCACCTCAAAACATGTTTTGAGGTGAAAACAGGATACTTTGTTTTTATTATTATTTCTTATGTAATTTTATGTTTCCATATGTAATAAGTGGAACTTCAGAAGCTGCTATCTCCATAAAGCCAAAGGGGCTTTTTCTCTGCCTGGGTTTTAAAGGTGTTCTTCACATGATCTTCAGTACAAAACATGCTGTCAATGTGTTCATCAGAAGGAGCTCGAAAAAATATTTCCAATGCTATATTACACTCCCAAAATCACTTTCTGGATCAGAAAATATGCCTAAATGAATAAATGGCCCAAAAGCACAAACTCTGCCCCTTTTTTCCATTGTTCCGCTGCCCCTTCAACTTTACAATTTTTACCTTTTTTATATGATTTTTCCCTTTTCCCACAAAGTCCCTTTTCCTTTTGAAATTTTCATCTCCTACAATCCCGATGCGATGGCTCATCGCACCATTGCATCGCAACATCGCATTCTCGCATTGCTTAACTCTGCATTTCTGACTTCCCTGATGTGATAATCGTGCATCGCATATCGCGATTCCCGCTGTGCTGAACCCGCCATCTTCCTTCCGCCGATGCGATAGTCCTTCATCGCATCGTCTGATTGCATCATTCTATCGCCACTCTAACTCCACTTCCCGTTTCTCCACCAATGCGATAATCCACCATCACTCATCACATCGGACCATCGCTCCATTGCGCCATCCCCCATCACATCGGCATATTCTCGATCTCTCATTGCATATTGCGATCTCCTCCACCTAAAGTAACCCCCACTCCTCTTCTGATTTGCGATTGCGATTCCCGGTCCCACCACTTATTTCCGCTCTTAAAACAGTAAAAAGGGCTTTTCTCCATTCAAAAGGTGCCACATTCGTTTTATTGGTTTTAAAGGGATTTCTTCAACAAAAAGGTTAAAATGGGTGGACATTTTTTTAAGGCCGTGATAAAATTGGAAATACAACGATCATTGCAGCATTAGGCACGAAAAGGCCGCAAACATAAATGTTCTAGATTTGTTTTCTTTTCATTTTTTGGAGTAATTGTAAATAGATTATACTTCCAGATGTTTTAATATACAATTTCCTCTATTTTAGAGGCATATTGTTGGGTTTTTCTATCTTTAGGTTTCGGTTTGGGGGCAGGTGAAACAACTCCTCTTTCTACGGATTCGCCCCATGACGCTATGTCTATTTAATGTAATTTTCAATCAGTTGTAGAGGTTGGGGATTGGAATCACTGGGGCGCTCTGAGCTTGATTGTACATATTTGTAACCAGTTTGGCAGGAAATTAATAAATATTTGCAACTCTTTTTTATGGGATCCCTGTGGTATGAAACTTTAGCATATTTTCTTCTTTTGTAATCATTTGTTAAATATTATGTATGCCATCAATCGTTCCATTGATTTCTGTTGAATGTTTTCAAGTTAGATAGGTAGAATCCATTGTTTACAATGCTCTTCCTTGAGAAATCATTCAATATTTTATGTTTTCTACTGTTTGAGAAGCATTCATCTCATATGCCCTCCTCACCTCCTCACCAGTCTTAAACACTTCATGTCATTAATCCGAAGGTGTTAAAGTCCATGCCTACCTTGCCCCATAGAATACCCTGCATTTCTGATTTAATTTCCTAGATTTAAACTGCCCAGCTCCATTTGATCCAACCAACACCAGAAAATCTATCCAAACCCTTTCGAGCTACTATACCTAGCCTAAAATCTTTTTTTGCAGTCATCCTTGACCGAGATTCCTTACATAGAGAGCCCTTTCCCTACCTTGTAGGGCTAGCTACAAGGTTAAGCGTGGTTTGTAGTTACCCTGGCTTGCCTTCCTTCAGCCTAAGGTCAATATAGGTGATAACAGGAAGCATGATTGATGTTAGACAAAAACCCGCAAGCATTAGTCTCCGCTACAATCGCCAGAGTTAGGATCCACGAGAGGCGGTTAGTCCATGTCGTGAAACACATGGGGAGCGTTAAACCAATGTAAAATGTCCATGTTGAGATTTTTTCAGGTATTATAACATACACGTAAACTTTTTCAAGGATGATAAATTAAAAATAAAAAGCCAATAATTCCTACAATTCCTAATATAGATAAATCAATTCCTTGGGGATTTTTTGATGGAGCCAACTAAGGTGATCCTCAAACATGTGGAGTAGGTGTTGTTTTTTTTCTCAATGAATGTTCCTGAAGAGGCACAAACATGAGGGAAACTTTTTTAGCCTTACGGGCATAAGTTTTTGAGGCATATCTAAAGGAGTTGAAAAAGCGTGGGAGACTTCAAGCTTGTAGTGTATTGGGGGAATGGTCAAGTTGGTATTGTTCCCCCACATCTTTCTCATATTCTTTAGGGGATAAAATATCCCATGAGAAATCTATAATGATTCACTTGCTTTCATATCTATAGGGTACTAAATTCCCTAGCGGACTGGTTGTCTAAGGAAGCTCTACAGATGCTTCCTAGAGTTCTATATACCAAGAGTTTGTGAATTAGCAACTTGTAGGAGTTTTTGTCCATTATATCTAATCTAAATTTTTTCTTTGGAAAATATTTTTTAAGCCATATGGACTAGTGGATATAATCCTTATTTCCATAAAATTTTGTAATTTTTTTTTAAAACTATGAACAGTGCTACAGGTTTCTAGAAAGGTAAAGACCCACTTTTTGGATCAGTGACAAGATCAAACCTTTGACAGGCCCTCAAAATGTATATTTTAATATTTGGAAATATAAATATTGTTTCCCAAGGGAAAAAACATCACATTAAAAATGTAATATATGTTTATATGATTAGACATGATAAAAAAATTTACTATGTGGTAACTATTTTACTTAATATAAAATTATTAGTGTAGATATTATTTTTTTTCTATGTGGTTCACGGACCCTGGAAATCGGTGACTGCTACATCCACGGAATATTTGTACTAGGAAGATCCACCCAAAGTGATCACTTCATGTTGCCTCAACCACGAAACTTGACCCCAAGAGTTTCGAGAGAATTGAACCCATGACCTCTCAATAACAAAGGTGTTTTAACAAAAGTTTCTCAACCAATTGAACTAACCCTCAAATCTATTAACCTAGATATTATGAAATATTATATCAAAATATTTTAATTATAAAGAAAATTTTCTTTTAAATAATATTCGAAGGTATAAAAGTTTTGAATCAATATATAACTACGCCATAAGGCGTTCCTATAGGAAAAACTCCCCTCCCGTGCCACTTTGTACCTCTGTGTGCCATTTATTTTGGTGTTAGGCAATAACATTGTTATTAGTCGTTGGATTATGGTTACAGGTGTGGGGTGGATGTGTGGGGTTGAAGTAAGTTGGACAGTTTCATTAAATTGTTTGATGGTTTCAGAGAGAGTATGAATTGGGAAAATGTTGTAGTTTAGAGCTTTGGGAGGTGTAGAGGCATACAGGAAATATCATATGCAAGACGAGATAAAGTGAGCCATTGATGTTAGTTCCAAGCCATCCAAAAGAAGATGAATTGTGTTTGTGCTCAACTTAGTGTCCTAAATTGAGTTCATTAATTGTCTACCAGGGTTGGTAAACTGCTAAAGTGTGGTGCACTATATGTGCCTAGGTATTTGTTTCTCACTACATTGTGTTTAGTGTTTTGTGATGTTTTTGGTTTTATGGTTTTATGTTTGAAAAGGGAAAGAACTAAGCGTTGGTGAAAAGAAGCTACTGCTTATTTAAAACAGAACAAAGCCTAAACTATGGGTGACAAACAACAAATGCAAAGCTTGATAATAACTTTATTGCAAGAAAATAAATCACAACATGAGCTTGAACTTATCCAATTCATTCATTAAAGGTGTGTTGGAAGAGCTTGAGAAATGGACAAGTTAAGTGTAAATGAAGTTCTCCTAAATAAACAATAAACTCACAATATTACAAAATGATTATTTGTAACACAGTAAGGTTTCTATTCTAGATTAACCTATGATGTTGAAATTACCTTATTCTGCAACTTGACTTATCACTTCTAGGCCTTATTCATAAGTTTAGAGATTTTCTAGAATAATGTGGGAAAAAGGCTATAAGTGAGTTTGTAAAAGATTTGCAGAATGATCAAAGCCTTAAACTAATATGACTAACCCCTGTTCATGTGATGATGTATCAATATAGATTCAGAACAAAAGTAAGTTGTAAATAATGAAGGCCGAGATATTAACTTTGACAACTAGCACTACTTAAAATACAATGGATCACACTAAGCTAGAACGTGATCTATCAATCTTAAAAGACAGTGACTACAACTAAACTAAAATGCCATTAATCTTTTCTTGAAACAAAAATGAACTGAGACTGAACTAGAGTGCTTCTAATCTACTTGAAGTACAGTGAACAGAGTTAAAATAAAATGCCATTATCAAACTGGAAAAGTAGTGACAGAGCTAAACTAAATGAAATCAACCTCCAGAGTGCTATAACTAAGTTAACATGCAACTAGTCTATGGAATTCTACAGCCCATCTTGTTCAATAGGAATGATATTTTGGAAGAGTTTGTAAAACAAGTCTAGCTGTATTATTCAATGCAATTGAACATAAACATAAGATTGAAAGCAAATACAACTAGAATCTAAGACACCACGGTTGTTTCTTATTCATTGTTAATGATGTTTTGGAAGAGTTTGTAAGAGTAAGACCGGCTGTGACAGTTAGTGTAAACAAGCATAAAACATAAAATTCGAAAGGAAATGCAGCTAAAACATACAATACCACAGCTATGCCTTATTCATCGTGATGATATTTTGGAAGAGTTTATAAGAGTAAGCCTAGCTGTGATAATTAATGTAAACAAATATGAACATAAACTTCAGAAACTTGTCTAAGCTAGAAATGAAAATGAGACTAAAATACTTATCTAAACCATATAAACAAGGCTGCTCAGGTAGCAGGGGCCCTCTACCACCAGAGTAGCACGAAATCTACTTCAATATTTACTCAACGTTTTCAAAGAAATGATGCTTCTTTCATTAGAGAGAAATTACTTCAAAAACAGAGTGTTTTCGGACTTCTGAAATCTAGCAATCAAATACAAAATCTAACCTTGTCCCTCGGTTTCCCGAGCCATATTTGTAACAAATTTACATAACCATTTTGAGATAACCTAGGGATAATTGTCTTTCCAAATAAAAACCAAACTAGGACTCTGATGGTGGTCACGTAATAGAATTAAGGACATCTGGACTGTCCTTGCCCTATTAGGAGTCTCTCTCCTAGTTTGAGTTCCCACATACATAAACGCCTACAGAATTCTGTTCAAACTTCGTGGAGAGCAAAAAATGATGAGTGAATGATGTGGAATACGACCATATGTGTTTTCCTCTGAGATGACACTTGGAACCTGCGTAAACATGAAGACAGCTACAGAATCGGCAACTAGCTACAGAATGTCTGCATTCTGTAGCTAGATCTAGTTCAAAAAGTACTACAATGACAAAATCATAAAAACATAGCAATTTAGTCATGATATTCATTCTTAAATCAATTCTAACTAATTATATTGATCATTTGAGCCTATGATTAATAATGGAAAAATGAAATGGAGTGGAATGTGGTGGAAGAAAGAACATCTTTGGAGCTCAACATACCCCCACTGCTAGATTCTTGCATGTCCTCATGCAACTATTCAATCAACTCTGAGACCTCTGCAAGGACATCCAACCCTCTTCTTCTACTTTTCCTGGAATTCAAAGGCCTTCTGGGCTTCCTTATGACTAACTTAAATCTCAAATTTGTGAGTGCCCTGGTTAACTTTTTATTTCTCTTCTTCAATTTTTCACTGGCCTTGTGTAACTTTTGCATTTGTAGAGACAGAGTTGAATTCATATCAGTCTTCAGTTTAACCTGCTCTCTCAGAATTTCATTCTCATTCTTGATATGTCTATTGATTATTTCTAACTCATATTTATCCCTCCTTAGGATATCAACTGCAGATTTTGGTGGACTAGGAGTTCTGTCTCTTCCTTCTGAAGCTCTTTTCTCTAATGTCTCAACATAGTTGTAAATTTCTTGCTGTGCAGGGTCTATTTTAGGAGCTCCTTCATCAAAATCCTCCTCAGTAGGTGTTTCTTCGTCCTCTATGTTTATGAATCCAATTTTTCTAACCTTTGTTTTCTTTAGTATCCCTCTAAGTCTGTGGCTCCTTATCGATTGAGATGGCCCTTCTCCTTTCTCTCTGGAAAATTTTCTTATTATCCTCTCTTTCTTAAGCTGCTTCTTAATCTGAGTCAATTTCTCATAAATAATTTCTTCACTGCTTTCTTGTATTTTTTTACCAGTTTCAGTTTTGGAGGTTTTCCATCTTCTGCTTCTTTTTGTAGGTTTGTCTTTAGGTGGAGGTTCCTTGGGTTCTTCAAAGTGATTTCTCACTAAGAAATCTTCCCAATTATCTCCCATTTTGCTCAAATGATGTTCAATCAAAATTTTGACTAAAACATGGTGGTATAAGGTTGTTTCTAGAAATTGAATTCTCTTTTGAACACTTGAGGCCATTTTCTTTAAACTATGAAGCAAGAAAAAGGGCAAATTGAGTTCTTCTTCTAGGAAATGCATTATCAACCGAATATGATAGACATAGAAAGTACCATATCTTCCTTCACAAGTGATGAATTTTTGCAAGATAAGAAACATGTTCCTCCATTTGTTCTTTAGTGCAGAGCTAGGGATACCCTTTTTAAAAATGGTAACATCCATACCTGGTGACTTGAGTATCTGCTTCCATGCTTCGTTATGAAATTCTCTATTCTTGAACCACCTTTCTCCTTGTCTGGGAAATTCGGTTGCTTCTGCAATGGAAGCTTCTGTAATGGTGAATTTAATATCTCCTATCTTGACCTCAGCTCCATTGAAGGATCTTGCAAATGTTTTGGTCACCTCTTTGTGAAACCCACTGAATTTTTCAAAGAATTGCAACCACCCTACTTGTTGTAACATTTATCTGAATTGAGGATAACCTTCCAAGTACTTAGTGCCAACCGGTTCATTCCTCACTATAAGACCCATAACTCCTCTTTCCAACCTTCAAATTGTTGCTCCTCTGTTCATGGTGACAATGGTTGTTACAGAGATGCCTATGTTTCACAGACCGGAATGGTTAAAAATTGGCTATGGGAAAGAGTGATATGGAGTGGTTACAGAATGAATATAATGAGGTGAGGATGATGTATATGAGTTAAAATATATCACAGAAGAAAATACCGCGGAGATATTTTGTAACGAATTCAAAATCATCATTAAATGCTTTGGCCTAGTGACGTGACTAATCCAATCACTTCAACACTTTAACCATTTAGATTTTTAAATGATGATCGGATATGGGATTTGAAATGGTGGAATAGAAGGAGTTTTATCCAAAGTTTTTGCGGGAGGTTTGTTAGGCATGATCAACAAAATTAATTAAAACAACTTTTTGAATTATTCATAACTTAACTATACTAAAATCTTTCATGATATGTCATTATAATCAGAACTTTTACCTTTGCCTTTCCTCTGATTTTTTTTTGTGTTCTTCATATGCTTTGTTCTCTCACTGAAAATCATTAATTTTTGAGTCTTCACAACCTTATTGATTTTTCTTGTTGTCATGGATATGCAGGATCATTTTATTGCAGATCAGGTGATTACTAGACAGTGCCTTCAGGATCTCTGGCTGCAGAATGTCTGACTGGCTGCAGAATTTATGATTGATTGCAGAATGTACCTATAGAGAACTTGAAACATGAAATGGAATGGTTTGGAGCATGAGTGGAATGTTGTATGGAATGAGTGAAGATGGATAATGAAATATGGTGTAATGGAATATGAATGAAGTAAATAATTGAGTGGAATGGATCACAACTTATGAAATGGAGTGAAGTATGAGAAGTGGCCTGCAATTCATGATATGTATTATTCAATTGCAGAAAGACATCAAACTTTAAAAATCTGGAATGGAAATGAGGTGGACCATGGAGTGAAATGAATGAAGTGTGTATGAATGAATGAAATGGAGTATGGATGAATGAAATGAAATGGACCATAAGTGAAATGGATCTGCACTTATGATTTTGTAACAACTGCTTGCAGAAAACAAAATTTGAAAAGCTAAAGTGTCAGAAAGATTCTGATTTTCACTCTACCTTTTCTGTATAAACATGTTAATCAATGATTAGTTTTCATGTTTATACTTTTTTTTTATTTTAAATAAAATGACTTCATAAAATTCAATTAAGTTGATGAAGAAGAAATATTCTTCTTCATTAACTTCACATCACTGTTTTCCTGGAACTTCTTGACAAATTCTTCTCTTGAAAGTGGCTTATGATACAGCTTCAATCTATGACAATTCACAAGAAAAGTGACCTCTTCTTCATCTATTGTCCTGATTTTTATTGCTCCATTGTCAAAAAATTTCACAATTGCATATGGCCCAAGCCAATGTGTTTGGAATTTACCTTGAAAATCTTTGAACTTTGAATCAAACAAGAGAGCCCAGTCACCTTCTTTGAACTTCTTTTCCTTGATGTACTTATCATGCCATCTAGTCCTTTGCTGCTGGACTATACTTGTTTTATGAACTACATCTTGTCTGATCCTATCCAATTCATTAATCTGCTCCAATCTATGCTTTTGTGCCTCTGTTAGATAAATTCCTAACTAAACTGCCATTTTGAAAGTTTGAATCTGGAACTCTATGGGAAACAAAACTTGCTTTCCATAAAGAATTTCATAAGGAGTATGGCCTGTTGTGCTTCTCCATGTAGTTCTATAGGCCCACAAGGCTTCAGGAAGCCTATCTTCCCAATCTCTTCTATGTAAATGAACAGTCTTTGTTAGGATCCCTTCAATGACCTTATTAGTAGATTCCACTTGGCCATTTGCTTGTGGATGATAGGGAGTAGATTTTCTGTGTTTGATTTTATACCTCTCCATCAATTGTTCCACTAGCCTTGATGTGAATTGAGCTCCTTGATCTGTAACAATTTCCCTTGGGACACCAAAATGAGTAAAAATATCCTCAAAAAGAAAATTAACTACAGATGCTTTAGTAGCAAAAAGTAATGGCTTGGCCTCTACCCATTTGGTAACATAATCTATGCAAAATAATATATATTTCTTTTGTCTTGATGGAGGACTAATAGGTCCTACAAAATCCAAAGCCCATTTTTCAAAAGGTTCAATATGTACCTGAGGCTGTAATGGCATCTCACCTGAAGGAGAAGGTTTCCCTACCCTTTGGCAATTGTCACATATTTTGACATACTCTTTAGCATCTTTAAAAAGGGATGGCCAATAATATCCTAAATGAAGGACCTTATAAGTGTCCTCTTATCAGAAAAGTGTCCGCCACAAGGTTCATCATGACATGATCTGAGAATCTCAGACATCTCATCTTATCGAACACATCTCCTAATGATAAAATCTGGACCTGTCTTGTACAACTCATTAGCAACCCATGAATATTTTTCACTTTCATAAATGATTTTTCTTTTATCTCTTGCATTCATTATTGAAGGAAATTTTCCTGAAACTAAATAATTGGCAATGTCAGCAAACCAAGGAGTTTGGGTAGAAATTGCAAAAAGATATTCATCAGGAAATTGATCTTCAACTGGAGTGTCATCTTTGATGTTTTGGAGTCTAGATAGGAAATCAACTACTGTGTTTTGTTTTCCAGGCCTATCTAGAATGGTAATGTTGAATTCTTGTAAAAGCAATAACCATCTTATGAATCTGCCATTAGTAATTGATTTTTTCATTAAATATCTAATTGCAGAGTGATCCGTGTGAACAAAAGTTTCATAGCCTGTTATATAGTGTCTGAATTTGTTTATGGCATGAACAACAGCTAAAAACTCTTTTTCAGTTACAGTATAGTTTAACTCTGAAGGAGTCAAATTTTTACTGGTATAGTAAATGGCATAAGGAATCAGGTCTTTTTGTCCCAATACTGCTCCTAGAGCTGTATCTGAGGCATCTGTTGAAATATGAAAAGGTAGCTTCCAGTTAGGTCCCCTTAAAATAGGTGCTTCAGAAATTTTTGTTTTCAGGGTCTCAAAGGCTAACTGGCAATCAAAACTCCATTTGAATTCACAGTCTTTGGTAAGTAATTTGAAGAGTGGAGATGCTATCTTGGTGAAGTTTTCTATAAATCTTCGATAATATCCTGTAAATCCTATAAAACTCCTAACATCTTTTTGACAACTTGGAATAGATAAGTTAGAGATGACTTCAACTTTTGACTCATCAACTCTAATCCCATCCCCTGAAATGTGATGTCCTAAAACAATTCCTTCAGTAAACATCATAAAACACTTCTCATGAATAAGTGAAAGATTTGCTTCTTTACATATTTTTAAAACTTTTTCCAAGTTTGCTAAGGCTTCTTCAAATGTGTTTCCATAAACTGTGAAATCATCCATATATACCTCTACACAATCATGTATTAGATCCGAAAAGATTCCTAATACTGCCCTTTGAAATGTTGCAGGTGCATTGCATAATCCAAATGGAAATACTTGGTAAGCATAGGTACCCCAAGGACAGGTAAATGTGGTTTTGTCTTGATCCTCAAGTGCTACTTGAATTTGATTATAACCACTAAACCCATCTAGAAATGAGAAGTACTTTTTGCCAGCTAAGGTATCTAACACCTGATCTATGAAAGGTAGGGGGAAATGATCTTTAAGAGTAGTTTTGTTTAATTCTCGGTAGTCAATACATACCATCCATTTACCATTTTTATTTGGCACAATTACCAAAGGAGAAACCCACTGACTATCTGAAATAGGATAGATAAAGTTGACATTCAACAATTTCTGCAATTCTTCTTTAACAATCTCCCTAAGATTTGGATTCATCCATATTTGAGGTTGTCTAATTGGTTTACAATTTTCCTCTATGTAGATGTGATGAGTGCAAGTCTTGGGGCTTATCCCTTTCATATCAGCGTACTCCCATGCATATGTAGAAGAATGTCTCTGTAAGATCTTGACTAGCTCTTCTTGTTGAGATTTTTCTAGGTTCTTGTTTATGTTTAAAATTTTGCCTGGAAATATCTCAATTATAGAGCTGCCAAATTTCTCCATAGAATAAAGAGACATCTGTCTTGATGACAAAAACTCAATGTTGTATTCTTCTTTAAATTGTTCATGTTTGTATTCCGAAGAGGATTCAAATTTTTCTAAAGTATTCAGAATTTGACTATCTTCACTAATTTCTAAAATTGTGAAGAGAGGTTGTAAGTCTTCTTCATCCTCTATCCATTGAGTATCATCTAAATCTATAATTGTCCTTGCTGGAGGATACAAAGTGAATTTCTTAGTTGAACTACCATCAGAGATATACATATCACCGGATCTACAACTAATGAAAGCATCAACTGTAGCTAACCAAGGTCTTCCTAATATAATAGGATGCCCTCCTAGATTATTCTTAGGAGTTAGGATCATGAAATCCACAGGGTACTCCCAAGAATCTAGGGACACTGGAATGTATTCTATTACCCCATCAGGTTTGATCACAGATCTATCTGCTAATTGTAATAATGTGGGTGTAAAGATAATATTAGGAAGTTTCAGTTTATCCATGATTTGTCTACTCATGATATGGATTGCTGCTCCTAAATCAATGAGTGTGTTTTGGATCTCAATTCCATTGATGTGAATTTTAACAACTGGATTTCCTAGGTCTAGATACTTTGGAATAACAATCTTACCCATCATGATATCTGCTATTTTCCTGCAAGTTGAATTTTCTTTGTCTCTCTTATTCTTTTTCTTGTTTTCTTCATGCTCAACTCCTTTATTGTCTTTGCTAAAATTGGAATTTCCTTGATAGCTTGTAATAATGGAATCTTAATACATACATTTCTCAGCTCATCTAAGAAATCATAATTAGGCACCATAATTTTTTTTTCTACACCCCTATCAATTTGTAATCTTTCTGGAAAGGGAGGTGTAGAAGTGGATGTTGATGGCTGCTCTAATACAGGAGTTGAAATTATTGGTTCTTTTTGTTTTAGTTTTTCAATGTTTGGGTCCTAAAAAGATGTGTCTTCTTCAAGACTTTTATTTTCCCATAGAGAATCTTCCTCAGAGTTGTCTTTTTCTTGTATGATCATAGAAGGTTTCCTCTTTTCAAGTATTCTTCCAGACCTAAGTTGAACATCACTAAGGTCTAGAGGAGTGATTAAATAGATTGGAAACTGTTGGCGTTCTATCATGTATGTATTCTGAGGATTTTTATTGTTGGGGTTTGGTATGGGTTGAGCAGGAAACTGATTTGATTTCTGAGGAAATGGTAATGGAAGTGGTTGATTTGGATGTTGTGGGTTCTGAGGATTCTGTTGAGGATTTTTTTGAGGACTTTGAGGAGAAAAATGTGGGTATGGTGGATATGATGGTGGATACTGATAGTACTGAGTTGTGCCCAAGCTTGAGATTGATTTTGAAATTGGGGCCAAGGTTGCTGCCAAGAATTCCAATTTGGTGGAGGTTGGTTATACATTTGATCATGGAATCCTTGTGTTTGAGGTCCTTGCCAATGCCTTCTAGAGACAAAATTGAGAGATTCTGTGGAATTTGTAGGAGTTTCCTCTTGAAAGACAGCTTTAAGACCAGGAAGTGAAGGACAACTCTTGGTCTCATGTTTTTCTGAAAAAATTACACAAGTCTCTACAAATTTTGCATCCAAAGGACATTCTCTCAAGGCATGCTTCCTTCTACATTTGGGACAAAATATTGCTAAGGCATTAGATTCAAATTTTTGCTTGTTTTGTAACTTAAGGGTGTCTATTTGTTCACTAAGACTCCCTAAGATGTCAGATTTGAATTCATCAAGCATATGTCCTATCTCTGCCCTACTTACTGTCCCAGAAGTAGACTTACTTACCCTTGCAAGAGCAGGGTCTCTTGGACCTTTTACAGTTTTGGATTTTCCTCTTGAAAGGTTGATACATAACTCAAATATTTCAGGTAATGTGAGCTGAGATATATCCCCTTTTCCCATCATGTTAAGGATATCCAACCATTCATCCCTAATTGTCTTCAACAAGAGAGCTTTTAAGGTGTCTTGGTCTAATTTTTCCATTTTTTCTCTTTTGATGTTGTAATGAAATCTTTCCAACAAATCTTCCAGGTTTTCATCTTATTTTTGTAACATCTTAAACACTTCCTCCTTATGATTGATTGGAATACAATAATCCAAATACCTCTCTAGAAATTATTGTTTCATGTCTTCCCATGTCCTAATAGAACTGTTGATCAAACTCATAAACCACTTCAATGCTTCTCCTTTCAATGTTGAAGGAAATAGTTTCAGTTTTTGAGAATCTTGTAAGTAGTCATAAGTTCTACATAGGACTTCAAATTCAAATAGGAAGGATTCAGGATCTTCAGTTTTAAGTCCATAGAAGTTTGGAAGGACAGAGGGTGAAATGTTTTTCATAGCTGTATTGGTTTCTTCATCTACTATAGGAAACCCAAAAGAGCTTCCCATTTCTCTTCTACCTCTTCCTCTACCTCCTTCTCCTCTACCTCTACCTCTACCCCCTCCAAATAATGTGTGTTCTCCATTAAAGACTCCTCCTCCCCCTTCTTCCGCCATAGTTGATTCTTCTGTGGAAGTGGAAAAATTTGTATCTCTAGCAAGGGTCCTTGAATCTTCTCCTAAGACAGGTTCAATGGATGAAGTGGAAGGTATTTCTAATGGAATATCTAATATTAAGTCTTCTGGAAGTCTAGGATCAGTAAAGGATGGAGTGTGGGTCTGAGTTGGAGGTGTACTGGCTCTTGGTCTAGGTGAAACAAGTGGTGTTCTAGGAATCAAACTTCTGCTTCTTATGAATCTACCCCTTGAGTCTCTCTCTCTACGCATATCATTGTTTTTGGGAGTTAAGAAACAAGGCTACCTAGTTACACTTCCCCGGCAACGACGCCAAAATGTTTGTGCTCAACTTAGTGTTCCTAAATTGAGTTCATTAATTGTCAACCAGGGCTAGTAAACTGCTGAAGTGTGGTGCACTATATGTTCCTAGGTATTTTTTTCTCACTACGTTGTGTTTAGTGTTTTATGATGTTTTTGGTTTTATGGTTTTATGTTTGAAAAGGGAAAGAACTAAGTGCTGGTGAAAAGAAGCTATTGGTTATTTAAAACAGAACAAAGCCTAAACTATGGGTGACAAACAACAAATGCAAAGCTTGATAATGACTTTATTGCAAGAAAATAAATCACAACATGAGCTTAAACTTATCCAATTCATTCATTAAAGATGTGTTGGAAGAGCTTGAGAAATGGACAAGTTAAGTGTGAATGAAGTTCTCCTAAATAAACAATCAACTCACAATATTACAAAATGATTATTTGTAACACAGTAAGGTTTCTATTCTAGATTAACCTATGATGCTGAAGTTACCCTATTCTGCAACTTGACTTATCACTTCTAGGCCTTATTCATAAGTTTTGAGATTTTCTAGAATAATGTTGGGAAAAAAAGGCTATAAGTGAGTTTGTAAAAGATTTGCAGAATGATCAAAGCCTTAAACTAATATGACTAACCCCTGTTCATGTGATGATGTATCAATATAGATTCAGAACAAAAGTAAGTTGTAAATAATGAAGGCCGAGAGATTAACTTTGACAACTAGCACTACTTAAAATACAATGGATCACACTAAGCTAGAACGTGATCTATCAATCTTAAAAGACAGTGACTACAACTAAACTAAAATGCCATTAATCTTTTCTTGAAACAAAAATGAACTGAGACTGAACTAGAGTGCTTCTAATCTACTTGAAGTACAGTGAACAGAGTTAAACTAAAATGCCATTATCAAACTGGAAATGTAGTGACAGAGCTGAACTAAATGCAATCATCCTCCGGAGTGCTATAACTAAATTAACATGAAACTAGTCTATGGAATTCTACAGCCCATCTCGTTCAATAGGAATGATATTTTGGAAGAGTTTGTAAAACAAGTATGGCTGTATTATTCAATGTAATTGAACATAAACATAAGATTGAAAGAAAATACAACTAGAATCTAAGACACCACAGCTGTTTCTTATTCATTGTTAATGATGTTTTGGAAGAGTTTGTAAGAGTAAGACCGGCTGTGACACTTAGTGTAAACAAGCATAAAACATAAAATTCGAAAGGAAATGCAACTAAAACCTACAATACCACAGCTATGCCTTATTCATCGTGATGATATTTTGGAAGAGTTTATAATAGTAAGCCTAGCTATGATAATTAATGTAAACAAATATGAACATAAACTTCAGAAACTTGTCTAAGCTAGAAATGAAAATGAGACTAAAATACTTATCTAAACCATATAAACAAGGCTGCTCAGGTAGCAGGGGCCCTCTACCACCAGAGTAGCATGAAATATACTTCAAGATTGACTCAATTCTTTCAAGGAAATGATGCTTCTTTCATTAAAGAGAAATTACTTCAAAAACAGAGTGTTTTCGAACGTCTGAAATCTAGCAATCAAATACAAAATCTAACCTTGTCCCTCGGTTTCCCGAGCCATATTTGTAAAAAAATTTACATAAATGTTTTGAGATAACCTAGGGATAATTTTATTTCCAAATAAAAACCAAACTAGGACTCTGATGGTGGTCACGTAATATAATTAAGGACATCTGGACTATCCTTGTCCTATTAGGAGTATCTCTCCTAGTTTGAGTTCCCACGTACATAACCGCCTACAGAATTCTGTTCAAACTTCGTGGAGAGAAACAAATGATGAGGGAATGATGTGGAATACGACCATATGTGTTTTCCTCTGAGATGACACCTGGAACCTGCGTAAACATGAAGACAGCTGCAGAATCGGCAACTAGCTACAGAATGTCTGCATTCTGTAGCTAGATCTTTTTCAAAAAGTACTACAATGACAAAATCATAAAAACATAGCAAGTTAGTCATGATATTCATTCTTAAAGAAATTTTAACTAATTCTACAGATCATTTGAGCCTGTGATTAATAATGGAAAAAGGAAATGGAGTGGAATGTGGTGGAAGAAAGAACATCTTTGGAGCTCAACAAATTGTCTGCAAAGACACTTCAGAATTGGTACAATGGATTGGTGAAAATGTGCACTAGGGTAATCAAAGTAAAAGTATCATGGTGTTGGATACACCTGGAAGCTATTCTATTTCAAATTAAATATATTGGATTTGTCGAGGTTGTGAAATTGTGTTATGGGCTCTGTAGTGAACCAGTTGTCTTTCTACATGCACAATTTTCTCAAGCAGGCAGTGGTTGCGATAAGGTGCAAGGGTCCCCTCTCTGAATTTTAGCTACTCCTATCAAGCTCAAGCTCAGAATATCAATTTTTTGTGATTAATGATTTTCAGGTCTTTATATTAGCAGGTAGAGAAGTAAGTAATTTGATGATTGAATGGGAAATAGTAGAGGTCATTCACAATCCTTGGATAATTGCATGAAGTCATTGGGAAATATAGAATAATTGAAGAAAGTGGAATCGATCACATGCATTATCTTTAGGCACTTGTGAAAGAAGTGCTTCGTTTGCATTTGCCAGATCCTCTGCTCATCCCTCATAGAGCATGGAGGAGGTGTGAAGTAGTGGGAAACATGATACCCAAGGATACACAAGTGTTGATAAATGCATGGGAAAGAGACCCAATCGGCTAGAATGAGCCCTTAGAATTAAATCCTGAGAGATTTATGGAGTTCGAGTTGGAATGCAGGTGGAAAAATTTCAACTAATTCCATTTGGAGTAGTAATTTGGAGGATTCACCTAGGGCTTCTGCTGGCTCATCATATGGTTCATGTGGTTATCGACTCTCTCCTCCACTCCTTTTACTAGACTCTCCCAAATGGAATCACACAATACAATTTGGACATGAATGAGAATTTGGTAGTCTCAATGTAGAAAGCTTCTCCATTAATTGTAGTCCCCACACCACGTTTGGCCCCTCACCTCCTCACCGACTAATATCACTAGCCAAATTGCTACTCCTCTTTTGTTCCACCATTGTGTGCATATATGTATCTATGTGTGAAAAATATAAAAACAAGTGGCTCTTCCTATCCAAAAGCTTTGCATGTTGAATTGGATTACAAGGACAAAATTGGTGTTTTAGCTTTAGGTGTTTAATTACGAAAACATTTTGTACATATCATTGTGCAGGAAAACACCCTGGGTCCTTCATGCAAATGGAGAATTCCATGTAAGAAATTTATTTTTGTATTTATTATTATAACACTTTGTATATATAGGTGGGTAAATAGGAAGGAAAAGGAGAAGGAATTTTTGGATTTGGAACCGACTGTGGAGGATATTTTTTTGGTATGGGGGATGGAGCCTATGAAGCAAAGCCTGGAAAAGGTCAACCTCCTACCGAGGTCTCACACTCGTAGGGATGGGGAAGAAAAGCTGAGGTGGAGTCCGATGGAGGGGTTTGTCTCATTGAAAGGGGTTTACCTAAAGGCGCAAGTTGCCTGGGGCCCCGACAAAAATCTATTGTAAGGTCCTCAAGGCGTGCCTATGACAGAGGCAAAAAATGTCAGTTGCTCGTTTATACCGTAGGTAAGTCAAATATGTTCGAAAATCTCGGTTTTACGTATTTTTAATTCTAGGGGACTAGAGGATATTGTTTTTGTGGCGCGATATGAAAGGAAAGTTAGGTATAACCTTGGGTTAGGAGCTGGGGGTTGCTCTGAGACTATGAGGAATACTGGGGTGGCATTGTGGTTAGAAGGCCATGGGAACCTAATCTTAAGCACTGGGGTTGGTACATTTTTTATGGTAGGGTTTTATGAGAAAGAAAAAGTTGTTTTGAAGGGCTTGGGTTGAGGCTCTCATGGGGTTTTGGAAGTTATCCTTCAGGGACCTAACAAGCAAACACGTTGGCCCATTGGTAGAGGCTGGGGAAAGAATGAGAGAAATTTTTTATGAAGGTGCTCCGATGAAATGGGGAGACTATGGGCCGGAAACAGAACAAGTAGGTTTGGGTGTAAGCCTGAGGGTAGTAGGGGATGAGGGTGGGATATGTTAGACTCCTATACCAATAGGTGTCATATACCATGATTGACTTGATGGGCTATGTAATATGTTCATACCTTTCCTTGTTGCAAAGATTTTCCATATTGTCAAAAAAATCAAAAAATTTAAAAAATGTAAAGAGGGTATACCCTAAAAGAAAAATCAAAGGGTAAAAAATAAAAATGGCCAAAAAATGAAAGAAAATGAACCCCACCTAAAGAAAGGCCAAGAAAGTGTGCAAGTCTAAGTGCCACTACTTTTTACTCTTATATAAATAAACAAATTGTGTGCAACTTGTATCTTAGGCCACAATTTATGAACAGTCAAAACGTTTAAGCTTGGCTAGTTCATCTTTCAATTTTATGTTTTAGATAGAGAATAAAATCTGACCAAACTGTTTAATCTTGGTAGATAAGTAGGTAGGTAGAGTAAATAAAAGGAGCTAAACATCTTAACCTGAGCCCTTGGATGTAATAAGGTTAGAATTAGATAGATTTCTACATGTAAAACAAAAAATGTGATAAGGGTTTGCCAGTCTAAGTGCACCCTAATAAAGAAGAAAAAATGGTGGGGTAAAGTAGGTAGGGTAGATAGATGTTGTTGTAGAATTACATGTGATGGATGATGACTCTAGATGTGTTAAATCCTTACTTTCATCACAAGTGCAAAGGTAGAGAGTACACTGGAAGAATTTCAAGCAAAGCAAAGTCAAATTATTAACTTCCTTTCTCATTTTTCCCTAAAAATTTCACTAATTTCCCCTAAGTACTAAGGCATTTGAAAATTAGAGGGGCTCAAGGCATTTCCTTGACTTTTGGAGGGACCGGACCCTCGGCCCAATAATTGGAAAAGCCTAAGTACTTAAAAGCATTCATAAATCATTCATTCACTTCCACAACCTAATCTTTTCCTAAGTAAAATCCTATTTTACTTAGGGAAATTTCACAATATTTCATAAAAACCCTTTTCATTCAAGCATAGGTTAATTACATGAACCTAATGTTTTTATACTTAGCGCTTTTATATTAATTTATAACTTTATTATTTAATTCCCTATATGACTCAACCCTTTCCCATATTATTTTAATTATCAAAATTCCCAATTATTATTATCCCGCCCCTTTGGTTGAAAAATAACCATATAAATCCGATTAATTTTGATTAATTAGTTGAATTTCCAACTGATTAAAAGCCCGACACCTTGCCGTATAAAAAAGGGATTAATTAACCCTCATGGTTAATTAACAACCTATTCCACCAATCAAATCACCCCCGACGTAATTTAAATTATGTTTTATTGTATTGGGCCCGCTCTTTATCTTTCTGTCATCTCCCTTTCCCGATGACCGTTCGATCAACCAGTCTACAATCTATGGTTGTCAACTATATCGCTGCGCCTCGCTTTCTGAACAATAACGTACGATGGCCAAGCAGTTTTCTGAACAGTGTCGCGCCACGTGTCGTGTATTGTATGGAATTCCTTGCCCTCCACTGAAAACCGCCTGTCCCCAAAAGTAGTGCGATGTATACCACTTTCCGCCTTTATGCCTATGAAAAAACCGTTGTACTTGCTTGCGTCATCCGCTTAAAAATATAATCCCGCCAGCGTTTGACTTTGAAATTAAAAAACACCAACGCACGTTATTTTCACTATTTTGTACAGCGACTAGTGTCCCATGCAAAAACTTCAAAAACCAACTGTGAAGACTGTCGACCGCCACCTTGACTGAGGAAAGTTGCAGACGAACAATCCAGAAACCATCCGTCGTTGTCCACACCTATTTTCGTCGCTATTTATTTTCCAGAAAACAAGTATTTACCCAATTTCCCGCTGAACTCTGCAAACCTTGGTTTCTGTTCTAATTCCATAGGAAAAAACAAAAACAGAGAACAATTTGGTCTTTATTTCATTCCTCAATTCCCAGAATTGCAATTGTATTCCTAAACCTGTGACGGTGCCTTTTATTCCACCAAAACCCGAATTCCTTTATGAATCCACAAGAACCAAACATGGAAATTCCCGTGGCTTTGAATGTCACACCCTTGAATGCCCCTCATAGAGATTTAGACTATCTGCCCTTAGCAGATAGGGATTTCCAGATTAAAGACCTCATCCTTAGTGAAAGTCCTCTCAGAATTCTTTTCTAATGCAGAGATAGTTACTTAAACGACTCTGACATTTTTGGACTATGGGAATCCAATCTTCCGATGTATCTTTTACCCTCAGTCCACATTTTTCCCGAAATAATTCACTATTGCCATGCCAATTATGATCCCAATCAACGAGCAATCATGTCCCCGAGTCAAACTGTCCTTTTCCCAATAACTGCTCGGTCTATCAATGAAATGTTGCAGTTTCAGCCTGGTCAAGCCCTGACTCCCCTTTTCATGGGAGATTTACTTCAAAAACCGACCAATTTATCTCAAGAAGAGTTGAATCGTCTCTGCCAAACTTTCATGTTTCCGGAACATCCACCCAAAGGCCCACCTCCTTATGGATATACTTTTTTCACAGATATGGGTAGACTCATTTTGAATATGATATCCTCTGTAATGGGTTTCAATACTAGAAAATATGTTGATTAGTTAACCCTAGTATTGTTGTCCATTTTTACCCCTGGACAACCCCCTGCTGTCAAATATGATTTTTCTTCCTATATTGCTGATAACATTCATGACCAGTTCATGAGATTAGAAGATGAGAAAGTTTTTAAATATTCCATTGTTATATACCATCTTATGCTTTACTATCAATCAAAGAGTTTCCCTTTCCATGTCATGAAACTTGATGCCAAAGGAAATCCTAGGTCTGTCATTTTTTGGTATGCAATCTTCCATAATTCCTCTGATTCTCCTTATTCTTACAATGAGTTCATTAACCTATTTGTGCACCCTGCAACAACTTTATTAACAGGAATCTCTCCTCCTAGGGTCAATAATGTCATTAAGAAAATTCTCCAACTATCCAAGCAATACAAGATAGGTGATTGGTACCTATACAAGAATCATACAAAAATTAGAATATATGGCAGTGAGCTATGTCCTTTCAAGCTACCAAAGTATGTTCCAATGAGGCTCTTTGCCTTGGAACATTTAAGACAGATGATAAATTCAGACATAGTCCATTTTTGTAATGCAAAGAAGAAATATTAGCTCAGAATCAAGAGTCAATTAGGTCCTTTTGTCTGCAATTCTAGGGATGTAGGAAAAGAAGCTGAAAGAATCCTAGAAGACTATTTCAAATTGAAAAAAAATTTCCACTAGGTACCTTATGACCCAAACATCTTTATTTGTGATAAGAGAATGAAAAACAAATTGTCACCATACCTTCACCATAGAATTCCAGAAATTGAACAATTTGCAAATATGGATGAATGGATGGAAGGGACCTTAATAGAACAAGATAGTGAACAGGTCATTGTTGAAAATGTTATGAAAGATCTTGAGAAAATACTTGATCTGGATTCTTGTGCACAGGTTCAAAGACCAGGAATTGGTCCTTCTTCTGTTGGAACTTCTCAACAAAATTTGTAGGAAATCAGTGCACTGGCCATAGTAGCATGTAAAGGGAAGGAAAAGGAGGCTGATACAAAAGTCACGGAGAAATTCACAATGACAGAGCAGCCTGAAACTTCCAAGGAACAGGCCCAAATGCAGATTTCTCCCACTCAGATTAATGTGGCAGAAGTTTCAATTTTTCAAACTCATCTCAATTACGAAAAAGGTAAGAAGAGAGATGCAGAAACAGCCACTCCTATCAATGGATCTTTAGAACAACCTAGTGTCAAAAGGAAAAAATTAAATCCTCTTTCAGAAGTAGAATTTTTTCAAGAAACCACTGATAATCAGAGGAGAGAAGAATTAGATAGTCAGCAAACATTCACAATCAGTGGAACATCCACTAATTCACAGAGAAAAGAGCTACAAAGACAGCAAAGTGCAGAAGTATCTTCCTTCAAACCACCAGTGAAGGATGTCTGGGATATTAAGAAAAAATTTATAAATATAAAGGCTAGAAATGATCCATTAAGACTACAAATCTATAATCAATATTTGAACATTTCTCCCAAAAATCAACAAAGATTGATGTCAGCCTATGACATCCAGCAAGGTAAAATGGTGATGAGTCATTTCAAGCCCAAAGTGCAGCAGCCTCAAATAGCTGCAGATTATGTTAGAACCAATTTTGAATTCATGGCAAAGGATATTCATCCTTTTGATAAGATTGAACTGCACAAACAAACAAGAGAAATGATTTATTCAACTTTGACTGATAAATCAATGATGACCCAAAGATTACAGGATTCCTTGAATAATATTACTGCTCAATTGCATCTTGAGAAAGCCTCTTCCCAGGCTAAGGACAACAGAATAAATAATTTATAAGAAATAATTATTAGATTGGGTCATAATCCCAAAGATGTCAAAGGTATAGAAGCCTTGATTAAGAAGAAAGATGCTCTGATATGCAGGAAGAAGTCAATGCCTTTACAAAGAGATTCAATATTTTGCAGAGTAAAGGATTTCCAAGTCCTTTAATTTTAGAGGATAAACTTATGAGCCTGGAAAACTATGTTGAGAAATTGAATAAATATGTTGACAACCAGGCCAGTTCATCAACTAGTTCATCAGTAACAAAAGCATTGCCTACAGGAAAGATTCTTCATGACAATCTGGAAAATTTGTTTTATCTCGAACATGAGGTAAAACACTTTTTCTCAATTCAACCTACTTTCTTCAGATATACAGAGACTGATGAAACTCTGAGGAAGCTTCAAAGAACAAGAATACCAGAAATACAATGGTGGGAAGAAATGTTAGAATTTTTGTAAATATTATCCTTGCATGAATTTTGATTATTTACTACAGTAAGACATGATAAAGGGATAAACAAAGATCAAACAGAAGTCAAAGTGTATCAGTAAAACAGAGCAGCTAGCACAAAATTACTAAAGAGGACAACAGGAAGCCCAATCATAGGGCCTACCTCCAGCACATTCTCAAAAGAAGTAAACAGCACAACATCAGTTATCCTTTCTCTTATCTACGAGACCATCTGTCTCTATTTTCTTGTAATATATCCATGAGTCATCCTAGATTATATCTCATTTTGTTAGGAGATATTTTTTATAATTCTTTGTATAAATCCTCCCTCAATTGGAGTATTGAGGGGTGGATTCTTAGACTTTGCTGTAATACTGATTATTTTGGAATAAAGTGTTGTTAGATAAATTTCGTATGGCTAGCTGGATAAAGAATTGACACAAAAGACTTTTCACAGGATTCTTGAGTCAGACAACGGATCAATAAGTCATCTATCTCTTATGTTTTAGAGTTTTATACTTGTTTATTATACCATATGTGTTTCATATCTGAATGATCTGTTAGCACTCAGGTTTTCCTTGAAGTTGTGGAAAAGGAAAGTATACCCGAGGTAACCACAAACCAACCTTCAGATGCAGAATCTAGCCAATCTGCATCCAGAGAGGGCTCTCTCTTTATGATTTATCTTTGTTCTTAGAAGGTTTTAGGCTAGTTATAGATCCAAGAGTTTGTTTTGGGAAAATGGTGGAATCCACAAACTAGGGGCAAGGTTGAGGGCTTTCAGTCCATTGGGCTATGGAGTCAAAGGATGGCTTTACTGGATTTCTATTCTACGCACAAGATGGCTTTACAGGGCAAGATAGCTAGACAGAGAACAATCCTTAAAATTTAAAGTGGATGGGATGATTTTGAAGGGATGAAAGGCAGCTAAGAATCTTTCACCATGTTCAAAATAAAGAAATGAGATGACTACAAACAAAGAGCAATGAAGAATTCTTTATTATAGTAATCAACAATGTTTAAATTAGCAAAGCAAGAGCATTTAAGAATTCATGCTTATAACCAATTTAGAAGAAAACATTAAGAACAATCACATCTGAAATCAGAGTACAATTAAGTAAATTCTGATTCAATCATTTATGTAAATTATTCAGAAATGGACATAATGATATTATAAACTGATATAAAACTTAAGACAAAGGGTAGAAAGACTTATTGAACTGCAGTCCAACACATGAATCCCGCAAAAAGTCCTGAGCTTCAAATCGTCATCCAGTAAGCCACGAATAAATTTCTCCAAAATGCTTTTATTCCGAAAATCTCAATGTTACAGCAAAGTAATAGAATCCACCCTCAATACTCTCTTTGAGGGTTTATTTATACAAAAAAATGATTGAAAATATCTTACACTAACCTAGCCCTCAATTTAGGGTGACTAATAGACAAGTTACAATAAAAAAGGAGACAGATGGTCTCGTAGATAGAATAAAATGCAGTTGCTGGTGTGCTGTTTCCTCATTTTGCTGATGTGCTGGAGGTAAATGCTGAAATAGGGCTCGATGCTGCCCCTTTGAGTAATTCTTTAGCTTGTTTGACACTCTTTGTTTCTACGGATACTCTTTAACCTGTGTAACTGATACTCTTTCATCTGTGCTCATTTTTATCTTTCACATAATAGTAAAAAGATAAAATTCTCATTCTGAAGATAATTTTCATAGAATTTCCAATAGGTCATTCCACCATTGATCTTCTGGTATCATAGTCCTTTTAAGTTTTCTCAATGTCTCATCGGCCTCTGTGAGTTTGTAAAAAGTGGGCTCATTAGGAAATAAATACTTTATTTCATGTTCAAGATGAAATAAATTCTTCAACCTGTCATAGATATTTCTCCCTGTTGGCAACGTTGTTTCTGTCAAACTGATAGAACTAGTAGTTATATTTTGAGCATGGATATCTATTTTCTTAACATAGGTTTCCAGGTCCGATATCTGGTCCTCTGAGAGCATAGGACTGGGTAACCCACTGTCCAACAAAACTTGAAATTTTTCTCTGAAAGCATTAATATCAGCCAAAATATCTGAACACTTCCTTTCTAAATTCTGCATAAAAGTTCTTTTGATGAAAACTCTTTTTATCATCAAAATAGTTCCGGTCCTGTCTTCAATTCCTAGTACTGCAAGTTGTTGCTTTGTTCGCGTGTTCAAAAATTGAATAAGTTGATTGGCCTGCTCAGGTCTACCTCTTAGTTCATCTCTTGTTCTGTTTATTTCTTCCTGAGCTATTTTAATCAAGTCATTTTGTTCAAAAATTGCTTGATTAGAGGGCCAAATACTTTTTATTAACTCAATTATATTTCCCCAAAGAATTTCATTTATTTCCTTCAAAGGCTTTTCTAATGAAAGATCTTTTTCTAAAGCCTTAACTAATCTGTCCAATCTTTTAATTTCCCTGGTATTATAAGCAACTGTCTTCTTAGATGTATCATACTTCTGCTCCAAATTTTGTAATTGTAACTTTGTGGTTTGAAGTTCTGTGACTCTTAACTGTAAACTTTCCATTTGTTTTATCAACTCATCAGAACTTAAACCAGAAGTGTTTACCTGCGCTGGCTCTGTTTGTTGCTTTGCTGTTGTAGTACCTATGGTTGTAGTAGCTTCTGTGGTGGATGCCTGCATGATAGCTTCCTTTTCCTGTAAATCTTGTTCCAATTCCTTCTCTGTTTCACTTAGTTGCTCAGTCACCTTTAAGAGCAACTCCATTACCTCTTCTTGTGAATTCCCCTTTAAAACTTCTTGGGTCTGGGGGTGCCTTGAGGCTGGCAATTTCAGCTGCTTTCTCAGTGCAGCTATGTCATCATTTTTCTTCTTTATTAGTGCCTCAATGCTTTTAATATCTTTGGGGTTGTGACCCAAGCTGATGATTATGTCTTCCAAAGACTTTATTCTATTATCTTTGGCCTGAGAAGAGGCCTTTTCAATTTGCAATTGGGCGCTTGTGTTATTTAAAGAATCTTGCAGCGTTATGGATGCCATGGCCTTATTAGTAAGAGTGGAATACACCATTTCCCCAGTTTGTTTATGCAGCTCTATCTGGTCCAAAGGATGAATGTCCTTTGCCAGGACCTCAAAATTTGTTCTAATATAATCAGCTGCTGTCATGGGTTTTGGTACCTTGGACTTGAAGTGGCTCATTATCATTTTGCCTTGTGAAATGTCAAATGCTGACATTAACCTTTCCTGATTATGTGGAGCCATTTTCAGATATTGATCATATACTTTCATTCTCAATGGATCATTCTTTGCCTTTATATTAATGAAAGTTCTTTTTATATCCCCTGTATCTGCTTTTGGTGATCTGAAAGAGGATACCTCAGTACTTAACTGCTTTTGCAAAGCTTTTCCTTTCTGTCCTGTGTTTGTTTCACTAACTGTGCCAGTCAGTTGACTGTCTTCCCTTCCATCATCAAATATTTCATCAATGATTTCCACATCTGGAAGTGGATCTGGTTTATGCTTTTTGGCTTGATGTATTCCTGAGGAGTCTTTAGGAGGAGTAGTATCTGGAACCTGCCTTTTCTTTCCTATTTCCATGTTGGATGGAGTTTGTAATTCTGAAACTTCAGGATGTTTTACTTGAATGGGAGAACTTGTGTTTGATCAGGTGCTCTGGAGGTTTGAGGTTTCTCTGCCATGACTAAATTTTCAATGACCTGTATCTCAGGTTCCTTTCCTTTGCCTTTTGACTCTGCTGCAACTGGTGAACTGCCTTCCTGTAATCTCTGCTGTGGATTTGCTTCTGAAGAAGTGCCAATGTGAGGTACCTGCACTTGACCACAAGATTCTAGGTCATATTTCTTCTCAAGATCTTTCATAATTTTATTCATTTTGTCTTCTTCACTTTCTTCCTCAACTAGTGTCCCTTCAACCCATTCATCTTGGTTAGCATATTGTTCTATATCAGGAATCCTATGGTGAATATATGGGGATGACTTGTTCTTCATTCTTTTTTCACAAATAAAACCAAATGGATCATAAGGAGTCCAACGGAAACTTCTTTGGAACTTGCAATGGCTTTGTAGTATATTTTCTGCTTCTCGCTCGGCCTCCCTAGAGTTGCAGATGAAAGGACCTAATTGACTTTTGATCCTTAGTTGGGATTTCTTCTTCACACTACAAAAATGGATCACATCTGAATTATTCATTTGCCTGAAATATTCCAAGGCAAAAATTCTCATGGGTACATATCTTGGCAACTTGAATGGATGTAATTCACATCCATAGATTCTGATGACTGAATGGTTTTGATATAAATACCAATCTCCAACTTTATAAGTCCTTGAAAGTTGCAAGGTCTTCTTGATTTCATTACTGAGCCTTGGAGGAGGGATTCCCGTCAACAAAGTAGTTGCAGGATATACAAAAAGATCGATGAACTCAGTATAGGAATATGGAGAATTATAGGAAGAATGAATTATGGGAGACCAAAATATAACTGACCTAGGGTTTCCCTTGGCATCAAGCTTTTTAACAGGGAAAGGGAACTTTTCTGATTGATAAAAGATAATGAGATGATAAATAACTGAGGAATATTTAAAAACTTTCTCATCATCTAGCCTCATGAACTGATCATGGAACTTATTGGCTATGAAGGAGGCAAAGTCATATTTAATTTCAGGAGGTTGCCGAGGGGTAAAGATAGACAGCAAAACCAGGGTTATCTCATCAACATATTCACTGGTGTTGAAACCCAAGACAAAAAAAATCATATTTAGGATGAGTCTTCCCAATTTGTTGAAATAATAAAAACCATAGGGAGGAGGCCCCTTAGGTTGATGTTCAGGCAACATGAAATTCTGGCACATGGACTCCAATTTCTCTGGGGTCAATTTATTAGATTTTTCAATCAATTCTTCCATAGACAAAGGTGCTAGTTCTTGGTCTGGTTCAAAATGTAGCATTGCATTGATAGCCTGGGGAGTAATGGGGAAAATAACACTCTGGTCAGGGGATATTACAGCTCTCTGAGTGGGATCATAGTTAGAATGGAAATAGTGGATGATTTCTGGGAAAGAAATGACTGAGGGGATGAGATATCTCGGGAGATTGGATTCCCACAACCCAATGAGATCTTGCCCCTTTGAGTACTCGTCTCTGCAGCGACAATAACTCAGAAGGGGACTTTCATCAAAATGAAAATCTTTAATCTGAAAATCTTTATCTACTAAAGGCAAATATTCTAACTCTCTGTGGGGGGCATTCAATGGAGTCACATTCAGGGCTGCCGGGGCTTCCATTTTGGTTCTTGTGGATTCAAAATGGAAGTTTCGGAAATTGACACAGATGGGTGTGTTCGGGGAACACCACGTAGCTTATATTATTCGCAGAATGATCTCAGGGATAAGTTTTAATCACTAATCCAGTGGAAAACAAGGAAAACAGACTTTCTTTTGAAGTTCGAAGCGCTAAAGGATAAATACCTGTTCTTGGAGGAAAGCTGGCTTTTAACAGGTATCAGGCGGTAGCGGGAGGATGCTTGAACACAGGTCTGGCGGAATTCTGGAGCGAAATCGAATGGAACAGTGGATTTCAGTGGAAATTTGAAATTCGCAGCGGAAAGCGCAGTCGCGTTCAAATGATGAAAATGACATAAAAACACGAAATTTTGTTTTATTTCCAAAGTAAAAAAGGGGTTTTTAGTTTTTCGAGGAGTGACGTCACTTTAGTACGGGCTGACGTGTGGAGGGGGGTCGGGCGGTAAGCGGTTAGTCCCCGCACCGCTTATGGACAAAGGTGGTATTGAGCGCGGGGGGAGCGATTCCATTGGAGTATTGACACGTGGACGGAAGACTAGTCAAATACCACCAAGCCCCCGCGCGTTAATGCTCTGACATTGGATGGCTAGCGGAATGAGTATTAGCCTTAGATTTGTGGAGGGGCGATCCAACGGTTGAAAGGACAGAGAGATAGTGGGGTGGTTATCACGCGGACCCGGCATAATTAGCGTTTTAATTAATCATCCCGGGTGGCACATGATTGGTGGAGGAAAGGTTATTAATTAGTCCTGATAACTAATTAATCCCATAATTATAATGGAAATAGGGGTCGCGGCGGGGTTTGGTTGGGTGGGATGCCAAGTGGATGGGCCACGGTGGCATGAGGATATTTCCGAAGTTTTGGTTTTAAAAATAAAACTTCGGGTTTATTCTTTTTGTATTAAACATATATATCATATGTTTAAAGATTTTCTCATATATGTTTTTTTTATTATATGATAAATTAACCGATATAATTAATTTACCATAGGGGCGGGAGTATTATATAACGATATATTTAACCAAAGGGCTTGTATAGTGGGTTTTTATTTGAATGCACGGGGAAATAAATACTTTGGCTAAACTTTATAATAGAGGGGTTTTTGGATATTTATATAAAAGGAGTTATATACTTATGATAGGGCATTTCACTAGGGATTTAGTAAATAGAGTTAAATGTTAATATGACAAAGGGACAAGGGAACTCAAAATACTTTGCACATCTAAGAAAGTGACAATTTCTGAAGTAAATTGCAATATCTCATCTTCAACACTTAAACTTAGAATAGTAAGTTATTTTGAGGGATTTTTATGGAATTTTGCATAATTTTCCTAAGCAAAATGGGATTTTACTTAGGAAAAGATTGAAAGTGAATGATAATGGATAACTTCAAGTACTTAGGTCTTTTTGATCATCAGGCCGAGGGTCCGGTCCCTCCAAAAGTCAAGGAAATTCCTTGAGCCCTTTTGATCTCCAAATACCTTAGCACTTTGGGGAAATTAGTAAAAACTTAGGGAAAAAGTGATGTGGGAAGTTAATGATTTTGACTTTGCTTTATGTGAATTCTTCAATGCATTTTCTGATTGAGTACTTGTGATGAAGGTAAAAGATTAAACATATTCAGCACCATCATTCATCACATAAAACTTTGCAACACCATCTACCTACCCTATCTACTTGACACTACCATTTTCTCTTCTTTATTAGGGTGCATTAAGACTTGCAAACCCTTATCAACATTTTTTCTTTTTACAAGGAAAATCTATCTAATTCTACCCTTATTACATCCAAGGGCTCAGATTAAACTGTTGAGCACCTTTTATTAACTCTACCTATTTACTTATCTGCCAAGATTAAACTGTTTGGTTAGATATTTATTCTCTAATTTACAACATGAAATTGAAAAATGAATAAGTCAAGATTAAACAGTTTGACCCTTCATAAATAGTGGAAAAAGTTTGACAAGCTGCACACAATTGCTTATTTACAAAGTGAAATAGTAGTGGCATTTGGATTTGCACACTTTCCTTGGTCTATTTTTTGTTTGGGGTTCATTTCTTTCACTTTTTTGACCATTTTATTTTTCTTACCCTTTGATTTTTCTTTTAGGGTATACCCTCTTTACATTTTTTTTAAATTTTTTGATTTTTTGGTTTTTCAAGAATATGGAACACCTTTTCTCAAGAAAAAAGGTTTGAACATATTCCATAGTTCAATCTAGACAATCATGAAAAATGACACCTATTGGTATAGGAGACTAACACTGGCTCCACTTGGGGATGGCTTTTCCTTGTGAAAAGTCCAGAACAGCAGGTCAGATGCCTCAACATGTCTTCAAACTGAACTATGTAATCTCCTTCTTCTGGTGGCTTTATTGTACATATGATAGTGAAACTTTTGAAGCTTAGGGCCTTCACTTCAGGCTTCAACTTCAAGAAGTCACCATCCAATCCAAACTGCATTAGAAAAGGATATATTATGTACAAGTTATAAAAATTAAAACATCCTAGTAAATAGGATCAAAATAATGCTTCAGCATTCGACCATTGACTGGCCCTTCCTCAGCTTCTGAATTGTCCAAATTCTTCAAAAAGTATGTGTTGTTTCCTTGCAAGGCATGTATGATGTAAGGCCCTTTCCACAAGAAATAAAATTTCTCATGTTTCCCTTTCTCTTCCCTTCTGGAATCCCATCTTAGGACTTTATCACCTAGTTGAAAATCTTCTGCTTTAGTCCTTTTATCAAACATTTTATTTAGCTTTTCCTGCAAGACTTGAGATCGTTGGTATACTTCTTCTCTGGTTTGCTGCAAGTGAATTGTTTGATTAATTCTTCTTTGAATGCCATTTGGTTCCACTTGAGCCTCCTGAAGTAATTTCATAACAAGAATTCCTAAAGATGATGGGAATCTTGTTTCAAGGCCATAAACTAATTCATATGGACTAGTCCCAATTGATTTCTTAGTTGTAAGTCTGTCTGCCCACAATGCATTGGTCAGTTTCTTGTGCCAGTTCTTTTTATTTTCTTCCAATAACTTTTTGATGATATTAATAAGGCTTTTATTGGAGGATTCTGCTAGTCCATTACCCTGAGGGTAATAAGCTGTTGAATGGCCTAAAGTAATATGATATTTACTACAAAAACTAATCATTTTCTTTGACTTAAATGCAGCAGCATTATCTGTTATAATCTTTTCTGGACAGCCAAATCTTGAAAGTATATTGGTTTCTAAAAACCCTATAATCACAAAATCATTGGCCTGTCTGCATGGGATAGCTTCAATCCACTTAGTGAAGTAGTCTGTGGCAGTAAGAATCCATCTGTGTTGCCCTGAAGAAGGTGGATGGATTTCTCCAATAAAATCTAACCCCCATTGTTGAAAAGGTATTTCTGTGGAAATTGGTTTTAATGGCAGAGGTAACAACTTTCTTTTACCCTCAAAGATCTGACACTTATGACAAGTTGTTACAAAGTTCTTAACATCAGAAAATAATGTTGGCCAGTAAAAACCAGCCCTTAAGATTTTGTCTGCAGTTGATTTCTAGTAGAGATGTCCTCCACAATCCCCTGCATGAAATTCATTAAGAACTTTATCAGTTTCATCTTTTAATAGACAATTCAATAAGATCCCTTCATGATTTTTCCAAAATAGAGTGCCATCTAAAATACAATATTTCAAGGATGTCATCTTTAAAAATATTTGTTTGGTTCTGGACAACCCTGGAGGAGCTTGCAGGTTTAGCAAAACATGAATGATATCAGTGTACCAGGGAGAATCTAAGAAAGCTTGACTGATCTGTGGAGTCGCCATCTCCTGCTCGTCATCCAGTTTGTTAATGTCTAAGGCTTGGCAATTAGTTTCAGTCATGAGTTGTGCCAAACCTTGACCTTTTATGAGTTTTGTTGGTTTAATTTCAATATCATATTCTAAAATGGTAGCTATCCACTTACCTCTTTTACCTTCAATGCCATCTTGAGTCAAAATATCTTTAACTACAACATTAGGCACATAAGCTATCACATGAGAATATAATATGTAAACTCTGAAATCTTTAATTGCTTTTACCAATGCAAAAGCCTGTTTTTCCATAATATTGTATTTCAAAGATGCATCCCTAAGTGCTTTACTAAAAAATGCTATTGGTTTTTCACACCCTTGATCATCTTTTTGAAGTAAAACAGCTGCAACTGTATGTTCAGAAGAAAATGAAAAAATAATGAAATCTCTGTCAAATTTGGGACTGGTAAGAACTGGTGTTCTTGTTAAAGCCATTTTGATTTCTTCGAATGATTGCTTGGCTTCTACAGTCCATTCAATGCTTGAATATTTCCTCAACATGTTAGTAAGCAATCTAAGTAACTCAGCTAAACTAGAAATAAATCTTCTCAAGAAATTAATCTTTCCTATGAATGCTTGCAACTCTTTTATGTTTCTAGGATGAGGTATCTGTAAAATTGCTTGTATTCTTTCTGGATCAATCCTAATGCCATCTTTAGAAATGATATGGCCTAAAAACTTTCCTTCTTCCAAACCAAATAATGACTTTTTAGGGTTTAAAGAAATCCCATATTTTTTGCACTTTATAAATACTTGCCTTAAATGATCTAAATGTTCTTGATCTATTTTAGAAAAAACAGTTAAATCATCTAGATAAATAACCAGAAAATCATGTATTTCTTTAGCAAAAGCAATATCCATTGCTCTCTGAAAGGTAGCTCCTGCATTTTTGAGTCCAAATGGCATTTTGACATATTTAAACGTACCCCATGGTGTAGTGAATGTTGTTTTATCCTGATCATCAGGATGAACCAGAATCTGATTGTACCCTGAAAACCCATCCAGTAGAGATATTCTAGAAGATCCTACTACCCTTTGTAGAATATGGTCCATTTTTGGTAAAGGATAGTTATCTTTTAAAGAAACTTTATTCAAATTTCTTAGATCAACACACAGTCTAATTTCCCCAGTCTTCTTCCTTGTTGGTACCAGGTTAGAAACCCATTCTGAGAATCTGATAGGAGCTATAATCCTTGCTTCAAACATTCTTTTAATTTCCTTTACAATTGAGGGTAATAAAACATGATTTATTCTTCTAAGCTTTTGTTTGAAAAGTTTCTGATCTGGTTTCAAAGGTATAGTGTGTTGAATGATGGATGTATCATAAGATTTCAGATCTTCATAACTCCGGGCAAAACATCCTGGAATTCTCTCAATAGTTCAACATATTTGACCTTTTGATCTTTTGGAAGAGATTTGGACAACTTAACCATTTTAGGATTTTCTGGGGTTCCTAAGTTGCATTCTTCCATATCAGCCTTAACAGGTTCCATTTTAGGTCTAAATGGAATATCATTTGAGTCAAACAGATCTTCCAAAGAAGTTAACCCTTTGGGCAAATGATTATCTTTTAAATTGATGATTTCTGTCTCATCTTCTATGATCTCATCAGATTCCATGTGTTTTAAATTCTGCATGTCTTTTTCTGTGAATGTGGTTGGGTGCAGCATATGAATTGCATTTTCTCTTGAAATTTCTATTTTTTGTTCTTTTTCTTGATCAAATTCATCAATAGTTATGTCTTCATCTATATCACAATTAGAAAACTCATTTTGAAGTGTCAAAAAACTATTGATTTGATTGTTATTAACAAATACTTGCCAATTCAAAAGATTTTCTGGTATAGCAGGCCTATGTCTAATCTCAGCTGAAAACTGATGATTAGGATCAAAAGGTAATTTACATGTACTAGCAAACATTGCGAGGCTGTGAGCATGCAAATTTTGTTTCCTGGGAATCTTGGCAAGTTGAGCTTGTAGAAATGTGTTGAGAATTTCCACAACTGTTTCTCTGTACTGTTTCAATCTCATATCCTTTGTTGAACATTCTCCTTTAATTTGTTGAATGATTAGTTCAGAATCTCCTATGATTGATACCCTAATGGCTCCTAACTTCTTGACATGTTTAAGCCCTAATAAAAGAGCTTCGTACTCTTCCATGTTGTTAGTGCATTTGAAATTCAACCTATAGGCATGACCCTCTGCATGATTATTCTCAACATTATGTAACCAAATCCCAGCTCCTGCCCCTAATTTGTTTACTGAGCCATCAAACTCTAAATGCCATAGAATTTCATGTTCATAATCCTCATCAATTGTTTTAAAATGTTTCTTGACAGGAGCTAGTTGTTTAGTTTCTTCTGGTATTTCTTGATCATCTGGTGTTTCCTGATTTTCAGAGATTTCTTCAATTTTAACAGTGGTTTTGTTTATGGTTTCCAATTTCGGAGCTTCTATTTCAGTAGGGAGATCCAACTCAGCATTGTATAAAATAAAAGAGTCCATATCAGAATGTATAGAGTAAACAGGGAAGTTTTCAGGCTTCTCATGGCTACTGACTAAATATTTCATCAATGTTTCTCTGTAAAGTCTTTTAGGCTGACCAAATACTGAAATAGTTGCATATGACATGTCTAGTTGAATAGACCCTCCAAGTTTAGCACCCAAAGATCTAGACAATAACATACCATATTTAGGTGGAATATCAGCCACTACTATGTCCATCAAAACAGACTTAGCAGGGTATTGTACCAAAGTAACACACAAATCTTTAATCAAACCTAAACATTTTACCTGACTAGAATCAAATGAAAACAGATCTTTGTACGGTCTGGTAATATCTAGATTTAATCTTTCCATTACTGCTTTTGGCATCAAATTGTGAGATGCTCCAGAATCAAGCATTGCATTATGGAGTATCTTGTCATGAACATTCAAGCTTACATAAAATGGAGGAGTTCCTCCACTTTCTGGTTTGCCATTGACCTCAGGGCCAAAAAGAAGTTTGGGTTGATCATCAAGAATGTTTACTGAATCATCCAATCCAGTAATGTTAATGTTTAGGGACTTGGTAATTTGACTTCTATAAACATCATGTTTAGCCAATTCTGATAAAGGAACAACTATCTTTAGTTTGCCTATTTCAGCCTCTAGATTAAAAGGTTTTTCTGTTTGAGTTTTAGTGTTTTGCACAGTTGGGTTTTCTCTATTTTTTGGGTCTTCAATGTTTTTCTCTTTTTCATGAATGAAATTTTGTTTTGAAGGTGTTTCTGAACTAACTTCTACTGTTTCCTCTACATTTCCTACAGGAGGAAAAGTATTAGATTGTTGTTTATTGTTTGGTTGGTTGTCAGAGACATCTTCAATTATTGGATTTGAAGGGTTGGGAGTTATCCTAGACAGAATTTGTACTTGGGGAATGTTTTGTATAGGGGGAATGTTAACTTTACCTTTGACATTTTGTTTTGCATTTTTCTGTTTGCTATTCTCTGGCACATCAATCCTTCTACTTCTCAAATTATACTGTTTATGGACCTCATAAATTGTTGTGTCATAGCCTTCCTTAAAATCAAAAGTCTCACCTGAATGAGTTTGGAATGTTTCAAGGATGTGATTCTCTTGATCATCCCGGGATAAGAAAACTTCTGGTTCATTTTTTTCATCAGTTACATTGTTTATCTCTACATCTTCTGTAGGTTCTTCAGAAGTTGATCCTTCAACAAAGTTTTCTTGGAAAGGTGGCCTAATGTTTTGGTCAGGGACATTATTTCCAATATTTTGATTCAGATTTCTCCTAAAATTTGGGTTTCTTGCAACATTTTGATTATCACTAGAAGACTTTCTTTCAATGGTTTCCACTCTGTCTCCTAATCTTTCCATACCTTTAATGATTGCATCCAGCTTCTTTTCAAAAGTTGAAGGTTCTTCATTCAGAGGCATTCTTCTTTCTGCTCTTGTTCTGGCTCGTTTTTCTATCAGATTTGCTTCTACACTCACCACTATGCTTTGCATTTCCTCTAATGTTTGGGGAGCTCTTTCCCTGAGGGAATAAGCAATGTCAGAATCAAAACCGTCTGGAAATTTAACCAATACGGACTCAGGTGGGGGTCTTAGGTTTTGAGGAACTGCGTTATATGCTTCATTGAATCTAATGATGTAATCTTGTACTGTTTCGTTAGGTCTTCTTCTTAATTTTTCGAATTCTGACAGGATCTGAAGAGGATCTTTCTTCTTCTCCCATCTGTTCAAAAATGCCCTATATAAAGCCGGTAAATCAGCAATACTATTTGGAGCAAGGGCCCTAAACCATGTCCTAACTTCTCCAGTAAGACTCTGAACGAAAATTCTCATTCGGACATCATCAGTGTCAATTTCATAGAACTCAAAGTAATCCGTCATCCTTTTGGTATGTTGTTGAGCTGTATAAGTACCTGATCCATCAAAAGGTGTGATCTTACTCTGGTAATCTTGGGGCAAAGCAACAGCGTTGGCTGGTAACTGTAAAGGGGCGTATCGATTGGCCATTGGAAGATATAGTGGGGTAACAGGAGTTGATGGTCTGGCAGGAGGAGATGGAGGAGTAGAAGGGGTGACAGGTGTTTGAAAAGCTTGAGAAAAAGTAACTGAACTTGGAGATGCTTCAGTAATTACAGAGATGTTTGAATTTTCTTCAAAGGTTTGTTCAGATTGAATAGAGTTCTGTAATTGTTTGTCAAGATGATGTGAAACAAATCTGTATTGCAAATCTTCAAAGAACAATGGATCTGGAACTAATCTGGATAATTCGGTTTCAGAAAAATTCACAAATAAGGATGTTTCAAAGTGTGCATCAAAAGGAATTTCATCAATATATATAATTTTCACGGGACAGGATGCAGATCTAGAAAGTGGCCTAGAACTTCCTGAACTCTCTTGACTTCCTCTTTCAGAACTTTCTTGACTTCCTTGTCTTCTAAGAATCCTAGGAATCAGATTTGGATTTTCAAATATTGGTGGTGGATTTGGGTCAGGATTTGACCTAGTATGACGAATCCTTTCTGAAGCCAGTTTTCTTAGACTGTGTTTTTGGATTTTTGGTTTTAATTGAAAGAATAAATACAACTTCTACAAATTCTTCAAGAAATAATGATGTATGATTAAAATTTTCTCAAAGATCTGTTAAACTAGAGAGTCTGATTAAACATTTTGAAACTAAGGTTCAGTAATAAGCTAAATCAGAGATAGACTGAAGCAGCATTTATCTACTTTTGCAATTGCAGAGAAAAAGCAATTTCAAAGGCTTCCTGGCTGATCTTCAGACTCTGTCTATAGCTTATGAGTGAACAATATTAACAAATAAAGATGATTCAGATTCCCTAGTATGGTCGCCACTATGTTATCACTCAGGTTTTCCTTGAAGTTGTAAGAAAAGGAAAGTATACCCGAGGTAACCACAAACCAACCTTCAGATGCAGAATCTAGCCAATCTGCATCCAGAGAGGGCTCTCTCTTTATGATTTATCTTTGTTCTTAGAAGGTTTTAGGCTAGTTATAAGTCCAAGAATTTGTTTGAAAATGGTGGAATTCGCAAACTAGGGGCAAGGTTGAAGATTTTCAGTCCATTGGGCTATGGAGTCAAAGGATGGCTTTACTGGATTTATATTCTACACACAAGATGGCTTTACAGGGCAAGATAGCTAGATAGAGAACAATCCTTAAAATTTAAAGTGGATGGGATGATTTTGAAGGGATGAAAGGCAGCTAAGAATCTTTCACCATGTTCAAAAGAAAGAAATGAAATGACTACAAACAAAGAGCAATGAAGAATTCTTTATTATAGTAATCAAGAATGTTTAAATTAGCAAAGCAAGAGCATTTAAGAATTCGTGCTTATAACCAATTTAGAAGAAAACATTAAGAACAGTCACATCTGAAATCAGAGTACAATTAAGTAAATTCTGATTCAATCCTTTATATAAATTATTCAGAAATGGACATACTGATATTATAAATTGATATAAAACTTAAGACATAGGGTAGAAAGACTTATTGAACAGCAGTCCGACACATGAATCCTGCAAAAAGTCCTGAAGCTTCAAATTGTCATCCAGTAAGCCACAAATAAACTTCTCCAAAACGCTTTTATTCCGAAAATCTCAATGTTACAGCAAAGTAATAGAATCCACCCTCAATACTCTCTTTGAGGGTTTATTTATACAAAAAATAATTGAAAAAATCTCACACTAACCTAGCCAATAATCTAGGGTGACTAAGGAGTAATTTACAAATAAACAAGAGACAAATGGTCTCGTAGATAGAATAATAAGTAACTGCTGATGTGTTGTTTCCTCATTTTGCTGATGTGCTGGAGGTAAGTGCTGAAATAGGGTTCGGTGCTGTCCCTTGGAGTAATTTCTTTGCTTGTTTGATACTCTTTGTCTTTACGGATACTCTTTAACCTGTTCAACTGATACTCGTTAACCTGTACTCATTTTTATCTTTCACATAATAGTAAAAAGATAAAATTCTCATCCTGAAGATAATTTTCATAGAATTTCCAATAGGTCATTCCACCATTGATCTTCTGGTATCATAGTCCTTTTAAGTTTTCTCAATGTCTCATCGGCCTCTGTGAGTTTGTAAAAAGTGGGCTCATTAGGAAATAAATACTTTATTTCATGTTCAAGATGAAATAAATTCTTCAACCTGTCATAGATATTTCTCCCTGTTGGCAACGTTGTTTCTGTCAAACTGATAGAACTAGTAGTTATATTTTGAGCATGGATATCTATTTTCTTAACATAGGTTTCCAGGTCCGATATCTGGTCCTCTGAGAGCATAGGACTGGGTAACCCACTGTCCAACAAAACTTGAAATTTTTCTCTGAAAGCATTAATATCAGCCAAAATATCCGAACACTTCCTTTCTAAATTCTGCATAAAAGTTCTTTTGATGAAAACTCTTTTTATCATCAAAATAGTGCCGGTCCTGTCTTCAATTCCTAGTACTGCACGCTGTTGCTTTGTTCGGGTGTTAAAAAATTGAATAAGTTGATTGGCCTGCTCAGGTCTACCTCTTAGTTCATCTCTTGTTCTGTTTATTTCTTCCTGAGCTATTTTAATCAAGTCATTTTGTTCAAAAATTGCTTGAATAGAGGGCCAAATACTTTTTATTAACTCAATTATATTTCCCCAAAGAATTTCATTTATTTCCTTCAAAGGCTTTTCTAATGAAAGATCTTTTTCTAAAGCCTTAACTAATCTGTCCAATCTTTTAATTTCCCTGGTATTATCAACAACTGTCTTCTTAGATGTATCATACTTCTGCTCCAAATTTTGTAATTGTAACTTTGTGGTTTGAAGTTCTGTGACTCTTAATTGTAAACTTTCCATTTGTTTTATCAACTCATCAGAACTTAAACCAGAAGTGTTTACCTGCGCTGGCTCTATTTGTTGCTTTGCTGTTGTAGTACCTGTGGTTGTAGTAGCTTTTGTGGTGGATGCCTGCATGATAGCTTCATTTTCCTGTAAAGCTTGTTCCAATTCCTTCTCTGTTTCACTTAGTTGCTCAGTCACCTTTAAGAGCAACTCCATTACCTCTTCTTGTGAATTCCCCTTTAAAACTTCTTGGGTCTGGGGGTGCCTTGAGGCTGGCAATTTCAGCTGCTTTATCAGTGCAGCTATGTCATCATCTTTCTTCTTTATTAGTGCCTCAATGCTTTTAATATCTTTGGGGTTGTGACCCAAGCTGATGATTATGTCTTCCAAAGACTTTATTCTGTTATCTTTGGCCTGAGAAGAGGCCTTTTCAATTTGCAATTGGGCGCTTGTGTTATTTAAAGAATCTTGCAGCGTTAGGGCTGCCATGGCCTTATTAGTAAGAGTGGAATACACCATTTCCCTAGTTTGTTTATGCAGCTCTATCTGGTCCAAAGGATGAATGTCCTTTGCCAGGACCTCAAAATTTGTTCTAATATAATCAGCTGCTGTCATGGGTTTTGGCACCTTTGACTTGAAGTGGCTCATTATCATTTTTCCTTGTGAAATGTCAAATGCTGACATTAACCTTTCCTGATTATGTGGAGCCATTTTCAGATATTGATCATATACTTTCATTCTCAATGGATCATTCTTTGCCTTTATATTAATGAAGGTTCTTTTTATATCCCCTGTATCTGTTTTTGGTGGCCTAAAAGAGGATACTTCAGTACTCAACTGCTTTTGCAAAGCTTTTCCTTTCTGGCCTGTGTTTGTTTCACTAACTGTGCCAGTTAGTTGACTGTCTTCCCTTCCATCATCAAATATTTCATCAATGATTTCCACATCTGGAAGTGGATCTGGTTTATGCTTTTTGGCTTGATGTATTCCTGAGGACTCTTTAGGAGGAGTAGTATCTGGAACCTGCCTTTTCTTTCCTATTTCCATGTTGGATGGAGTTTGTAATTCTGAAACTTCAGGATGTTTTACTTGAATGGGAGAAACTTGTGTTTGATCAGGTGCTCTGGAGGTTTGAGGTTTCTCTGCCATGACTAAAGTTTCAATGACCTGTATCTCAGGTTCCTTTCCTTTACCTTTTGACTCTGCTGCAACTGGTAAACTGCCTTCCTGTAATCTCTGTTGTGGATTTGCTGCTGAAGAAGTGCCAATGTGAGGTACCTGCACTTGACCACAAGATTATAGGTCATATTTCTTCTCAAGATCTTTCATAATTTTATTCATTTTGTCTTCTTCACTTTCTTCCTCAACTAGTGTCCCTTCAACCCATTCATCTTGGTTAGCATATTGTTCTATATCAGGAATCCTGTGGTGAATATATGGGGATGACTTGTTCTTCGTTATTTTTTCACAAATAAAACCAAATGGATCATAAGGAGTCCAACGGAAACTTCTTTGGAACTTGCAATGGCTTTGTAGTATATTTTCTGCTTCTCGCTCGGCCTCCCTAGAGTTGCAGATGAAAGGACCTAATTCACTTTTGATCCTTAGTTGGGCTTTCTTCTTCACACTACAAAAATGGATCACATCTGAATTATTCATTTGCCTAAAATATTCCAAGGCAAAAATTCTCATGGGCACATATCTTGGCAACTTGAATGGATGTAATTCACATCCATAGATTCTGATGACTGAATGGTTTTGATATAAATACCAATCTCCAACTTTATAAGTCCTTGAAAGCTGCAAGGTCTTCTTGATTTCATTACTGAGCCTTGGGGGAGGGATTCCTGTCAACAAGGTAGTTGTAGGATATACAAAAAGATCGATGAACTCAGTATAGGAATAGGGAGAATCATAGGAAGAATGAATTATGGGAGACCAAAATATAACTGACCTAGGGTTTCCCTTGGCATCAAGCTTTTTAACAGGGAAAGGGAACTTCTCTGATTGATAGTAGATAATGAGATGATAAATAACTGAGGAATACTTAAAAACTTTCTCATCATCTAGCCTCATGAACTGATCATGGATCTTATTGGCTATGAAGGAGGCAAAGTCATATTTAACTTCAGGAGGTTGCCCAGGAGTAAAGATAGACAACAAAACCAGGGTTATCTCATCAACATATTCACTGGTATTGAAACCCAAGACAAAAGATATCATATTTAGGATGAGCCTTCCCAACTGATTGAAATAATAAAAACCATAGGGAGGAGGTCCCTTAGGTTGATGTTTAGGCAACATGAAATTCTGGCAAATGGACTCCAATTTTTCTGGGGTCAATTTATTAGACTTTTCAATCAATTCTTCCATAGACAAAGGTGCTAGTTCTTGGTCTGGTTCAAAATGTAGCATTGCATTGATAGCCTGGGGAGTAATGGGGAAAAGAACACTTTGGTCAGGGGATATTACAGCTCTCTGAGTGGGATCATAGTTAGAATGGCAATAGTGGATAATTTCTAGGAAAGTAATGACTGAGGGGATGAGATATCTCGGGAGATTGGATTCCCACAACCCAATGACATCTTGCCCCTTCGAATAATCGTCTCTGCAGCGACAATAACTCAGAAGGGGGCTTTCATCAAAATGCAAGTCTTTAATCTAAAAATCTTTATCTACTAAAGGCAAATATTCTAACTCTCTGTGGGGGGCATTCAATGGAGTCACATTCAGGGCTGCCGGGGCTTCCATTTTGGTTCTTGTGGATTCAAAACGGAAGTTTCTGGGTTTTCTTCACAGGCCGGGCGCGATTTCAATTTTAATGAGGGAAATTGGCACAATTGCAGGTTCAGGGGAACAATTCACAGTTTTAAACCTCAGAGAATGATCTCAGTGATAAGATTTAATCACTAATCCAGTGGAAAACAAAGAAAACAGACTTTCTTTTGAAGTTCGAAGCGCTATAGGATAAATACCTGTTCTTGGAGGAAAGATGGCTTTTAACAGGTATCAGATGGTAGCAGGAGGATGCTTGAACACAGGTCTGGCAGAATTCTGGAGCGAAATCGAATAGAACAGTGAATTCCAATGAAAATTTGAATTTTGCAGCAGAAGGCGCAGTCGCTTTCGAATAACGAAAATGACACAAAAACACGCAAATTTGTTTTATTTCCAAAGTCAAAAAGGGGTTTTTAGTTTTTCGAGGAATGACGTCATTTCAGTACAAGCTGACGTGGGGCAGGGGTTGGGTGGTAAGCGGTTAGTCCCCGCACCTCTTATGGACAAAGGTGGTATTGAGCGCGGGGGGAGCGATTCCATTGGAGTATTGACATGTGGACGGAAGACTAGTCAAATACCACCAAGCCCCCGCGCGTTAATGCTCTGACATTGGATGGCTAGCGGAATGAGTATTAGCCTTAGATTTGTGGAGGGGCGATCCAACGGTTGAAAGGACGGAGAGATAGTGGGGTGGTTATCACGCGGGCCCGGCATAATTAGCGTTTTAATTAATCATCCCGGGTGGCACATGATTGGTGGAGGAAAGGTTATTAATTAGTCCTGATAACTAATTAATCCCATAATTATAATGGAAATAGGGGTCGCGGCGGGGTTTCGTTGGGTGGGATGCCAAGTGGATGGGCCATGGTGGCATGAGGATCTTTCCGAAGTTTTGGTTTTAAAAATAAAACTTCGGGTTTATTCTTTTTGTATTAAACATATATATCATATGTTTAGAGATTTTCTCATATATGTTTTTTTTATTATATGATAAATTAACCGATATAATTAATTTACCATAGGGGCGGGAGTATTATATAACGATATATTTAACCAAAGGGCTTGTATAGTGGGTTTTTATTTGAATGCACGGGGAAATAAATACTTTGGCTAAACTTTATAATAGAGGGGTTTTTGGATATTTATATAAAAGGAGTTATATACTTATGATAGGGCATTTCACTGGGGATTTAGTAAATAGAGTTAAATGTTAATATGACAAAGGGACAAGGGAACTCAAAATACTTTGCACATCTAAGAAAGTGACAATTTCTGAAGTAAATTGCAATATCTCATCTTCAACACTTAAACTTAGAATAGTAAGTTATTTTGAGGGATTTTTTATGGAATTTTGCATGATTTTCCTAAGCAAAATGGGATTTTACTTAGGAAAATATTGAAAGTGAATGATAATGGATAACTTCAAGTACTTAGGTCTTTTTGATCATCAGGCCGAGGGTCTGGTCCCTCCAAAAGTCAAGGAAATGCCTTGAGCCCTTTTGATCTCCAAATACCTTAGCACTTTGGGGAAATTAGTAAAAACTTAGGGAAAAAGTGATGTGGGAAGTTAATGATTTTGACTTTGCTTTCTGTGAATTCTTCAATGCATTTTCTGATTGAGTACTTGTGATGAATTTAAAAGATTAAACATATTCAGCACCATCATTCATCACATAAAACTTTGCAACACCATCTACCTACCCTATCTACTTGACACTACCATTTTCTCTTCTTTATTAGTGTGCATTTAGACTTGCAAACCCTTATCAACATTTTTTCTTTTTACAAGGAAAATCTATCTAATTCTACCCTTATTACATCCAAGGGCTCAGATTAAACTGTTGAGCACCTTTTATTAACTCTACCTATTTACTTATCTGCCAAGATTAAACTGTTTGGTCAGATATTTATTCTCTAATATACAACATGAAATTGAAAAATGAATAAGTCAAGATTAAACAGTTTGACCCTTCATAAATTGTGGCAAAAGTTTGACAAGCTGCACACAATTGCTTATTTACAAAGTGAAATAGTAGTGGCGTTTGGATTTGCACACTTTCCTTGGTCTATTTTTTGTTTGGGGTTCATTTCTTTCACTTTTTTGACCATTTTATTTTTCTTACCCTTTGATTTTTCTTTTAGGGTATACCCTCTTTACATTTTTTTTAAATTTTTTGATTTTTTGGTTTTTCAAGAATATGGAACACCTTTGCTCAAGAAAAAAGGTTTGAACATATTCCATAGTTCAATCCAGACAATCAAGAAAAATGACACCTATTGGTATAGGACACTAACATGATCAATGAAAAGGAATAATTCAGAAAGTTCTTAAGTGCAATCTGTTTTCAATCGTTGTTATTCTTAATGTTTTCTTTTGAGCTAGTTTAAACAGTGAATTCTTAATTGCTCTTGTTTTCTAGTTTATCCATTCTGATTATTTGATAAAGAATTCTTAATTTCTCTTTGTTAATAATCATTCAGGTTCCCTCTTTCGAAAATATTGAAGGATTCTTAATTTACCTTCACCCATTTCGAGTCCATTCCATTCATTTTAGATCTTTAATTGTTCCCTATTTGATTACCTTGCCCTGTGAAACCATCCCTTGTTAAGAAACTACATCCAGTTAAGCCATATTCTTTGACTCCATTAGCCCAATGGAATAAAACTACTCAGTCATACCTCTCTGCTAATGAATTTCATCACCCAAACAAACAAAATCAAAATCCCTGAACTTTCATAACTAGCCTAATATATTTTAAAAACAAAGCTAAATCTTACAGAGAGAGCCCTCTTTGGGTACATATTAGCTAGATTCTGTACCTAAAAGTTGGTTTGTGGTTACCTTGGACCCCTTTCCTCTTCCAACAACTTCAAGGAAAATCTGAGTGATAACATAGTGGTGACTCCACTGGGAGCTGAATAATTTTATTGTTACTATTGTTTACTTTATAAACTACAGATGGAGCCTGAAGTTAGCCAGGTAGCCTTTGAACTGCTTTTGCTCTACAATTGCATAAGTAAATAAATGTTGCTTCAGTCTATCTCCGGTCTAGTTTATGAACTGAACATTTGGTTTCAAACATTTGATCAGTTCCTCTAGTCAAATAAATCTTTAAGAAAATTTAAATCCAAAATCGTAAACCTCTTAAAGAGATTGTAGAAGTTGTATTTTTCATTCCATTTAGACAAAAAACCAAAAAAGAGAATCATCTAGAAACCTAGCTTCAGAAAGGATTTATTACACCAGATCTAATCCTGATCCAAATCCCCCGCCTGTGTTTGAAAATTTGAATCTGATCTCCAGGATTCTTAGGAGACAGGAAAGCCAAGAAAGTTCTGCTAGTTCTCGGCCTCTCTATAGATCAATATCCTATCCTATGAAGTGGATTTACCTTGAGGACGACCTTTTGATGAGCAATTTGAAACCTCTTTATTTGTAAATTTGTCTGAATCTGAATTATCCAATTTGGTTCCAGACCCAGTATTTATTGAATATTTACAATTTTAATTTGCTACTTCACATCTTGATAAAAATTTGCGAAATTCCATACAATTTGAGCTTACCTCTGAAGGAACATTAAATATTTCTGTGATCACTTCAGCCTCTCCAAGTTCATCAACATTTCCTCAAACATCTTAACCTCAAATTACCCCTTCTACTCCTCCACCCACCACTCACAGACCAACCTCACATGTTATTTCATCACTACCTCCTGCAATGGCAAAGAGATATGCTCCTTTAGTATTACCAACTAATCTAGGGGCTATGCCCCAAGACTACCAAAGTAAAATCACTCCTTTCGATGGTTATAGTACCTACACTGCACAACAACATACTAAAAAGATGACCGATTATTTTGAAATTTATGAAATAGATGTTGATGATGTAAGAATGACAATATTTTTCCAAAGTCTTACTGGAGAAGTCAGAACCTGGTTCAGAGCCCTTCCTACAAACAATATTACTGACTTACAAGCTCTTTATAGAAAATTTTTAAACATATGGGAAAATAAGAAAGATCCTCTTCAAATCTTATTAGACTTTGGAAATTTAAAGAGAGGACCTAAAGAGACTGTGCAATATTACTGCACCAGGTTCAATGATGTTTACTATGTTATTCCTCAAAACCTTAGACCTCCTCTAGATTCAGTATTAATTAAATTCCCTGATGGATTTGATTCTGATATGGCGTATCAGCTTAGGGAAAGAGCTCCTCAAACTTTAGAAGATATGAAAAGTATAGTTGTTAGTGTTGAAGCCAACCTGATAAAGAAACGAGCTAGAGCCAGAGCTGAAAGGAGAATTCCTTTAAATGAAGAACCCTCAGATTTTGAAAAGAAACTGGATGCTTTTATTAAAGGGACGGAAAGGCTAGGAGATAGAGTAGAAAAAATTGAAAAGAAATCTCCTTGGGATGGTCAACCAAGCAATACTGGGAGAAATCCAAATTTCAGAAAGAACCAAAACCAAAATACTAGAAAAACTGGTCCTTACCAAAAAATTAGGCCCCCATTCCAGGAAAATTATATTGAAGCCTTAACTTCTGATGAACCAATAGAATATGCTCAAATAAATAACTTGACTGAATGCAAGAATGAACCAATTTTTTTTTGACCCAAGATCATAAAGAAGCTCACATTCTTGAACCTTTCTAAACTCATTCAGGAGAATCATTTGACTTCAAGGAGGGATATGACACATCCATTTACGTCACAAGCAATATAATTTGAGGAGAAGAAGAATTGATGTCTCAGAAACAAGTAAACAGAAAGCTACAAAACAGCCCCTCAAAGGTAAAACCAATACTACCCCTATATATATTCTTTCTAGATCAGACACTAATCCTTCCAACCCAATAATTGAAGACGTATCCGATACTCAATTGAATAATAGACAACTTTCCAATACTCTTCCTCCTAAACGAAATGTAGAGGAACCTCCAGAAGTTGATTCGAAAACAACTTCAGCCCACAACCCCAATCCTGAGAAGGAGAAAAATACCGAAAACACAGAAGAAAAAGAGAATCCAACTTTCCGAAATACAAGAAATCAGACTGAAAAACCTTTTAATCTGGAGGCTGAAGTAGGCAAAGTAAAAATAGTTGTTCCATTCTTTGAATTAGCTAAACATGATGTCTACCGAAGCCAAATCAATAGATCACTTAAGATCACTAAAAGTGATGACTCAATAAACGTTTTTGATGATCAGCCCAGATTACTCTTTGGCCCTGAAGCAAATGGAAAACCAGGAAGTGGAGGAACTCCTCCATTCTATGTGAGTTTAAATATACATGATAAAATACTTCATAATGCCATGCTTGATTCCAGGGCATCTCACAATCTAATGCCCAAGTCTGTAATGGAAAAATTGAACCTAGATATCACCAGACCTTACAAAGATCTCTTTTCTTTTGATTCAAGTCAGGTGAGATTTTTAGGATTAATCAAATACTTTCATGTTTCACTGGTTCAATACCCTGCAAAAACAATTTTAATGGACATAGTAGTAGCAGATATTCCTCAAAAATATGGTATGTTATTATCTAGATCTTAGGGTGCAAAACTTCAAGGATCTCTTCAATTGGACATGTCATATGCTACTATTTTAGTGTTTGGTCAACCTAAGAGACTATACAGAGAAACTTTAATGAAATATGTAGTCAGTAGTTAGGAGAAACCTGAAAATTTCCCCATCTACTCAGTACACTCTGATATGGACTCATTCATTCTTTACAACGCTGAAATTGATCCTCATACTGAATTAGAAGTTCCAGCAGCAGAACCAAAACAAACTACAAATGGAAAATCTAGTGTTCAAATCCAAGAAATATCTGAGGACAATGAAACATTAGATACCCAAGAAAAACAACAAGAAAGTAAGAAACCAGATCTCACTGTTAAGAAAGTTCCTGAAACTCCCGATACCAATTACGAACATGAAATTCTTTGGCATTTACAATTTTATGGTTTCGTTAATAAATTAGTAGAATGAGCTGGATTTTGGGTGCATAATATTGAAAATTATCATGCTGAAGTCCATGCCTACAAATTAAATTTTAGGTGCACCAATAATATGGAAGAATATGAAGATCTTTTGCTAGGTCTTAAACTGGTCAAAAGATTAGGAGAAATTAGAGTATCTGTCATAGGGGATTCTTATTTAATCATTCAACAGATCAAACGACACTTTCTAACAAACGATCCCAGACTGAGAGAATATAGAGGAACAGTTGTAGAGATTCTCAATACTTTTCAACAAACTCAACTTGCGAAAATCCCAAGAAAACAGAATTTTCATGCCCATAGCTTAGCAATGTTTTCCAACACTTGTAAATTACCATTCGAACCTAATCATCAGTTCACAGCTGAGATTAGACATAGACCAGCCATACTAGACAATTTTAAGAACTAGCAAGTGTTTGCAAGCAATGAGAAAATTAACAATTTCCTGACTTTAGAGAATGAATTTTCTAACAGTAACATAGATGAAGATACAGTCATTTAATCTGATCAAACAAATGAACAAGAAACAGAAATTTCAGAATAAAGTGCAATTCAAATTCTTCATCCAACAAAGTTCACCAAAAAAGAAATGCAGGACCTCAAACAAATGGAGGTTGATGAGATTATAGAAGAAGAATCTGAGATCATTAATTTAAAAGATAATCATTTTCCTAAGGGATTAACTCCTCTAGAAGATCTTTTCGATTCTAATGATATTCCAAAGAAACCCAAAATGGAACCATTGAAAGCTAATATTGAGGAATATAATTTGGGAACTGAAGAAAATCCTAAAATGATAAATTTATCTAAATATTTGTCTCCTGATCAAAAACTAAAATATGTTGAACTAATAAGAGAATTCCAGGATGTCTTTGCTTGGAGTTATGAAGACTTGAAATCATATGATACCTCTATAATTCAACATACAATACCTCTGAAAGAAGATAAGAAACGATTTAAACAGAAACTCAGAAGAATCAACCCTATACTGCTACCTTTAATTGAAAAAGAAATCAAATGAATGTATAAAGCAGGAATAATTTCTCCTATTAGATTTTTAGAGTGGGTGTCTAATTTAGTCCCTACTAGGAAGAAATCTGGAGAGATCGGATTATGTGTTGATTTAAGAAATGTAAATAAGGTTTCTTTGAAGGATAATTACCCTTTGCCCAAAATGGATCACATTTTACAAAGGGTAGTAGGTGCTTCTAGGATTTCTCTTCTAGATGGGTTCTCAGGATACAACTAGATTCTGGTTCATCCTGATGAACAGGAAAAAAAAAATTTTACAACACCATGGGCACATTCAAGTACGTTGAAATGCCATTTGGACTTAAAAATGCAGGAGCAACCTTCCAAAGAGCAATTGAAATCGCATTTGCAAAATAAATTCATGATTTTCTTGTCATATATCTGGATTATTTAACTATTTTCTCTAAATCAGATCAACAACATTTGGACCATCTCAGACATATATTCATAAAATGCAGAAAATATGGTATCTCTTTGAATCCAAAAAATTCCTTATTTGGTCTTGAAAAAGGTAAAATTTTGGGCCATGTCATCTTCAAAGATGGTATTAGAATTGATCCTGCTCGAATAGAAGCTATACCGTAGATCCCTCATCCCAGAAATGTCAAATAACTTCAAACTTTCCTAGGAAAAATCAATTTTTTGAGAAGATTCATATCTAGTTTAGCTGAACTAATTAGATTACTTAATAACATGTTAAGAAAGGATTCAAGTATTAAATGGACAGTAGAAGCCAAACAAGCATTTGAAGAAATTAAAATGGCTTTGACTAGAACACCAGTTCTTACCAGTCCACAATTTGATAGAGACTTCATAATATTTTCATTTGCATCAGAACTCACTGTAGCAGTTGTTTTATTACAAAAGGATGATCAAGGATGTGAAAAACCTATAGCCTTTTTTAGTAAAGCACTAAGGGATGCATCTTTAAAATACAACATCATGGAAAAACAAGCTTTTGCACTTGTAAAATCCATTAAAGATTTTAGAATCTACATATTGTAAGCACATGTGATAGCCTATGTACCAAATGTTATTTTCAAAGACATCTTAACTCAAGATGGAATTGAGGGCAAAAGAGGTAAATGGATTGCTACCATATTAGAGTATGATATTGAAATAAAACCTACAAATATTATAAAGGGACAGGGATTGGCTCAACTCATGACAGAAACAAATTGTCGAGCCCTAGATATTAATGAACTGGATGATGAACAGGAGATGGCGACTCCACAAATCAGCCAGGCCTTCTTAGATTCACCTTGGTATGCTGATATAATTTATGTACTGTTAAACCTGCAAGCTCCTCTAGGGTTATCCAGAACAAAGAAAAGGTTTTTAAAGATGACATCTTCAAAGTTTTGTATTTTAGATAATGTTCTTTTTTGGAAAAATCATGAAGGAATTCTATTGAATTGTTTATTAAAAGACGAAGCTGACAAGGCTCTCCATGAATTTCATGTAGGAGACTATGGTGGACACCTTTATTGGAAATCAACCGCAAACAAGATCCTAAGGGCAGGATTTTATTGGCCAACCTTGTTTTCTGATGTAAAGAAATTTGTCACTGCTTGCCATAAATGTCAAATCTTTGAAGGCAAAAGAAAACTATTACCCTTACCCCTGAAACCAATTTCCACTGAAAAACCATTCCAACAACTAAAAAACCATTCCAACAATGGGACCTGGATTTCATTGGAGAAATCCACCCTCCTTATTTTGGCCAACACAAATGGATCCTCACTGCTACAAATTATTTCACCAAATGGATAGAAGCAATTCCTTCCAGACAAGCCGATGACATTGTGATTATAGGATTCCTAGAAACCAATATATTATTAAGATTTGGTTGTCCTGAGAAAATTATAATTGATAATGTTGTTGCCTTCAAATATAAGAAGATGATAAGTTTCTGTAACAAATATCATATCACCATAAGCCATTCCATAGCCTATCACCCTCAAGGTAATGGACTAGACGAGTCTTCCAACAAGAGTCTCATCAATATTATTAAAAAATTATTGGAGGAAAACAAGAAAAATTGGCACAAGAAACTTACAAATGCACTATGGGAAAACAGACTCACCACCAAAAAATTTATTGGAACCAGTCCTTATGAATTATTCTATGGCATTGAGGCTGTATTTCCTTCATCTTTAGGAGTTCCTGTAATGAAATTACTTCAAGAAGCTCAGGCTGAACCTAATGATATTCAAAGGAGAATAAACCAGACTATCAATTTGCAGCAGACCAGAGAGGAAGTATATTAGAGATCCCAAGTATTGCAGGAGAAACTAAAGAAGATATTTGATAAAAGGACCAAGGCAGAAGATTTCCAAATTGGAAACAAAGTTTTAAGATGGGATTCCAGAAGAGAGGATAAGGGAAAATATGGGAAGTTTGATTTCCTATGGAAAGGACCTTATATTATCCTTGCTTTACAAGGAAACAATACATATTTTCTGAAAAACTTGGATGGTACAGAAAATGAAGATGGGCTAGTTAATGGTCGAATGTTGAAAAATTACTTTGATCCTATTTATTAGGATATCCTGATTTTAACATGTACATATTATATCCTTTGTAATGTCACAGATTTGAGTGGATAGTAACTTGTTGGAGTTGAAGCCCGAAAAGAAGGCCCTAAGATTCAAAAGTATTACTGTCATACATACAATAAAGCAACAAGCAGAAGAAGATTCCATAGTTCAGTCGAAATCATTTTGACCTGCTGTTCTTGACTTTTCACCAGGAAAAGCCATCCCCAAGTGGAGCCAGTGTTAGAATCCTATACCAATAGGTGTCATATATCATGATTGACTTGATGGGCTATGTAATATGTTCATACCTTTCCTTGTTGCAAATATTTTCCATATTGTCAAAAAAATCAAAAAATTTAAAAAATGTAAAGAGGGTATACCCTAAAAGAAAAATCAAAGGGTAAAAAAATAAAAATGGCCAAAAAATGAAAGAAAATGAACCCCGCCAAAAGAAAGGCCAAGAAGGTGTGCAGGTCTAAGTGCCACTACTTTTTACTCTTATATAAATAAACAAATTGTGTGCAACTTGTATCTTAGGCCACAATTTATGAACAATAAAACAGTTTAAGCTTGGCTAGTTCATCTTTCAATTTTATGTTTTAGATAGAGAATAAAATCTGACAAAACTGTTTAATCTTGACAGATAAGTAGGTAGGTAGAGTAAATAAAAGGAGCTCAATAGCTTAACCTGAGCCCTTGGATGTAATAAGGTTAGAATTAGATAGATTTCTACATGTAAAAGAAAAAATGGTGGGGTAAAGTAGGTAGGGTAGGTATATGTTGTTGTAGAATTACATGTGATGGATGATGACTCTAGATGTGTTAAATATTTACTTTCATCACAAGTGCAAAGGCAAACACTACACTGGAAGAATTTCAAGCAAAAAAAAGTCAAATTATTAACTTCCTTTCTCATTTTTCCCTAAAAATTTCACTAATTTCCCCTAAATACTAAGGCATTTGAAAATTAGAGGGGCTCAAGGCATTTCCTTGACTTTTGGAGGGACCGGACCCTCGGCCCAATAATTGGAAAAGCCTAAGTACTTAAAATCATTCATAAATCACTCATTCACTTCCACAAGACAATATTTTCCTAAGTAAAATCCTATTTTACTTAGGGAAATTTCACAATATTTCATAAAAACCCTTTTCATTCAAGCATAAGTTAATTACATGAACCTAATGTTTTTATACTTAGTGCTTTTATATTAATTTCTAACTTTATTATTTAATTCCCTATATGACTCAACCCTTTCCCATATTATTTCAATTATTAAAATTCCCAATTATTATTATCCCGCCCCTTTGGTTGAAAAATAACCATATAAATCTGATTAATTTTGATTAATTAGTTGAATTGCCAACTGATTAAAAGCCCAACACCCTGCCGTATAAAAAAGGTATTAATTAACCTTCATTGTTAATTAACAACCTATTCCACCAATCAAATCACCCCCGACGTAATTTAAATTATGTTTGATTGTATTGGGCCCGCTCTTTATCTTTCCGTCATCTCCCTTTCCCGACGACCATTCGATCAACCAGTCTACGATCTACGGTTGTCAACCATATCGTTGTGCGTCCCCATCCGAACAATAATGCGCAATGGCCAAGCGGTTTTCTGAACAGTGCCATGCCACGTGTCGTGTAGTGTATGGAATCGCTCGCCCTCTGCTGAAAACCACATGTCCCCAAAAGTAGTGCGATGTATACTGCTTACCGCCTTTATGCCTATGACAAAACCACTTTACTTGCTTGCGTCATCCGCTTAAAAATATAATCCCGCCCGATTTTGACTTTTCAATTAAAAAACACCAACGCGCGTCATTTTCACTACTTTGTATAGCGACCAGTGTCCCATGCAAAAACTTCAAAAACCAACTGTGAAGACTGTCGATCGCCACCTTGACTGAGGAAAGTTGCAAACGAACAATCCAGAAACCATCCGCTGTTACCCACACCTGTTTTTGTCGCTGTATATTTTCCAAAAAACAGGTATTTACCCAATTTCCCGCTGAACTCTGCAAATCTTGGTTTTTGTTCTATTCCATAGGAAAAAACAAAAACAGAGAACAAGTTGGTCTTTATTTCATTCCTCAATTCCTAGAATTGCAATTGTATTCCTAAACCTGTGACGCTGCCTTTTTTTCCACCAAAACCCGAATTCCTTTCTGAATCCACAAGAACCAGAAATGGAAATTCCTGTGGCTTTGAATGTCACACCCTTGAATGCCCCTCACAGAGATTTAGACTATCTGCCCTTAGCAGATAGGGATTTCCAGATTAAAGACCTCGTCCTTAGTGAAATTCCTCTCAGAATTTTTTTCCAATGCAGAGATAGTTACTTAAACGACTCTGAAATTTTTGGACTATGGGAATCCAATATTCCAATGTATCTTTTACCCTCAGTCCACATTTTTCCCGAAATAATTCACTACTGCCATGCCAATTATGATCCCAATCAACGAGCAGTCATGTCCCTGAGTCAAACTGTCATTTTCCCAATAACTGCTCGGTCTATAAATGAAATGTTGCAGTTTCAGCCTGGTCAAGCCCTGGCTCCCCTTTTCATGGGAGATTTACTTCAAAAATCGACCAATTTATCTCAAGAAGAGCTGAATCGTCTCTGCCAAACTTTCATGTTGCCGGAACATCAACCCAAAGGCCCACCTCCTTATGGATATACTTTTTTCACATATATGGGCAGACTCATTTTGAATATGATATCCTCTGTAATGGGTTTCAATACTAGCAAATATGTTGATCAGTTAACCCTAGTATTGTTGTCCATTTTTACCCCTGGACAACCCCCTGCTGTCAAATATGATTTTTCTTTCTATATTGCTAATAAAATTCATGACCAGTTCATGAGATTAGAAGATGAGATATTTTTTAAATATTCCATTGTTATATACCATCTTATGCTTTATTATCAATCAGAGAGTTTCCCTTTCCATGTCATGAAACTTGATGCCAAAGGAAATCCTAGGTCTGTCATTTTTTGGTCTGCAATCTTCCATAATTCCTCTGATTCTCCTTATTCTTACAATGAGTTAATTGACCTATTTTTGCACCCTGCAACAAGTTTGTTAACAGGAATATCTCCTCCTAGGGTCAATAATGACATTAAGAAAATTATCCAACTATCCAAGAAATACAAGATAGGTGATTGGTACCTATATAGGAATCATATAGAAATTAGAATATATGGCAGTGAGCTATGTCCTTTCAAGCTACCAAAGTATGTTCCAATGAGGCTCTTTGCCTTGGAATATTTCAGACAGATGATAAATTTAGACATAGTCCATTTTTGTAATGCAAAGAAGAAAGCTCAGCTCAGAATCAAGAGTCAATTAGGTCCTTTTGTCCGCAATTCTAGGGATGCAGAAAAAGAAGCTGAAAGAATCCTAGAAGATTATATCAAATTGCAAAAAAATTTCCACTGGGTACCTTATGACCCAAACAACTTTATTTGTGATAGGATAATGAAAAACAAATTGTCACCATACCTTCACCATAGAATTCTAGAAATTGAAAAATTTTCAAATATGGATGAATGGATGGAAGGGACCTTAATAGAACAAGATAGTGAACAGGTCAGTGTTGAAAATGTTATGAAAGATCTTGAGAAAATACTTGACATGGATTCTTTTGGATAGGTGCAAAGAATAGGAATTGGTCCTTCTTCTGTTGGAACTTCTCAACACAATTTGCAGGAAATCAGTGCACTGGCCACAGTAGCATCTAAAGGGAAGGAAAAGGAGGCTGATACACAAGTCACAGAGAAATTAAAAATGACAGAGCAGCCTGAAACTTCCAAGGAATAGGCCCAAATACATATTTCTCCCACTCAGATTAATGTGGCGGAAGTTTCAATTTTGCAAACTCCTCTCAATGAAGAAAAAGGTAAGAAGAGAGATGCAGAAACAACCACTCCTATCAGTGGATCTTCAGAACAACCTGGTGTCAAAAGGAAAAAATTAAATCCTCTTTCAGAAGTAGAATTTGTTCAAGAAACCACTGATAATTAGAGGAGAGAAGAATTAGATAGTCAAAAAACATGCACAATCAGTGGAACATCCACTAATTCACAGAGAAAAGAGCTACAAAGACAGTAAAGTGCAGAAGTATCTTCTTTCAAACCACCAGTGAAGGATGTCTGGGATATTAAGAAAAAATTTATAAATATAAAGGCCAGAAATGATCCATTAAGACTTCAAATATATAATCAATATTTGAAAATGGCTCCTAAAAATCAACAAAGATTGATGTCAGCCTATGACATCCAGCAAGGTAAAATGGTCATGAGTCATTTCAAGCCCAAAGTGCAGTAGCCTCAAACAGCTGTAGATTATGTTAGAACCAATTTTGAAGTCATGGAAAAGGATATTAATCCTTTGGATCAGATTGAACTGCACAAACAAACAGGAGAAATGATTTATTCAACTTTGACTGATAAATCAATGATGACCCAAAGATTACATGATTCCTTGAATAATACTACTGCTCAATTGCATATTGAGAAAGCCTCTTCCCAGGCTAAGGACAACAGAATAAAGAATTTAGAAGAAATAATTATTATATTGGGTCATAATCCCAAAGATGTCAAAGGTATAGAAGCCTTGATTAAGAAGAAAGATGCTCTGATATGCAGGAAGAAGTCAATGCCTTTACAAAGAGATTCAATATTTTGCAGAGTAAAGGATTGCCAAGTCCTTTAATTTCAGAGGATAAACTTATGAGCCTGGAAAACTATGTTGAGAAATTGAATAAATATGCTGACAACTAGGCCAGTTCATCAGTGACAAAATCATTTCCTACAGGAAAGATTCTTCATGACAATCTGGAAAATTTGTTTTATCTCGAACATGAGGTAAAACACTTATTCCCAATTCAACCTACTTTCTTCAAATATACAGAGACTGATGAAACTCTGAGGAAGCTTCAAAGAACAAGAATACCAGAAATACAATGGTGGGAAGAAATGTTAGACTTTTTGTAAATATTATCCATGCATGAATTTTGATTATTTACTATAGTAAGACATGATAAAAGGATAAACAAAGATCAAACAGAAGTCAAAGTGTATCAGTACAGATAAAGAGTATCAGTAAAACAGAGTAGCCAACACAATATTACTAAAGAGGATAGCAGCAAGCCCAATCATAGGGCCTGCCTCCAGCACATTCTCAAAAGAAGGAAACAACACAACATCGGTTATCCTTTCTCTTATCTACGAGACCATCTGTCTCTATTTTCTTGTAATATATCCATGAGTCATCCTAGATTATATCTCATTGTTTTAGGAGATATTTTTTAAAATTCTTTGTATAAATACTCCCTCAATTGGAGTATTGAGGGGTGGATTCTTAGACTTTGCTGTAACACTGATTATTTTTGAATAAAGTGTTGTTGGATAAATTTCGTATGGCTAGCTGGATAAAGAATTGACGCAAAAGACTTTTCACATGATTCTTGAGTCAGACAACGGATCAATAAGTCATCTATCTCTTATGTTTTAGAATTTTATATTTGTTTATTATACCATCTTTGTTTCATATCTGAATGATAAACAAAAAGGAATAATTTAGAAAGTACTTAAGTGCAATCTGTTTTCAATCGTTGTTATTCTTAATGTTTTCTTCTGAACTAATTTAAACAGTGAATTCTTAATTGCTCTTGTTTTCTAGTTTATCCATTCTGATTATTTGATAAATAATTTGTAATTTCTCTTTGTTAATAATCATTCAGGTTCCCTCTTTCGAAAATATTGAAGGATTCTTAATTTCCCTTCACCCATTTCGAGTCCATTCCATTCATTTTAGATCCTTAATTGTTCCCTATTTTATTACCTTGCCCTGTGAAACCATCCCTTTTTAAGAAACTTCATCCAGTTAAGCCATATTCTTTGACTCCATTAGCCCAATGGACTAAAACTACTCAGTCATACCTCTCTGCTAATGAATTTCATCACCCAAACAAACAAAATCAAAATCCCTGAACTTTCATAACTAGCCTAATATCGTTTAAAAACAAAGCTAAATCTTACAGAGAGAGCCCTCTTTGGGTACAGATTGACTAGATTCTGTACCTAAAAGTTGGTTTGTGGTTACCTCGGACCCATTTCCTCTTCCAACAACTTCAAGGAAAATCTGAGTGATAACAGGATAAAGGAGGTGGCAAAGAAGTAAGGTGAAAACAAATAAGCGAAGGTCTCCATTGGTGGGGAAAACACCACAAAGAATTTTATGAATTATTGTGGACAGGCTGGGGTGAAAATAAAAAAGGGGATAGTAATTAAGGAAAGTGTTTAATGCCCTAACCTGGTATTCGATGTCAATTTGAACTTTGAAAGTGTGATGGCAGTGGCTGAGTCTATTCTCATGGGAAGGGCGCACGGTGTTAGTAATTAGTATTTTTCACTATCTTTAAATGACTATAGGATGGTTCTATATTTATGAAAATAATATTCCTTGAATATCTTGAGTTTTAGAAATCTCACTACCTTCATTATCCTTATAAAACTATTATTAGTGTCCTGTGATTTAGCAGATTGGTAGACCAAATGCACAGGGTAACATAAGACCAGTATTTGGAGTCCTAGGACCTAGCCTTCTTGGACTCAGAGAGGGCCCTCTCTATTGTATGAAAAGGATGTGAAATTTTTTCTTCTAGGGTTTTATTTTAGGCTAGTTGTTAAGTGTAGGGTTTGTTTTTTGTTTTGGTTGGGTAAGATGATCAAGTAGAAATAGGTGGAATGAGAGGTCCTCAAATAATTAGGCTATGGAGTCAATGAAAATCATGGATATCTCAACAATGAAACAGGATGCATAACAGGGCAAATCTAGCATGGTCAAATGGATCTTTAAAAGATGTGTGAAGTGGAATGAACAATAATTTGGTGAACAAAGTAGGTGTGTAAGGGCAATGAAGAATCCTTAAACAAATACCTTTTAAACAAGATGTTATCAAACAATGATAAACATAAGGACATAATCATAAGACATGGCAAAATAATAGCTTTCTAATTATACTTAAGAAAACAAGCATTCAATATGAAAAATTCAATGAACCATAGAAAGCAAGAAACTAATCTAACTTTTAGTGATTTCACCTTCAAGATTTAGAAAACATTCAAGATAACAAATACATTTAATCAATGAAGAGGGAACGCCTAAAAATCGATGATCGAGCTACAAAGAAATTTAGGGCAACTTCTCAAACATGGACAAAGGGCGTGATCAAAGCATGGCCTCTTTGGCTAAAACCTAACAGGTAATACTTCAAAGAGAAATTCCAAAACAAAGTTTAAATAGCATCAAATAGGCAGGGTTAACCATAAAACATATTTGAAACTATTGTATTCTTATGTTCTACTACAGCATAGAAGTATGGAAACATAATGAAAACATGAGACAACAATAACATAAGAGAAAAACACTTCACCAATAACCAAGCTTAGGGATCCTGCAAGTTATCCTCCTTCATTATTCATCAAAACAAGGCATTCAGAAACTCCACAAAACCAATTTCTTCTTTAAACTCAAGAAAACCATGTATTGATATCAAAACTCATCAAATTCCAACATTTACAATGAAACCCTCATGCTCTATTTATCTAGGAAAGGAGGGAAAAAACCCTAGATAGGGTTAGGAAAATGTCAAAATCACTCATAAATGTCATAAATGCCCAAGAGACCATGCAAGGCCCAAGGCACAAAATATCCCATGAAATAAATGCCAAAACAACTTCTAGCACCTAATTCTAGAGTGATTTGCCTCAAAAAACACTAAAATATGATTTTGCAATAAATGAGTTTGTTTTGTTGACTTTTGGCCAAAAACAAACAGTGTTTTCCATAAGTGTAGCGCCACCTTAGGCAGAAAATAGGTCCTGTTGCAGCCTAGTTTTGGTGACCTTCCCAATGTCATATTTTTCTCCGTGATGGCCCGTTGGAAATATTGATGAGTATGATTTCCAAATATATCTCTTTTTTTCTAATTGCGCTTCATTAACCTATCCAAAAGTAAAATTTCCCAAAAGTTCTCTAAGCGTAGTGCCAACACAGGCAGAAAATAGGTCCACTTCCATCCAAGTTTTGGTGACCTTCTCGATGTCGGACTTTTCTCTGTGATGGCCCGTTGGAAAGCCTACAGAGTATTATTTCCCAATATACCTTTTTTTTCCTGATTGAGCACATGTAACCTATTCAAAAATTAAAATTCCCAGAACTTCTCTGAGCGCAACGCCAGGCCTAAAAAGGAGGCAGAAAGGTGAAAAATGAGGTGTTGTTTGACCTTTTGATGGGTAAAAAATGATCCAAATGCTCTGAAATTTGGTGCGAACATGTAATAGGCATGATAAATCCAAAAATGTAAAGTTTTCCCTGTGAGAGTGCCCGAGGGAAAAGCGTAGCACCGGTGGCACTGCACTTAAAGGCCTCAAAATTTGCAAAAAAACCAAAAATTGTCAAAATTATCCCAAAATTGGTGGACACCTTCCTCATGGGGTTTGAGAAGCCTGTAGAAAATCTTGTGCCAAGATTCAAAGGTTATATTGGCCTTTTTCCTCTTTGAGTGTTTGGATTTTGGTTTGGGCCTTTTTGAGTTTTAGCCCTTGCAACTTGGTTTCTCCAGCATTCTCTTTGATCTTTTGTTTGCCTTTATCTAGCTTCTTCACAAAAAAATGAAGGCATGGTCCCTTTCCTTTTTAGAGGTAGTAAACACAATCCTAGGACCTATTTGATATGCTAATGAAAAAGGTGTGATTGTGGCCTTGTTGGTGTCTTTATCATGGCTGTGATCCTGGCTGATGTCATCAGGCTCCTCATTTTCATAATTAGTACCATCAGTAATCATATTCTTTGCTTCATCATTGTAATTTTTTTCCTCAACCTCATCACCACTCTCATCCTCTTCACTGATATCTACACCTTCACTTTGTTCCTCATTGTAGCTGCTTGTTTCATCACTGTTGTGACCTTCTTTATAGCTTGCCAGCCTCTTGATTTTCTTTACTGTCATCATCCTCCCCTGTTTCCATGTTGCCTGCTTCTTGTTGGCTCAACTCATCATCACCCTCATCTTCACTTTGGTTTGATTCCTTGTTACTCTCACCCTCATTGCCACTTTCTTGTTCACTGCCACTTCCTTCTTCATCTGATATGGTGACTAGTTCTCCCCTTAGACAACCCTAGGCATGCTTATAAAAATTGGTAGGAGGAGTGAAATGGAATAATGGTGAAAGGAAAACTTTGCAAGTGAGTGAGATGGAGGTGTAGGTGTATGAATGATCTCCTTGAGCTAGAAAGAGGGCTTATCTTGAATTGAATTGTGATTACCCTGGTGCACACCCCTCTTCAAATGACAATTACTTGCTTAGACGTTAAAAAATAGAGGTATAATTTCTATGAAGGCCTGGATATGGTTTTATAATTATTTTAACCACTAAATCATCAAAAACACTTGAGGAGGAGGGGAAAAGGCCACCTGTCAATTTTAGCTTACTTGCAGGGTCTTGAAAACAGTTTGGAGATGTTTTCCCTTGAGTTTTGGCACCTTTCTTGCAGTTTGGAGGGTCTTTGGCATGAGCGCAACACCCTGGACGTGTTTAGGTCTTGTTGGGCCACTGCTGGCATAAGTGCAGAACCCTAAATGCATTCGGGTATTGTTGGGTCACTTCTGCCCTAAGCGCAGCGCCCTGAACGCGTTCAGGTCTTCTTGGGTCACTGTTGCCCTAAGTGCAACACCAATTTGCAGAGGGCATTTGGAGGCCTTCTCTATGTCAGAATTGGGCCCGTGATATCGTGTTGGAAATATTAACCTTTCTACTTTCCAAAAATACCATTGTTTCCCTTATTGGAGTTGATTTTCCTTGTAAAAAGCTGATTTTCCCATGACTGGTCAAAACGTGTTGAGTGATGGTGCAGAGATGTAGAGTGCTAGTGTAGGAAACTTTTGTAGGCCTTCCATAACTCCAAATTGAGCTTAAGATAGCTCATTGGAAATATCAGCTAGTTTAGTTATCATTTGACTCATAAATAAAGTCATTTGGACACTCCATCTATGAGAAAATCTGATTTTTCCAAGGTCACTCCAGAAGTGCAGAAATACTCATGTGACACCTGTATTTTTGACATTGCTCCCGAACCATGATACCTGTGTACAAAATGAAGGAGGTTTTTCTTCTTGGACCTATTATGGACAAAAAACACACTCAATTTTTTCAAATTCATCTTTGTTTGGTCCGAAACATAGTTTGAAGCAAAACTGGCCCTATGAGTGACACATGGCTTGACTCTTGGAATGAATTCCTGGAAAATGATGGAGGCATGATTTTTATGAGTTGGTATGGCTTTATGCTTGCTGATATGACCTATCATTTGGATCCTTTTCTCCTATGCCTATTTTCCATTGCAAACCCTAGCTTAGTTGGAAGAGTAAATTAGGGTATGGTGTAGGAAAAAGAGGGGATTTTAGAACTGCCTTGTAGAGGGAGGGGAATGAAGGAGTTAAGGTTTGTCTAAATTCTTTGGGAAATTTTGTGGGATAGGGATAGATGTTAGAGAGTAGTGGAAAGTTTAATTTCAAGAATTGAGTGAGGGGAAAGGATCCAAAAGGGAAAAACACAGGCCTAGTCTCGAAAAGTGTCAAATTGTAGCAAGAAGCTAGATTTTGTAGAAAAATGATGAGCTTGAGGGATAGGAGTGATGGGAAGTGTTTATGAAGGTATATTAAGGATAGGAGGAGGTTTTAAAGCATCAAGATACAAGCCTTGTTTATTTTTTAACCATGGAGGTCATGAAACCAAGAAAATGCCCTCAAAACCCTAGATGGACAATGGAGTCATACGCAAGGGACAAACAGAGTAATGAGATTATGGGTAGGAAAAAGGACGAAAATGAGAGGTACAAGCCATTTGGATTCTGTAGGAGTTACAAGGTGATATTGGAATGGAAAAATAGTAGGATAGTGAAAACAAATTCTCTAAGGATAATGAAGGCAGTGAGATTTCTAAAACTCACAATGATCATGGAATTTTGTTTTTAGAAATCTAGAACCAATATTTAGTCATCTATGGATAGTGAAAATTATTGATGATTAAAAATGGCTCCACTTTGGGAGGGCAGCTCCTTTTCAAGAGGTGTCTAGGACCTCAAAGCTCAAATATATGAGTTTTGAAGACCAGTGCCTTACTTTCACTCTGCAAATCTCTCTTCCTTCAGTTGCTGATGTTCTCTTGAAGCTATGATCTTAAAATCTGAAAGACATGATTGCTTCAACCTCATTTCTACCTACCCATTCTACTTTTCCTAGCATTTTTTCTTCCTTGGGTGCACTTGGACTAGAAAAACCTTGACATTATTTTCTTTTGAAAGAAAAAACAAACTATCTACTTGTACCCTTATCACTTCCAAGAGTTCAGATTATGCTAGTGAACTATTTTATTCTCTACCTAGACTATTTGACTGTCAAGATTAAGCTGTTTGACAGATTTCATTCTCTAAGCTATTGCCATGAAATTGAAAACATGGTTTAAATCAGGGTTAGGAAATCTGATTTACCATGGGTTGTGGCATTAGGAAAAGCTGCACACAAACATTATTTTTGTACAAAAAAAACTAGAAATATGAGGGTTGTGATCTATCATTTGTTAAGCCTCCCATCTTTCTCTTCTTTGGTTTAGATTTGAGCATGTGGAACCAAAAATATTTCCTTCCTAATCTATTACTATTGACAAGTCAAGTTTAGATGTTTTGACAAGCTCTCTTTCACTAACCTATCAACACAAATTCAAAAAATGTTTAACCATGATTAGGCTAGATGACTGAACAAGAGTCTATTTTTAACAAGTAGTGGCATTTAGGCTTGCACACTTTCAGTACTACTATTTTTTGGGTATGGGGTTGTACCTCTTCTTTAAATCTTCCCTCTTTTTTCATCTTTTCTCTATTTTTGTGTTTTTGTTTTTCAAAACAATCTAAAACTAAAAGATGCTCAAAGGCTAAGCTTATTTGCACCTATCTATCCTAATATAACTTCAAATATGATGTATATTCATTAGGTGAACTATTTTTTCCATTATAGCCAATCAAGTAAGTGACTAGATGATTGCTTTTTGTTCCACCTCTTAGGTATGTTGGTAGGCCACTCCCACTTTTTCTTCTTCTAAACAATAGCGCCCCAAATTTTCTTTAAGCTCTGCCACAAACTATTCCTAGCATGTTATACTCCCTCTTTAAAGGTCTCTAAGGAAACATCAAAGGGGTCTTCGAATAATAAATGGCCTAGAGGATTTGAGAAATAGACCTCATTTAGGATTACTCCCTCCTTTACTTGACTAACCTTGGGATCCTTTTGAGAAATAATTTCTTCTCCCTCTTTATGATTATCTGATTTGGTAGCTTCAAAATGCAATGTTATGATGCCTTCAAGAAATCCTGGTATGCCCTAATTGAGTGAGTTGATTTCTATTTGTGAGCCATTATCTTGATGAGTAGGAGCATTCTCTAGCACTAGGTCTTCTTGAGAAGGTAGTCTAGCATCAACATCAATCTATTCTATAGTTTCTGTATGATAAAATTCATCAATAGATAGGTCAACAATAGAACACATAGATATACCTTCTTTACATAAAAATTTGGATGTTGGTTGTACGCTTAGGATCTAATTCCTTTCTTCTTTAGTTAAAAGGGGAGGTGTATTTCTCTTTCTCTGGATAGAACTATGATGATTCTCTTCCTTTTGTGACTTCTCATAAGGATGAATGTCTTCTTGAGGAGGTATTACAGCCTCAACAATAATCTGTTCCTTTATTTATTTATGAGAAATTTATTTAGTAGGTAAGGAAGTAGTGGAACAAATAGGAATATTTTCTTTATATAAAGGTTTAGAGGCTAGTTTTACTCTTAACATTTTATCTATCTCTTCTTCAATTAAATTAGGAGGCATTTTCTATTTTCTTTGGATTGGGTAACAATTGTTTTCTTTATTTTTTGGAGGTTGATCTTGTGGTTGAATGTCGTCTTGCACTTTACACAAAGGGGTAGATGGATTTTCATTTGTTTCAGCTTCTTCAGAGAGATCTTGTGGATATTCTCTTACTTCTTAATGGATTTCATCCTCAATCAACTATTCTTCGCTGTCATGATAGTTATCTTGAGTATGAAAGGCATGAATCTCCTCTAATAGATATTCAGGATGCCAATTTCCTAAATCTTCATCAATGTTCACAAGGTATTGTATGAGGTCTTCAGATTGATCACAACAATTTTCAGCAAATGATAGAGATGGATAATTTTCTTTATAATGCTCATAGAACACCTTGTGGAGATATTTTAAGGAAAACAAACTACTTGGTTTCAAACCTTCATACAATTCCCTCGCCTTGCCCTCTAATGTCCCCATGAACATTTTCATGAGGCAGTCTTCATGCCATTCAACTTTTAACCTCCATACATGTACATGAAATTTGATGAGATGTAACAAAGGATCATCAAATTTTTCATATTGAAACATAGGTAGGTTTTTTATCCAATTTATCCGAGGCATTTTGTGTGGGAATCCAGGGATATGATCTCTACTCATGGGGGCATATCTTCGTTGTATTCTTGGATCCATGTTTGTAAATCAGAAAGGGGTCACTGTATCTTTTCAACCAGTCTAGAGTTCTCTACTAGTGGAGTCATTAGGTCTATTGAAAGTTATAGAGTCGCCAGGTGGATGATTTCAACTTTTTTGTCCACCATCAGCATGATTGGGATTTCTTAACGCATTCCCATGGGATTATATGAGAACTAGTGGGGTCAATAGGGCTACTGAAGACCAATGGAGTCGCCAAGTGGATGATGTTTACTATTTTAAAGATGTTATTTTTGTCCACCATAAAAAATTAAATGCCAATCTAAGGAAGTTTGTGGTTTTCTGAGGTCTTAAGGATGTCTAAGATATCATTTACTCAGAAGGTCCCAACGTGATCGCTAATATGTTAGTGTGGCGATGAGGTGGCGATAAATCACTGGATACTCTTTAATAAGGGATTCTAGAGTCCTAAGGGATGCTTAGATTGTCACTGACTCAGAAGGTCTCACCGTGATCGCCAGAATGTTTGTGTCCCATGATTTAGCAGATTGATATACCAAATGCATAGGGTAACATAATACTAGTATTTGGAGTCCTAGGACCTAGCCTTACTAGACTCAGAGAGGGCTCTCTATATTGTATGCAAAGGATGTGAACATTTTTCTTCTAGGGTTTTATTTTAGGCTAGTTGCTAAGTGTAGGGTTTGTTTTTTGTTTTGGCTGGGTAAGATGATCAAGTAGAAATAGGTGGAATGAGAGGTCCTCAAATCATTGGGCTATGGAGTCAATGAAATTCATGGATATCTCAACAATGAAACAAGATGCATAACAGGGAAAATCTAGCATGGTCAAATGGATCTCTAAGGGATGTGCGAAGTGGAATGAACAATAAGCTAGTGAAAAAAGTAGGTGTGTAAGGGCAGTGAAGAATCCATAAAAAAATACATTTTAAACAAGATGGTCTCAAACACTGATCAACATAAGGACATAACCATAATACATGGGAAAACAATAGTTTTATGATTATACTTAAGCAAACAAGCATTCAAGATGAACAATTCAATGAACCATAAAAAGCAAGAAACTAATCTAACTTTTAGTGATTTCACCTTCAATATTTAGAAAACATTCAATACAACAAATAAATTTAATCAATGAAGAGGGAACGCCTAAACATCAGTGATCAAGCTACAAATAACTGTAAGGCAACTTCTCAAGCATTGAAAAAGGGCATGATCAAAACATGGCCTCTTTGGCTAAAACATAAAAAGTAATACTTCAAAGAGAAATTCCAAAACAGAGTTTAAATAGCATCAAATAGGCAAGGTTAACCATAAAACATATTTGAAACTACTGTATTGAACCATTCATGGAATAAACAAGCATAGGGAGATCTAAGGAGCAACTAAGAATTCCTTAAACAAACCGAGTAGAGGAAAACATAAAGACAACAGAGACATGAAGGACTAAGGTGCCTCAAAGAACATTTCTTAGCCTATACTCTTCTGTTCTACTGTAGCATAGAAGGATGGAAACATAATGAAAACATGAGACAACAATAACATAAGAGAGAAACACCTCACCAATAACGAAGCATAGGGATCCTGCAAGCTATCCTCCTTCATTATTCATTATAACAAGGCATTCAAAAACTCCACAAAACCAATTTCTTCTTCAAACTTAATAAAACCATGTATTACTCTAAAAAATAATCAAATGCAAACATTTACAGTGAAACCCTCATGCTCTATTTATCTAACAAAGGAGGGAAAAAACCCTAGATAGGGTTAGGAAAATGTCAAAATCACTCATAAATGTCATAAATGCCCAAGAGACCATGCAAGGCCGAAGGCACAAAATATCCCAAGAAATAAATTCAAAAATAACTTCTAGCACCTAATTATAGAGGGATTTGCCTCAAAAACACTAAAATATGATTTTGCAATAAATGAGTGTGTTTTGTTGAATTTTGGCTAAAAACACACAGTGTTGTCCATAAGCATAGCGCCACCTTAGGCAGAAAATAGGTCTTATTGCAACCAAGTTTCGATGACCTTCTCGATGCCATATTTTTCTCCATGATGGCCCGTTGGAAATATTGATGAGTCTACTTTCCAAATATACCTTTTTTTTCCTGAATGAGCTTCACCAACTTGTCCAAAAGGAAAATTTCCCAACACTGTTCTAAGCGCAGCACCAGCACAGGCAGAAAATGGGTCCACTTGCATCCAAGTTTTGGTGACCTCTCGATGTTGGATTTTGCTCCATGATGGCCCGTTGGAAAGCCTGTTGAGTATTATTTCCAAATACACCTTTGGTTTTCTTATTGAGCACCTGTAACCTATTAAAAATTTCAAATTCCCAGGACTTATTTGAGTGCAAAGCCAGGCTTGAAAAGGAGGTAGAAAGGTGAAAAATGATGTGTTTTTTGACCTTTTCAGGGGTAAAAAATGCTCCAAAATGCTCTGAAATTTGATGAGAATAGTGTACTAGGCATGAGAAATCCGAAAATGTAAATTTATCCCTTTGAGGATGCCTGAGGGAAAAGCGTAGCGCCAGTGGCGCTACGCTTATAGGCCTCAAAATTTGCAAAAAACCAAAAATTGTCAAAATTCTCCCAAAATTGGTGGACAACTTCCTCATGGTGTTTGAGAAGCCTGTAGAAAATCACGTGCCAAGATTCAAAGTTTAGCTTGGCCTTTTTCGTCTTTGAGTGTTTGGATTTTGGTTTGGGCCTTTTTGAGTTTTATCCCTTGCAACTTGGTTTCTCCGGCTTGCTCTTTGATCTTTTGTTTACCTTTATCTAGCTTCTTGGTAAAAAAGGAAGGCATGGTCCCTTTCCTTTTTAGAGGCAACAAACACAAGCCTAGGCCCTCTTTGATATGCTAATGAAAAAAGTGTAATTGTGGCCTTGTTGGTGTCTTTATCATGGCTGTGATCCTAGCTATTGTCATCAAGCTCCTCATTTTTCATTATTAGTACCATCAGTCATCATATTCTCTACTTCATCATTGTCCTCTTTGTCCTCAACCTCATCACCACTCTCATCCTCTTCACTGATTTCTGCACCTTCACTTTGTTCCTCATTGTAGCTGCTTGTTTCATCACTGTTGTGACCTTCATTTTGGATGCTAGCCTCTTGATTTTCTTTACTGTCATCATCCTCCCATGTTTCCATGTTTCTTTCTTCTTGTTGGCTCAACTCATCATCACCCTCATCTTCACTTTGGTTTTATTCATTGTTACTCTCACCCTCATAGCCACTTTCGTGTTCACTACCACTTCCTTATTCATCAGATATGGTGACAAGTGCTGCCCTTAGACAACCCTAGGCCTCCTTATAAAACTTGGTAGGAGGAGTGAAATCGAATAATGGTGAAAGTAAAACTTTGAAAGTGAGTGAGATGGAGGTGTAGGTGTATGATTGATCTCCTTGAGCTTGAAAGATGGCTTATCTTGAACTGACTTGTGGTTACCCTTGTGCACACCCCTCTTTAAATGACAATTACTTGCTTAGATGTTAAAAAATAGAGGTATACTTGTTATGAAGGCCTAGGGTTTCCTATGGCTAGGTTTTGATCATTATTTTAACCACTAAATCACAAAAAACACTTGAGGAGGAGGGAAAAAGGTCACCTACCAATTTTAGCTTGCTTGTAGAGTCTTGAAAACAGTTTCGATATGTTTCCCCTTGAGTTTTGGCACCTTTCTTGCAGTTTGGAGGGCCTTTGGCATAAGCGCAGCACCTTGAACACATTCAGGTCCTGTCAAGTCACTTTTGGCATAAGTGCAGCGCCCTAAATGTGTTTATTTCCTGTCGATTCACTCCTGCCCTAAGCTCAGCGCCCTAAACACGTTCAGGTCTTGTTGGGTCACTGCCGCCCTAAGCGCAACGCCAATTTGCAGAGGGCGTCTCGAGGCCTTCCCGATGTCGGAATTGGGCCCGTGATAGCTCATTGGAAGTCTTAACCTCTATAATTTCCAAATATACTATTTTTCCCTAATTGGAGTTGATTTTCCTTGTCAAAAGTTGATTTCCCAAGACTGGTCAAAAAGTGCTGAGTGATGGTGCAGAAATGAAGAGTGTTGGTGCAAACAACTTTTTGAGGCCTTCCATAACTCCAAATTGAGTTCATGATAGCTCATTGGAAATATATTCTAGTCTAGTTATTATTTGACTCATCAAGAAAGTCATTTGGACACTCCAGCTATGAGAAACTCTGATTTTCCCAAGGTCACTCCAGAAGTGCAGCAATACTCCCGTGACACCTGTATTTTTGACATTGCTCCCAAACCATGATACCTGTGTACAAAATGAAGGATTTTTTTCTTCTTGGAGAAATTATGGACAAAAAACTCTCTCACTTTTGTCAAATTCATCTCTTTTTGGTCATAAACATAGTTTGAAGTAAAACTGGCCCTATGAGTGACAAATGGCTTGACTCTTGGAATGAATTCTTGGAAAATGATGGATGCATAATGTTTATGAGTTGGTATGGCTTTATGCTTGCTGATATGACCTATCATGTGGATTATTTTCTCCTATGCCTCTTTTCCATTGCAAACCCTAGCTTAGTTGGAAGAGGAAATCAGGGTTTGGTGTAGGCAAAACAAGGGATTTTAGGACTGCCTTGTAGAGGGAGGGGAATGAAGGGGTTAAGTTTTGTCTAAATTATTGGGGAAATTTTGGGGGATAGGGATAGATGTTAGAGTGTAGGGGAAAGTGTAATTTCAATAATTAAGTGAGGGGAAAGGATCCAAAATGGAAAAACACGGGCCTAGTCTCGAAAAGTGTCAAATTGTAGCAATAAGCTGGGTTTTGTAGAAAAATGATGAGTTTGAGGGATAGGAGTGATGGGAAGTGTTTATGAAGGTATACTATGGATAGGAGGAGGTGTAAGAGCATCAAGATACAAGCCTTGTTCATGTTTTAACCATGGAGGTCATGAAACCAAGAAAAATTCCCTAAAAAACCCTAGATGGACAATGGAGCCATAGGCAAGGGAAAAACAGAGTAATGAGATTATGGGTAGGAAAAATGATGGAAATGAGAGGCACAAGCCATTTTGAGTCTTTTGGAGTTACAAGGTGATATTGAAATGGAAAAATGGTAGGATAGTGAACAAAAATTCTCTAAGGATAATGAAGGTAGTCAGATTTCTAAAACTCACAATGTACGTGGAATTTTGTTTTTAGAAATCTAGAACCAATATTTAGTCAACTACGGATAGTGAAAATTACTGATGACTAACACCTATTTTCACTATTCCTCAGTTGGTCTTCCCAAAGCCACCCTGGTGCTCCTAAAATACTCATCATAGGCTTATACCTCTCATTTTCAGCCTCCTTCCCTGCCTATAACCTCATTGCCCTAATTTCCCTGTCAATAGACTCCATCCTCCCTCTAGGGTTTCCTATAGCTAACTCATTCCCATGTTCTTTTGGACATAATAACCCATAACAAATACTCTGTTTTCACTTGAAAATATCTAGGTCCAATTTCAGTCAAAATCATGTCAAAGGACCCACCCACTAGACCATTAGGGTTTTTACATGTTTTAAAGGTCATCATTGGACATTTTAGGCACTGTGTTTCTATTACTAGAATTTGGCTTAGATGTAATAGAATTTCAAGACATGGTTATTCAAGAAGGACCTAAAATTTCCAAAGAATTTTGTCATATCAGTTCAAAACCTGCAAGTGAGGAAAATTCAAAGAGTTTAGCACTTCTGCAAGAGTTTTGAAGGATTTGTCAGTAGAAGCTACTGATGAGGTGGACTGTCTACTCCTTAATGAAAACAACTTACAACAAAGGAAAGGGAAACAAATTGGTCTTGAATATTATTATGGTTTATGAACTTTCTGGTCCAGTTGAGTGCCAAAACAATGATCACTTGCATAAAATGACATGGAGGAAGCACACAAGGCCAAACATGAAGAAAGTCTATCAGAATATATTGAAGAAATATGGAAGAAGGTAAGTTGAATTGAACATAAATGAATGAACTTTAAAGGGCTATAGAGAACTTAGAATACAACACTGATTATTGTTGTAAAGAACTACAAACAATTACGGTTTTGAGAAAGTGGCCAGACAAGGTGGAAAAGATAAGTTGAGTGTTATGATGGAAACCACATAAATTTTTGAAGATGCTAGTGTAGGTGATTAAACCCTAAAGTTATCAAAATGAACTTGTCATGCCTAAATTACCAAAAGAAAAGTCAACTTCATGACTTCATCAACCTGCAAGGAAAAAGTGTAAAAGAATATCAGTGAAAAAGACAAAAAGGGTTCCAAACATTAGAAAGTGGTTTTTCATAATTAAAACAAATCCCCAAGCCTATAAAAAAATCATTTTCATTTCAAGAGAATCATTGTTACATTTCAAAAGATGAAGAGCACTCAGGAGAGAAAAAATTGTGAGTTTTATAAGCGAATCTGGGCAAATTTGCTTGGTGTTGCACGCTTGGCTTGGCGCTGTGCACCTGGGATGGGGCGTTGCGCCCTTATAATTCCCCCCCATACATTTTCTAAAGGCGTTGCACACCTGGGAGGTGGAGCTACGCGCTGGGAAGAGCATTTCGCTCTTGCCCGACAGGACCTGTGCTGGAAACCATTGGCGCTGCATGCTCAAAACAGGTGTTGCGTGCTCATAACTGGCGTTGTGCCCTCAGCCTCGGTGCTGCGTGCTTGGAAAGAAGGGGTTTAAAAGTCTTATAACCACTCAAATCACTCCAAATCACCTTCAAACTCTTTCCACAGTCATCCAAGCAATCTCAAAGTGCTAAGTACATAACATGAGCTCATCTTCAATCTATTTTAGTGATTTCTTAATCAATGGAATGAAACCCTAATCAAACCCTAAGTTTCAAGCTTGCAATCACTGTCTATATGCTTATGTCATCCTCCTAGACAGAGTATTAGTCATAACAAGGGAAATTACATTGTTTAATTGTTGCCATTCATCTTGCTTATCACAACATCCATTCCCTTCATTCTCACTCATTCCATTCATTTACAAAACTACCATTTCATTACCCTCCTTTCATCTCATTTCACATCAGCCCTAGGGTTTCCAAAATAGAGTTTACAATGTCTGAGGGTGAAGACAGTGGTATGGAGGCCCAAATTCCAAGGAGGCATGATCATAAAGGAGGAAAGGTAAACAGATTTGAGCCCCTCAATACAAGGGAACTCATGGCATCTCCCCTTACTATTTCCTGCTTCAAACATGTAGGCTACTTTGATTTTTTTTGAGAAGGTACAGCAAGTACAAAACCACCATGAGCTAACAAGACTTTTTATTATCAATTTGCATGACAAAAAAGTTAATCTTGTCGGGGTCACCTTTGATTTGTCTATAGATGCCATTTCCAATGCTACAGGAATACCAAGTGTGGGGGAAAAGTGGTTCAAGCAAGAAAACCTAGACATGAGTTACTTTGAACCATATCTTAAACCTATGTATAAAGACCACCACAAGTCCATCTTTCCTTTTTCTCATCTGGTGGATAGATATGTACCCATAATGAGGATAATCATGAAGTATTTCACATGTGAGGGAAGGTTTTTCCGCCTCTACTCATACCACATCCGGCTTCTTATGCATTTCACCAGAGTTAGGATGTTGCATATACCATATTATCTTTACCAAAGCATTGATAAAATGGTCTACATAGTACAAAAGAGCGATTATCCTCAGCAAATGCAAAGCTTGTTTCATCACTCACTTATCCAGATGGTGGTTATGCACCAACTCCAGTAGAATAATATTCCATGGGATACCTTCATTACCCATGAAGTTTTCACTATTCCACATGGCCATCATCAGCAAGATATCCATTCCTCATCTCATCCTCCCATTCCTACTTCTCCATCACATCCCACTACTCATGCATCACCATCCACTCACGTTCCTTCACCCCATAATGACCATTCCACATCACCTTCTCACATCCCTTCACCCTCATATCATGATGCCACAACATCAAATAGTGATGAGAACATTGAGATGGATGGCACTAAGATGAGTAACATTGAGCAACTTCCTTTTACCTACCAGAGAGGCTACAACCATGTGTTTTATGCCCTTATGCAGCAAGGGGCCATGCCCTCTACATCAAAAAATCAACTTGATAAGGGTAAGGAGAGAAGGTCATTGTTGAAGATGATGATAAACATGAAACTAAAAAAAAGTTTCAACTAATTTACCTAGAGGATGATGATGAAGAGAGGATAAAAAACATGATGCTCAAAAGAAAGGATGCTAAGATTAGTGAGCTTCAAGGTAATATTGGTAGGGCCAAAAATGTGATTAACTATTATGAGCTTGAAAACTAACAGTTAGAGACAAAGCAGGCCATCAGTGAGTTCAGAGCAATCAAAGCTCGGAAAGAGGCCAGAAAGGCCAAGGCTATGTTAAATGAGACCTTGGGAAATTTTTATGACAGTGAAGGTGAGGGAGAACAACTTCCTAGGAAGAGGCCAAGGACAATTGGTTTGAAGAAGGCTTTAGCTTGGGAAAGAGGGAAAGAGATAGAATTTGCAGAGCATCTCACTTCAAGTGAGCTGCTTGCCATGGAGATCAGCTATAATAGAGAATATTGGCTAGAGAGAGCCAATTTTCACCTAGAGGGTCAATTAGAGAAGGCCAAAAGAGACATTGACATGCAGAAGAAGATGGACAAGCAAGGGCCCTTGCAAAGATTCATGCACAAAATGAGGAAAATGAGAAGGAAAAACTGGATATCCTTGCTTATGTATCCCTCCAAGCATCCCAAACATGATCAGTAAGGTAAGTTCCAAATTTTTGCACTTGGTGCACATTTTTTATTTTTGACTATTTGGCTAGCAGAAAAAAGGGCCGAACGCACAGTGCCACTAGAATTTTTCTCCTTTTTTGGGAACTAAAATGAAAAATGGATTGCATACTCATGTTCCTCATGCCAATTACATCATCCACAGAACATTTTAGGTCATTTCGAGAAAAATCAGTCCCTCAAAAGGGCCAAAAACCACCTAACAATTACCTTTCTGCCCTCTTTTCAGCACTGCCGCTCCGCCCTTAGCAGTCTTAGGAAAAGTGGTTTTTGACCAGGAAACTGGGAACCATTATGGAAACTAAAGGTGTATTTGGAAACTAAACATGACAGGCTCTCCAATGAGCTATCATGGATCTCATTTGGACACCGGGAAGGCCTCCAAAACTCAGTTGCAAAACAGGTGATTTTTCCAGTCTTGGCGCTGCGCGCTTGGCTTGCCGTTGCGCCCTTGTACCTTGGAGCTACGCCCTTACTAGAAATTCAACAAAAGACATCAGAAGTTATTGAAAAATATATCTTGAAGGCTTTAAGGAAACATATCTCTAAAATTAGCTAAGGAGTTATGTTAGAAGTTATTTTTGTCATAAATGAGTTTAGATATTTTTTCCTTGGGCCTTGCATGGTCTCAAAGGTCAAAGTGCCTTAAATGTGTAATAAATTACATTTTGAAACCCTAGCTAGGGTTTACCTCCTCACTTGGTAGTTAAATACTGCATGTAAGCTTCGTTATGTTGTTGGTTGATTATTGAGATTAATTTTACATACACTTGGAGTTGTGAATAAATTGGCTTTTGAGCTTTGTGACTGTTTCAAATTGAATTACAATGAAGCAAGCACATTCATAGGATTCCTGAAATTTGTTGAATGGTGATGTTCTTCTGGTTTTACACTTGTCTTCTTATGTTTTCTATATTTTTCATTTTCCCCTTATGACAGAGTAGAAAATTTAGATTAATATATTTGAGAGGCACCTTAATTCTAGCTACCTTCTGTTGTTTACATGTTTTCCTCTACTAGGTCTGATTGAAGAATTCTTAATTTATCTTTGAGTCCACTTAGCTTGTTATCTCGAAAATTATTTAATGGATCCAAGCCAAAGAAGTTTATGGTATGCCTTGTCCTTTGGTGTAACTTAAAACATTGTTTTCAAGGTTTTATTTGAAGTTTATTGATTAGGGTTTGGCTGAAGAAGTTTATGGATTGCCCTGTCCTTTAGTCCATCTTGAATAGTCACTTTGAAGTTATTTTATATTTTTATTAAGGAATTCAGGAGTTCCCTACTCTTTAATCATTACTAATGTGTCATCTTACATGTTTTCTTTCTTTGAAGGTGAATAACTAGAGAATTTAGAAATTCCCTGCTCTCTAGGGTTTTCTGGATTGTTGTTTTAAATTTTACTTGGTGAAGTTTGACCAGAGAATTTTATGGTGTGCCATGTCCTTTGGTTATTTCTTAAGCATAGTGATCTTGAAGGCCCTTCTTGTTATAGCATTTGTTAAAGGATTCTTAATTGCCCCTAAAACCTACTATGTTCACAATTTAATGTTCATTTTAAACCCAAATAAGCTACTAAGATCCATTTGTCTTTGTTAACTTGCCCTCTGAAACGCCCTTGATTAATTATTGTCCTTTTCAAGCCTTTCACAGACCCCATATCCCAATGGTTTGAATTTCTCTTACTCTATCTATTCTACTTAACAAGCAACCAACCAAACAAAACAAAACAAACTAACCCTATCATTATAACTAGCCTAAAATCAGCATCCTAAATCAATCAAGTCATATCTTTTATCAAATATATAGAGAGCCCTCTCTGAGTCGAGGAATTCTATGTCCTAGGAATGCAAAGTTGGTTTGATGTTACCCTTGTATATTTTTTCTTGCCAATCTAACAAATTACAGGGACCTAACATAATGGCGATCACGGTGGAACCCGAGTAAGTAACAGCTTAAATATTCCTTCAAAACTCAAGAATTCCCTGTCAAACTTAGATAAATCAAGTGTTATCCAAGAATGATACCTAGTTGATTTTCCATACTAACATAATGGCAAACATACTGGGAAACACTCATTAAAAATCTTAGTGTTACATAAAGAAGTCAAGAAACCCAAAAATATATCTAGATTGTTATCCAATTGTTGATGGTGGATAACAAACAAATCCTCAAAACAATTAGCATCATCCACCTGGTGACTCCACTAGCTTTCAGTAGGCCTGCTGACTCCACTAGTCCTCACAGACTCCCCTGGGAATGTATTAATCAATTTTAATAGTATAAAACCCAGCCACATACTATGTGAATTTAAAACCTTTACAAACTTTACAAACCTTTACAAACGTTTCAAAACCTTTACAAACTTTCAGCCTCTCTATGTTGTGGGTATGAAATCTGGCTTCACAAAGAATCAGCATCGGATCTCACCTAGACACAAACACTCCTGATATAGTTGATGACCTAGAAATAATATTAAGAAAAAATTCTAAGACTGAAGATTCAACTAGTGTCAGACCAATTCACAAAGCAAGTTCTTTTCCTGAAAACCTTACATCCTTGCAAGATACCCAATTTGACTTAAATCATAGAAGAAACCTATTTAGGACTAAGTCTCAAAGTTGTATAGACCAGACAGACCTTGAGCCTACAAGCTTACAACAGAGTCCTAGTAGAGAAGCCTCTCCTTCCATTCCTCTTGATTTTCAAATTCTCTAACACTTTGACTCCTTTCGTTCCAAATCTGCTCAAAATCAGCTAGTTGTTCCAATTACATCTGCTACCCCCACTCATTCATCCATTGTGAAAACCACTCCATTTAATTCTCCACTTCCACTCATAAACCCTCCTCTTGTAAATTCTCCTTGGGTTCCATTACCTCCTATCATGGCAACATGGTATGCCCCTCTGGTACTACCACAACCTTTACTACCTATGCCTTGGGATTATTAATTTAAAATCACTCACTTTAATGGGTCTGCTTCTACCACTTCCCAACATCATGTAGACAAGATGAATGATGCTTTTGACTACCAAGAAATAGAAGAGGAGACCATAAAATGAGAATTTTTGCCCAAATTTTAGGAGGAGAAGCAAAGAAATGGTTCGATAAATTAACCCCTAATAGCATTCATGATCTCCCTTCCCTTTATTAAAAATTCATAAACAAGTGGGAGACTAAGAAAAATCCTCTTCAAATCCTATCAAAGTATGATAACCTTAAAATAAATGTTGGAGAGAGTGTCCAAGACTACTACACTAGGTTCAATTGTGTATACAATGCACTCCCTCCCCACATGAAACCACCACAAGGCCTAACCCTAGTAAAATTTCCAGATGGATTTGATCCAGAAATGTCTTATCAATTAAGAGAAAGAGACCCACTTGCCTTAAAATACATGCAAAGGGGAGCAATAAGTGTAGAAGCCAACCTAATTGCTAAAAGGGCTCGATTGAGAGCAGAGAAGAAGGTTACATACAAAGAGGAAACTATGGCCTCCACATCTGATGCTAAAATTGACAGTATAGTTAGGACAATGGAAAAGATTATGGAGAGAATCAACTTGAATGAAAGAGCACCTCCTAGGGAGAACCAAACAAACCCTCAAAATAGAAAAAAAAACCAAAAATTAGAAGGGACCCTCCTCAAATAAGACAAAGAGAAAATGACCAGCAAATCAGACCTCCTTTCCAAGAAAACTATGTAGATGAGGAGGAAAGAGAGACTAAGGAGCCCAAATAAAATCATGTCAATATAATAGACTCCAATAATGAGGATGATGTTTTTCTCACAGAAGAAGAACAAGGTCTATTTTCTTCAAACCAAACTGATAGAACATATGAGGATTCTAAAGAATACAAGCTAGGGTTTGAAAATTCTATCATGGAGGTTCATAGGTAGTATGACCTCAGAAGTAGGAAAACCCAAGATATCCCCAAGAGGAAAAAACCAGAAATTTATGTTAGGGAGACCTCTGAAAAAATTCCTAAAAAGACAACAGAAAATACCAACATAATGGCTAAGAATCTTGATCAAAGAAAAAAAAATCAGCCAACATGATGGTGACAAAATCTGCCCTAGTACATCAACTAGTGGCCCTGAAAAAACTGCTTTAACAGAGATTCCAAACAAAAATCAGCAAGCTAAAGTTGTTGAAAATACCATGTATGATAAAACTGATGTAAATATACCAAGAACACAGATACCATTCAGTATTGAGGGTGAAATTTCCAAGATCAAAATAGCCATACCCCTTACTGAATTAGTGACCCATGATGTATATAGGTATCATATTTTGAAGGCTTTGAACATAGAAAATCACACTGATACTCTAAATTTGACTGATGACAAGCCAAAACTGTTGTTTGGACCAGCAGTAGAGGGAAATTTTCAAGAGGGATTTGTGCCTCCATTCTATGTCAGTTTGAACATTCATGAAAAAATCCTACACAATGACATGATAGATTTTGGTGCTTCTCATAACCTCAAGCCAAAGGTAGTGATGGAGAGATTAGGCCTTGAAATAACCAAACCATACAAAAACTTATACTCTTTTGATTCAAGTAGAGTTAAATGTCTGGGTTTAATCAAAGATCTATGTGTCAATCTGGCACAAATACCAGCCAAGAGCCTAGTCATGGATATTGTAGTAGCTCACATTCCCCTGAAATATGGCATGCTCTTATCTATATCATGGGGAGCCAAAGTCCAAGGAAACCTCCAAATGGACATGACATATGCTACCAATCCAGTCTTTAACAAAACAAGAAGACTATATAGAGAATCTCACATGAAAAACATGGTAAGCAGCCAAGATAGGCCAAACAACACCCCTCTCTATTCTATCCATTTAGACCTTGATTCATTTATTTTGTACAATGAATATGACATTAATGAACAATTATATGAAAAAGAGGAAGAATGAGACCTGTCAAAATAGTCAAACCAAACACAAAATGAAGAACATAACAGCCAAAACCCTAGCAACCATGAAAAACAACATAATGATGAATCTGAACTTGAAACACTTTGGAACATGAGCTTTGATGGCTCTTGTGGAAAAGCTGGTTCAGGAGCAGATGTTTGGATACAAAAAAATAATGAAGGTCACTCTTACAAGCAGTATTTTCCATGTACAAACAATATTGCAGAGTATGAAGCTCTTCTCTTAGGGTTAGAAATGCTGGAAAGTATAGGAGCTAAGAGAATTTCTGTTCAAGAAGATTTCGAGTTAATTATTAGGAAAATCAAAGGAGAATATTTAGCCAATAATCCTAGGCTAAGAGAATATATAAATTCTTCCTTATAACTCCTCAAAACATTTGAAAAATATGAACTTACCTCTGTCCCAAGAACACAAAAAAACCTTGCAAATGAACTAGCTTTTGTTGCTAGCACTTGCCAATTACCTCATGCCAATGAACAATACATGGTAAAGGTCAAAAAAAGATCTACAGTCCCTGATAACATAGATTATTGGAAATTTTTTGATGGTGACAAACACATTGAAGAATTCCTACAGTCCAAAAATGAATTTGAAATACCAAAACCAAACTCATATCATGAAGAGGACTACCCTGCTGAGGAACAAACACACAAAACAGAGCTTCCTTATGCTGATGATATAAATTTGCTAGAACACCCTCTTGAGGCAGAATTGTGTGAAAATTTAGACAAAAGAGACCTTGAGGTATTTCAATGAAAAGATACCCTATTTCCAAGAGGACTTTCCCCCTTAGAAGAGCTGTTTGATTTCAATGATGTTGCTAGGAAGACTAAAATGGAATCCACCGAAAAAGATGTAGAAGAATGCAACATAGGTAGTGAAGAAGAACCTAAAATGATCAAACTATCCAAAACACTACCAGCTCTTATAAACCAGAAATACATTGAGCTATTCAAAGATTTTAAGGGTGTGTTTGCATGGGGCTATGAGGACTTGAAGTCCTATGATACAAACATCATTCAACCCAAGATTCCTCTCAAGGAAAACCAAAAACCATTCAAGCAGAAATTGCATAGGATAAACCCTGTCCTAATGCCTCTAGTGGATAAATAAATTAAAAATATGTATGATTCTGGAATAATAGTCCCACTCAGGTACTCAGAATGGGTTTCAAACCTTGTATCCGTAAGGAAGAAGACTAGGGAAATTAGGCTTTGCATAGACTTCAGAAATTTAAACAAGGCCTCCCTGAAAGACAACTACCCTTTACTTAAGATGGATCATATACTTCAAAGGGTGGTAGGCTCCAAAAGGATATCTTTTCTTCATGGTTTCAGGGTATAATCAGGTGTTAGTACTTCCAAGTGATCAACACAAAAATGCCTTCACTACACCTTGGGGCACCTTCATGTATGTCAAAATGCCTTTTGGGTTAATGAATGCCGAGGCCAATTTTTAAAGAGCCATGGACATTGATTTCTCAGAAGAGATACGTTACTTTATTGTGATATACCTTGATGACATCACTGTTTACTCAAAAATCGATGAAGAACACCTAGCTCACTTAAGAAAAGTCTTTGCAAAGTGGATAAAGTATGGTTTAACTTTGAAACCCAAGAAAAATCTGTTTGGTCTTCAAGAAGGGAAAATTTTAGGCCACATCATATCTAAATAAGGGATTAAGATAGACCCAAAGAGGATTGATGGGATAGTATAGATCAGCCACCCTAGAAACATCAAAGAGATGCAATCTTTCATTGGAAAGATGAATTTATTAAGAAGGTTCATACCAAACCTTGTTGAACTCCTAAGAAACATTACAAACATGCTAAAAAAAGAAATAGGATTAAAATGGACCACGGAAGCAAAGTAATCCTTTGAACTGTTAAAACAAGAACTTACCCAAACCCCAGTTCTAATCAGTCCTGACTTTACCAAGGACTTCTTCATCTTCTCATTTGCATCAGAACACACAATTGTTGCAGTATTGCTGCAAAAGAACATAATGGGACAGGAACAACCCATAGCCTTCTTTAGAAAGGCACTAAGAGATGAACCTCTGAAATATAACATTACGGAGAAACAAGTTCTTTCCTTAATCAAAGCCTTAAAATATTTCAGAGTTTACATCTTGCATTCACATGTTATTTTTTTTGTTCCTAATGCAATTGTTAAGGACATACTAACTCAGGATCCTGATGGTAAAAGAGGTAAGTGGATTGCTTTCATCTTAGAGTATGATTTGAAAATCAAGCCCACCAAGCTAATCAAAGGGCAAGGACTGGCCATGCTAATGGTTGAAGCAAACTTTCAAGCATTGTACATAAACATGATACATTCCTTGGATGAACAAGAGGAGCTGGTGACTCCACCTATTGAAGAAGCATTTCTGAACTCACTCTGGTATGCTAATATATTATATGTGCTTTTTAATCTAAATTCTCCTCCTAATTTGTCCAAAACAAAGCCCAGATTCTTGGATCAAAAGGTTATAAATTTTTGCATCCTAGATAAAGCTTTATATTGGAAAAATTATGCTGGTATCCTATTTAAATGTTTACTTGAAGATGATGCAGATAGAATCATGCATGATTTCATGAAGGAGAATGTGGAGGTCATCTCTATTGGAAAACCACTGCTAAAAAAATCCTTAGAGCGGGTTTCTATTGGCCCACTCTTTTCCTTGATATCCACAAGCTAGTAGTAACTTTCCATAAATGCAAAATCTTTGAGGGAAAGATAAAACTATTGCCTTTGCCTTTACACCCTATCAGTGTTGAAACTCCTTTTCAATAGTGGGGTTTATATTTCATTGGATAAATCCACCCTACCTCCTCTGCCCAACACAAATGGATCCTCACTGCAACTGACTATTTCACCAAATAGATATAATCCATCCCTTTAAGGACTCCCACTGACTTGGTAGTCATCAAATTCCTTGAAACCAATATTTTGTCCAAATTTGGCTGTTCAAGAAAAATCATCACTGATAATGCTGTTGCATTTAAATCCAAGATAATGGTATACTTTTGCCACAAGTATCACATTACATTAGGGGATTCTACAACTTATTATCCTCAAGGTAGTGGGTTGGCTGATTCCTTTAACAAAATTTTGGTAAATATCATCAAGAAATTGTTGGAAGAGAACAAAAATTCATGGCACAACAAATTGGTGCATGCACTATGGGCAGACAGATTAACAAGCAAGAAATCAATTAACATGTATCCCTATAAATTAGTGTATGGCATGGATGCAGTTTTTCCAACATCCTTGGGGATCCCAGTGGTGGAGCTCCTCCAAGAGGTACAGTCAGAAGAGAGTGATATACAAAGGAGGCTGAACCAAAACATTCAATTGTAGCAATCAAGGGAAGAAGTATACAATAGAACACAAGCGGTACAAGGGAGCATCAAGAATCTTTTTGACAAGAGGACCAAAGCAAATGATTTCCAGATTGGAGACAAAGTGCTGAAGTGGGATTCAAGAAGAGAGGACAAATGCAACCATGGAAAATTTGAAAATATATGGAAAGGTCCATACAACATCCATTCAGTCAGAGGTAACAATGCATTCTTTCTACAAGAAATGGATGGAATAGAGTTATTTTGAGGTCTTGTCAATGGCAGGATGCTCAAGCACTATTTTGTTTAAATTCTTAGTTTGAAGCTTTATTCATTGTACATAACATTGCTAGAATGAAAGATCAGAAAAATGAAACACAAAAAATAGATAAAAGAAGAAAAAGAGGGAAGATAAAAAGAAGAGGTAAAGCCCAATTCCAAAAAAGAATATTTCTGAAAGTGTGCAAGTCAAAATGCCACTACTTTGAGGAAGAAAAGTCTTATTCAATCATATAGTCTAACCATGATTGAACATGTTTTAAATTTCTGCTGATAAGCTAGGAAATCAAGATTTTCCAAACCATCTAAACTTGGCACATTAGTAGACTAGGTTAGGAAGAGATGCTCGTTCCCAAAGCTCAAATATGAACCAAAGAGAAAAGAGAGGGATGAGTGACAAAGTTCCAAATTATAAACCCTCAAGTTTCTAGTTTTACTTGCACAAAAATAGAATCTATGTGCTACTTGTCCAAGATGCCACAGATCATGACAAACCAAACTGCTCAATATTGATTTGGTCATGTTTTTTTAATTTTGTGTTGATAGGTTAGAGAATGAAAATATGTCAAGCAATTTAACCTTGATAGATAAGTAGATTACGTAGATAATAAAAGAGCTCATCAATTTAATCTGAGCCATTGGATGATATAAGGGTAGACATAGATATTTTTTATGCTTTCAAAATAAAATATGATGTTCAGGGTTTGCCAATCCATATGCACCCAAATGAAGAAAAAATGTTACGAAAGGTATGATGGGTAGGTAGGGTTGATGTTGGAAAAAATATGTTTTTTCAGATTTTAAGATCATAGCTTCAAGGAAAGGCAACAAGATCAACATTGTAAAATGAAGTAAATTAGAAATCATGTGAGGCATCTCATCTGCAAAATCAGAGATATGAGGTTCTTGACACCTCCTGAAAGGAGTTTCCCTCCCCAAGTGGAGCCACTATTAGTCATCAATATTTTTCACTATCTTTAGATGACTATAGGATGGTTCTAGATTTATGAAAACAATATTCCTTGAATATCTTAAGTTTTAGCAATCTCACTGCCTTCATTATCCTTATAAACCTATTTTCACTATTCCTCAGTTGGTCTTCACAAAGCCACCCATTTTCTCCTAAAAGACTCATCATAGGCTTATACCTCTCATTTTCATCCACCTTCCTTGCCTATAACCTCATTGCCCTAATTTCCCTGTCAATAGACTCCATCCTCCCTCTAGGGTTTCCTATAGCTAACTCATTCCCATGTTATTTTGGACATAATAACCCATAACAAATACTTTGTTTTCACTTGAAAATCTCTAGGTCCAATTTTAGTCAAAATCAATTCAAAGGACCCACCCACTAGGCCATTAGGGTTTTTACATGTTTTAAAGGTCATCATTGGATGTTTCAGGCACTTTTTTTCCCTTACTAGAGTTTGGCTCAGATGTAATAGAATTTTAGGACATGGTTATTCAAGAAGGACCTAAAATTTCCAAAGAAATTTGTCTTATCAGTTCAGAACCTGCAAGTGAGGAAAATGCAAAGAGTTTAGCACTTATGCATGAGTGTTGAAGGTTTTGTCAATAGAAGTTACTGATGGGGTGGATTGTCTACTCCTGAATGAAAACAACTTACAACAAAGGAAAGGAAAACAACTTTGTCTTGAAGATGATTAGGGTTTATGAAATTGATGGTCTAGTTGAGTGCCAAAACTGTGATCACTTGCAGAAAATGACATGGAGGAAGCACACAAGGCCAAACATTAAGAAAGTATATTAGAATATATTGAAGAAATATGGAAGAAGGTAGGGTGAACAAAACATAAATGAATGAACTTGAAAGGGCTATAGAGAACTCAGAAGACAACACTGATGATTGCTGTAAAGAACTGCAAACAATTAGGGTTTTGAGAAAGTGGCCAAACAAGGTGGAAAAGATAACTTGAGTGATATGATGGAAACCACAGAAATTTTTGAAGATTATAGTGTAGGTGATTAAACCCTAAAGTTATCAAAATGAACTTGTCATGCCTCAATGATCGAAAGAAAAGTCAACTTCATGACTTCATCAACCTGCAAGGAAAAAGTGTAAAAGAATATCAGTGAAAAAGACAAAAAATGGTTTCAAATATTATAAAGTGGGTTTTCATTATTAAATCAAATCCCCAAGCCTATAAAAAATCATTTTTCACTTCAAGAGAATCATTGTTGCATTTTAAAAGATCAAGAGCACTCAGGAGAGAAAAAATTGTGAGTTTTATAAGCGAATCTGGGCAAATTTGCTTGGCGCTGCGCCCTTGGAATTCCCCCCCCATACCTTTTCTAAAGGCTTTGTGTGCCTGGGAGGTGGCGCTACATGCTGAGAGGAGCGTTTTACTCTTGCCCGATAGGACCTGTGATGGAAACCATTGGCGTTGTGCGCTCAGAACAGGCATTGCACTCTCAGAACTGGCATTGCGCCCATAGCCTTGGTGTTGTGCGCTTGTACAGAAGGGGTTTCAAAGTCTTCTAACCACTCAAATCACTCCAAATCACCTTCAAACTCTTGCCACAGTCATCCAAGTAATATTAAGTACATAACATGAGCTCATCTTCAAGCTATTTTGGTGATTTATTAATCAATGGAATGAAACCCTAATCAAACCCTAAGTTTCAAGATTGAAATCATTGTCTATATGCTTATTTCATCCTTAGACAGAGTATCAGTCATAACAAGGGAAATTACATTGTTTAAGGGCTTCCATTCATCTTGCTTGTCACAACATCCATTTCCTTCATTCTCACTCATTCCATTCAATTGAAAAACTACCATTTCATTACCCTCCTTTCATGTCATTTCACATCAGCCCTAGGGTTTCCAAAATAGAGTTTACAATGTCTGAGGGTGAAGACAGTGGTATGGAGGCCCAAATTCCAAGGAGGCATGATCATAAAGGAGGAAAGATAACCATATTTGAGCCCCTCAATACAAGGGCACTCATGACATCTCCCCTTACTGTTTCCTGCTTCAAACATGTAGGCTGCTTTGATTTTTGTGAGAAGGTGTAGCAAGTACAAAACCACCTTGAGCTAACAAGACTTTTTATTATCAATTTTCATGAAAAACAAGTTAATCTTTCCAGGGTCACCTTTGAGTTGTCTACAACTGCCATTTCCAATGCTACAGGAATACCAAGTGTGGGGGGGAAATGGTTCAAGCAAGAAAACCTATATATGAGTTATTTTGAACCATATCTTAAAGCTAGGTATAAAGACCACCACATGTCCATCTTTCCTTTTTCTCATCTGTTGTATAGATATGCACCCATGATGAGGATAATCATGAAATATTTCACATGTGAGGGAAGGTTTTCCCGCCTCTACTCATACCACATCAAGCTTCTTATGCATTTCACCAGAGCTAGGATGATGCATATACCATATTATCTTTACCGAAGCATTGATAAAATGGCCTACATTGTAAAAAAGAGAGTCTATCCTCAGCAAATGTGAATCTTGTTTCATCACTCACTTATCAAGATGGTGGTTATGCTCCAACTCCAACAGAAGAATATTCCATGGGAGACCTTCATTTCCCATGAAGTTTTCACTACTCCACATGGCCATCATCAGCAATATATCCCTTCCTCATATCATCCTCCCATTCCTACTTCTCCATCACATCCCACTACTCATGCATCACCATCCACTCACATTCCTTCACCCCATGATGACCATTCCACATCACCTTCTCACAGCCCTGCACCCTCATATCATGATGACACAACATCAAATAGTGATGAGAAAATTGAGGCAGATTGCACTAAGATGAGTAACACTGAGCCACTTCCTTTGACCTACCGGAGAGGCTACATGCATGTGTTTTATGCCCTTAAGAGCCAAGGGACCATGCCTTCTACATCAACAAAAAAACTTGATAAGGGTAAGGAAAAGGTTGCAGAGCAGGTCATTGTTGAAGAGGATGATAAACATAAAACTGAACAAGAGTTTCAACTGATTGACCTAGAGGATGATGATGAAGAGAGGATCACAAACATGCTGCTCAAAATCAAGGATGCCAAGATTAGTGAGATTCAAGCTAATCTTGGTCGGGCCAAAAATGTGGTTAACTATTATGAGCTTGAAAACTAGCAGTTAGAAAAAAAGCAGGCCATCAATGAGATCAGAGAAATCAGAGCTCGGAAAGAGGCCAGAAAGGCCAAGGCTATGCTAGATGAGACCTTTGGAAATTTTTATGATAGTGAAGGTGAAGAAGAACAACTTCCTAGGAATATGCTAAGGACAATATGGTTGAAGAAGGCTTTAGGTCGAGAAAGAGAGAAAGAGACAGAATTGGCAGAGCAACTCACTCCAAGTGAGCTGCTTGCAATGGAAATCAGCTATGATAGAGAATCTTGGCTAGAGAGAGCCAATTTTCACCTAGAGGGTCATTTAGAGAAGGCCAAAAGAGACATTGACATGCATAAGAAGATGGCCAAGCATTATGTCATGAGAAACAGGATTGCAAGGGCCAAGCTCAAAAGATCCCTTGCAAAGATTCAAGCAAAAAATGAGGAAAAGAAGAAGGAAAAACTGGATATCCTTGTTTATGTATCCCTCCAAGCATCCTAAACATGATTAGTAAGATAAATTCCAAATTTTGGCACTTGGTGCACATTTTTTATTTTTGACTGTTTGTCCAGCAGAAAAAAGGGTCAAATGCGCAAAGCCACTAGCGTTGCGCTCTTTCTTGGGACACTCAAATGAAAAATGGCTTCCATAATCATGTTCCTCATGCCAAGTACATAATCCATAGAAAATTGCAGGTTATTTGGAACAAAACTGGTCCCTCAAAAGGGCCAAAAACCACCTAAACATTACCTTTTTTCCCTCTTTTCAGCATTGGCATTGCGCCCTTAGTAGTCTTGGGAGAAGTGGTTTTTAACCAGGAAAATGGGTGCCATTCTGGAAACTAAAGGTAGATTCAGAAACTATACATGATAGGATTTCCAATGAGCTATCATGGAGCTCATTTGGACACAGGGAAGGCCTCAAAAACTCAGCTGCAAAACATGTGATTTTTCCAGTCTTGGCGCTGCACGCATGGCTTGGCATTGCTCCTTTGTACCTTGGCACTGCGACCTTACTAGAAATTCAAAAAAATACATTAGAAGTTATGAAAATTATATTTTGAAGGCTTTAAGGACAAATATCTCTAGAATTAGCTGATGAGTTATGTTAGAAGTTCTTTTTTCATAAACGAGTTTGGATATTTTTGCCTTGGGCCTTGCATGGTCTCAAAGTTCAAACTGCCTTAAATGTGTAATAAATGAAATTTTGTAACCCTAGCTAGGGTTTACCTCCTCACTTGGCAGTTAAATACTGCATGTGAGCTTCATTATGTTGTTGGTTGATTATTCAGATGAATTTTACATAGACTAGGAGTTGTGAAGAAATTGGCTTTGGAGCTTTGTGACTGTTTTGAATTGAATGAAAATGAAGCAAGAAAATTCATAGGATTCCTGAACTTTGTTGAATGGTGATTTTGTTCTGATTTTATGCTTGTATTCTTATGTTTTCCATATTTTTCATATTTCCCTTATGACAAAGTAGAAAATTTAGATTAAGATATGTTGTTGAGAGGCACCTTAATTCTGGCTACCTTCTGTTGTTTATATGTTTTCCTCTGCTAGGTCTAATTGAAGAATTCTTGATTTATCTTTGATTCCACTTAGCTTTTTCTCTCTAAAATGATTTAATGGAGCCAAGCCAAATAATTTTATGGTATGCCCTGTCCTTTGGTGTAGCTTAAACCAATGTTTTCAAGGTTTTCTTTGAAGTTAACTGATTAGGGTTTGGCAGAAGAAGTTTATGGTTTTCCCTGTCCTTTACTCCATCTTGAATAGTCACTTTGAAGGTATTTTATAGTTTTATTAAGGAATTTAGGAGTTCCTTGCTCTTTAATAATTACTAATGTGTCATCTTAAATGTTTTCTTTCTCTGAAGTTGAATAACTAGAGAATTTAGGAGCTCCCAACTCTCTAGGGTTTGTTGGATTGTTGTTTTAAAGTTTACTTGGTGAAGTTTGACCAAAGAAATTTATGATGTGAACTGTTCTTTGGTTATTTATTAAGCATAGTGATCTTGAAGGCCCTTCTTGTTATAAAATTTGTTAAAGGATTCTTAATTTCCCTTTATACCTACTATGTTCACAATTAAATGTTCATTTCACACCCACATAAGCTACTAAGATCCATTTGGCTTTGTTAACTTGCCCTATTAAACACCCTTGATTCATTATTTTTCTTTTCAAGCCTTTCACAGACCCCATAGCCCAATGGTTTGAATTTATCTTACTCTATCTATTCTACTTAACAAGAAACCCAACCAAACAAAACAAAACAAACAAACCCTATCATTATAACTAGCCTAAAATCAACATCCTAAATCAATCAAGTCATATCTTTTATCAAATATAGAGAGAGCCCTCTAGGAGTCCAGGAAGGCTAGGTCCTAGGACTCCAAAGTTGGTTTGATGTTACCCTTGTCTATTTCATCTTGTCAATCTGAAAAATTACAGGGACCTAACACACGGGAAATAATATTCGACAAAATACATAACAAAATGGATTGAGAAAAACTATGCTCCGGATAGGGAGGTGGAAGTCATAAAATTTTCAAAAGGCTAGTTTATGCTCAGATTTAAGAATGTTGCTACCCTGGAATGGGTCATGGAAAGACAATGGGGATTCAGAATTTAGCCAATCCTTTTCAAAAGATGGAAACCTTTGTTTGACTCTAACGAGGAAAGATTGGATGAAATCCTAGTGTGGGTGCGACTATATGCTCTCCCTCCCCATTTATAGATAGTTGATGTTTTTTTGGTGATTGTGAATAGCTTGGGCACATACCTATATGTTCACATGTCAATTCTGGAGATGAGGGCAAGGAAAATTGCTTGAATTCTGGTGAAAATTTCTCCAAGGGATGGTTTGATCACTAAAATCATTCTAAATGTGGTGGGACATTCATATTTGAAATTGATCAACTATGAACACCTTCCCTTTTGGTTTCATATATCCCACAAACATGGACATTTAGCAAAATATTTCCCACGTGGTTTTAACAAAATTAGATGCCATAAGGGCAGGACAAAACAAGGCTCTCAGTACCAGAGAGATAAGGAGACACAAGAAGAGTTGGGAGATAAGTAGGAAGATGGCAGTATGGAGGCACCTCAGTAGGTAGAGGGGCAGGCATGAAAATAAGACATAGAAAACCAGGTCAGACCAATGGAGTAGAGCAATGAGATGGATTAAAAACAGGAGCTTATAGTACCAGCCACTGCGGATCCTACTTCATATTTAGCGGGTATTGTTCCTTGCCCCTCTTCTCCTATTTTAAACTCTTTTGATCATTTGTTAACTTCTACGAAGACACCTAGTCCCTCCAGGCCGAGATCAAATGAATCTTTATGTGCTAGTAACCTCTCAATGGCCATGGATAGCATCATTACAATAATCCATAACCTCTCCTTTGATGTTATCCCTTACAACCTGAGACAAAGGGAAAAAAAATGATGGAAAGAGAGATTTTTGGATTGTTATGGAAAAAACACCAAATTGAAAAATAAAAAAGGATCAGAGGCAGAAAAACAAAGATATCAAAAGCCCAATTGAGGGCCATGCTTGAAATATCTGATGGAAAACAACTGTCATTAAAATGGGTGCTTAAAGCAGCATGTTCCCCTGACATTGTGACAAAATGATTGTATTATCTTTTAATTGTAGAGGTCCTGCTAGAGCACCTAAAAAACTAGCTCTAAAAGCCCTCATAAACAATTAACCCTGATGCACTATTGCATTAAGATACTTTGGGACAAGGGGATTAGCTGTCAAAAATTATTTCTTCTTTCCTCTTGGGGTGGAAATTTGTAACATCTATTGTTAAAGGAAAGTCATGTGTAGTTACCACTGGGTTGAAAAACAGTACTACTAAGTTCAACAGTTCATGGAATTCTGAGATTTTGATTTGTGTGGATGTATCTTCCATGGAACTTGGAACTGATATTACCCTTGTTAATATTTATGGCCCATGCTTGGATAGGGTTATTTTTTGGAACAAACTTCTTTCCAAATATTTCATGCATGGACCGAACCTAGTTGTGGGGGGTGATCTAAACTTTTCACTGGGGATGTCGGAGACCTGCTGTCATCAAGATAGGGCTGATCCTCTAGCTGATTTCTCTCTAAAAAAACTAAGAGAAGGAAATCAAATTGACTCAAATCTCATTAATACTACCCCAAAATGGAGAAATAAAAGATTTTGGGAGGCCTAGGTGGCTAAGAGACTAGACCGTTTCCTCCTAAATGATGACTTCGCTAGCCGAATCTCTGGTTTCAGGAAATGGGTAGGCTTAGGGGAGAATTGGATCACTCCCCAATCCTTCTAGAACTAGCTGGACCAAATAAAAATCTAGGATCCCCATTCAAATTCAATTTAGGATGGCTTAAAGAGGAGGACTATCATAATTTGGTAGCTGACACGTGGTGTCTGATGAATGGGGAGGAGAACTCTTATTTTGCTCAAGAATTTGTGAAAAACATGAAAAATATTAAGAAGGCCACAATTGAATGGGAAAAAGAGAAGGCTATAAAGGATACCATAGAGCTTAAGGCTATCGAGGAGGCATTAGATCAGATGAACAACTAGGGGGCAGAGGGATATATGGACATGGGGTCGAGAGGAAGGATAAATAATATAGAGATGAGGAGAAGGAAAATACTATTAGATAGGGATGAACGATGGAGAATAAAGAGCCGAACTATTTTGCTCACAGTTGGTGATGAGAATACTAATTTGTTTCAAAAATATGTGAATGGGATAAGAAACTCTAATACCATATGGGAGCTTGATAAACCTAAATGAGATGCTATCAATGGAAAATTCGACAGGAAAAAGATATCATAAAATTTCAAGAAAAATGATTTACAGGGAAGAATGACATTACATGATATTAAAATTTAACTTTTTCTAAGGTCAAATAGGAAATTTATCAAGTAGCGCATAGAAAGTGTTGAACCCTTAGTTAAACTGAGAGGGGGGTGAATCAATTTAATGCATTCATGGTGTATTAAAACCTTTCCTTTAAACTTATTTACACCTTAATTTCATGATCAAATTATCATATAATGAAACAACAATATTAATATGTGAGCAACAGGTATTAAGCAGATTAAATACACTGACATCAACACATAATCATCATGCATATGGACAACAGATATAAGTGGAAACCCATAAGGGAGAAAACCATATATTATTATTGTTGTGATGCAAAGGCAAGCTCCAACTCCCTCTCACCGCTGATTTTCTGTATGCTCCAACCTATAGGAGGCTACTACCTCAAATTCTGCAAGCTACAACTTGCAAGGAAGCTTCAAATCCCATCTATTTTTTGCAGGCTACAACCCAGAGGAGGATCCTACCTCAACCACCTCCAACTGGACATATATAAAGCTACAACTTGAAATGGAAGCACCAACTCCCATGTATTTTCTGTAGGCTACAACCCACATGAGGCTCCTACCTCAACCAGCTACAACTGGACATCTATCAAGCTACAACTTGATATGGAAGCACCAACTTCCTCACTCTACAATAAAATCATAGGCTGATTTACCTGGATATCACCTTTGTTTTTCTCCTTCTTCACTACTTTCCTTCCAGCCTTCAAATCTTCTTTATATCATCTCTGAATCTTCATAGCTTCTCTATCTACTCTTTCTTATACTTCCATTCTCTAACTTCTTTATACATATCACAATAAAATCATTTATAGAGATCACTTCATAGTTGTTTGCATTCCATATGAAAATATGAAATGAAAATGTATGACCCTTTTCCTTCCACCTTCTCATTTTATCACTCAGCAAATTCAAGATGTTACAACACTATGTACTCATTTCAGTATTACATTGGAGTTTTTATTTTCCCATGGAGACTTGCATTTTCATCACAAAAAATAAAAAATAAACAATACATTTATAGTTACAATCAATTATTTTACTCATCCCTTTCAATTTATTAGCTTTTTTGTGTGTTTGTCCTGTTGGGGTTCCCATGTTTTGGCCAGATTGGCAAGACCAAAAGATGAGACAACATCAAACCACTTTCAGACCTCAAGATCTAGCCCTCCTGGGTCCAGAGAGGGATCTCTCTATATGAGCAAAGGATTTATGTCTATGAAGCTCAAAGTTTAAGATATTAGCCTAGTTATAGGCACGAGGTTTGTTTGTTTTGATTGTTTGATTTGTTTGCTGGTTATCAGGAAAGAAGGGCTCAATTTAAGACCAAGACGAGCAAAGAGGAAAAAGGGCAGAGGTGAAATATTCCAGGAAATATTCAGAACCATTGGGCAATGGAGTCAGGAAAGGATTTGCTTGCTAATCAATAGGCAGGCTTTCAATTGGGCTAGTCATCTGAAACATAGGATCTTCAAGATGATTGTGTGATATGGAAAAGTAGGAGAGGAGGAGGTAACATAGATTTAGAGCACAGAGTTAAAGACCAGCTGGTCGCACAAGGATCCTAGTGGATAGGGCTAACTCTAATCCCCAGTGTTCCCAAATCTTCCAACTGAATCTATAACAAGAAACATCTAAGAACTGAATTCATCTAATTCATACATCAGAGAGCAGGAAATAACATCCACTACACTGGTTAAATCAATTGAAATCATTTCTTAGATAATACATTCAGAAGAGAAACATCAATGGCAAGGAGAGCAGAAACATAGGGTACCTAACGAGGGTAAATCCTATGCCAATATTCTGATGCAAGCCAGTAGAAAACGAAATGAAATGAATGTAAACAAAAAGATAGGAAAACATCACCGCTACTTCAGATCAGGATCCAAAGAAATATGCTTGTCATATTAAATAGAAATACCAATCAAGTACAACATTTCCAATAGCTGAATACTCAGTCTGAAAACATCTCCTTCAACCTATCATACAACTTTACACAGAGACTGTGTCTCAAAAGAAGCTACTTGCAGTTCTCTGATAACTGATCAACAACCTTTACAATGAGTTTCTTCCTGACTTTATAGCTCCGAAGGAGCAGAGGAGGTAGGTGAAGAAATAAAGTCAGTATTAAAATTCTGAAAAGAAAGAGGGCCGAAGCCCATTCTGTATAAATCCTGTGCATTAATTTCTGGTGTTCTTTGGGTGAACGGATGATCTTCTTCAGACTCTAGATTACTCTGATATGACTTTGATGTATTCTGTCTACAGTACTGTGTGGTGCTATTGGTGAATAAAAAAATTATGAATGAATGATAAAGAAGTCTGCCATACTGATGAAATAAATGCTCAGATAGTACCAAAGCTGTTTCAGGGTAGAAAATCTCTCTAGAACACGGCATAGATTGAACACTGCATGGGTGCTTTGTCCTTTATGGGGAAAACATTTTGCCGGTGTAAAAATCCTGATATGCATGAATTTATGTATGCTGTACACTCCAGGTGATCCATGATGTCGCTAACCTGGTGTTTTGCCTCTAAACTGCTGCATTAAGGCCCAAAACCTCCAATACTCAACACTGAAATCCTTGATCATAAGCTGGTTTTTCTCCACGGCTTCATAAATGTCTTGATCTGTAAAATCTGGGCTTTAATGGCGCCGGATAGGTTTTTCTTTGTGGAGATTGAATTGTTCTTGGATAATATTTATGTCGTCATTACCTTTCCGAACACCTCCCTATAGTACCAGCTTCTAAATTCAACCTTCTCTGCTCAACACGCCGTTTACAATGATTTCTATAAATCATGGCGGTTTTCCGCCTCTGATAATCCTGCAAAATATGAAAAATGTTAAGAAAAACATGCATGGGGTCAGATGGTGTGGATGACTACGAGGATGAAAATGGGATTTTGGACGAAAGGCGAAAAACACAGAGAAATGGTGGAGAAATGCTCTGATGGAAGGTTGGTGGAAAGTAGAGAAATTTAACGTAAAAAACCTTAAACTTGACCTTTTGAATGAATATATAAAATGGGAGGGGCGAATGTACGGTGAGACACATGGAGCTGACGTGGTGGGACTGATAGACAATAGAATAGTCAACAGTGGGGGAAGACAAATGCGTACCGTCCGATCCCAGGAGGAGATCGATGGTGAAAAACTATGGAGGGTGATTGAATGTGGACTGTCGATCTACAGATCAGATCGATGACAGAGATTAACAGGATGGTGCGCCATACCCTGAGTTATCACGTGTGCATCTGAGCTAAATATTGCGCATCTTCGGCGAGCGATAGCCGTTGGATGGCCCGCCCCAGATCGGATGGTCCATGGCAATATCGCTAGGCATCCTCCTCCGAACAATAATGCGCGATGGACGGCGGTTTTGAAAAAGGTACATGGGATGCGTGTCATGCGATGTATGGAATCGCTGGCCGATCGGTAAATACCGCCTACCCCTGAAAGGCGGTGCAATGGAAACCATATGGTTTTTGAACAGTGAAAGCAGGTGGGGACCACCAGGATGGGCGAATTCCGTACCGTCAGATCTGTATAGATCAACGGTTGAAAACGCCCCCGATATGGATGAACTATGGATCGTTGATCTGGCGAATTAACGAACGACAGAGATGCGACAACGGGAAGTGAACGGGTTACACGGTGAAGGTTGTGGGGGCGGCGATCGCCGTCCATTCTGTGAAGATCAATGGCGCGGAACACAGCGGAGGACTTTAACAATAAAACAATCGCATCAGAGTTTCTTGGTGATTACAAAGGAATTTTAATGTGCCACTCTTTTTCTCCGATGTGATTAGTGCCTAAGGCTTAAGAGCTCGGTCCTGGGCTATGGGTATATGGGGAAGTGGTTAAGGGGGCTAAGCTGAAAGGGGCTAAGCCCTATTATAAGGTCGGAAAGTGGGTTTTTAACGCAATTTAATGAATTTTGAAGGTTAAAGAGGGTAACGATAGGGAGCTAGAGGGGAAATTTGGGAAAGCAAAAGGCAAGGGTGGGATTTCATGGGGATTTTGGGGAGATTTAGGAGGGTACGGGGACTTTGAAAAAAAGGGCGAAATTGGATAGAAAGAGGCATTCTGCAGAGGTACCAGGGGTATATAATGGCCTTTTTGAGCATAATTCTTTATCATTAAGGCCTATGAACTCAGAACAGCAGAGGGAAACAGTCACAAGGCAGGAAACCTAAAAACGCTGCAAGGATGATGTGTTTTCAAGGGGAATGCATTCCTTGTAGGCCTATGAAACAAATTAGCCCCTTGCTTGCTTGTCAAGAAATTTATAAGGGGCTAACAGTGGATCCACATGGGGATGGCTTCTTCTTGAAGGAGTCAAGAATTCAGAGAATAGATCTTTGGTGTAGGCCAGGTGCCTTCTGCTTTACACATCCCTTTCTTTCTTTAGCTCAGCTGCCACAATATGAAGACATCACATCAGCAGAAAAACTTTCCCAACAAACTACCTACCCACACTACAATCCTAACATTTTTTCTTCTTCTAGGGTGCATTTGAGCTAGCAGACCCTTTACATCATTTATTTTTTCAAACAGAAAACAAACCTATTCTAAATCTACACTTATTACTCCATGAGACCAGATTAGACTGTTGGTCTCATATGTTTCTCTACCTAATCTAATATCTGCTGGGATTAAAATTTCCAGCAGATTTATTCTCTATATTATACAACAAAAATTGAAAAACAATCAAGCCAGGATTAGACTGTCTGACTTTCTATGGATCCAAGCCATAAAGACAGTTACACATGGACAAAATTTGTAGGAAAATGAAAACAAAACTGTGAAGGCTTGGGATCTGAAACTTGAAAAATCCTTCTTCTATTTGTGACTCAAGTTTTGAGCATGTTAGAGTCACTTCTTTTCTTCATTTCAGCTCTGGTTTTGGGCATGTTAGAGCTGATTCTCCTTTATTTTTTGCTGGTCCAGATTTTGGGCATGTTAGGACCAACTATTTACTTTCTTTGGCTCAGGTTTTGAGCTTATTAGAGCCAATCCTTTGCACATCAGAGGTTCATGTTTTAAGCATGTCTGAACCTCTCCTTTTCCTCTGTTTTTTGAAACATTTTCCTCTTTTACTTGAAAACAAAAACTGCAATGGTATGTACAATGGAAATGAAAACTGGAAATTGTAAATCAACAGAAGTAGTGTTTGAGCATCCTGCCATTGACAGGACCCCCAAACAACTTTGTACCATCCAATTCCTGTAGGAAGAAGGAATTTGGACCCACACTGGCCTGGACGATGTATGGACCTTGCCACAAACTATCAAACTTGCTATGCTTTCCTTTATCCTCTCTTCTTGAGTCCCACTTCAGAACTTTATCCCCAATTTTGAAATCAGTAGCTTTGGTTCTCTTGTCAAACAATTTCTTTATATTTTCCTGAACTTTCACTGCTCTGTTGTAAACCTCTTCCCTTGTTTGCTGAAGGTGAATCGTTTGGTTTATCCTTCTGACCATACTGTCTTATTCTGTTTGAATCTCCTGGACCAGCTTGATCACTGGTATCCCAAGGCCGGTAGGGAATACTGCTTCTACACCATAGACAAGCTGAAATGGTGACATGCCAATGGAAGTTTTTTTTGTAAGCCTGTCAGCCCACAAAGCATGCACTAACTTGTTATGCCATGACTTTTTGTTCTCTTCCAACAACTTCTTGATGATGATCACCAGGCTCTTGTTTGATGATTTAGCTAATCCATTACCTTGAGGGTAATAGGCAGTTGAATGACCAAGTGCTATTTTATACATGTGACAAAAATCAACCATATTCTTGGATCCGAAAGCAGTAGCATTATCAGTGATTATTTTCCTTGGGCAGCCAAACCGGGAGAGGATGTGACCCTCTAGGAAACTAATGATGACTGAATCTGTGGCATTCTTAGTGGGTATGGCCTCTATCCACTTAGTGAAGTAGTCTGTGGCTGTTAGGATCCATTTGTGTTGTGCAGAAGAAGTAGGGTGAATCTCCCCTATGAAATCTAGGCCCCATTGCAGAAAGGGACCTTCAACAGTGATGGGTTGTAGGAATAAAGGGAGGATTTTTCTTTTGCCTTCAAAGATCTGGCATTTGTGGCAGGCAACTATCATTTTATGGACATCGTTGAAGAGTGTGGGCCAATAGTAGCCAACTCTGAGTATTTTGTTTGCAGTGGCTTTCCAACTCAGGTGGCCTCCACATTCTCCAGCGTGGAACTCTTGTTTAACCCTCTCTGCCTCATTTTAAGGCAAGCATTTAAGCAATAGGCCATTAGGATTCTTCCAGTATAAGTTTTCATTCAAAATACAGTAGTTTCTAGCTTTTAGCTTTAAGAATCTGGCCTTGGTCTTTGATAGTTCGAGAGGGGCATTGAGGTGTGTAAGCACATATAAAATGTTAGAATACCAAGGGGAGCTCTAAAATTTTTCCTCAATAGTGGGATCATGCAATTCTTGTTGCTCATCCAAGGTATTTATCGTGTTAATGTCTAGGGCTTGTAAGTTTGATTCAACCATTAATTTATCTAGGCCCCGACCTTTAATCAGTTTGGTGGGTTTTATCTCAAGGTCGTACTCTAAGATCACAACTAACCACTTGCCCCTTTTCCCATCTGGGTCCTGGGACAACATGTCTTTGACTATAATGTTGGGCACATAAGCTACGGTGTGAGAATGCAGTATGTACACCCTGAAGTCTTTCAAGGCCTTAATCAGAGCATAGGCCTATTTCTCCATTATGTTATATTTCAAGGGTGCATCTCTGAGTGCTTTCCTAAAAAAGGCAATTGGCTACTCCATTCCCTCTTGTTAGCCATCAGTATTTTTTACATGTTAGTGATGACTATATCTATAGCTGAGTTTTCTAGAAACTGTTTTCCTTATGTCAATATGTCATCTAGAAAACCCTCCTAAAACTTTTTTTTTCCTTTCTACTTTTCAGTCCACCCCTGTCGAAATCAAAACCTCATTATCACTATCCTATCTAGCTTCAGCCTTATTGATCTTCCCACCAGCTTTAAAAGGCAAATCCACATCTGTTTCTAAAGTCTCCCCTATGTTAGGAAGTGGCGCTTTAAGACATTTTACCCTTGGCAATCATCAAAAAGCCAAAAAGCCTCCATCTGCAACAGACCTACCATGACTGACCTCTTACTCTGCAAATGAAATTGACAAACAGCCCTAAGTCGCGCCACTCATATCCCCTAGATCTCAGCACTGCATAAACCCCAATCTCAAGCTGACTATTAGGTTTTTCACAATGTTCTATGGTTTCTACAAAGGCAGAAAATATAATTTCATCTCATGGAGTAAATGCTTGAATTTACAGTTAGAGGAACAGCTGCTTCTAAATGTAACTTGAGCCTGAGATATGTCTGCAAAACAGAAAGCTACTCATCCAGACTTTACAGTTCTTTCCAGCATGAAAATCACAGAAAGACACCACTGTCACAGCAAACTGGAAAATTGTCATGGCCCAGAACCTCCTTCATTTACAAGCAGAGGGTTAGGGCGCCTCCTTCATCCACAAGCAGAGGGCGCTGGCCAATATTGACTTGGAAGATTGCAAAAATCCAGGTTTGCCTTGAACTGAACAAATGAAACAGAGACTCCAGGTTTTATGAATGTGACTCATGATCATAACAGGAATAGAGTTGAAATATGCTAGCTCAAAAGAAAAGGGAGTCTGGTCTGATAAAGGAGGTCATCTGAAGCTTTCAAGTCATGTGAATTGTTGAACTTTAGAAAGGCCTGTCATTAGTAAAAATTCCAATCATAAAAAGCCTGTTTATCCACAAGATCAAATGGAGTAGATGCTGACAAAAATGCCATTACACGGGCAGAAAGAAAGTTCTTGGTTTTTCAAAAGGCACTAACCTCCATAGTCACAGAAACTATTTGTCAAGTAATCTGTCATGAGATGACCAAACCAAATGATGATATTTCAGTCACCCCTAGAGCAGTGCAGAGAGACAATGTCACTTTGGCTAGGGTTTTTGCTGAAACACAGTGATGCTTGCAAGAAGAGATGCTAATATTGATGTTTTTCAAGAGGTTCACTTACCATCACATCCAGAGAAAAGCTGTGTCAAACAGAGTTGTCAAAAAACCTTCAGATACCTTACCTGATGAAGAGCCTCCTCCATGTATGAGCAGATGGCCAAAGCCATTGCAGGTTGTTGGAAACTGATTGATCTAAAAATGCAGTGGAAAGATACAAAAAATTGAATAGAAGTCATTGCACAGGTAAGTGATAGTGTTTATGATACAAAGGTATTGGTTTTCCTATTCAAAAGAGCTGTCTGTTAGACTGTACCTGTAGTGGAAGGGAGAAAATATTGAATATATATATGCCATTGATACCAAAAGGGGGCAGTTTCTTTAAGGGAAAGGATCAAACAACAATCCAATATCACATGCCAAAAGTCCAAAGGAGCGCTTTTCAGGAAATGGTATTCAAGGTTTTCAAATGATTCTAGCACATTCTGAATGGTTTTTCCTTGTTAAAAATCACCAAGAAGGTAAAACAGTGAACATAGTCTAGTTATGAAATGGTTCTATTTACAAAAAGGGTCAACACACTGGTCAAAGAAAAATGGTGACTGTGTATCAAAGAGCCCTGTTTTTCCTGTTTTACAAGCTTATCTTTCAGATGGACAAGGTGAATGGGCATACAATTTTATGAATAGGCAAAGCAAGTTTGATAAAATGTCACTGTTTAAAATGACTTGATAACAAACACAGTTTTGCATCATTTCGAAAGGCAGAGATATCATGAATGGTATAGGCAAGAAAGTCTGTGGAAAGGGTGAGCTTTTTCTTTGATCAAGTCCAAATAGGGCCGGCAAATCTTAATACCTGCAGTGATAAAGAAATTAAGAAAGAAAATGAAGACATTAACTGTCAAAGCGAGGAAATGCCACTGTTTGAAAAGAAGACTTCGCTGTGTTCAAAAGCCAACCGTGAGTTCTTCTTTTGTGTATTTCAAATAAACGATGAAAGTAGCCGTTGAAGATGTTTTAAGAGTGAAATAGGAGAGTGAATGTGTCGTTTTTAAAAAAGTTCAAACGGAGCTTCGCGCCTCTCAGCATCAAACAAGGCAATTCGGGTCATTTGGCAGAGTTTAGCACTGTGCAGAGCCGAGCGACGCGCCTGCCACTTCGCGTGACGCGCCTGGAGGCAAACTTACACAGGCCGCCTTTGTTAGCGCGACGCACCTGTACAGTGGCGCGACGCGCATGTACAGGCCGCCCGCCCGACCCGACTGCTCCGACCCGACAAGTTTGCCCGGGGTTTTCTGCGCGCTGTTCTGGCTCTGAAGAGTGCCGCGCAGGCCTAAGGGACTCAAGAGCTGCTCCAACCTTCCCCAAGGATTGTTCATCGAATCTTGAGGTATTTTCACGCATTTCTCTCCCTCGTTTCCAGAACAATTGCTAAGAAAAGCTGTCTAGCAAGGTCAAGATCGAATTAAAAGGTGGTTTGTTCCAGTTTTCAAAACTTTCAAAACCTTCTTACCTTGTCACTATAGCTAAAAGCAGTCCTTTCTACACGGTGATATGAAGTATTGAAGTATGATAAAAGGCTGACTGTGTCATTCAAAAAACATCTACAGAGATATTGGGTTTTGAGATTAAGATCAATTTGTTTCATCTTCAAAACAATCAAAGGCAGAGGTTTTCCTATAAATAACTCGTGTTTGATTAAAGGGATTTGATTGGTTACCAAATCTTGACTCGCTATTCCAAAAAGAAGCCCTCGAAAAAATCAAGGAGAATTTGTTATAAAGAACAGTGGTTCACATGTTTAATAGAGTTGTTTCACATCCAAAGTAAGGGTCAGTTCTAACATAACCGTAGGTGTTATTTTGAGATGGGGTCTTGCCTTTTTGCAAGATAGAAACTATTTCAGTCTCGGTGAAACCTTTTAAGGCTTTTTCCAAAAACTCGTTACCTTGTTCAAAACACAGCTGACTCGCTTAATCGAGAGTTGATTGCCTAGTATGCAAATTGTGGACTATCGACACACTTATACAGGCAAAGTTTTTATGACCGCAAAGTTACCATGGAAAGGGGTAAGAGGTATTGAGTGGCATTTTAAAACTCACAAGAGCAGGGTAATCAAAACAACTCTCACAGCAAACTCCCTCAAGCAATCTGCCCCTCTTCTTCACTACATTATTTCATACTGAGAACTTGTTGACAGAGTTTTTCCAAAGATGAACAGGACACTTTTTTAGGGCAGGTTTTTTGATGGGAAGTTAACATTGGAGACAGAGGTACAGGTGTGGTGGTTGACCTTTTTTCACAAGTAAAGAGGTGTTTTTCCTAAACACTGTGTGCTAATATTTCACCTAACCTAAGTCTCCTTTCTCTTCCACTGTATTTATGGTGTGGTCTCTTATATGAAATCAAGGATGTAGAGGTATTTTCAAGGTGGAAGAGGAACAACAAAGAAGGATATTGAGGGACAAAAGAAGCATATAGGACAATAAACAAGAAGCAGACAAAGCAGCTGGAGAAGCAAGAAGTTGAAGTGGTGCACCGAAGCACCTTTATTGCCAAATTGGCAAGATATGGAGGAAGAACAACAAGCTGAAGCCGCCACCTTAACAGGACAAAGATTGTTCCAAGAGGAAATTGCCCAAAAAGACACGATCTAGCTGCCATGATGAAAACTTTTACTGGCTTTCTAAAGGCAAAAGCATAGTTGGAGAAAGTGCCAAGCATGGAGGTGAATTAGCTGTCATCCCTATCCCAAGCGATGACAGTGATAACGAGGCCCGCATCCTTGAAAACCTCCTCATTCACAAAGAGGGGAAAATTGAGGTGTTACAAGAAGACCTTCAAAGGGCGAGGAATTTCAACCACTTCTTGGAGGTTGAAAACAAACAAATGAAGTTTCATGCAGCTATTCATGAGGCAAGGGCAATCAAGTATAAGAAAGAGGCAGAAAAGGCACAAGCAAGAATTGAAGAACTCATTGGTGAGTTTGATGATGAAGAGGAGGAAGACCAGCCTAGGCGGAAGAGGCCTAGGACCATCGGGCTTAGAAAAGCCTTGGAAAAGCAGAGAGCAGAAGAGCAAGCCCAGCTCCAAGCCTTTCCTCTCACTGCACTCCTTGAGCAGGAAATTGAGGAAAACAAAGAAGCATGGCTTGAGAGAGCTAACAAGCATTTGGAAGTGAAGCTTGAGAAGGCGAACAGGGATCTTGAGTTGCAAAGAAAGAGAACTCATCACTTTCAGAAGCTAAATCAGTTTGCCCGACGCAAACTAAAGGTAGCACAAGAGAAATTGAAGAAGGTGAAAGGGAAGCGCCTAGCACGGAAAGAAGGGAAAAGCATATCAGCCCTTGATATTTTGGCCTCAGCTTCGGAGCATGTTGCTATGGACCCTTGAGGGTCATGCATGCCAATTTTGGGCCTTTTTCGACAACTTTTTGTTTTTTGGCATTTTTTGGGTTTTTGGTTGAAAACTCATAATTTCGCCATTTCAGTTTGAGGAATTGTCAAGGGAGGAGGATGACACCGATAGATGCTATAATTTTATGAGCAGGTCTCCAGCGATTTTCAGGGCATTTGGAGATCATTCTCCCCCTCAAATTGGCGAAAAACACCCTCATTTTGCACGTTCTGCCCGCCATATCAGCAGTCTGCTATTTTCTGGGTTTTTTCACACAGGTACAGTTTTGGATGACTTCCGGACCTCGGATTGAGTTGGTTCCAGTTGTGCCGGAAAGTAGACACAGAGAGCTTTCCAGCCAGCCCTCATGAGCCTCATTTTGACATCGGGAAGGCTGCCTATTGCATCCAGCAAGTCAGGGGACCTTTTTCAGGCATAAATATGAAGTATTTTTGTAATTTTTGAACTTCAAAAATCTGCTTTTCCCAAATGTGCGTTAAGCTATTTTTATCATTGGGAAATGATGTAAAGTCAATATAATTTCCGTTTTTAGCAGTTTTTTAGATATTTTGTGGGATATTTTTTGCCTTGGGCTTTGCAAAGCCTCAAGGACAAGTTTAGATATTTTGACTTGGCCAATGGGATAGCTAGTTGCTCCATGAGGTTTTCCTCCCTCAAGCCTATTTATTCCATGGGTTTCATTGTAAACAAGAGAGGCTGAACTTGAGAGAAGAATTAATACATTGGTCATATGAGCTTTGAAGAATACACTTGAGTTATGATTTTTGGACTGCCTCTTGCATGCTTTTGAGGAATGATGAAGGATTGTTGATGGATTCCTTGACATGGTAGAATGGTATAGTGTTTCTTGATATGTTTTTGTCTTCTAGTTTTCATTCATAATACATATTTATTGCTGCTATAGATCAGTAGAGATTGATTTTGAGATATGCCCATGGAGGCACCTCAAAATCCCTGAATCTTCATAGCTTGATGTTTTCTTCTTCCTTAGTTATGCTAAAGAATTCTTAGTTGCTCTTTAGTAACTTAAGGTATTGTTGCTAAGTTTTATTCATAAGTTCTATGTATGTTGAGCAGGATGTATGGTTTGCCCTACCTACCTATTAGCTGCCCATAGTTCTGTCCATAAAACTTTCTCTTTGACTGATTTGTTGATCATCTTGTTGAACCAAGGAGGCCTAGTCCCGATCTAGCCCCTTGCCTAAAACTATGAAAACTTATTTGTCCAAGTGCCCAATGACTTAGAGACTATGTTTAGGCGTTCCGGCATAGTTTATGAGTTGTTAGTTTGTCTCATGTGTTTTCCCCAAAGTCTGATAGCCATTTCCCGAAGTTAGAGGGTCTTATACCTCTATGTATGGTTGGAATGTTTGATTTCTATGTATTAATTAGCTCATAGTTGCATTTAGCATGATTAATGGCTTGCTATAACATGTTTATGTCTGCTATAAACTAGTTACACTTGAAATCCCTTGTCTTTCACCAACTTGTTGTCCATTTAATCCATTTTTCCCAAAGATCCCTTCTACCGTGAATCAAATCGGCCCTACAGCAGCTTTACATCATCACCTCATAGCTTCCTTGACCTGTTTGACCCCATAGCCCAATTTATCTACACCTTGTTATCCAGTTTATGTATTTGATCAATTTCATCCCTCACAAACTTAAAAACTAAAAAAACCAAAAACACACTTCATAACTAGCCTAATATCAGAACACCGCAAGTAAACACACCGACATCTTTTACACATATAGAGAGAGCCCTCTTTGAGTCCAGGAAGGCTAGGTCCTTGGGCTCCAAATCTTGGTTTGATGTTACATCGTCATTTGGCTAGCCAATCGGCCAAATCACCGGACCCTAACATAATGGCGATCACGGTGGGACCCTGAGTGATTAAAAACTTAGTTTCCCTCATCTTTAGAGACTTTTTTGAGATTACTATCTGATTGACTTATCCCACCGCTCACTAACATAATGGCGATCACGGTGGGACCCTGAGTGATTAAAAACTTAGTTTCCCTCATCTTTAGAGACTTTTTGAGATTACTAGCTGATTGACTTATCCCACCGCTCACTAACATAATGGCGATCACGGTGGGACTTTGAGTCAAAACATCCTAGGTATCCCATGGGGAACTCTAAAAATCTCGGTCAAACTTAGAAAAGTTTCAAACTTAGAAAAGTAGAATCTGGTTGTCTCACCATCCTAGAAAAATGATGACTTAGGCGCAGGACACTTTTCCAAACTAGGGACATACCTCCTATTTCAGAAAAAACCCCAAAACACTCCCTTAGATTGGCTTTTGACAGTATTGGTGGTGGACCATACAAGTATATCTCAAAACAAACTGATAATCCACCTGGCGACTCCACTAAACTCTAGTAAGCCTTACTATTTTACCAAGATCCAGGCTACTATCCGATAGACCTATCCCATCGCTCACTAACATAGCGGGAGATGGTGGGACACTGAGTACATGATAGTCTAGCAAACTCTTATAGACTCTTTGGTCCTTTAGATACCTTAAAAAAGCAAGAAGTCCATAGATCCATTTGAAGTAAACTCTTTTTGTTCTCATCACCCTAGCAAAGTGTTGAAACAATTCTAGGATACTTTAACAAACCATAGGCTGCACCTAAAACTCAGAAAATCCAAAAACATTCCCAGATTAGTTACTGGCAGTGGACCATAGCTATCTTCACAAAAACAACCCAGTTCCAACTGGCGACTCCACTAATCCACTCCTTTTTATTTTGACCATCCTTCGCCTTAGTAGAACCTTAGAAAAATCACCCATCCAGAACATTCCTAATACACCATCCTCTCTAAACTTTGGATCTAAAGTACGAAAACTACAGAAGAATCAGCCACGAGATCCGATCAGAACCCAAATCCCCCTTTATCATAGTAGATGACCCAGAGAAGATTATGTGGCAAGCTTCTGAAACTGATCATCTAGCTACTGGTAGATCCATCCGTAAAACAAGATCAGTACCTAAACATCTCACTATCCTACCAGATCCACCTTTTGAATTAGAGTCATCAAAAACTCTTCCCAGAAGCAAATCATATAGTAAGATAAACTTTGACGATCTTGAACCCCTAGACCCACCACAGAGTCCTAGTAGAGAAACTTCACCTACCACTCCTCCCGACTCCCAGCTTCTCTATCAATTTGGCTCCTACCATCCCAGATCTGCTCAAAAACAGATCACTAGTCCAAGTTCATCCGCCACACCTAGTCAAACCACCACTATTCAAAACACCTCATCTCAACCTACTAGTCCTCATCTTCTACATCATCCATTAGCTCCCGTCATGGCAGCCTGGTATGCACCTTTGGTGTTGCCACCGCCTTTGGCTCCTCTCGCAAATAAATATCAAGACAAAATCCCACACTTTACTGGAGAAGACACCACCACACCTCAACAACATATAAGTAGGATGACTGATGCTTATGAATATCTAGAGGTACGAACGAAATCATCGGAAATGAGATATTTTCGCAAAGTCTTGGTGGTGAACCCCGAAAGCATGGTTCAAAATCTTAGCTCCAAACAGTATCCATGATATCCCAGAACTACATCAAGTCTTCAGAAATAGGTGGGAAATCCGAAGAAACCCCATTCAAATCCTGTCAGAATATAACAATCTAAAACGGGAAAGTGGGGAAAGTTTCCAAGCTTACTGTACTAAGTTCAACAGTGTATATAACTCCCTCCCACCTCATTTCAAACCTCCACTTGGTCTAGCCTTGGCAAAATTTCCCGAGGGCTTTGATCCGAACATGACATATCATTTAAGAGACAAGGATCCCCGTACCTTGGAGGAAATGCAACAAATAGCTATAAAAGAAGATGCCAACTTAGCTGAAAAAAGAGCTAGAACTAGATCTGAAAGAAAGGTCACATATAGAGATGAGGTCTCCACTTCATCACCTTCCCTAGATCCCATAATAGATGACTTGGTCAAATCCATGGCTAAAATGTGGGAAAAGATCAATGAAAAAGCTCCTGTTAGGGACAACCAGTCAAACCCTCCAAACAGAAACCGGAACCAGAACTTTAGGAGGGAACGACGCCCGCGGAGACCATAGGAAAATGACCGAGATCGGAAATACCATTCAATGAAAATTATGTGTATAAAGATGATAGGGACTGCGAATGAACCTGGCCTCATCATTTAAACCTCATGGCGATCCTGTGTAAGGAGTGAGGTGTACCATCTAAAGAAAGACAAGCGTTTTTTTTTCTGATCAAGATGGGGAAACCAACTGAAGACCCGATGACCCGCCATAGAGTTTCAAAATTTATTGTAGAAGCCCACGGACAATATGACCTTAGCGACAAAAGAAACCAAGATAATGCCAAGAAAGGTAACTCAGATACTGCTAAAGCTCCAGATACCATCCTCAAGAAAGCATCAAGCAATGAAAAAATCAAGGTTGAGAAGACTGACCAAAGCAAAGCTAAAGTTACCCAAACTAGTCCTCTCTCAGATACTACTGGTACTTCTACAAAAGTCACTGAAACAACTATGGCAAACAAAATCCCAAAACAAGGTCAACAAACTCAGAACATAGAGAAGGTCGTGGCTAAAAAAAATAAAAAAAACATATCTAAACTTCAGCTACCTTTCAGCTTTGAAGGCGAAATCGCCAAGATTAAGATCACCATGCCTCTTACTGAACTCATTGCCCAAAACTCTTATAAATCCCAAGTACTAAAAGTTTTAAATCTAGGAAACAGTGCAAAACAACGTTAATCGGCCCGATGACATTCACATTGTTTGGTCCAAAGGTAGAGGGAAAATTCCGGGAGGGAGCTACTCTGTTTACATTGCCTAAACATCACATGACCAAATCCTCCATAATGCTAGACTGAAAACGCCTGTAATCTTATCTCAGAAGGTAGTAATGGCAGAGATAGGCATTTGGAAGCTAAGACCACACAAGGCACCTTCTTTTGATTCAAAGTAGAGTCCAATGCCTAGGTTTGATCAAAGACCTTGTTTTAGTCGGCCCAAATACCGTAACCTAATCATGGACATAGTGGTGGCGAACATTCCAGCTCGCTTTGATGCTTCCTATCCCGGATCTTGGGGGGCAAACTCAAGGGAATATCCATTGGACATGTCATATGCCACCATTCCTGTGTTTGGTGAGACTAAATACTTTCACAACGAATCCACATGGAAATACATGATTAGCAGTCAAGATAGGTCAGATAACATTCCAATGTGTTCTTTGCGGTCCGAATTAAACTCTTTCATTATGCATATTGATGAAGACATAGAGGAAGAGTCAGAGGAAACTAATATAAACTTAGATCCACCACATCAGCTGTCCCTGGTGCCTTATGATGAACTAGACACTCAAAACTATCATGATCATGAACAGTTGTGTCTTGAGGAAAGTAAGTTTTCCCTTTCCAAAGTAGGATTAGAGCAGGAAGCGCAAACCCTTATGTACTATCAAGCAAATTGCTCTAGCTTTAGTCAAACACCAACAGTAACTTGTGGAAATTTTTTCCGGGTAAAGGCTTTAGAAGACACACCCTCTTCCTTTGATTGGAACGAGGAAGCGAGGGAGTTTAATGTTTTCTTCTGTGATTTACAATAATATGATCATATCTTGCCAAATGAAGCTTTAACTATAACCTCAGCAACTCAAAATCTTGAGAAAAGACCAGATAAATTTCTCATGAGCAAGAATGATAGTTGCAATCCTAGCATATCTAAACTACTGAAATTAGCTCATATTCTATCTTTTCATGAATAACTTAGAAAAGCCAAAATCAGAAATCTCATGCAGAATACCAATTTCTATAGAAAAAGAAAGAGAAATTACTGTGTCACTACCTTCCCCTCAAAGAACAGTTTTTACAAGAGAAAACACAACAATCTGAAACAAAATGAAATAATCAGGGATAAAACAGCTGGTCATAGAGTCTGCTTTGATTTTAGGAAAAAAACTGCATATCCCTATAACAGAGATTATGTTTTTTCTACTCAAGACCATGATTTACCAATTAAAGGTGCTTTTAATCGTGTATGTTTGCAAGATGATGTTTCAGGTCATGGTCATAAGATTCCTTTGCAAAGTAGAAAGCTTAAAGATTTTTTCAAGTTTGCGGGAAGTAGATCTGATTTCAAGTTCAAAATTGCAAAACCACCCAATGTCAGAAATCTGTTCATGAAAGCCATGTTCCCAGTTTTAAATTTCTGCATCTGTGCATACCTTGATGATGTCATTATCCTAGGGCAGCCCGAGGCCATTACTTGAGGAAATATCTGATGAAAGTCTCAATCGAATGTGAGAGTACAAGTGCAAAACAGTACATTTAGAGATTCTTGCATGAATCCCTATGTCATGTTAGAGAGAGAAAACTTTCCAAATTTCTCTTTTCAGGAGTTGAGTGGGCCAAGGGTGAGAGGAGATCCTTACGAGGATAAGATGCTTAAATTTCGTCATTTCCAAGATTTTTGAGTTTGAAATACTTTCATTCATTGTATATACCACTGTTTTAAACATAGAAAAATAGAAAAGTCAAAAACAGTAAAAGATAGAAAAGAGGGCGAGTGAAGATAGAACAAGGCCCCATGTTCCAAAAAATAGTCCTTTAGAAAGCGCGCAAGTCTAAGTGCCGCTACTAATACTTCAATGTCTTGTTCAACTATCTAGCCTAATCATAGCTGAGCATGTTTAAATTTATTTGCTGATAAGTTAGTGAGTGCAAAAGATAGTCAATATTGTGTAAGATTGACTTATCACAGAGTTTAGATTAGGGAGAGATTCTGGTTCCACATGCCTAAAACAGAACCAAAAAGAGAAGCGAGGGATGAAAAATACATTGTACATCTTAGCCCCGCTTGTCTAGTTTTCCTTTTGTTGCAAAATAATATTTGTGTGCAGCTTGTTTTTTATGCCGCAAATGCATGACAAATCAGATTGTCTAACCCTGATTTGATCATTTTTAAATTTCATGTTTTAGATTAGAGAATAAAATCCTGTCAAACAGTTTAATCTTGACAGTTGATCTAGTTTAGGTAGAGTAATGAAGGAGTTCATCAGCTTAATCTGAACTCCCGGCAGATATAAGTGTAGAAATAGATAGGTTCATTTTACAAAAAGAAAAAATATGCATTGTCAAAAGGTTGCTAGTTCAAATGCGCCAAAAAGGGAGAAAAAATGTTAGGAAAGATAGTTGGGTAGGTAGAAATATCATGGATGCTAATCATGCTGCATCTTTTCAGAAGTAGCATAAAAAAGAGTGAAAATTTGTGCCAATGGGTAAGGCATTGGTCTTCACGCCAAAAATCAGTTACGGACACCTCTGACGAGGGGCTTGCCCTCCCCAAATGGAGCCCTTTATTGGCCATCGGTATTTTGTGTTAGTGACTATATCTATAGCTGAGTTTTCTAGAAACTGTTTTCCTTATGTCAATATGTCATCTAGAAAACCCTCCTAAAACTTTTTTTGCCTTTCTAATTTTTAGTCCACCCCTGTCGAAATCAAAACCTCATTATCACTATCCTATCTAGCTTCAGCCTTATTGGTCTGCCCACCAGCTTTAAAAGGCAAATCCACATCTGTTTCAAAAGTCTCCCCTATGTTAGGAAATGGCGCTTTAAGACATTTTACCCTTGGCAATCATCAAAAAGCCAAAAAGCCTCCATACGCAACGATTCTCTGCAGGCGACCTCTTGTACAGTGGTGACAACGCGGCCCTAAGTCTACTTTCTCACATCCCCTAGATCTCAGCACTGCATAAACCCCAATCTCAAGCTGACTATTAGGTTTTTCACAGTGTTCTATGGTTTCTACAAAGGCAGGGAATATAATTTCATCTCATGGAGTAAATTCTTGAATTTACAGTTAGAGGAACAGCTGCTTCTAAATGTAACTTGAGCACTTTTCTTATGTACGCAAAAGCAAGTACTATGCCCGGACTTTACGATTCCTCGGCCTTAGAAAATACAGAAGAACACCAAATACGACAAGGCGGCAAGTGTAAGCGGGAGACACTCCTTGTCATTTACAAGCAGAGGGTTAGGGCGCCTCCTTCATCCACAAGCAGACGGCGCTGGCCAATATTGACTTTGAAGATTGCAGAAGTCCAGGTTTGATTTTTACTGAACAGTGAAACAATATCTCCAGGTTTTATGAATGTGACTGATGATCATAACAGAAATGGAGTTTGAAATATGCTAGCTCAAAGGAAAAGGAGTCTGGTCTGATAAAGGAGGTCATCTGAAGCTTTCAAATCATGTGAAATGTTGAACTTTAGAAAAGCATGTCATCAGTAAACATTTCAATCTTCAGCAGCCTGCTTTCCACAAGATCAAATGGAATAGATGCTGACAAAAATGCCATTACACAGGCAGAAAGAAAGTTCTTGGTTTTTCAAAAGGCACTGACCTCCATAGTCACAGAAACTATTTGTCAAAGTAATCTGTCATGAGATGACCAAAGAAAATGATGATATTTCAGTCACCCTTAGGACAGTGCAGGGAGACAGTGTTACTTTGGTTAGGGTTTTTGCTGAAACACAGTGATGCTTGCAAAAAGAGATGATAGTATTGATGTTTTTTAAGTAGTTTGCTTGCCATCACATTCAGAGAAAGGCTGTGTCAGACAGATTTGTCAAAAACCTTCGGATACCTTACCTGATGAAGAGCCTCTTTCCATATACGAACGGACTATTGGAACAATGGAATTGAAAACTGATTGATCTAAAAAGTGCAGTGAAAGGATACAAAGAAATTAAATAGAAGCCATTGCACAGGTAAATAATAGTGTTTATAATACAAAGGTGTTGGTTTTCCTATTCAAATGAGAATGTCTGTCAAACTGTACCTGTAGTGGAAGGGAGAAAATATTGAATATATATATGCCATTGATACCAAAAAGGGACAGTTTCCTTAAGGGAAAGGATCAAACAACAATCCAATATCACATGTCAAAAATCCAAAGGAGCGCTTTTCAAGAAATGGTGTTCAAAGTTTTCAAATGATTCTGGCGCATTCTGAATGGTTTTTCCTTGTTAAAAATCACCAAGAAGGTAAAACAGTGAACATACTCTAGTTATGAAATGGTTCTATTTACAAAAAGGGTCAACACACTGGTCAAAGAAAAATGGTGACTGTGCATCAAAGAGCCCTGTTTTCCTGTTTTACAAGCTTATCTTTTCAGATGGACAAGGCGAATGGGCATACAATTTTATGAATAGGCAAAGCAAGTTTGATAAACTGTCACTGTTTAAAATGACTTGATAATAAACACAGTTTTGCATCATTTCGAAAGGCAGAGATATCATGAATGGTATAGGCAAGAAATTCTGTGGAAAGGGTGAGCTTTTTCTTCGATCAAGTCCAAATAGGGCCGGCAAATTTTAATACCTGCAGTGATAAAGAAATTAAGAAAGCAAATGAAGACATTAACTGTCAAAGCGAGGAAATGCCACTGTTTGAAAAGAAGACTTCGCTGTGTTCAAAATCCAACCGTGAGTTCTTCTTTTGTGTATTTCAAATAAACGATGAAAGTAGCCGTTGAAGATGTTTTAAGAGTGAAATAGGAGAGTGAATGTGTCGTTTTTAAAAAAGTTCAAATGGAGCTTCGCGCCTCTCAGCATCAAACAAGGCAATTCGGGTCATTTGGCAGAGTTTAGCACTGTGCAGAGCCGAGCGACGCGCCTGCCACTTCGCGCGACGCGCCTGGAGGCAAACTTACACAGGCCGCCTTTGTTAGCGCGACGCGCCTGTACAGTGGCGCGACGCGCCTGTACAGGCCGCCCGCCTGACCCGACTGCTCCGACCCGACAAGTTTGCCCGGGGTTTTCTGCGCGCTGTTCTGGCTCTGAAGAGTGTCGCGCAGGCCTAAGGGACTCAAGAGCTGCTCCAGCCTTCCCCAAGGATTGTTCATCGAATCTTGAGGTATTTTCACGCGTTTCTCTCCCTCGTTTCCAGAACAATTGCTAAGAAAAGCTGTCTAGCAAGGTCAAGATCGAATTAAAAGGTGGTTTGTTCCAGTTTTCAAAACTTTCAAAACCTTCTGACCTTGTCACTATAGCTAAAAGCAGTCCTTTCTACACGGTGATCTGAAGTATTGAAGTATGATAAAAGGCTGACTGTGTCATTCAAAAAACATCTACAGAGATATTGGGTTTTGAGATTAAGATCAATTTGTTTCATCTTCAAAACAATCAAAGGCAGAGGTTTTCCTATAAATAACTGTGTTTGATTAAAGGGGATTTGATTGGTTACCAAATCTTGACTGCTATTCCAAAAAGAAGCCTCTAAAAGGCAGAAGAGAATTTGTTATAAAGAAACAGGGTTCACATGTTTAATAGAGTTGTTTCACATCCAAAGTAAGGGTTGTTCTAACATAACCAGAGGTGTTATTTTGAGATGGGGTCTTGCCTTTTTTGCAAGATAGAAACTATTTCAGGTCTTGGTGAAACCTTTTAAGGATTTTTCCAAAAGACTCTGTTACCTTGTTCAGAAACACAGTGACTGTTTAACTGAGAGTTGATTGCCTATATGCAAATTGTGGACTATTGACACACTTATACAGGGAAAAGTTTTTATGACTGCAAAAGTTACCATGGAAAGGGGTAAGAGGTATTGAGTGGCATTTTAGAACTCACAAGAACAGGGTAATCAAAACAACTCTCACAGCAAACTCCTTCAAGCAATCTGCCCCTCTTCTTCACTACATTATTTCATACTGAGAATTTGTTGACAGAGTTTTTCCAAAGATGAACAGGACACTTTTTTAGGGCAGGTTTTTTCATGGGAAGTTAACATTGGAGACAGAGGTACAGGTGTGGTGGTTGACCTTTGAAATTCACAAGTAAAGAGGTGTTTTTCCTAAACACTGTGTGCTAATATTTCACCTAACCTAAGTCTTTTTTCTCTTCCACTGTATGGTCTCTTCTATAGAAATCTGTTGACAGAGGTATTTTCAAGGTGGAAGACCTGAAGAGCAGGGTTTTAATATTTGAGTTTTGTTTTGAAGACACAAATACAAGTGTTGTTGGCCTCTAACAAATTCACAAGAGGAGTGATTGTTCAAAACTGTGCACAGGGAATCTACACAGCAGTTTATCCCATCTTTACACATGGTACCCTATTAAAAAGTTTGCCTGGCTGAGGTGCATCCAGAGGTGAAGGGCTGGTTTTAAGGAGTGCAGAGGTGGTTTATTCAAAGAAAACATTGTTGCAATCTATCCTAACCACATTGTCCATTCTGTTCAAGCAGTATAGTGGCCAGTTTCAATCCAGCAGAGCATTTTTACATACAGTGAAGGCAGTTTGCCTCTTCCAAAGCTTGTTCAAGTCAGAATGCCTCCAAAGCAAGATCACAGGAGCGGTCCACATAAGAGATATGAGCCTATCTCCATAGAAGAAATCAATGCTCACCCATATGTGCTTTTCAATTTCCATGAAGTAGGCTGTCTTGATTTCTGCCAGAGGATAGAAGAAGTCAAGAGTTTTTCGCCACTAACACATTTGTGCGCTTTGAGATTCAAGGACAAACACTTCCAATTCGCGGGTCTTGACTTCAAAATTTCTCCAAGGTATGTATCCAAGGCTACCAAGATCCCGTATCATGGTGAAAAGTGGTTTAAACAAGCTCATCTTGATCTAGAGGATTATAAACCTTTCATCAAGCCTGAACATAGGGAAACTATCACTGTTATTTTCCCTTTTTCCTATCTTCTTGACAGTTATGCTCCACTGATGAAAGCCATAATGAGATATTTCACTTGTGAAGGGAGGTTTAATCGAATTTATGCCTATCATGTCCGCTTGTTGATGCATTTTACCAGAAGAAAGCAACTAAACCTTCCTTACTTTTTGTCCAAGAGCATAGAGAAAATGGCATCTACTGTCCAAAAGAAGGCTCCACCTCAGCAAATCCCTTCTCTCTTTCATCATTCCTTGATCGAGATTATCTTCTTACACCAGCTAGAGAAGAAAGGGGTTTCATGGGATTCATTCATCAGCCATTCAGATTTTGCCACTGTCCCTCCTGTTCATGTGTCTCCTACTCAGCCTGTCCATCGCCCAGTGCCTTTGTCTAGTAGGCCTACACCTAGAAGACTCAGAATGACTACTGGGCAGTCAAGTCAACAGGGAGAAGGAGAGGGCAGTGAACAACAGGGAGAAGGAGAAGGCAGTGAAAAGCAGCAGTTGGATGTTGAGGGACAGCAGCAGTTGGATGTTGAGGGACAGCAGCAGATACAGGATGATGGACAGCAGTAGATACAGGATGAGGGACAACAGCAGACAGCAGTTGAGGAGCAGCAAGTTGGGCAGGAAATTGAAACACCTTTTGAGCCACAAACTAGACAAGATATTGGGGAAGAACAGCAAGCTAAAGCTGCCACCTTAACAGTGACAAAGATTGTTCCTAGCAGGAGGAAATTGCCCAAAAAGACACCTTCTAGCTTGCCAAGGAGGAAAAGCGCCAGATTGGCTTTCAAAGGCAAAAGCATAGTTGGAGAAAGTGCCAAGCATGGAGATGAATTAGCTGTCATCCCTATCCCAAGCGATGACAGTGAAAATGAGGCCCGCCTCCTTGAAAACCTCCTCATTCACAAAGAGGGGAAAATTGAGGTGTTACAAGAAGACCTTCAAAGGGCGAGGAATTTCAACCACTTCTTGGAGGTTGAAAACAAACAGATGAAGTTTCATGCAGCTATTCATGAGGCAAGGACAATCAAGTATAAGAAAGAGGTAGAAAAGGCGCAAGTAAGAATTGAAGAGCTCATTGGCGAGTTTGATGATGAAGAGGAGGAAGACCAGCCTAGGTGGAAGAGGCCTAGAACCATCGGGCTTAGAAGAGCCTTGGAAAAGCAGAGAGCAGAAGAAAAAGCTCATTTCGAAGCCTTTCCTCTCACTGCCCTCCTTGAGCAGGAAATTGAGGAAAACAAAGAAGCATGGCTTGAGAGAGCTAACCAGCATTTGGAAACAAAGCTTGAGAAGGCGAATAGGGATCTTGAGCTACAAAGAAAGAGGACTCTTCACTTTCAGAAGCTAAATCAGTTTGCCAGGCGAAAATTAAAGGTAGCACAAGAGAAATTGAAGAAGTTGAAGGAGAAGCGCCTAGCACGGAAGGAAGAGAAAAGAATATCAGCCCTTGATATTTTGGCCTCAGCTTCGGAGCATGTTGCTATGGACCCTTGAGGGTCATGCATGCCAATTTTGGGCCTTGTTCGACAATTTTTTGTTTTTTGGCATTTTTTGGGTTTTTGGCCAAAAACCCATAATTTCGCCATTTCAGTTTTATGAGTTGTCAAGGGAGGAGAATGATACCAATGGATGCCATAATTCCATGAGCAGGTCTCCAGTGATTTTCAGGGCATTTGGAGATCATTCGCCCCCTCAAATTGGCGAAAAACACCCTCATTTTGCACGTTCTGCCCGCCATATCAGCAGTCTGCTATTTTCTGGGTTTTTTCACACAGGTACAGTTTTGGATGACTTCCGGACCTCGGATTGAGTTGGTTCCAGTTGCGCTGGAAAATAGACACAGAAAGCTTTCCAGCAAGCCCTCATGAGCCTCATTTCGACATCGGGAAGGCTTCCATTTGCATCCAGCAAGTCAGGGGACCTTTTTCAGGCATAAATATGAAGTATTTTTGTAATTTTTGAACTCCAAAAATCTGCTTTTCCCAAATGTGCGTTAAGCTATTTTTATCATTGGGAAATCATGTAAAGTCAATATAATTTCCGTTTTTAGCAGTTTTTTAGATATTTTATTGGATATTTTGTGCCTTGGGCTTTGCAAAGCCTCAAGGACAAGTTTAGATATTTTGACTTGGCCAATGGGATAGCTAGTTGCTCCATGAGGTTTTCCTCCCTCAAGCCTATTTATTCCATGGTTCTCATTGTAAATCAAAGGCTGAACTTGAGAGAAGAATTAATACATTGGTCATATGAGCTTTGAATAATACACTTGAGTTATGATTTTTGGACTGCCTCTTGGATGCTTTTGAGGAATGATGAAGGATTGTTGATGGATTCCATGACATGGTAGAATGGTATAGTGCTTCTTGATATGTTTTTTTCTTCTAGTTTTCATTCATAATACATATTTCTTGCTGCTATAGATCAGTAGAGATTGATTTTGAGATATGCCCATGGAGGCACCTCTAAATCCCTGAATCTTCATAGCTTGATGTTTTCTTCTTCCTTAGTTATGCTAAAGAATTCTTAGCTGCTCTTTAGTAAATTAAGGTATTGTTGCTAAGTTTTATTCATAAGTTCTATGTATGTTGAGTAGGATGTATGGTTTTCCCTACCTACCTATTAGCTGCCCATAGTTCTGTCCATAAAAATTTCTCTTTGACTGATTTGTTGATCATCTTGTTGAACCAAGGAGGCCTAGTCCCGATCTAGCCCTTTGCCTAAAACTATGAAAACTTGTTTGTCAAAGTGCCCAATGACTTAGAGACTATGTTTAGGCATTCCGGCGTAGTTTATGAGTTGTTAGTTTGTCTTATGTGTTTTCCCCAAAGTCTGATAGCCATTTTCCGAAGTTAGAGGGTCTTATACCTCTATGTATGGCTGGAATGTTTGATTTCTATGTATTAATTAGCTTATAGTTATACTTAGCATGATTAATGGCTTGCTATAACATGTTTATGTCTGCTATAAACTAGTTACACTTGAAATCCCTTGTCTTTCACCAACTTGTTGTCCATTTAATCCATTTTGCCCAAAGATCCCTTCTATCGTGAATCAAATCGGCCCTACAGCAGCTTTACATCATCACCTCATAGCTTCCTTGACCTGTTTGACCCCATAGCCTAATTTATCTACATCTTGTTATCCAGTTTATGTATTTGATCAGTTTTATCCCTCACAAACTTAAAAACTAAAAAAATCGAAAACACACTTCATAACTAGCCTAATATCAGAACACCGCAAGTAAACACACCGACATCTTTTACACATATAGAGAGAGCCCTCTCTGAGTCCAGGAAGGCTAGGTCCTTGGGCTCCAAAGCTTGGTTTGATGTTACATCGTCATTTGGCTAGCCAATCGGCCAAATCACGAGACCCTAACACCTCTGTGTTTTTCCGCAACAAGACTGCAACCACTGTGCTCAGAGGCAAATGAAAAGATCAGGAAGTCTTTTGAGAAATCAGGGCTAATCAGAACAGGAGCTTGGATGAGTGCAATTTTTACTGATTCAAAATATTGTTTAGCTCCAACAATCCATTTGACTCCTTCACCTTTCTTCAGCATGTTAGTCATGTTCCTAAGGTGTTTATCCAGGTTGGGGATAAATCTCTTAAGGAAGTTGATTTTCCGAATGAAGGACTGTAACTCTTTGATGTTTCTTGGGTGTGTTATTTGTAGTATTCCCTCAACTCTGTGTGGGTCTATCCTGATTCTCTTCTCGGATATAATGTGGCCAAGAAGTTTACCTTATTGTAGCCCAAATACAGTCTTTTTGGGATTCAAAGATAGACCAAACCTTCTACATTTTTCAAACACTTTCCTCAGATGTTTCAGATGTTCTTCTTCAGTCTTGGAATAGACTGTTATGTCATCTAAGTAAATAATGATGAAGTGCCCTATCTCATCTGAAAAAGCTATGTCCATCGCTCTTTGGAAGGTTGCACCAGCATTCATCAATCCAAAAGGCATCTTCACATACATGAAGGTACCCCATGGAGTGGTGAAAGTTGTTTTGAGTTGATCTTCTGGGATTACCAAGACTTGGTTGTAACCTGAAAAACCATCTAGCAGGGAGATCCTTCTAGAGCCTACTACCTTCTGCACAATATGTTCCATTTTAGGCAAAGGGTAATTGTCTTTGAGTGAGGCTCTATTAATATTCCTGAAGTCTATACACAATCTGATTTCCCCTGTTTTCTTCCTCACAACCACTAAGTTTGATACCCAATCAGAGAACCTCACAAGCACAATTATACCTGCTTCATACATCTTCTTAATCTCTTTCTCCACTGCAGGAAGTTGTTTGGGATTGATCCTGCGAAGCTTTTGTCTAAAGGGCTTCTGATTTTCTTTCAAGGGTATCTTATGCTGTATGATATTTGTGTCATAGGCCTTTAAGTCCTCATAAATCCATGCAAACACGTCAATGAATTCCTTGAAAAGGTCAATGTATTTTTTCTTCATGTCTGCAGGTAAAGACTTAGCCAGTTTAATCATTTTGGGCTTATCTTCAGTGCCTATGTTGCATTCTTCCACATCAGAGTTTGCATGTTCTATAGTGGGCATTTTTGCTACATCATCAAAGTCAAAGAGGTCCTATAAGGGTGCTAGGCCTCTGGGTATGTTCTTATCTTTGGCCTGCAACACCTCCACTTCTTCACTATCTGCATTTTCACAATTTCCGTTTGAAATTCTAGTCTATTCATCTAAAGATTTTATTTCTATATTACAGGGTGTTTCTTCCTCATCTGAGGATTCTTCACTTAGGCAGCCGCTGTCAGATTTGGAGTCTGAATCAGAAAATTCAAAATCGTTTTTGCCTGCTAGGAAATCTTCAATCTGTTTATCACCTTCAAAAACCTGCCAATATTTTTTGTTGTCTGGCACAGCAGGTTTTAATTTGGTCTGAATGATGATCTGTTGGTCACTGGGAGTCTTGGGGTAGGAAATGGCCAGGAAAGCTAATCTGTTTGCAATGACATTTTGACCCCTAGGAACGAACACTAATTCTTATTCAACAAACGTTTTCAGTAGATCCATAGTGTCATTCCTATATGCTCTCAGCCTAGGATGTTTCGCTGTGTATTCACCATTCACCTATTTAATAATCAGCTCAGAGTCTCCACGTGCGGCTATCCTATGGGCTCCTATTTTTTTCAGCAGAGTTAAGCCTAGGATCATAGCCTCATATTCTGCAACGTTGTTTGTACATTTGAAGTGCAAGTGGCAGGCATGACTCTCTATGTTATGTATCCACACTCCTGCCCCAGTAGTCCTTCTTGTGTAGGACCCGTCGAAACTCATTTCCCATAGGGGTTCACTCTCGTTTTCGTTATCGTTTATTTCCCTACAGTTGGGTTCGCCATTATTTCGCATTATAGGGTTTGCACTAGGCTGTGGAATGCTTAGTTTTTCGTTGTGTGTGTGGAAGTCAGAGAGGTGACTAGCTGGTTGATTGTGTTCTATTTCCGGTTCACTTTGCATTGTTGTCTCAGTGCACTGTTCAAGTTTTTCTATGTCTTCATTTTCTGAGTCTAGGGTATCCATTATGTTAAAGTCCATGGCCTCCGTTTCATCCTATGTACCTTTGCTTGTATCTACATTTTCAGATTTTGGTCCTACTAAATATTCGTCATTGCAGAAGATAAAAGAATCCAGATCTGTATGTACAGAGAATAAAGGAGATTTTTCAGGTTTTTCAGGGCTACTTACCAGGAATTTCATTTTTGCTTCCCTGTACAGTCTTCTAAGTTGGCCAAAGATTGGGATTGTGGCATAAGCCCCATCCATTTGAATTGTTCCTTGCAGCTTGGCTCCCCATGATCTTGATAATAACATGCCATACTTGGGTGGCACATCTGCCACTACAACATCCATGACCATACACTTGGTAGGAATCCGAGTAAGGCTCACACATAAATCTTTGATCAGGCCAAGACACTTTACTCTACTAGAGTCAAATGAATATAGGTCTTTATAGGGACAGGTTATCTCTAGGCCTAATCTTTCCATTACTACTTTAGGCATTAGGTTATGTGATGCCCCAGAATCATGCATTGCATTGTGGAGGATCTTATCATGGATGTTAAGACTGATATAAAAATGGGGTACTACCCCTTCCTGAAACTTTCCTTCTATATTTGGACCAAAAAGAAGGGTAGGTTGATCATCACTCAGATTTACAGTGTCACTGCTCTCTCCTAAATTTAATGCTTTCAAAATTTGGCCTTTATATACATCCTGAGTGGCCAACTCAGAGAGTGGGACAGAGATTTTAATTTTTGCAGTCTCACTCTCCAAATTGAAAGTGGACTGACTCTTTGGAATGTTCACCTCTGTTTTGTTAGCCACTGCCTTAGTGGCTGAATCAGTGTGCTGATTCTCACTATGTAAAACGTTTGAAACTATTTTATCAGGAGCACTAGCTACAGTGCTAGTGCTGCTAGCTGGTTTACCTTGTGTATCAGAGTTTTGGTCGTCCTTTTCTTTGTTCCTTCCAAAACTTTCAGATGCTGATTTGTTACCTTCAGTAGTTGCTTTAGAAGTTTTCTCACGTTTTTTCTTGATGGTGACCTCAGAAGCTTTTGGTTTTGCAGTTTCTTAACTCTTTTTTCTTCTAAGTTCATATTTCTCCCTAACCTACATCATGGAATTTTCAAACCCTAACCTGTAATCTTCAGATTCTAACCATTCCTCCTCCCAACCAGAGGGTGAGGGTTGGTCTTCTTCTGAGTTACAGTTTTGGATTGAATCTTCTGTTCCAAACATGTTTATTGTGTTTCCCTCAGACTCTTCTATGATTCCCTCGTCTTCATCAAGAAAATTCTCTTGGAATGGGGGAATAACTTGTTGATCTGATTCTCTTTGCCTGTTGGGATTGGCATTGTTTCTTCTAAAGTTTTGGTTCTGGTTTTGGTTTCTATTTTGGTTATTGAATGTGAAAACCGTTTTTTCCATCATTTGCTGCAAATTTTCCACATTTTTAGACAACTTATCATAATTTGGTCAGATGTGGAAGCTACATTTTCATCTCTATATGTTACCCTCTTTTCAGATCTCAGTCTTGCTCTTTTCTCAATCAAATTTGCCTCTATGTTCACTGCTCCTTTCTGCATGTCCTCCAATGTGTTGTACTCTTTTTCCCTAAGCTCATAGGCCATGTCAGCATCAACACCTTCAGGGTATTTTTCCAAAGCCATGCCTTGTGGAGGTTTCATATGAGGAGGGAGGGCATTGTAAATGTTGTTAAATCTTGTTGTGTAATCATGGACACTCTCTCCTACGTTTCTTTTAAGGCTCATGTATTCTTATAAGAGTTGGCGAGGGTTAGCCTTAGTCTCCCATTTGTTTATCAAAGTATGATATAAGGTTGGAAGATCATTGATACTACCTGGAGGTAGGCCTTTGAACCATTTCTTCACATCACCCCCTAAGCTCTAGGCAAAGATTCTCATTTTGACTGTATCATCATCTATTTCCATGTAGTCAAAAGAATCTTCCATCTTATCTACATGATGCTGGGTTGTGATGGACTCTTTTGCAGTGAAGTGTGGGATATTTGACTGATAATCATTCGGTAAGGGTACTAGGGGTTGAGGTAAAACCAGAGGTGCATACCAGGATGCCATGATGATGTTTTGATGAGGTATAGGGTTAACTTGGGTAGCTGGTATATGGATGACATGGATATTATGACCAGCAGAAAACTGATGAGCAGACCTAGGGTGACTGAGCCCCAAGTTTTGTATGAAATGTATATCAGGAGGTGTAGAAGGAGGGGTATGTCTATTCCCAAGGTGTCTACCACTTTGCTGTGGTGAATCAGGAAGCTCAGGGTCTAGCTGGTCTAAGATACTGAATGACCTAGTTCTAGGTAATCTATCGGGTAGGTCTAGGTCAAGGTGAAAGTGTGATAGAGCTGTAAGATCTTCTGGTGCAGAGTTAGCTCTATGGAGGTGATTGGAAATAGCTGGTATTTTAGGTGTAGGAGCTCCCTTGAGGATACTCTTAGGGTTGTCAACTATTTCAGGTGGGTCTGGGTTAGGGTAAGCTCTTGTATGAATGGTTCTAGAAGCTAGAATGTTGTTTTCTGACCAAGTAGCTTAACCCTACTTGTTACTTCTACTGTGGTTGATGTTGTTATGGAGGCTGGTCTCCCAGTGGAGTCTTTTAAACCATTTAGGGAATATGGAGTCGCCAGGTGGAAGGTTCAGGATGTTTTTGGAGGGTACACTATCCACCGCAGTGCTTATGAGATGTCCTCTTTCAAGGATATCTCCCAAACACAGCAAACTCTAACCAGAGATTGACTGGGAGGGCATTTACCATATATGTCACCTCTGAAAGAGTGTGATATCTGGAGGCTACCTGGCCCTTTCCAGACTCTGTCCAAGAGTATAGGAAAACACAACAAATGGTATAGAGGTTGATGTGAGAATAAGAGTGTTTAACTGCCAACCTAACCAGATATTGTAGGTTTTTTGAACGCCTAAGAATGTTTAAGGTGTAATGCAATCATTCCCCAGTGGAGTCGCCATTATGTTGGGGTTCCCATGTTTTGGCCAGATTGGCAAGACCAAAAGATGAGACAACATCAAACCACTTTCAGACCTCAATATCTATCCCTCCTGGGTCCAGAGAGGGATCTCTCTATATGAGCAAAGGATTTATGTCTATGAAGTTCAACGTTTAAGATATTAGGCTAGTTATAGGCAAGGGGTTTGTTTGTTTTGATTGTTTCATTTGGTTGCTGGTTATCAGGAAAGAAGGGTTCAATGGAAGACCAAGATGAGAAAAGAGGAAAAAGGGCAGAGGTGAAATATTCCAGGAAATATTCAGAACCATTGGGAAATGGAGTCAGGAAAGGATTTGCTTGCTAATCAATAGGCAGGCTTTCAATTGGGCTAGTCATCTGAAACATAGGATCTTCAAGATGATTGTGTGATATGGAAAAGTAGGAGAGGAGGAGGTAACACATATTTAGGGCACAGAGTTAAAGACCAGCTGGTCGCACAAGGATCCTAGTGGACAGGGCTAATTCTAATCCCTAGTGTTCCCAAATATTCCAACTGAATCTATAACAAGAAACATCTAAGAACTGAATTCATATAATTCATACATCAGAGAGAAGGAAATAACATCCACTACACTGGTTAAATAAACTGAAATAATTTCTTAGATAATACATTCAGAAGATAAACATCGATGTCAAGGAGATCAGAAACATAGGGTACCTAACGAGGGTAAATCCTATGCCAATATTCTGATGCAAGCCAGTAGAAAACGAAATGAAATGAATGTAAACACAAAGATAGGAAAACATCACCGCTGCTTCAAATTAGGATCCAAAGAAATGTGCTTGTCATATTAAATAGCAATACCAATCAAGTACAACATTGCCAATAACTGAATACTCATTCTGAAAACATCTCCTTCAACCTATCATACAACTTTACACAGAGAATGTGTCTCAAAAGAAGCTACTTGCAATTCTTTGATAACTGATCAACAACCTTTACCATGAGTTTCTTCCTGAATTTATAGATCCGGAGGAGTAGAGGAGGTAGGTGAAGAACTAAATGTAGTATTAAACTTCTGAAAAGAAAGAGGGCCAAAGCCCATTCTGTATAAATCCTGTGCATTAATTTCTGGTGTTCTTTGGGTGAAAGAATGATCTTCTTCAGACTCTAGATTACTCTGATATGACTCTGATGTATTTTGTCTGCAGTACTGTGTGGTGCTATTGGTGAATAAACAAAAGATGAATGAATGATAAATAATTCTACCATACTGATGAAATAAATGCTCTGATAGTACTGGAGCTGTTTTAGGGTACAAAATCTCTCCAGAACACGGCATAGATTGAACACTGCATGGGCGCTCTATCCTTTATGGGTAAAACATTCTGCTAGTGTACAAATCTTGATATGCATGAATTTTTGTATACTGTACACTCCGGGTGATCCATGATGTCGCTAAACTGGTGTTTTGCCTCTAAACTGCTGCATTAAGGCCCAAAACCTCCAATACTGAACACTGAAATCCTTGATCATAAGCTAGTTTTTCTCCACAGCTTCATAAATGTCTTTATCTACAAAATTTGGGCTTTAATGGCGCCGGATAGGTTTTTCTTTGTGGAGATTGAATTGTCCTTGGATAATATTTATGTCGCCGTTACCTTTCCAGACACATCCCTGTAGTACCAGCGTCCAAATTCAACCTTCTTTGCTCAACGCGCCGTTTACAATGATTCCTATGAATCATGGCGGTTTTCCGCCTCTGATAATATTGCAAAATAGGAAAATTGTTAAGAAAAACATGCATGGAGTCAGATGGTGTGGATGAATGTGAGGATGACAGTGGCATTGCAGACGAAAGGAGAAAAACGCAGAGGAATGGTGGAGAAATGCTCTGATGGAAGGTTGGCGGAAAGTAGAGAAATTTAACGTAAAAAACCTTAAACTTGACCTTTTGAATGAATATATAAAATGGGAGGGGCGAATGTACGGTGAGACACGTGGAGGTGACGTGGCGGGACTGGTAGACAGTGGAATAGTCAACAGTGGGGGAAGACAAATGCGGACGGTCCGATCCCAGGAGGAGATCGACGGTGAAAAACTACATAGGGTGATTGAATGTGGACCGTCGATCTGTAGATCAGATCGACGGCGGAGATTAACTGGATGGAACGCCATACCCTGAGTTATCGCGTGTGCATCTAAGTTAACTATCGCGCATCTTCGGCGAGCGATAGCCGTTGGATGGCCCGCCCCAGATCGGACGGTCCACGGAAATATCGCTGGGCATCCTCCTTCGAACAATAATGCGCGATGGAAGGCGGTTAATGCACGGGGACGACGGTTTTGAAAAAGTTACATGGGACGCATGTCACGCAATGTATGGAATCGCTGGCCGAACGGTAAATACCGCCTACCCCCGAAAGGCGGTGAGATCGAAACCATATGGTTTTTGAACAGTGAAAGCGTGCGGGAACCACCGGGACGGGCAGATTCCGCACCGTCAGATCTGTACAGATCAATGGTTGAAAACGCGCCCGATATGGATGAACTGTGGATCGTTGATCTGGCGAATTAATGAATGGCGGAGATGCGACAACAGGCGGTGAACGGGTTGCACGGTGAAGGCTGCAGAGGCGGCGATCGCCGTCCATTCTGTGAAGATCAACGGCGTGGAACACAGCGGAGGACTTTAACAACAAAACAATCACATCAGAGTTTCTCGGTGATTACAAAGGAATTTTAACGTGCCGCTCTGTTTCTCCGATGCGATTAGCAACTAAGGATTAAGCGCTCGGTCCTGGGCTACGGGTATATGAGGAAGTGGTTAAGGGGGCTAAGCCGAAAGGGGCTAAGCCCTATTATAAGGTCGGAAAGTGGGTTTTTAACCCAGTTTAATGAATTTTGAAGGTTAGAGAGGGTAATGATAGGGAGATAGAGGGGAAATTTGGGAAAAAAAAAGGCAAGGGTGGGATTTCATGGGGATTTTGGGGAGATTTAGGAGGGTAAGGGGACTTTGACAAAAATGGGGAGGATGGATAGAAAGAGGCATTCTGCAGAGGTACCAGGGGCAGATAATGGCCTTTTGGAGCATAATTCTTTATCTTTAAGGCCTATGAACTCAAAACAGCAGAGGGAAACAGTCACAAGGCAGGAAACCTGAAAAGGCTGCAAGGATGATGTATTTTCAAGGGGAATGCATTCCTTGCAGGCTTATGAAACAAATTAGCCCCTTGCTTTCTTGTCAAGAAATTTATAAGGGGCTAACATGTCCTCTTCTGCTTGTTGTCCTTTTGTCTTTTCTATTTCTGTCGTTATATTCCAAATTTGCTGTATAACTACCCCTTTTAATCCAAATCTTCTTCCGTGTTCAATCTTTTCATTTGCTTTACTGCCACAACACTGTTATACATGAGTTCCTAATCCTTTTTTATGTGTTCATGTCATTCCTTGTAACCTATGGGGCATGACCCACATAACTCCCTTTATACACGCATCAAATTACAAATCCGAGTTTTATCAACATACATACATTTTGCGATCAAAACAACATATTAACATACATACTTAGCAATCAAACAACGCGTATATAACATACAGGGAATAGGGCTATCGTGTCCTAGAGTACCTTGAACCAATCAAAATTCATCGCAAACACTTGCCTGCAGGTTTCCCTCTCTACCAATAGTGATAAACCATAAACCATGTGATCTGCAATCTGTGCTCGTGCACAGTGCTGCCACGTGAACTCCCTTCATCACATCGCATCGCTTGATCCTTACCCCATCACAACCAAAACAACATACCTTGCAATGTCTTTGAAGTTAAACCCTATTTCTTAGGGGATGCGATGTTGCACATGGTCAACACGTGTCCCTCTATTTCACATTGCAAAACTTTAACTTAACTTGCGGTCACCTTACTGCTATCCCTTAAACGTTGCGATGTGCGATATGCGGGCAAGGTCCACATCATCATGCCACGTCACCCTACCATGTCACTGCCATGTCACCTTGCCACATCATCATAAATTCCTATGATCTGTGGTTTGGTGGCTACATCATCTGCCACGTCAGCTTGCCATGTCACTGCCACATCATCTCCTCATCATATTTATGTCGCTGCCACGTCATCTTTATGTCACTACCCTTACTTCGCATTGTGCAACTTATAACCGTTTAACTTAGTGGTTACCTTTATTTCATGCAATCTGCGATATTGCGCCGTGCCAACACATGTCGCTTCTCCACTTCACATCGCAAATGATTTAACTTACCATGAGATGCCTTAATGCTAAACTCTTAAATGTTGCAATTTGCGAAATCACTCCTGAAGTGATTCGATCTCTGCTGTCCATCTCTCACCTTTACTTTTTTGATCTAATCCTGACCGTCCATTCACCTCCCTTGGAATTGTTCAAAGAATTCTCTGCCTTAGTCAAATTTTTCCTTTGTTTACACTGTCCCGCTCTGTAACTCTGGTTTCTCCACATAGTTCCTCTTATGCTTCTTCCTGAGCTTGTCTTTGTTATTTAATTTCATCCCGAGTTATCTTACTCAACATCTACCCTTTTCATACTGATTAAAGCCCTCTATGTCTCTCGGCTCTTCCCTCTCTCTCTCGACTTATTCATATTTTTTAAATCGGTCTCTTCCTCTTGGTTCTCACCTCTTCCTGCTTCTGCTATGTGTAAGATCTTTGTTCCTTGTTGTGTCTTGCAAATTTTATTGCCTTCTGTTGTGCGCTAAAGCAATCCGCTTCCTCTCTGCTTCATCCGCTGCCTCTCTTGCATTCACTACTTCTCTACTACCTTGCTGCCTTTGCTACCTTTGCTGCCTTTAGTTCCTTTGCTGATAGTCTAATGTTGATCCTTGCCTATCTCTTGCTCCTCTGCCTTTGTTGATAGTCTAATGCTGCTTTCTTACTACATTGTTTCCTGATCTTCTCCTTTGCATTAATTATAGTTCAAGCGTTGCTCCTTTGTGCTCCTTTTCCATCAATGACAATATTTCCAACAATCTCCCCCTTTGGCATTGATGGCAACACATCCACCAATATTCCAATATTTCCTCCAGGACTTCCTCCCCCTTTAATTCTGAGAAGTGTCTTTCTTCCTCTGCTTATTTTTCATAAGAGCCTTTCTTCTTCTGCTTACTTTTCCTCCCCCTTTGACATCAACGGAAAAGGGTTGCACATTTCCCAGTATAGATTTTATCTTTTCGTTTCCTCTCTCTGAGTTGTGTTTAGGCCTTCTTCTTCTGACTTTATACCTTGATGTTCCAGATTGGTGTAAAAGAGTTTTTGGGAGAACACTTTGAGAATCATTGAACTTGTATATATATATACACAATAAGCTAATACCATCCCAAAGTACAGACTCCTTGCACTTATATAAAGCTAAAAGTGATGACAAGGACACTTCATAGAACAAACTAATATAATGTAAGATTAGAGAATATCTTTCAATCTAAGAGACCAAATGACTTTACTACTTGTACAAAGTACTTTCAAACTAACCCTTGAGATTAGATACATTCAAATTATTGGGCAGTCTCACTTATCAACTATGCAATTTTATTTAAGACATAAGGGGGTATGTATGTCAATAATCAACGTCTCTTCAATGGTGAAATACCATCAATTCCTTTCTGTTGAAGAAGGCTTTAGATGAATCAATAACAGACCCTTGAGCTTCAAATGTAAGATTAACACAACTGGTCCTTCACATTTCAAATACTTTAACTGTTCTATCATGATGATCTTCAGTAAAAACATCTTCAAGTTGTTTAATTGAAATCTCAGCAAACGAACTTCTCATAGTTTTATGAACGATCGTAAGACAAAGGCCTTGAAGATATATTTGTACTGACTTGAGGAAGGCATGTAGTTATATCTAGAAATGGATACTTCTTCAATGCTCAATATAATACTTCAAGCGTAAACAAGATAATTATCCTTTAGCACTGTTATTGAACTTTCCATGCTTTAATAATGCAGATAATGTTGGGAATACTATCTTGATGTACTTCTTCCATAATATTCTGATCCTGAGGACCTGTACCATAAATAACAATGCTCCACTGATGACACTTGTTTTTTTGCTTATAGGTAGGCTTCTTGTTACAAATACCAATTGATACTACTTTGATAAACCAGGCAGTAATTTCACTTCAGCTCGCACATGTACCCATATTTAAGAAAACCTTCATATTTTCTGCTATTGAGTTCTCCATTGTTCTCAACAAAAATCATCAATATACTGAATCTAATCTTGGAATCATTAACCTTTTTCTTATTCTGGCATTCTAGTTTAAAATAATGTCACTGCACATTCCTTTCTAGGACTGCTCCATAATCGTTCTCTCTCTATATACAATTCAATTGTTCTAACATAATGATCTTTGGGAAGAAATCTTCAATTTCTTTACTAGGAATCTAAAAGGGCATACCACTCATAGTTTTATCACTCATTTAACTTCTTTCCTCTCAAGGTAACCTTCTATTGATGAATGATATAAAGATATAATGATGATAAAAATTTCTCCTACTCATCCTTCTTAGTTGTGTTTCATTGTTAATTCTTGCAGTGTGATGCACAGTGTGATCATCCTTTATGGATATTTCCAATTCTATAGCTCGAAACATAATTTTTGTGATTTTAACCATTCAACACTTAGTGTGTTGTTGTCTTCTTAGCTTACATGATCATGGTTGATATTCCCTCTACCACCATGTCTACTTGTTGCCTTATCTCCTTCTCTACTTGTTTTCCTTTCTCTTCCTAAACTTTTAGCTATTCTTATTCCATGGAGCTCTTCTTAGACTACTTTTATTGGGACTATTTATGAACTACTCTCCCCCTGGGATGTTACTTCTTATTTATTGTTGGTTGGATATTTGTATTACTTCCTAGAGCAGCTCCCCTTGAGACTATGATGGATTCATTATGCTATTGAGGTAACAGGCTCCCCCTTTCTCTTTTCCTTCCATACATTATTAGGTTTTTTCATAATGTCTGCACTTCCTTTTGATTCACATTTTTGCCTGATTTGATTGGATTCCATCATCTATCTAGAGTTATTTAATGTATATGGCAGCTTACATTATTTTTCTTTGTGACCAAGCTTGTGACATGAATAACATCTTATTTTACCTAAGAAAGGTTGAGCTGATGTATGGAATTTTATTCTCATTTTTAACACAATTTACATTCAACAGATTTATGTCCAAATTTACTGCATGAAAAATAGTAGCCATGGAAATGATTTGTGTACCTAGTGATAGATTGTCTTCTCCAGTTGTTTTCTTGAGGTATTCCTTTCATTGGTTGCATATTTAGTTGGTTGGATTGGATTTTCCTTGTCTTAGAGTATACTGCAATATGTACAGGTTTGCGGAAGGAAAAACAAGTGATACTTCTCATAGGAGAAAAGAACCTCCTTTGATAGCTTCTGAATTTATTAAATTCATATTTAGGAGTGTATGAGCCTTTTTCAGCTGATTGTTTCTTCATTTCTTTCTTTGCCATTTGATGTTGTTGCTTGTTTTTGTTTACTTCATTGCAAATCATTTTCTTGCTGGATTATACTTCTGTAGGAACCTTTTGAGTTGCTTCATTATCCTTTACAGCTTTTACAAAAATGATATTCCTGTTATCTTCTACCTTGGACTTAATTGTTTCACCTTCATAGCCTACCCCAGCCTTTATGAAAGGAGATCTTTGAGAATTTGGAATTTTTTCCAACTGTTCAGAGATTTTCATTCATGGAGTGTTCATAGATAATTCCCTTTTGGCGTTTTCTAGTTTCTTTCTCAGGTATACTACTTCTTCCAATTTCTCTTGCTCCTGATTTTTATCTTTAATTTTCTTTAGCATAATGCATTCCACATTCTTAGCTTCTTCAAGTTATACTTTCAATTGAATGAGGTTTTCTGAATCTGGCTCTTCCTTTACATATTTCAGGAGAATGACTTTCTGTTTTCTGCACTTGAGTCTAAGTCTATCTATTTCCTCTAGGGCACTCCATAGCTCCCCATCAAGATCTACCTCACCTTCCTCCTCATCTTCCAGAAGGAATCCTTCAGGCTCTTCCTTGGCCATCAACACAAATTCAGAGGTTCCTTCTTCATTTGAGGATTCATCTAAGCTTTAAGATGCACTTTTATCTTGTTGAGCATAAAATGATTTTCTATTGAATCTCTTCCCTTTCCGCCATTTTTTTTTTTTTTTTTATCGGTCTCTTGTGGTTGGTTCTCTATTTTCTTATGAATACATTTATATGCATAGTTCCCCTCTCTTCCACTGTTAAAGCGCTTAAATGGAAGTTTACCTATGTATTTACCCGTGCCTTTATCCAATATTCTGAAGAATTTGGCCTCTTCTTCATCTAATCATGAACATGTATCTTCCTTCTCTTTCATGCACTTGACTACCTTAAAGGTTGCCTCCCTCACATGTGACTTCCCATATGGAATTCTCATCACATAAGCTTTCAAGTTTCCAATCAATTGGTTCATGGTCGATGTTTCCCAGTTTGTTGTTTATTGTATGGCAGAAAACTTAGGGTTAAACCTGGATGGTAAATATCTCAATATATTTTGTACAATTACACATTCCTTAATGGGTTCTCCTAGAGATTTCATGTTATTCACAATTTCAGCAACCTTTAAGAAAAAAATGGCTATATCTTCATCTTCATTCATTTTTAAATTTTCAAACTGAACTCTATAGGCTTGAAGTTTGGCCATCTTCACCTTTTTATCTCCCTCATGGATATTTTATAATGTATCCCATATTTCTTTGGCTATATTATTGTGCCTTACTTTGATAAATTCTGACTGAAACATATCACTCAAGAGTGCATTCATTTCTTTTTCATTAGCTATGAAATCTTGTTTGGATTCTTTCTCTGTGTCAAAATCCTTGGGAGCATATCCTAATTCTACAATAACCAAAACTTCTATTCCTAGAGATATTATGTACGTCTCGTTCTTATTTTCCAGAATGTATAGTTTTTGCCAATAAATAAAGGGGCTTTATTTGTTGACCATCCTTTTAGAATAGCCATCCTGGGGACCTAGGATCTCCTTCCAGTTGTTAAAATGATATAGAAGGAACTGGCTCTAATACCAATTCTTGAACCCTTAGCTAAACTTAGAGGGGGGTGAATCAGTTTAATGCATTCATGGTATTTTAAAAAATTTCCTTTAAAATTATTTACATCTTCATTTCATCATCAAATTATCATATAATGAAACAATGATCTTAATATGTGAGCAGAACATATTAAGAAGATTAAATATAGAACATCAAGACATAATCATCATGCATATGGACAACAGATATAAGTGGAAACCCATAAGGGAGAAAACCACATCTTATTATTGTTGTGATGCAAAGGTAAGCTCCAACTCCCTCTCACCACTTATTTGTTGTAGGCTCCAACTTACAGGAGGCTACTACCTCAAACTCTGCCAGTTACAACTTTCAAGGAAGCTCCAATTCCCATCTATTTTCTGCAAGCTACAACCCACAGGAGGCTCCTACCTCAACCAACTCAAACTTCACATCTATCAAGCTACAACTTGAAATGGAAGCACCAACTCCCATGTATTTTCTATAGGCTACAACCCACAGGAGGCTCCTACCTCAACCAGATAGAACTGGACATCTATCAAGATACGACTTGATATGGAAGCACCAACTTCCTCACTCTACAATAAAATCATATACTGATTTACCTAGATATCACCTATGTTTTTCTCCTTCTTCACTACTTTCCTTCCAGCATTCAAATATGCTTTATATCATCTCTGGATCTTCACAACTTATCTATCTGCTCTTTCTTATTCTTCCATTCTCTAACCTGTTTATGCATATCACAACAATATCATTTATAGAGACCACTTCATAGCTATTTGCATTCCATATGGGAATATGATATGAACAGGTATGCCTCTTTGCCTTCCACCTTCTCATTTTCTCTCTAAGCACATTCAGGATGTTACAACACCATGTACTCATTTCATTATTACATTGGAGTTTTTCTTTGCCTACGAAGACTTTCCTTTGCATCACAAACAATATAAAATGAATAATACATTTATAGTTACAATAAATTATTTTACTCAACCCTTTCAATTTCTTAGCTTTGTTGTGAATTTCTCCTATTTTGCTTGTTGTCCTTTTGTCTTTTTTGTTTATGTTTTTATATTCCAACTTTTCTGCATAACCGCCCCTTTTAGCCTAACTCTTCTTCTGTGTTCAGCCTTTTCATTTGCTTTACTGTCGCAACACTATTTTGCATGAGTTCCTGGTCCTTTTTTATGCTTTCATGTCATTCCTTGTAACCTGTGGGGTATGACCCACATAACTCCATTTCTACACGCAACGGATTACAAATATGAGTTTTATTAGCATACATAAGTTTTGCAATCAAAACAACGTATTAACATACATACTTGCAATCAAAAAACGTGTATATAACATACACAAAACATGGCTATCGGGTCCTACAATACCTTGAACCAATCACGGTTCATCACAAACACTTGCCCGAAGGTTTCCCACTCTACCAATAGCGATAAACCATAAAACATGTGATCTATTATCTGCGCTCGTGCGCAGTGTTGTCACGTCGACTCCCTTCATCGCATCGCATTGCTTGATCCTTACCGCATCACAACCAAAACAACATGCGTTGCGATGTATTTCAATTTAAATCCTATTTCTTATGGAATGATATGTTGCACAAGGTTGACATATGTCCCTCCATTTCACATTGCAAAAATTTAACTGATTATATTTGGATCAAGGGTGTAATATCCTAGAATAGGGAAAATCTACAACAATGAGAATATCTTAAGATATTCTAAAGTTGGAGCTACAGAAATACATGAACAAAAATTAAAGTGCTGCAAAAAATCATCTCATAAAATTTTTATTAACACACTCCCATCAGATTATGAACATATCAGCAAAATTATGCTTTTATACACTGTCTCCAAGTGGGGAAAAGTAGCAAAATAGACCCTAAAAACGTTATTCCTAGGTAACTACATGATAATAAGGGGAAATAATGGTTGGATCCCTTAGCATATATATTAAGGCCCTCACATACAAAAGGGGATCAGAAAAAAATCCCTTTTGATAGGTTAAACAGATCTCTCGACCTTCCAATGACTTAGAAACACCCAAATCCCATGACTTAGACTATGCACAAAAGACTGAAGCATGTACAACGTTATTTTATGAGGTTTTCTGCAACATTACAATATAAAATCATAGATCTAGAGATTTATGGCACAACATGCTAAGAAAACAGAGATCTGGCCTCCTTATAGCATTATAGAGATAACTTGGAAAGGGTTTCTTGAGACACATGTACAAAAAGAGAAGATCTAAATATTCAACTCAGAGATAACACATTATCACTACAAAATTACATGAACATAGCTGAATAATGGACAAGAGGGATAAGAATCCCTTTTTCTAGATTTATAGGAGAAGGGTTGGCCCTTTCCCTTGGAAACTAGCTCAGAAACAAGGCCTAAAACCTTGCTGCAACAACTCTCTAGAAAATGATGCAGTTCCTGCAAGGGACTGTGCTATAGGAGAGAAGAGGTGCTTTGGCCAAGTGCCAAGATATGAAATGAGCTCAGAAATATCATTTGCTGATCTCTCAAGAGAAGGAACCCTCTACTGAGAAACAAACCTGGAAGTGGAATGATCAATTTCCCACTACAACACCCTACAAAAAAAGTTTACACTGCTACAGAAATAATGCTGTAATTGAAGACTAATGCTTGGCCTCAAGCCTGGATGTGGAACAAATCAGTACAATACTCTCCCAAGAGACCTCTCAAGGGAACAGGTGGGATTCCCACACGGGAACACCCTTGTGCTAAACAACACTGCAACCCTGCTAAACACCAAGAGGAAGCCAAGTCTAAGAAGAAAAATATCAAATGATGATCTAAAAACATGAATGGCAAAGGCTTCCATCCTCTCCATATATAGCAAGTGAACCTCTTCACATTGGGTCCCATCCACATTTTCCTCCAAGCTCATGCAAGTTGTCCTCCACAAAATCTGTGCAGTTTATCAAGGAGATACAATGTATCTAGACAGTGTGTGTTGATTTGGTCAAAGATGACTAAATCAACATGATATCCTCCTTGTTCACACCTAAATGTGCTCCTTCCAGCTGCTTATTCTTCCTCTAAAGTGGTTAATGGGCCTCCCTTCCCATTTATTCATCTATCTAAAGATAAAACCAACTATAATATTCAATTTAGATGAAGTCTAAATTTTGGGAATATTACAATCCTCCCCCTCCAAAATGTTGCTTGTGCTTAATCAATTGCAAAGGTAGAGAAAAATTTCTCCATTCCTCTTCTTGTGGCCTCCTCATCAATAGATCCCACCATAGCTCAACAATAAATCTGTCCTCCAATGATTCCTCCCAAGTGTGCAAGATATGAGAAAGTGGAAGGTGCAAGTGGAAATCTCCTTATTGTTCAATGGCCTCCTCAAGGTAGGAGTGATGAACAACATGGGGAATATCATTTCCAATTAGTGATTCCATCACCCATGCTATCATCCAAATGAAATGAGCTATTCTAGGTAGCTCATCAAAGCAATCATCAACCCCGGTTTGTGTAATGTAGTGGGGTTGCATAGAGAGATTAGTTTTTCATTTGCTTCTCCCTCCATTTATGATACGTGTGGGGTTGTTTATATCCTTGGGATGAAACAATATGGCCTGCAAGAATGACCCAAGCTACACCATAAAACAATTAAACCATGAAGTTCCTCCTCCAAGCACTCAAGTTCTTCAAATGGCTCACTCCATATGAAGAAAAGAGATGTGATGTGGAAATCAGGGTTTGCACATTGCTCCTCCTGAAACATATAACATGAATAGTAGGGAGAATAATACTCCCAATGGGCATCTCCATCTCAGATCCCACTCTCGAAACAAAGCTTCCCATGAACATAGAAATATCATCAATACATGGAAGCAAAAACCAATGAAAACAAGTTGTCACATGACAACCGGAAAGTGGATTATAGTTCCACACATGGAACCAGCGCAGTGCATCCTTTGCCTTCATCAAATAAAACAAGAACAAGTGATTTTCCAGCCACTTGTTTTCTTCCACAATCATTTTACAAAATAGAGAAATGAAAGTACAAAATGGTGTCAATGGTGCACACCAAAAATCATGTGGCTTCCCCCACAATCCACTAATGAGATAGCCAATCTCAATGCTACAAATGGTTTCAAGTACATCATCATACAATATGTGAGAAGGGATAATCCTCCTTGGTACAACATGTTGCTCATATAAAGTAAAGAAGTACAAAACATAATGTGGAATTTTACATTCTCCACCATGTACTTGGGACCTTGAGCTGAAATGGCTGAATTGGAAATTCTCCCTCACCTCCAAAGAGTAGGGAAGTGGTTGTGACATCTTCTCTATCACCATCCGGGCTATGAATCTCTCCCTATGCTGAAATATGTCATGCTAGATGCCCTCTCAAATGAACTCCTCGGCCAAGAAAAGATATGCATCAAAGTGCATGGAAAGGAAGTCCTCATGTGCTGCATGTAGCAGCTTCTCCTTGAGCTTAGAAGCTCTAGTCAAGAAGACTCTGCCATAAGAGTAGATGACCACATCATCCACCATATATCTATCATATCCATCTGTGTCATCAAGAATCATGCAAGCACCAAGATCCTTGGAGTACTCTACCAAGAGTTGAGACCTCCAATATGGATCAATCCTCCTAAGAGACAGCGCTGGTGATCTAGCATATGAAGCTCTCCTCATGCTACTACCTGCTACTTTGACATCCTTCATGCCAAATTAATCCTCCAAAATCTTCACCCCTCTTGCATCCAAGAATGGTGAACCAAGAGGCAAGATTTATCTCATCAACTCTAGATCTGGTGGCCTCCCAGGTGGAATGCCTCCATGTAGTGAGACATCAATATCAAGAGTAGACTATACATATAGGTTGGAAATCTTGCCCTTGACCTCATAGCATAGATCAGTCTACCTCCCTTTTTTATTAGCTCTCTGAAATAGAGAAGGGTGTGTGCTCCTCATAAAGTGATGTTGCCCTTCTTTCCTACCTTCTCCTTCCATTTGCAATGCTTCACAATCATGCTGCTCATTGATTTTGCTTTGTCCTCCATGTATGAGATCCTGGGAAAATTCTTGCAAGGATACAAGAATTCCTCTTGTTGGAGCATGTGATCCTACTTCCTCTCCATGAGGTACTAGGTGTGCTCTATATGTGACAACGTTGTTGCCCTCAACTTCATCAATGTGTATGGGAAACCCTCCAATAATTGGATCCTCTTGTGAAAAAGAGATCTCCATGCCCTCTTGTTTAGGAATATGAAATAGATGTCTTGCCTCTAACAAGGTATGATTCAAGATGTTAGCTTCTCCCATGGTTTTCTGAAGTGGAGTTAATTTTATAGTTTCCCTCATCCCATGCAAGGTTTTTGTTTTCTTAGGTTTTCCTTGCTCCAATACAAGTTTCCCATCAAACCTTCTCACCAATGTTTTAATGAACCTTGCTTAAGAGGAACTATTCGTATTTTTCAAAGAAAAAGATTCAAAAATCCACCATGCATAGGCCTTACCTCCAAAATGAAGTGCTGCAATTGTGATGTCTTCATCTTCAGAAATGTGGTGTTGCAAATAGGAGTCTAGCTCCTTCACCCAAGCTTTAGCTGAACATGTAGGTGAACCATCAAAAGTAGATAGAAGAAATGTATCCATATCCTGTTGCTTGCTTCTCTTCACCTGGATCTTGCAAAAATATTGGAAAGTGGTATGATCTCTAAACCTCTCAGTTTGATATTCATACTCCTGCAACAAATCACTAAGAGTTTTCCTCTTAGGCATTCTCCCTGCTTCTATCCATCTCATGATAGATCTGGGAATTTGACTGCGTTGTGCATCATGGTGTGTAGCTGAATGCTCACACTTACCATGTGTAAATCTAGATCTAGCTCTAGATCCAAACTCTTCTGGAGATTCCATCAACATTCTTATTTTCTTAAGATCTCCTTGAATATTCTGTATAGATCTTGGAAGAAGCTTTGTAAGCATGTCCTCCTTCCTTCCTCCACATAATGGAGTCTTCTCTTTTCTATACATCTCCCTTTATTTTTATGACATAATGGCTGAGATTCATAGGTTGTGCCAAGACAGGTGCTTTGATACCACTGTAATATCCCATAATAGGGAAAATCTACAACACTAAGAATATCTTAATATATTCTAAAGTTGGAGCTACAGCAATACATGAACACAAATGAAAGTGCTAAAAAAATAATCTCATAAAATGTGTATTAACACACTCCCATTATATTATAATGTATCAGCAAAAGTATGCCTTTATACATTGTCTCCAAGTAGGGAAAAGCAGCAAAATAGACACTAAAAATGTTATTCCCAGGTAACTGCGTGATAATAAGGGAAAATAATAGTTGGATCACTTAGCATATAGATTAAGACCCTCACATACAAAAGGGGATCATAAACAAATCCCTTTTGACGGGTTAAACAGATCTCCCGGCCTTCCAATGACTTAAAAACACCCAAATCCCATGACTTAGACTATGCAGAAAAGACTGAAGCATGTACAATGTTATTTTATGAGGGTTTCTGCAACATTACAATATAAAATCATAGATCTAGAGATTGATGTCACAATATGCTAAGAAAACAAATATCTGGCCTCCTTATTGTATTATAGAGATAACTCGCCAAGGGTTTCTTGAGACACATGTACAAAAAGAGCATATCTGAATATTCAGCTCAGAGATAATGCAATATCACTGCAAAATTACATGAACATAGCTGAATAATGTACAAGAGGGATAAGGATCCCTTTTTCTAGCTTTCCAGGAGAAGGGTTGGCCCTTTCCCTAGGAAGCTAGCTCAGAAACAAGGCCTAAAACCTTGCTGCAACAACTCTCTGGAAAATGATGTAGTTCCTGCAAGGGAATACACTATAGGAGAGTAGAGGTGATTTGGCCAAGTACCAAGATATGAAATGAGATTAGAAATATCCTTTTCTAATCTTTCAAGAGAAGGAAGGCACCCTCTACGGAGAAATAGACCCAGAAGTGGAATGATCAATTTCCCACTGCAACACCCTGCAACACAACATTACACTGCTACAGAAATAATGTTGTGAATGAGACTGATGCTTGGCCTCAAGCCTGGATGTGGAACAAATCAGTACAATACTCTCCTAAGAGGCCTCTCAAGGGAAGAGGTGGGATTCCCGCTCGGGAACACCCTTCTGCTAAACAACACTGCAACCCTGCTAAACAGCAAGAGGAAGCCAAGTCTAAGTAGAAAAATATCAAATGATAATATAGAAACATGAATGGAAAAGGCTTCCATCCTCTCCATATATATCAAGTGAACCTCTTTACATTGGGTCCCATCCACATTTGCCTCTAAGCTCATGCAAGTTGTCCTCCACCAAATCTGCACAGTTTATCAAGGAGATACAATGTATCTAGACAGTGTGTGTTGATTTGGTCAAAGATGATTGAATCAACATGATATCCTCCTTGTTCACACCTAAATGTGCTCCTTCTAGCTGTTTATTCTTCCTCTAAAGAGGTTAATGGGCCTCCCTACCCATTTATTCATCTATCTAAAGATAGAACCAACTATAATATTCCATTTAGATGAAGTCTAAATTTTGGGAATATTACAAAGGGCCTAAGTGATAGCTCAAAATTCAAAGTGCTCGAAAGTGTGCCAAACTTGAGTCACTGTATAAATCTCATCTTACTAATTCTGGCACCCAAAATGGTTCTAAAACCGACACCGTATGAAGAAGTTATCGCAGTTTGAAAAGTCCTGTAAATTGCAATTTTTGGACTTTGACCAAGTTTGACTAGAATTTGGAAAATTAAAAAAGAGAATATTCCAGGGAATATCCTTGGAATATTCTTGGAGTATACCTCAAAATATTCCCTAGAATATTCCCTTTGGTCCAGTCATATTTTGACACGTGGCACGATCTTATTGTTGAATGAATTGTACATTGGAATTTTAGCCAATGAATGGGCGACACGTGGCTAGCCCTAAGGGCACCACGTGTCCCCGAGATTGTGCAATAAAATTTTAGGGAGCCGATCCGGATCGATCTGGTGACCTCCCACATAGAGCTCCAAGCATGTACCATTCGGGCTGTGTGTTAGTTCTTAATTATACAAGAAATCGACGCATATTTGAGTTTGGTCAGTTTCAAGTTTGGGGGTTGGAGAGGGAATAGCCTCGAGGACCAGCCCCTCCCCCATATGGCCATCGCGCCATGAACCGAGGGCTTAGCCCTGACAGTAACTGCCAGCTAAAGGGTTTTGAATTTCTCTCACATGATGTTGCAACATGTTACGGTCTTTTATACCATTGAAACCTCCGCCAATGGATTCACAAAAACATTAATGTTACAGCGTGGTCACATAGCATTATTTACACCAACCTGTCGAGTGCATAAAAGGTATCTTTTTAACACCTATTTATCTCACATTAATTATCAATCCGAGAGCGAATTTTTATTTCAAGAGTGTACTCTGTCTGAGGCTGCAATTTATCCAAGACTAATGCCTTGCAATATGTAGTACAGTGTTCGAGATACAAAAGTAAATGGATGCTTATAAAGAAACCTAATTACAATAACATAAATGGAAATGATCTGAAACCTTAATTAAACCAATCTGCAAAACATCGATCAGGGATACAGTAGCAATAACTCCTTCCCTTAGAAATCGATGCAAGATAACCAATCTGGAGACTTGGAAGCAATAACCAGTGTCCTCTACAGTTGATGATCTTAAAGCAATCAAAATGAAAGAAAATTCAATCTTTGTGCTGATGAAAATAACTAAAAGGAACAGAATCTGGAAACTAATGAATTGAAATTGAACAACACATTGAAATCGAACAGCAATGTAAATGAATAACAAACTAAAAATAGAAGAATCGAACAACAAATATTAACTCATGGAATTGAACAACAAAACTCTATTGAACGACAAATCCTATTGAAAAACAAACTGAATAGCGAAGCTTTATATCTACACTCTGAAATGAACAGAAGTTAAATGAAACAACAAATGGAATGGAACATCAAATGCCGAATAGCGAAGCATAACAAGATGAGTAATTCGAGGATTAAGACTCTTGTTAAATGGGGAAGGAACGACAACGCAATCCATTATAATAAAATAGTAAACTATTAAGCATGGAATTATGAATTAAGTAAGATAGAACCAATATCACTTCCACAAATTCAAGGATGTTCTAAGTAAGGCAATATGCTGTCTCAATTAACCCATGCTGTAAGAAATAAGATTCAGATCATACAATAATGAATTAACTCATAAATGGAGCGCGTCATACATAAAGACAGTAAAATGATAAAAACTACTGAAATAAACTCACAGTAACATGCATGTAGCAAATCGATCACACGCTGCAGGAATTGGAAATATAACACAAATGAGTAGTTCACGCTGCCAGGGGTCAGGCCCTTAACCACCAGTACGGACTGCTCAAGCTAATTCAGATGATGCGAATGGAACAACAACTTAAATTAATCATTAAACTGGAGCAGCATTACAATGGAATCGTGCTTTCAATAACACAGCTTTTGATTAAGTTTATAATTCACAAAATCAAAAACTATGATCCATCCCCTCTCTTTTACAAATGTCTCCTTTTATAACCAAAGAGAGGAGAAATTAAATAGTAAATAGGATCTCTCATAACAAAATTGAATTGTTCCCAACCAATTGATCAACAAGAAAATATATTTCCAACAATCTTTCAACAAGAGCAAGCCGAATTTGGCTTTGCAGCTGAGATTTGGAGGAGGATCGCAACAACAAATCTGAGAAAATCGTGCTCAAACAACTCTACGTTTCTCTCAATACAGGTCGAATTTGGGGAAACCGTTCTTTGCTAAAGTTAATTGGGCCTATTCTGGACAAACCCCATGTTCCGGATTTTCCAGATTCTTCTTCATTTTCTCAGAATCTCAATCGCAAAACGGTCACTTCTTATTCCAGCGGATTTCTGAGTTGAAATATTTGATGATGATTTGGAGATCAAATCTTCAATCTGGAAAATATCTTGGAGGCTAAAACGGTAATTGATATTAAAAAATATATTAATAAACCATCATTGATAAAATTATGCATAATAATCATCAATTTATTAAAAATAAAGGAGAATAAATAATATTCATCCATAAGAGCATAAATCATTATAAAATGGATTTATATGATAAATTATAATAAATGACATGATAAAGAACAGTAAAAATGGATGAAATAAGTGTTAAAAAGTGGTCGTATTCACAACCCAACATACCCCCAAACTGAATATATTGCATGTCCTCATGCAACCCAAAGACAAAACCCATGTGTTAACCAAACAAAGAAAATTATTCATCCCAACTCATGAAATGGATGGAACAAATGAATTTTTCCTCAAATAATGAATATTCAATTTTAGCAATCTTGATAAAGGCATAACAATTTTTATAGTTGACATTCAACTATATGTATATGAAGTTGCATAAAAATGTGGCATAAGTAACAACAAACTTCATTAACCATTTTCTCAAAAATCAAATCGTTTTGATGCATGGATCATGAGATATAAAAAAATGGTTGTAGGTAATATTGCATAAATTTTGAAGTTTTATGAACTAATTTAATGTGAAATTATCTGGATTTGTGTATTTTAATGATACCTCTTTGTTATCCAGAAAGCACAAGAATTCAGTTCATGGTTTTAAAGATATATGCAAATCAATTTCTGCACTGTACAAAAATGAAATTGCATTCCTTAAATGAAAAAGAGAGTAGAAAAAATCTATCATGTGTAGCAATTCCCTCCCCAAACTGAAGAATTAGCATGTCCTCATGCAATGCCAGAAAACAAAGAGAGATGGTTGCTACAATCTGTTGAAATCTATGTTTGGTGTAAAACAACATGGAATAAGGGAGGTGTTCAGAATGAATAAGAATATCAAAGAAGATTACTGACATGGTCATAAGAAAGAAATGAAGGAAATCAACACTCCCCCAAACTGAAAGATGAGACATGTCTAAAAAAATGGGAAGTGGTAAAGATGTGGAATGAATGATGATAAATAATGCTCAATGGATTTTCATGAAATTCTCCTAAATTCATAATAAATTAGAAAATTATGCTATTTTACCTCAAGTGTTACCTCCAAAAAAAATGTGGAAGGACATGTAGGGACTAGCCTTTGTTGAAGCTGATGTAGGCTGAGCGGTTACTGAAAGTGATGCAAAAGGTGGAAGCCATGTGCGTGTTCGCAAGCCTTTGCTATTAATTGCAATAATGATCATGCTGCAAATAGAATTTTCCCCCATACTTGTTGTTCTCCTATAAACAAATCACAATTCTGTCTGCAATTTTCTCGAATCCACGATTTCAGTTTTAAATGGCAACAGATAAGATGCATGCAAAAAAGTTCAAGCAGAAAAAATTCTATAAAAATGCAGTATCAATATTGTGACAAATCAGCAAAATAAAAGAGCAGCATACTGCGTAGCAATTGTACAACATAAAAAGGCATACAGTCAATGAAATTATAGCATTTACTGAAATCCATGCATGTGATAAATTGTAAATAGATATAGAAGTATTTTGTAATGATTCAAGGATAAGGAGAAGGGCCATCTTAAAATAAACATAAGTACAAATGCATTTATTACCCACTTAAACTAATGTGATCGATTTATGATGATTTTCATGTATAATAGGTTTGAAATCAAAGGTTAAGGATTCATAATTTCACCTGATATTTAAATAAATATATAGGAAAAAGGGTTTAATATTACTATTGATGTGTATAAATGTGACTCCAATACCATCAGTAGAGCTCTGTTGCCCACAGGTGTCCATAACCTTAATAAAGTTGCTCTTTCACCCTTGGAACCATTGTCCTTTATTTATGCTGAGGAAGTGTTTGTTAATTGTCATAACGGAGGCCATTGTGCTGGCTTGGTGACCAGATCAATCACAATGCCATTCACTGGGAAGAAGTGAAAAGTGGGCAGGTCGGCTCGTGATGAGACCTCCTGTTCCAAGGACTTCTTAATTTTTTTAATTGTCCATTGGACCATATCCCTGGTTTGGTGGCCATGATGGGAATGCCACTTCACTTACTTCCTTATGAATATGGTAGGTCGGCTCTCGATGAGACCCCCTATCCTCCATCTGCCAAATTATAAAATTATTAATGCAATATGTAAATATTTTTCTTTTCATATAGCACTTTCCTATTTATTCATAAAGGATGGCTCAACACTCCTTAAGAGTAGGGATGGTGGAAGAAGTTTGAACAGCTCAATAGAAAAAAATATGCCCTTGTTCCTACTCCATAAGTAAAAATCAAAGAAAGTTATAAAATATGGGAAAGAACCAACATGATAAATATAATCGATCATATGAATTTAGTGGTAGTAAGGCAACAAGATCATGTTATTGATTATGTCCCTTTTTCCTTTTTCTTATCATTACTAAACAACTTTTTAAAAAAAATGACGATTTCTTTTGATTTGCTGATTACAGTAAGCTTTAATTTGTATGATTGTGTATCCTACCATAAATTGTATGTTTGCCTTTCAAAAAGTCATGAAAAATTCAAAAAAAATTCTAGAAATGTTTTTTTTTTTTTAAACAAGAAAAATGCACTCAAAAGGTGTTGTTCCTTTGGAAATGAACAACAAAAACAATCTGCGAAAATGTTGTTCCTTTGGAAATGAACAAAAAGAAAAGTCGGTGATGTTCCTTTTGAAGGGAACAACAAAACTGTTGTTCCTTTTGAAAGGAACAACAAAAACGAGCGGTGTTGTTACTTTTTAAAGGAACAACAAAAACATGCAACAAAAATGTTGTTCTTTTTGAAAAGAAAACTAATCAGCAAAAATGTTGTTCCTTTTGGAAGGAACAACAAAAGCAAACACATAAACGCACTGCTTCTTAAGAGGAATGACTGTTGTTCCTTAAGAGGAACAATAACTGTCCCTTAAGAGGAACAACAAACAAATATAAACACACAAAAAGGAAAAACATGGAGGAAAGAACAAAGCTAATATGTAATCCATTGCCAAGCAAATCCAATAAAATAGAAAGGAAAGTTTATGTATAGGTTTCAAGAAAAAATAATTTTTTTTACAGAATTGGTGTTACTGAAGAATTGCCTTCTGCAATTGAAACTTGCATGGTGGGGTCCTTATTGTTCAATTGCAAATGGAACGGAAACTACAATTTAGAGGAATTAACACCTGAAACACAAAAATATAAAAGAATTCAGAAAATAAACAACACTTTATTAAGTTACAACAACTATGATGTTATTTCCTAAGGGAATATCAATTTATTAATGGGAAAAAAATGATCTTTTTGAAAAATGTTTTGGCAGCAGTAACATGAATCTTGAAATGAGAATCAATTTTTTATTTCTTTTTGTTATAAATTTGTTAGGTAATGAACTGGATGAAATGTTCTTGTTTTACTAAATTTTCAAGAATCGCTCGTCCATAAATTGACCTTCTTTATTCTTCTAAGACCTGCAAAAAACAAGTGTCTGCCTGCAATAAAACATTAAATCATGGAGAAAGAGAGGTGATCAAGCTCCCCTAATCCAAAAATTATGCAAAAAAATAACAAGTAGTTACTCTGTGAACAAATCCACTGAAAAATAAAACAAATTATATTTTTTACCTGCGGGAGAGCAGTGGTCGACTATACTAACCAGCAATGTTTTAATCATAACTTCTTCTTTTTTTCATCCGATTCAAGTGATTCCAAATCAAAATAAGAGCTAATTCAAAGGTTTATCTGCAATAGAAACAGGTTTTAAAAATTCTATGTAATAGTATGTTAAACTTGCTTAGAACAACCTGCTTAGTAGAGTCATTTTCGGTTTTCCAGCTCAGACCAACAGTTGGTATTTCAAGCATAAATTATTCGTTTGATGGCAGATTGAAGCGATTTGAATTGGAGATTAAAGTAGATTCATTTATTGATCTCCAATAGAAATGGGTTTTGAAGACAAGAATAATTGATGGGTCAAATACGTTAAGGAACAACCGAGAAAACAGAGTTTCAAGAGTGCTGATTTATGATAGGCAGTCAGTATTTTGGTCATAAATTCCTCATACGATATCGAAATTGAGTGATTCAAATTGCGTTGTAAACTATATTCATAGAGGAATCTTTCATAGAAACAGGTTTTAAAAATATAGTCATTTAGGCCTCCAAAAACTGACTGTCCCAACTCTATTCTTGAGCTGCCTACTAGACACCTTGTCGATGTTTTGGTTCTAACTTTTTCGTTTCAAGTAAAATAGAGTGATTAAAATTGGGTTAGAAAGTAGACATAAAGGGATACTTAGGATAGAAACAAGTTTTAAAAATATTCATTTTTGGTCCCCCAAAACATGATTGTCCCAACTTTGTTTTCAGGAATTTCATCAAGCCAGCAAGCCAAAAAAAAATGATATTCAAGCAATTTTTCCATATTGATGATAAAAATGAATATAAGTGTTTGTAGAATGGTTATTTTCAATATAATTCATATAAATATACAAATAAATTAAAATATTTATCATCAATGTTGATTTCACAGCGTGTTGCAACAAAGAAACAACTATTTCTACAAAAATAAATAAATAAAATGTGTTTGTTCTATTTCCTCTTTTATTTATTTCTCCACTATCCTACTCTGAATTGGAAAATGAATATGATTAAATATAAGATTATTTCCAGTGGAGCCATTTCCGAAATAAGGCTTCAATTATGTACATACCCAAATTTGAAAAATGTATGTTAATAAAAATTAGGGTATGAGAAGCCAACTTCCCTTGAAAAGATGGTGCCAAAAATTGTTGAAGTATGGAGTGATGTTGCAAACAAATGATGGAGTGAAACCAATCTTCAATATATTCTTTACTTCATTGATTTCCCATAGCCATCATATCATGAAGTTCTTGAGCGTTTAAAATGGTTTGTTGGTGCAAACTAGAAGAAACCTCATTTTCTTTCATAACTTCTACAATTTTTGGATTTGATTCATTTTGAGTCTCAGTGTAAGTTTTTTCCAATGGTACATGTGAGATATAATGGGTGGGAAGGGTGGTGAATTTTGTAGTTCAACATTTTAAGCATGTTGTACTGGTTTATTATCGTGTGGGTGTGGAATGAGTTGAGCAGGAGATTGTGTAGGGAATGGAGCCTCCTAATGATGTAGTTGATTGTGTTGAGTGGGTGATTTTGATCGACAAACAAGGTGTTGTGGAAGAGCTAGAAGATGTGTTTGTGCTACAATATGAGGGAGAGTAGTCATGCAATCATAAAGTGAACCATTCCAAACTTGCAAACAAGATTGGTGGTGGTTATATTGAGATTGGCATGGCTGCCCTAACATATGAGTATTCCATAATGGATTATGCAAGTAAGAGAATGGAGAGGAAGTGTTTTGAATCATACCTGTAGGCCATGATTTCCATGGTTTTGACCTTGTTGCAGCTTTCGCATCTCTTTGATATGCTACTTCCAAATTAGATAAGGAAGAGTGATTATCTATGGGATGCTCCTTTTGGTAATGAGGGCAAAACACTTCATCAAATTCTTGATTTCTCTGAACCTGCAAATCATTAAATTGTGACTTTAGAGAGCTAATAAAATCATATTTAAAAGTTTCAAATAAAACCTTGATTTCAGCTCTTATGTCTTTTGTTCTTGTAGTAAATTTGGAAGAGAAAGAATAAACTTCTCTAGAAGTCTTACCAACCTTGGATATTCCTCTTGAATACCTTATGCACAATTCACAAACATCATCCTATGATAACTGAAAAACATCACCTTTTCCTATTAGATTTAAGAGTTCTAAAAAATCATCTTTGATTCCTTTAAGAAGGAGTGTTTTCAAGATCTATTTTTCCAAATGCTTATGCTTTGATTTTTGAAGGTTGTATCTAAATCGCTCTACATATTCCTCCAAGCTTTCATATTCCCTTTATGTCATACCAAAAATATATTCATTGGATTTGAAATAGTCTTGGTACTTCTTCAAGAATATGTTCTTCATGTCCTCCCATGTTTGGATGCAGTTTCCACCTAGGCTCATGAACCATCCGAGAGCTGCTCCTTTTAAAGTAAGAGGAAACACTTTCAACCTTTGATCATTAGTACAATAATCATATCCTCTACAAAGTATTTCAAACTCAAATAAGAATGTATCTGGATCTTCTTTTTTCAAGCCATGAAAATTTGGTAGAGACAATGGGGGAATTATGTCCATTTGTGTCACTCCTCCTAGATCTTTGATAGGGAATTCAAAAGTTGCAATGTGAGCCATTTCTTACCATAATAGAAGATGTTCTTCAGATGTTTCTTTAAGGATCCTCCTTCCAATGTTCCTGTCAATTGGCTAGTGAAATGGGTGGTGCTTACATCACCACTCGAGTGGAACTTAAAGATTTTTTTCAAAAATTCTACCTCTAAAATTCAAGAAAACACAACCATTCATTCCTACCTTAAGCTTTCACTCAATTCTGCTGTGAAGCGGGCCAGTGAATAAGTGTGTTTCTTGCTCTGTGCGCAGGTTCTTACCTTCCGTCTTTAATACCCAATTCTTCCCAAGAAGAAAAAAAATTAAATATGCATCACTCTTTCTAAATGGCATACACTCTCCCCGGCAACGGCGCCAAAATGTCGAGTGCATAAAATGTATCTTTTTAACACCTATTTATCTCACATTAATTATCAATCCAGGAGCGACTTTTTATTTCAAGAGTGTACTCTGTCTGAGGCTGCAATTTATCCAAGAGTAATGCCTTGCAATATGTAGTACAGTGTTAGAGATACAAGAGTAAATGGATGCTTATAAAGAAATCTAATTACAATAACATAAATGGAAATGCTCTGAAACCTTAATTAAACCAATCTGCAAAACATTGATCAGGGATACAGTAGCAATAACTCCTTCCCTTAGAAATCGATGCAAGATAACCAATTTGGGGACTTGGAAGCAATAACCAGTGTCCTCTACAGTTGGTGATCTTAAAGCAATCGAAATGAAAGCAAATTCAATCTTCGTGCTGATGAAAATAACTGAAAGGAACAGAATATGGAAACTAATGAATTGAAACTGAACAACACATTGAAATTGAACAACAATGTAAATGAATAACAAACTAAAACTAGAAGAATCGAACAGCAAATATTAACTCATGGAATTGAACAACAAAACTCTATTGAACGGAAAATCCTATTGAACAACAAACTGAATAGAGAAGCTTTATATCTGCACTCAGAAATGAACAACAGTTAAACGAAACAGCAAATGGAATGGAACATCAAATTCCAAATAGCGAAGGATAACAAGATAAGTAATTCGAGGATTAAGAATCTTGTTAAATGGGGAAGGAACGAAAACACAATCCACTATAATAAAACAGTAAACTATTAAGCATGGGATTATGAATTAAGTAAGATAGAACCAATATCACTTCCACGAATTCAAGGATGTTCTAAGTAAGGAAATATGCTGTCTCAATTAACCCACATTGTAAGAAATAAGATTCAGATCATACAATAATGAATTAACTCATAAATAGAGCGCGTCATACATAAAGACAGTAAAATGATAAAAACTAATGAAATAAACTCACAGTAACATGCATGTAGCAAATCGATCACACGCTGCAGGAATTGGAAATATAACACAAAGGAGCAGTTCACGCTGCCAGGGGTCGGGCCCTTAACCACCAGCAGTGACTGCTCAAGCTACTTCAGATGATGCGACTGGAACAATAACTTCAATTAATCATTAAACTGGAGCAGCATTACAATGGAATCGTGCTTTCAATAACACAGCTTTTGATTAAGTTTACAATTCACAAAAGCAACAACTATGATCCATCCCCTCTCTTTTACAAATTTCTCCTTTTATAACCAAAGAGAGGAGAAATTAAATAGTAAATAGGATCTCTCATAACAAAATTGAATTGTTCCCAACCAATTGATCAACAGAAAATATATTTCCAACAATCTTTCAACAAGAGCAAGCCGAATTTGGCTTTGCAGCTGAGATTTAGAGGACGACCGCAACAACAAATCTGAGAAAATCGTCCTCAAATAACCCTATGTTTCTCTCAATACAGGTCGAATTTGGGGAAACCGTTCTTTGCTAAAGTTAATTGGGCTCGTTCTGGACAAACCCCATGTTCCGGATTTTCCAGATTCTTCTTCATTTGCTCAGAATCTCAACCGCAAAAGGGTCACTTCTTATTCCAGTGGATTTCTGAGTTGAAATATTTGATGATGATTTGGAGATCAAATCTTCAATCTGGAAAATATCTTGGAGGCTAAAATGGTAAGTGATATTACAAAATATATTAATAAACCATCATTGATAAAATTATGCACAATAATCATCAATTTATTAAAAATAAAGGAGAATAAATAATATTCATCCATAAGAGCATAAATCATTATAAAATGGATTTATATGATACATTATAATAAATGACATGATAAAGAAGTGTAAAAATGGATGAAATAAGTGTTAAAAAGTGGTCGTATTCACGACCCAACACAACCATTTGTAAAACCTCGACATTAACCATAACTGCGTGGAGTTCGGGCTCATGTGCCCAATGCTAACCACCAGAATTTATTTCTACAGTTTAAATGGCAGAGTTGGGAGTGGGCACACCATTTTTGGCATGATGCCACTTTTAACTGCAGTTATGTGTAGTTCTTCCAAGTTTAGTGGAGGATTTTTAGGGGTCATTGGGAAAAACGAGTTTAGGCTCTATCTGGAGCCAGATTCGACCAATTTTGGAGTGCCAATAGTCAATTTTGACTATCTCAAAACTTCCAAACTCACGGTGAGGGTTTCAGAGCCATCAGAGGACTTTTGAGCAGTTTTTTTGCTTCAGAGAAGTTCTAGGGGCCACGAGGGCCACCATGGGACAGCTGCAGTTTGAGGCTTAGCCAGAGCAGCTAAAAGCCTTATTCAGAAATCCAATAGTCAATTTTGGATGTTTCAGACATTATAGAACTAATGGTGTGGTTTTCAGAGCCTATAGAGGACTTTTGAAAGCTGAGATGCTTCAATGAAATTCCAGGGGACACTAGGGCCAATAAGTTCCAGCAGTAGTTAGAGGCCTAGCCAAGGCAGCTAGAGGCCTTATTCAACAAACCAATAGTCATTTATAACTATAATGAGAATTATAAATACACTGGAGGAGTTTGTAGAAGTTTTTGAGGACTTCTAGAGGTCGATAACCCACAATGAATTTTTCTTTGACCTGACAGCCAGGGGGTGCCACCAAGTGTTGGAGGCAAAACCAGAGCAGCCAAAGGCCAATCTCAGTGCAATAATAGTCTATTCTAATTATTTTTGGCATCATGAATCCATTGAAGGGATTTTTAGAGCCATTTGAAGACTTCTGAAGGTTGAAGAGCCATAGGGAAGTTTTGGGCAGCCCTGGGCCAACCGTGGAGAGAGGCCTAGATTGGGATGTAGTGCTCATTTTGAGAAAATGATCAATCCATTTTGGAGGTCTGACATGCGCTGGAGATATTAGGTGCAGTTTCAGGGATATAAAAATAATTCTGAAGGAGTTGGTGCCATACAGAAGCTCAGGGTAGCTCAAGAGCACCGATGGAAGGAATCAAGTCTAAGGGAGCCTAGATCTGTTTTCAGAGTGATGAAAACCATGAAAGGGATATAAATAGTATTCTAAATCCATTGGTTCAGTTCAGTTAACCATTGGAGTTGATTTTGTAACTTGTAAAATAAAATTTCCATAATCCCAAAGAGCCAAGTCAAGATGACAAGAGCTCAAGGAGACGTAGCCCACGATATTCGGGTGAACTTGTAGATTAAATTTGTTGCTATGTATTTTTTTTTTCTATGTAAGACTAATTCGATTATGTATAAAAAGGTACTAGTACAAAACTACCTCAGCGTCTGCTGTGAAATCCAGACCACTGGGCTTGATAGTCAAGCTGGTCATAGAGAGTCTGGATCGCCCAGAATGGGAAACCGATCCTGTTAACATCAAAGTCTTGGCCGCCCTTAAAAGGGAAACCGGCCTTAAGTTCATGCATACCATAGTAACAAAGATATAGAAATTGAAAATGACCATCAGCCATTCCGGCTGAGTCTTGAAATGAGAAAGCAAAAAACTCCAACAATGATTAAACAAAGAAACATGGAGAGTTTGAAAACTGAGCTTGTCACCCTTCATGTGCTGGAGACATCGGTTCCTCAACGATCCTGCATGCATATTCATAATATTTTCTGTTGTCGTCCATTCCAGCTTGGCTCACATCCTTCAAGTCGGAGTCTTCATCTACTTTACAAAGGGCAAAAGGAGGAGGGAGAATGGAAGTCGCAGGGAGGCCCTCTCTGCTGGTGGAGAAAGGGGCATGAGGGAGCGAGGGAGAAGCTGAGCGGGCAGGAGCGAGATAAGGGATCTCTTCATGGAGAGTGACAATGATAAGAGCATAAATGATGGACGGAAAAGAAGTGCAATCGAAACGAAGCTCAACATGTTGGGTGGTCTGCCGAATGAAAGTCCCAGCATGCGCATTGCTAGAAGGAACAGAGGCTGAGGGATGGGTGGAAGGGCCAGCATGACCAGAATCCAGGTTACGCCCACGTCCTCTTCCTCTGCCCCTGTGTGTAGCATGAGTCTGGACAGGCTCTTCACTTGCGGAGGAAGATCCTGAAACGGAGGAGGGCGTAGGGCGATTAAAAGAGGCTTGGCCTCGACTAACGCCTCGCTGACATTGCATCCTCTGGCGGAGACGAGGCATGGAGAAGGGAGCAGAGCGAAGGTGACATGAGAGGGAAGAACCACCGGAGAACATAGGAGCCCTGAGAGAAGAGTGAATACCACTGAGGAGAGCCAACTGAGCACTGACAGAAATGTCTGGACCGCCAGAAAGATTTGCAGAAGAGCAGGGAGGAGGATTAACACTGCAAAGGGGGCTGTGAGAGAAATGATGCCCAGGGAGAGTCTCCAGACATGCAGGAAGACTGCACCGGCGACCGGTTTGAGTTCTTACACTGGGATCTGCGAAGCCAGGAGGGCAATCAACATGGAGGGGAGTCGGAGATCTCCTACAGCAACCACAGTCATGCGCGCAAGCCATATTGAGAGCAGAATCCAGGAGAGCCGCCATATAACATGGCATAGTGGAACAATTAAGAGGGTGATCGCCTTCCCAAGGTGGCGAGTTAATGGCTTCATTAATACTGGTACATGGAGCCATATGGGCTTCCCATGCGAGCTCCTTCGGGAGCTACGCAGGGACCCAGGTCCCATCAAGCCGCTTCAGCATCCGCATCCGAAAAATTTGTTGCTATGTATTGATGTTTATTTGCTGCATTATATTGTTGTTTCACATGTTTAATATCAGAAAAAAAAATGGTTTTAAAGCACTTAAACATTAAAAAAAATACACCTGTTTCAATTATAAAATTCCGCAAAAGTCAAGTATAAGCTAGGTATTTTATTTTTTCAACTGAGTGGGAGATTCATGAAAAAAATAACAAGTTATCCAACCCATTTTCAGATCAAGTTGGTATCATAGCACTTTTTTTCTTGATTGACAGAGAAATAGCTACTTGTTTGACTTGAAAGGTGTTTAAACAGTGCAAATAATTTGATTGTTTGCAAATTTACTGTTGCTTACAAGTTTGAGTTTAATAGAGGTGAAGGGAAAGATACTATTAGCTAATTCAGAAGAGGACAAGAAGGAAGAAGGTTGGAGAAATTCTCCTTACCCAAAGGACCTCAAAGCAACCCATGAAGCACAAGAGGGTGTTTGCAAAAGTGGCTGTTTGAAGAAGAGCTTGACTCTACAAACATTTTTTTCAAAAACTTTGTCAATTATTTTAGAAAGCTTTGTGAATTTTTGTTGAAGTTATTTTGTTCATTTTCATAATATGGAAACTTCTTCAAGTGAGGTTTCAAAATCCTCCTCCTTCACAAGATTCTTTGATGAAAATATGAAGTGAGACTTCTACATCATGAAGGATATGGTGTAGATTCTGTATGAAGACATAAGGGAAAGCACTAGACTTAATGAGAAATTGGTTGTTGTGAAGGAAGAGAAAGAAGGACTTATTCAAAGAATTCATGAGATGGAGATGCAGCTCCATCAAGCCCGAGAGGCCTTAACCAAGAACACGCATGAAGCAGAGGTAATTCACTCAAATTTGTCTTCAATTTCCTCTTCAGAAAGATGTGTTGGTTCATTTGACAAGCACACTTGATGTACAGGGTCCAAGTTTAAATTTAAAATGTGCTATGAAGGAAAGGGTTTAGGCAAGCATGCACGAGGCATGATTGATCCTATTTTGGTTGAGGAAATACCTAAGAATTTTGGTCTTGGTTATGTTCAATCTAATGGCGAAGACTCCACAGCCATGAATGAAATTGAGGAAACTTCAAAAAGAACTTTTGTTCCAAGTTCTAAACCACAAACATGTCAAGTTTTTTTTCAGATTGATTGCCATTGTTTGAAGCCTATGTTGCAGCAAGATGTGTGTACACATGTAGCTTATGGAAAAGTTGGAACCTCTACAAGTTCATCTCCTCATGAAGGAAAAAAAGATGGACATGCAAAGCAACATTTAAGGTATAATTCTTCCCATAGTCAAGTTGATTATGTTTCTTATAAGCATGACAAATATGCATGTTTAAAATGAAGAAAGAGTTGTTGTGCATATTGCGGTATGTTTAACCATGATGTTTTGAGATGCTGGAAGAGGATGAACGCATACAGAAAACATTTGAGGCAAAGGCAACTTGAAAAGAAGGTGGAAAATACTTGCACACATTGCCAAAGAAAGGGACATGTTGTTTCCCATTGTTGGACATTGTATCCAACTAATCATCCCAAGCACATGAGGCAAGACGATAGAAAGATTGGTGAAATTGGAACCAAGGATTCCATCATTGATGTGAGAACAGATGTTTCACATGAAGAATATTTTCAGTAGCAAAAGTCACCGTGGGAGTGGCTTGGTAAGAAGTGGTTTGACTTCTTGACTCAGTAAGACATACATCCATTTGTACATATGAAAATTTCAGTCGAGTATGCATGTTTTCTATTGTAATCTCATGTTTTTTTAAGCCACCTTGGGTCAATGATCAAGGACATCAGGTTCAGCTACCTTCTATAAATTTCTCGCCATAAATTTCTAAGTGAGTGCAAGGAAGACAGTTCTTGACAGGAGGACAAGCGCATCCAAGAAGGGAAGTGTCGACTTCGAGTTGTGGTTCAAAGGCACTATCCATGCAAGGAGAGTGTATGGAGGATGAAAAGAAGAGGGTTTTGTACTCTCATCTACTGAACAGATTAGGAAACTAGTCTTTTGGGGTCCAAAAGATTCCCAATGGGGAGGTGTGATCAGATTTGGATCAACGACCTAAGTGATAGCTCAAAATTCAAAGTGTTCAGAAGTGTGTCAAGCCTGATGGACTAGATAGATCTCATCTTTCTGATTCCAGTGCCACAAACAGTTTGAAGAACTGGCACCGTCTGAAGAATTTATCATAGTTTTAAAAGTCCAGTAAACTGCAATTTTTTGACTTTGACCAAGTTTGACTAGAATTTGGGAAATTCAAAAAGAGAATATTCCAAGGAATATTCCTAGAATATTCCCTGGACTATTCCCCAGAATATTCCCTTTGGGCCAGTCATATTTTGACATGTGGTGTGATCTTATTGTTGCATGAATTGTATGTTGGAATTTCAGCCAATGAATGGGCGACACGTGGCCAGCCCTGAGGCCGCCACGTCTCGTTGGGACTATGCAATAAAATTTTGGGGAGTCGTTCGGGATCAATCCAGTGACCTCCCACATAGAGCAGAAAGCTTTTACCATTCTAGTTGTGTGTTAGTTATTAACTATACAAGAACTCGACGCATATTTGAGCTTGGTCATTTTCAGGTTTGGGGGTTGGAGAGGGAATAACCTCGAGGGCCAGCCCCTCCCCCATATGGCCATCATGCCATGAACTGAGGGCTTAGCCCTAACCATAACCGCCAGCCAATGGGTTTTGAATTGTTGTCACATGACATTGCAACATGTTACGATTTCTTATACCGTTGAAACCACCATCAAAAGTTTCACAAAAACATTAACGTTATAGCATGGTCACATAGCGTTGTTTACGCTGACCGTTTGTAAAATCCTAACACTAACCATAACCGTGTGGAGTTCGGGGTCATGTGCCCAATGCTAACCACTATAATTTATTGCTACAGCTTAAATGGTGGATTTTGGAGTGGGCACACGATTTTTGGCATGATGCCACTTTTCACTACAGTTATGTGAAGTTCCACCAAGTTTGGTGGAGGATTTTTAGTAGTCATTGGGAAAAATGAGTTTAGGCTCTTTCTGGAGCGAGATTCGAACAATTTTGGAGTTCTAATAGTCAATTTCGACTATATCAGATATCCCATACTCATTGGTGAGGTTTTTAAATCCATCAGAGGACTTTTGAGTAGGTTTTTGCTTCAGAGAAGTTCTAGGGGCCACCAGGGCCACCATGGGTCAGTAGCAGTTTGAGGCTTAGCAAGAGCAGCTAGAAGCCTTATTCAAAAATAAAATAGTAAATTTTGGATGTTTCAGACATTATAGAACTGATGGTGTGGTTTTCAGATCCTGCAGAGGACTTTTGAAAGCCCATATGTTTCAGTGAAGTTCCAAGGGCCACTAGGGCCAACAAGTGCCAGCAGTAGTTCAAGGCCTATCCAAGGTAGATAGAGGCCTTATTCAGCAAACCAATAGTTAGTTCTAATTGTAATAAGAATTATGAATCCAATGGAGGAGTTCTTAGAATCTTTTGAGGACTTGTAGAGGTCGAGAAACCACATAGAAGTTTTCTTTGACCCTAGAGCCAGGGGGTATCACGAAGTGTTGGAGGCGAAACCGGAGCAGCTGGAGGCCAATCTCAGCAAACTAATAGTCTATTATGACTATTTTTGTCATTCTAAATCCATTGAAGGGATATTTAGAGGCATTTTAAGACTTCTAAAGGTTGAAGAGCCACAGGGAATTTTTTGGGCAGCCCTGGGTCAACCGTGGAGGGAGGCCTAGTTTGGGGATGTAGTGCTCATTTTGAGAAAATGATCAATCTATTTTAGAGGTTTGATATGTGCTGGAGATAGTAGGTGAGGTTTCAGCGATAGAAAAATAATTCTGAAGGAGTCAGTTTCATAGAGAAGCTCAGGGTAGCTCAAGAGCACCAACAGAAGGAATCAAGTCTAAGGGAGCCTAGATCTATTTTCAGAGTGATGACAACCATGACATGGATATAAATGGTATTCTAAACCCATTGGTTTAGTTTATTTAACCATTGGAGTTTATTTTGTAACTTGTAAAATAAATTTTCCATAATCCCAAAGAGCCAAGTCAACATGACAAGAACTCAAGGAAACATAACCCACGATATTCGGGTGAACTCCTAGATTAAATTTGTTGTTATGTGTTGATGTTTATTTGCTACATTATATTTTTGTTGCACATTTTTAATATTGGAAAAAAAAATGGTCTTAAAGCACTTAAACAGTAAAAAAAAATTACACATGTTTCAAATATAAAATTCCGCAAAAGTCAAGTATAAGCTAAATCTTTTATTTTTTTAACTTAGTGGGAGGTTCCTAAAAAGATTAACAAGTTATCCAACCCATTTTTAGATCAGGTTGGTATCGGAGCACTTGGTTTCTTGATTAATAGAGCAATAGATTACTTGTCTGACTTGAAAGGTGTTTAAACAGTGCAAAGAATTGGACTATTTGCAAACTGACTATTGTTTACAAGTTTGATTTCGCTAGAGGTGAAGGGAAAGCTACTATTAGCTAAGTCCAGAACAGGACAATAAGGAAGAAGTTTGGAGGCATTCTCCTTATCCAAATGACCTCAAGAAAACCGTAAAAGCACAAGAGGGTCTTTGCAAAAGTGGTTGCTTGAAGAAGAGCTTGACTCTACAACCATATTGTTCAGAAACTTTGTCAATTGTTTTTGAAAGCTTTGTGAATTTTTTTTGAAGTTATTTTTTTTCATTTTCATAATATGACAACTTCTTCAAGTGAGTCTTCAAAATCATCCTCCTCCACAAGATTATTTGATGAAAAGATGAAGTGAGACTTCTGCATCCTAAAGGATATGGTGCAGATTCTGTAGGAAGACAGAAGGGAAAGCAATTGACTTCATGAGAAATTGGTTGCTATGAAGGAAGAGAAAGAAGGACTTCTTCAAATAATGCATGAGATGGAGATGCAACTCCGTCAAGCTCAAGAGGCCTTAACCAAGAATATGCATGAAGCATAGGTAATTCACTCAAATTTGTCTTCAGTTTCCTCTTCAGAAAGATGTGTTGGTTCATTTGAAAAGCACACTAGAGGTATAGGGTCCAAGTTGATGTTTAAAATGGGATATTAAGGCAAGGGTTTAGGAAAGCATTCACAATGCATGATTTATCCTATTTTGGTTGAGGAAAGACGTAAGAAGTTTGGTCTTGTTTATGCTCAATCGAATGGTGAAGACTCCATAGCCATGAAGGCGATTGAGGCAACTTCAAAAAGAAATTTTGTTCCAAGTTCTAAACCACAAACATGTCAAGTTTGTTTTCAAGTTGATTGCCATTTTTTGAAGCCTATGTTGCAGCAAGATGTGTGTACACATGTAGCTTATGAGTTCATCTCCTCATGAAGGAAAAAAAGATGGACATGCAAAGCAACATTTGAGGTATAATTCTTCCCATAGTCAAGTTGATTATGTTTCTGATAAGCATGACAAATATTCATGCTTGAAAGGAAGAAAGAGTTGTTGTGCATATTTTGGTATGTTTAACCATGATGTTTCAAGATGCTAGAAGAGGATGAAGGCATACAGGAAACACTTGAGGCAAAGGAAACTTGCAAAGAAGGTGCAAATGACTTGCACACATTGCCAGAGAAAGGGACATGTTGTTTCCCATTGTTGGACATTGTATCCAACTAATCATCCCAAGCACATGAGGCAAGAGGATAGAAACACTGGCGAAATTGGAACCAAGGAATCCATCATGGATGTGAGAACATATGTTTCACATGAATAATATTTTCATCAGAAAAAGTCGTTGTGGAAGTGGCTTGGTAAGAAGTGGTTTGACTTCTTGACTCAGTAAGACATACATCCATTTGTACATATGAAAATTTCAGTTGAGTATGCATGTTTTCTATTGTAATCTCACGTTTTTTTAGCCACCTTGGATTGATGATAAAGGACATGAAATTTAGCTACCTTACGTAAATTTCTCTCCAGAAATTTCTAAGTGAGTGCAAGGAAGACAGTTATTGATAGGAGGACAAACATATCCAAGAAGGGAAGTGTAGACTACCTTCGAGTTGTGGTTCAAAGGCACTAGCCATGCAAGGCAAGTGTATGGAGGCTAACAATAAGAGGGTGTTATACTCTCATCTACTGAATAGATCAGGAAACCATTATTTTGGGGTCCAAAACATTCCCAATGGGGAGGTGTGATCAGATTTGGATCAAGGACCTAAGTGATAGCTCAAAATTCAAAGTGTTGGGAAGTGTGTCGAACCTGAGCGACCGGATAGATCTTGTCTTCCTGATTCCAGTGGCGGGAATGGTTCGAATAACTGACATCGTATGAACAAGTTATCGCAGTTTGAAAAGTCCAGTAAACTGCAACTTTTGGACTTTGACCAAGTTTGACTGGAATTTTGGAAATTCAAAAAGAGAATATTTTAGGGAATATTCCTAGAATATTTCTTGGAATATTCCCCAAAATATTCTCTTTGGGTTAGTCATATTTTGACACATGACGCGATCTTAATGTTGCATGAATTGCATGTTGAAATTTCGGCCAATGAATGGGCGACATGTGGCTAGCCCTGAGGCTGCCACGTGTCCCCGGGACTCTGCAATAAAAATTTTGGGAGCCGGTCGCGATCAATCCAGTGACCTCCCGCATAGAGTGCTAAGAATTTACTGTTCGAGCTATGTGTTAGTTCTTAGCTATACAATAACTTGACGCATATTTGAGTTTGGTCGTTTTTAGGTTTGGGGGTTGGAGAGGGGCTAGCCCTAATGGCTAGCCCCTCCCCCATATGGTCGTCGCGCCATGAACTGAGGGCTTAGCACTAACCGTAACCACCAGTCAATGGGTTTTTAATTTTTGTCACATGATGTTGCAACATGTTACGGTTTGTTATACCGTTGAAACCTCCGTCGACGGTTTTGAAAAAACATTAACGTTACAGCGTGGTCACATAGCATTGTTTACGTCGACCATTTGTAAAACCCCGACATTAACCATAACCGCGTGGAGTCTGGGGTCATGTGCCCAATGCTAGCCACCAAAATTTATTGTTACGGTTTAAATGGCGGATTTTGGAGCAGGGGCGCCAATTTTGGCATGATGCCACTTTTAACTGCAGTTATGTGCAGTTCCTCCAAGTTTGGTGGAGGATTTTTAGGGGTCATTGGGCTCAATGAGTTTAGGCTCTAACTGGAGCCACATTCGACCAATTTTGGAGTGAAAATAGTCAACTACAACTATCTCAGACATTTCAGACTCATTAGTGAGGGTTTTAGAATCATCAAAGGAATTTTGAGTAGGTGTTTGCTTCAGAGAAGTTCTAGGGGCCACTAGGACCACCATGGGCCAGCAGCGGTTTGAGGCTTAGCCAGAGCAGTTAGAAGCCTTATTCAAAAATCCAATAGTAAATTTTGGATGTTTCATACATTCTGGAACTAAAGGTGTGGTTTTCAGAGCCTGTAGAGGACTTTTGAAAGCTAATATGCTTCAGTGAAGTTCCACAAACCATTAGGGCCAACAAGTGCCAGCAGTAGTTCGAGGCCTAGCCAAGGTATCTAGAGGCCTTATTCAGCAAACCAATAGTGATTTCTGACTATAACAAGAATTATGAATAAAATGGAGGACTTTTCATAATATTTTGAGGACTTCTAGAGGTCAAGAACCCATAGATAATTTTTATTTGACCCGAGAGCCAGGGGGTGCCACCAGGTGTTGGAGGCGAAACTGGAGCAATCGAAGGCCAATATCAGTGAAATAATAGTCTATTCTGACTATTTTTGGAATTCTGAATCCATTGAAGGGATTTGTAGAGACATTAGAAGAATTTTGAAGGTTGAAGAGACACGGGGAACTTTTGGGCAGCCCTGGGCCAACTATGGAGGGAGGCCTAGATTGGGGATGTAGTATTCATTTTGAGAAAATGATCATTCCATTTTGGAGGTCTTATATGAAATGGAGGTATTAGGTGAGGTTTTAGGGATAGAAAAATAATTATGAAGGAGTTAGTGCCATAGAGAATCTCAGGGTAGCTCAAGAGCACCGATAGAAGGAATCAAGTCTAAGGGAGCCTAGATCTGTTTTCAGAGTGATGACAACCATTTCAGGGATATAAATGGTATTCTAAAGCCATTGGTTCAGTTTAGTTAACCATTGGAGTTGATTTTGTAACTTGTAAAATAAATTTTCCATAATCCCAAAGAGCCAAGTCAAGATGACAAGAGCTCAAGGAGACGTAGCCCACGATATTTGGGTGAACTCAGAGATTAAATTTGATGTTATATGTTGATGTTTATTTGTTGCATTATATCATTTTTTCACATGTTTAATATCAGCAAAATAATGGTATTAATGCACTTAAATATTAAAAAAAATTACACATGTTTCAAGTATAAAATTCCACAAAAGTCAAGTATAAGCTAGATCTTTTATTTTTTTAACTGAGTGGGAGGTTCTTGAAAAGAATAACAAGTTATCCAACCCATCTTCAGATCATTAACTTAACTTGTGGTCTCCTTACTTCTATCCCTTAAGCACTATGATGTGTAGTTGATCCAAATGGAAAATGGCATCTGCCCAGGGTATTCATCTACCCATGTTATCTATCCACCCATGAAATTTACCCATGGTATTGTAATTGTCATCGACCCATGGTATTCATCCACCCATTGTATTTATTCACCCATGGTATTGTAAGTGACATCTATCCATTATATTCATCCACCCATGGTATGTATCCACCCATGGTATTCATCCACACATGGAATTTACCCATGGTATTGTAAATGGTATCTACCCATGTTATTGACCCATGGTATTGTAAGTGGTATCTACCCATGTTATTGACCCATGGTTTTGACCCATGGTATCCACCTATGGTATCTACGCATGGTATTGTAACTCAAAAAAAGCTATAAATAACAAGCCTCAGTTTGTAAAAGGACAGATTTTCCACATTCTCTGTTTTAATAAAACAAGTTTCTTTGTGATTTTATTTTCTTTATGTTCTCTCTTTTTTTATGGCATTCTAATTTTGCAGATCTTGTCAAATCCATTTTAACTTTTTATATCTTGGGGGACACCTGGAAAACATTTCTCTTGTCTACCTTTTATGGAGAGAAACATTTCCAAAAGGGGTGCTTCTCTTTACATCTCTCCGCACCGGTGTTCCACCATCCCAGAGTCTTGGTAGAGCATAGGTGGAGAATAGTCCATATATGATAATTTTTCATTGGAAAAGATTAATTTTGAGAAAATGGTAAAATAAATAGCACTTATGTCTTCATAAAATCTTCCAGTCTAAAATTCTACTATTTTCTTTAACCTATTCAAATTATCATTGAAAAAGATTAATTTTGAGAGACTAGTAAAATAAATAGCACTGTATGTCTTCATAAAATCTTCATAGTCTAAAATTCTACTATTTTATTTAACCTATTCAAATCATTAACAGTACCAACTTTGGATTGCAGAATGATGGTAAAAGTAAGAAAAGGTTTGGTTCCAGGCTTTCGGCGAAGGAGACAATGGAGAAAATGTATGCTTCACATGTATTTTTTACGTACGGGTGCGAATAAAATTTTTGAATAAAAAGGTTACTGGAATTCGTTTCATGTTGTTCACTATATATCCAAATGCATCTCTTTTGGAAAACACTTGGAGATCACGGTGGTCCAAAGTGCATATGTTAGGAAGTATGTTTATGTATAAATAGAATGAATTAAATTAAAATAAGCTTTGAGAGAAAAGTCGAGGGAATTTTTTTGATGTTGTATATTAGTTTCACACATTTACTTTTAGAAAAAATTGTTGTGAAAAGTAACCTGAGATTTTCCTTGTTGGCAACGTAGATTCTACCAGAATTCTATCTTCTCTCTGGTTCTATCCTCTCTCTGGTATCGTGATTGAATCCAAACCATAAGTAAATGGACCAATAAAAGACATAACATAGTTTTTAAGTGTTTATCCTTGGAAGATTATTAGTTTGAAAACAATTTGGTATCTCTAGTTTATTCTCTCCAATAGTTGAAGTACCTGAAATTTGGATTTTATTTTTGTTCTTTGTTTTATACATAAGAAAATACGAATACATCTTCCTTCCATAGTTGAAAGGAAATTATAACTTTAAAAGAAAAATTGATCTGGTTGCATTTGATGATAGATAAAGATTCATGGAACAAAAGAGATTGGGAGAAAGGATTCATATTTATGGGTGTCAATAGAGGTAAGCTTTTAATGATAGTTCCTTTATCATATTATATATGATTTTATGTATTTCATCCAGGAGATCACACCTATTGAATTTCTTGAAGAACATGATTACATAGAAAATTATAGTACATACATGGAATAATCCATAATTCCAATTCTGAAATATCAAAAGAAAGCAGAAAAATTGCTTCTAAGAATTACAAAAGAGCAGCGTCCTTAAAAGATAGAAAATGTGTATTATGTAGCAAGAAATTAAAACAATGAAATTCTATGCAGGTTATTGAAGTTGGATGGAAATCAATAGGGGATATAGTAGAGTATATAAAGGTAAACATCAAGCTCTACTTTAGCCAATATTTATTCCTTATTTTCCATAAACTCTCATAATATTTCCTTTCTCAAGTTTCATGCAGTTTTACAAAAACTTTTCGGGAGTTTTCATGGATGTTCCTGACAGCCCAGAGGTAAGCAATGTTGATATATATTGCTGCTTCAAGTTCTCATTTGAACTCTTCATTATGTTAATGAAAATTAAGTTGTGTATCTATGTACTAGAGCTTATGTGCTAATCAACTTAAAGAAAGTGCAAGTGGTAGTTAGTAACGAAAGTGTTTGAATTGCAGAATGTACAACTAGACAGTAATTTACTTATCTATGTACTGGAGCTTATGTGCTAATCAACTTAAAGAAAGTGCAAGTGGTAGTTAGTAACGAAAGTGTTTGAATTGCAGAATGTACAACTAGACAGTAATTTACTTATCTATGTACCGGAGCTTATGTGCTAATTAACTTAAAGAAAGTGCAAGTGGTAATTAGTAACGAAAGTGTTTGAATTGCAAAATGTACAACTAGACTGTTTAAGATCTGAAGAAGATAACCATTTAACTTCTGCAATGTATGAATAAGCTTCTTTTCAATTTTTTCTTTCTGGTTTATCAAGTATGTTGATCATATCAATTATCCACTTGCAATTTTGATGGTGGCATTGACATTATTTTTTCCATTTAATTTTTGGAGTTGTCAAGAAGTTTGCAACAAACAGGTTAATTGTTTGTGGGAATTTCCATCAACATAAGGGAATTCTCATCAACATAGTTACCTGTAGCAAATACCTTATGATCATCATTTTTTCTCTGTGGATGCAAGAGATAAAAGTTTAATGCTTTTCAAAATATAAGAGAATTATCATATGATATAATACATGTATATAAAGCAAGATATATATGAAGTTAAAAGAAGTGGTCTCAACAATAACATGCCATTGAAATTGTGTTTTGTTTGCACACTGAAATATAGCTTACTCTTTAAAAGACAATCAATTATGTAATATCATTTATATAAATGGAATTAAGTTATAAAAATACCCAGAAATGTGTGACATTTTCTTGAAAACCCTATATAAATGGAAAAATACAAGGTGTGCAGAAATAATTTTAGTGCCAATAAATTCCCCTAGATAAAATGATTAAAACTGCTAAGCTGGCTAAGATATTAAAAATTGTTGCTCCTCCCAACTATAATTGTGAGCTTTTGGGCAATCAGGCACTTCTTGTAACTCTACGGCCAACTCCTCCTTTGCATGGGCCTTTCGTGCACCTACATGTTGGCTCAGCGGTGGGTCATACTGTGACTGCAAATATGGATCATGATGGCCCAGTGGGTTCATAATGAAAAGTAGAGAAAGGGGTGGAAATTGGTGGGGCCTACAAAAACAAAACTATTCTTCTGGTGTATTCTAAATAAAAAGGTTCCGACCTGGGATTTGCTCCAAGGAAAGTTCCTAAATGGCCCAAGTTGGTGTTGTCTGTGCAAGGACATGGAAGAGTCCATAGAACACCTTTTCCTTTCCTGTCATTTTACCAAAAAAGTATGGGAACACACCTTGTCACTGTGTAAATTTAGGGCTCATTGGCAAGGTTAACATTATGGTGAGGCATGGCATGTTTGGTGAGAGGCAAACAAAGAACATTATTTCAAAAGCATACCACTCCTAATTGCATGGGTTATATGGTTGGCTAGAAACAAAGGAATATTTTTGGATGCCACAAACTCCCTTCAATTGTGGATGTGGAATGTGTGGTGATTCTTTCACTCAGATCCATGAAAAACACCATGAATCGTTAGTATTGAAAGGATAAAACACAATATCCCTTGGGCATATTTTGATGGGGCAGCTGATAATCATAGGAGATGTGGTGCAGACATGATAATCCATAAAAACCAAAATGTCTCCATTGTTTCTTCTGTGGGAATAGGAGAAGGCACAAAAAACTTTGTTGAACTTCAAACTCTAAAAGTCCTTATCTGTTGGCTCATCCAACTATGCATTATTTTAGTACAAATTTTCAGGGACTCCATGAATATCATAAATTGGGTTAACAACACACAGAGATGTCAAAACTATTTGTTACTTCCAATTCCAGAAGAGATACTAGAATGAAAAATCCATTTTGTACTTATTTATGTATGCCATATTTACAGGGAATGAAATGGGGTTGTTGGCCGTCTTTCTAAAGACGACCTACAACAAGCTCTGGACTCATGGCACATATTGGAGAAGGACGTGAATGGGTTCCGTGTGTCGGAATCCAAGCCATACTAACAGAGGGTTCTATGGTTTTTTATCTTAATGTTTGCACTTTAATTTCTCTCTAGAAAATTATTTATATCATGGGCATCTTTTTGTATATATATATTTGGATAGATTGAATACTAACCAGATTGTAATGTGGTTGGTTATAATAGACTTATACTTTTATGAGGCTCGCGGGGTTATTTTCCCATAAGGGAGGCCCAAGTCACAAAAGTATATTTTTTGTTTACTTTGGGGCATTTTCTCCGAACAAGAAGACTGGACTACACATGTCTTTTTGTGAAAAAAGGATGACTGGTTCACTTTAGATGCGTATTATGACACATATTTATGTTGTTACGACCAATTTATTTTTTTCTGGTATTGGACAAACTGACATGTTTTCCCTTAATGGGCGTAGAAAACAAAATGAATGTTGCAGCATATGCGATGTAACTTTCTTACTATATATAAAAAGTTTTATTTTTTCTGTGGAAAAAAAAAACACTTTGTATATATCATTGTACAGGAAAACACCTATGGTCCTTAATACAAATGCACAACACCATGTATGCAAATTATGTTTGTTCATGAAATGTAGAAATTGATTTTTCTATCTTCCAATGGGTTGCCATTATGCTTAGCATACATTTTATTGATCTACTTGGAATGATGTTCTGTAAAATCATAATTTCTCTTATGTTATCTTCATGGATTTTTATTTTAGGAACAATATGATCAAGGGACGAGATAAATTATTGTTGATTTTTTTTATTGCTATTGCCCATTGATTCATTTATAGTGATCTTGGTGATAAAATTAGGGATGACCTTCATCTCGCTTCCATTTAGTAGTTTGTGTGATATCTTAGGTTGTTTGGAGCAATTATTTATTTTAATAAGCAGTTTTTATTCAAAATTGGGGCTTCAACTTAAAATTTTTTGTTTTAATTAATAACTAAGAGATGGATGGTCAAAATAGATGGTATAAAACTTATTAGGTCTTAAAATTGGTTTTGGTTTAGGTTTGGATTATTATTTCTTAAAATTGGTTTTGGTTTAGGTTTGGATTTTGGGTTAGCTATTTCATTGACGTCTCAATAGGTTTCAATAGCATTTTGATTTTATTACGAGGTTTTGGTTTTGATTTTTTTATTTTATTGTAACTAGGTTTTTATTTTTATTTAGATTTCATCACCAAGTTTCAATTTTAATTTCATTACTAGCTAAGATGGATTACAATACAGGTTTTTAATTTCATTATCATGTTTTGATTTCATTATTGGGTATGTGGATCACAAGGTTTCGATTTCATTGCAAAGTGTTCATAGCTAGTTTTGATTTCACATTACAAATTTCCAATGTATGTGGATCACATTACAAGATTTGATTTCATTAACATTTGGGAGGATTTTTCCATTTTATTACCACTAGCTTCTATCACATTATTCGAATATAGCAATGGTCTTCCTATTCCAATAAACATCATGAATTGGTTTAATTGTTTCCAAATGTAAATTTAATAACTCTTCTCTTTCACCTAGGTATGATATCATTTGTGACTAACATATGATTATTCTTTTTACATTCAGTTAATACTGAACAATGTCGCTTATGACAATATAAATTCACATTGACCTGTGACTAACCAAATCTGCATAGATGTACGTCGGGCTTATGTTGGATGGATGACATGTTAAGTTTGTTTGTTTAAAAAAAAAATTTCATGCTCCTCCTACTGAGGAATTGAGGGATCCAATAGGTAAAGTAAAGAAAAACATTACAATAGGCTCCCAAGAAACATACATGTCATAACTCGGAGTGACAAAAATGACAAGAATCTATACTTTTTATAGGGATTCATGAGGTAATGATCTCTATACCTAGACAAACATTACAATAGGCTCCCAAGAAACAGACATGTCATAACTTAGAGTAAAAAAAATTGCAACAGTCTATCCATTTTTTTACTTTTTGTCATGTAGATGATAGGGTAAGATATAGAAACATATGCTACTTGGTGGTTATACAAAAAATTGAACCCTTACAAATAAATGAAATATAAAATAATAGAACAATAGAATTAATACAAATTAACAAAACAAAAGTAATACATTTAAAGATATGTAATAATACAACAATAATAATATATAACACAAAAACATATATAAAAATATATAAAAAAAATATGTAGATTAACATAAATTTGGTTTTGAATCTTAATCTAATATATTCATTTGAATGTTTACCAAATAAATTTATTCTAAATATTTACAATTATATTTTCTTTAATACATTTAAGTTAATAAATTAATAAATTAATTTCAATATATATTCTATTCTATGATATAACATGTATTATATTTAAAAAGTTATTAGATTAATAGGAATTTGGTTCTCAATGTTCAACCAATGCATTCATTCTAAATATTTAGAATCACATTCTTTTTAATACATTTCACTTATTTATATAGTTATTAGAGAGCAATAATATAAGAAAGAATAAGATTGCTAGTGTTTTTAGAGTTATGTTTGAATCTATATATAATAATTTTCTTTAGTTTTCAGATTTCATATTTTAGGGTTTTGTTCAACTATATTGTATTCTCTTTTATATATAGATTGTTGATTTGGTAAATGTAAGTGTAACTAGTCTTTTACATAAGTGATATTTCTTCTATAATTTTTAAATGAACTTAAAAATCAATTCATAAAGTTAATGCTTTTTTAAAATTAACATTTCATTTTATTTATTATTTTTATAATTAAACTTAAATATTAAATTAAAAAATTAAATGCATGAAAAGATAATATCAATATTGTTTTTTTTTTCAGAAAGAAAAAAACCACTGTATTATATAAAGTATAACCAGTACATTTTCATCATCTAGTTTTTTATACATTTGTTCATATGAATCTCTATGTTCCAATAAGGACTCCCCCTATCGATAGCCACATTTTTATTTCTAATATTGCATTTCCTATGATCTTTGTATTCTTCATCTTCATACAAGGACACACATTTCAACCGTGTATCAAAGTATACCTCCTATAGATCATTTACATCTTGTATTAACACATTTTATCCTTGCTTAATTGTTAGTTCTCGTAATGCTGACAGAATAAGATATATCTCAAGTTCACTTGCTGTAACATAGGAGGTTAATCTTAATTGATATTTCTCATGTTGTAAAAATGTAAAATTATATCTCAGGTTCGCTTGTTGTAGTAGAGTGGGATAAACCAAAATGTTGTTGTATTCCATCAGCTCCGGCTCGCTTGTCCCTTCTTTTTCGACTTCTCCACCTTCAGAAAAAAAAAAACGTAACAATATTTTATGCTCGTTGTATATCTTTTCTAGCTCCCATGATATCGTGTTCTGTTTGAGTTGTTTTTAGGCTCGCTTGATTATGTGATCAGGCTCGCTTGATATAGAGGGCTGGCTCGCTTGATGTAGTTTTCCTATACTCATTTAAGTAGCAAAAACTTGGACTTATTATGAATAATACCTGTAAGTAAAGAAATAAGATCCGAGTAATGAAAATGCAACCAAAAAATGTGCCCATTGAAACTGGGCCTTCAACCTCCCTTTTGCAGTCTCATGGAATGGGAATTTCACTCCACCAGACCTTGATGTTATTGACATATTGTGACACCTGCTTACAACCATATTTTGTTTTCAGTCCCATCTTTGATAAGGAGTCAGCCCTGGAATTTTTTTCTCTGTAAATATGGAACAAAGGCAGTGCTTCTAATCTCTCCCATAATATTTTTGCTCTTTTGAACCAACCATGTGAGGTTAAAAAAGCATCAGGCGAGAGACCCATGAAAGCATCTATAATCAATTTTGAATCTCCATATATAGACAGCTAATGTAGATTCAAATTGCAGGCGTCCAGTAATCCACCCGATAGCGCCATCAACTCTACCAAATTGTTAGAACCTTTGCCTCTGTTCCAGAACACCTGAATCCTTTCCTCCTTTGATGTCTTAATCCAGGCCCCACATCCCATGATCTTGTCTTAATAAGCTCCATCAAAAAAAGAACACCTGAATCCTTTCCTCCTTTGATGTCTTAATCCAGGCCCCACATCCCATGATCTTGTCTTAATAAGCTCCATCAAAAAATATTGCTGGTAAGGATTTGGAATGGGGTCAAATCTTTTTTGATGTGTCTTGTATACAATAAATGTGTGGATCCCTGTCCATAATCCACCTCATAATAGCACTATATAAAAGTGGAATACTAATAGAGGCCTCCTTAAAAAATTCAATACATAGAAAGATAATATCAATATTGAAGAATGTTACTTTAAGCTTTAAACTCATAACTTCAAAAATAGAATGAGTTAATTTGTAAATGAAAATCAAAACACAAAAGCAACGTGTTAGATGGACAGTAGCCGCTTTACGCAATAGTTTGGACTTTGATCCGGATCATAAGCATGTGCCATTTTTGCAATATTTCTTCTAAATTTTTTTTTATGAAAGGAAAATGGATCTCGATAGTGCATCATGTTCTTTCTTTTCACTTTCTACGTTTTTCTGGAGCAAGGACAATAGCGGATTGCACTGCATATATTATATTTTTTAGAAGTATGAGTTTTCTAGAGAGATTAATTTGGATATATATATATATATATATATATATATATATTTTAATAGAAAGTATGAGTTTTTTTAGAGATTAATTTGTGATTTTTGTAAATTAGTTGAGAGTTTTTGAAATTTGTTGTGATGTATAATTTGTAAAAAATTATATTAGATGATAATCATATATAATCATGTATTGTAGAATGTATGTATTTAGTTTGGAAATAATTAATATATTTCATCTTAAAAATAAAATAAATTTAATTTCTTAAAAATATAAAATCTACATATATAAATAGCTTTTTGAGAAAACTTGATTGCTTAAGCTATGGTATTTCAATCATACATTGGACGATAATCATATATAATCATGTATTGTTCGAATGTATTTCATTTCAAACCAACCAATATATTTCATCTTTAAAACAAAATAAAATCCAATTTCTTGAAAATATAAAATCCACATATATGTTTAATAAACAAATAGGTTTTTGAGGAAACTTGATTGCGTAAGCTATGGTATTCCATTCTGATTGGGAGATATATTTCCACAATGACTTCACGAGTAGAATCTCGAATTAAGCACAAATGGTGACTTTCAAGAATCAAGACTGATGATTTAAAGGCTTCCGATAGTGTTCTGCAGTCGTTGCCAGCTAGTGAATCGATCCACCGTCATCCAAAGCAGTAGCCGTAGTCTAACGAGGCCGCAATTTCTAAGTGTAATTAATGTTACAACCTTCTTTTGAAAAATAAGGCGTTTTCAGAATAGGAGGTCCATTTGTCTGTTGGGAGTAGAAAATGCAAATCCAGTGGACAGTGCTAGTGTGATTAGCAGTGCCAGCGATCATCATCTTCCAGCGAACTCAAATGCTGTAGCGGGTTTTAAATAGGGCGCTGGGTAAGTAAATCTAGTTGGCAATGGATGTATGCTTACAATGCAGAGAATCTGATTGCTGGTACCCATGAAGATTAATATTATTGCTGTTGGTGGATATTGCTGAAGCTGCTGGTTTGTCAATATCTGGTACCCTCTTGGATAATTTTTGTTATTGCTATTGGTGGATATTGCTGAAGCTGCTGGTTTGTTTAATATCTGGTACCCTCTGGGATAATAATTTTGCTTCTGGTGGCTATTAGTTGTCTCTTGCATTTTGAGTGGGTCAGACATTGTTACTCGAATAGGGGATGGTCTTGTGGGGGTGGAATATGGAAGGTGGTACCCGATGTGAATACAATTTGTCGCTTGTGGTGGTCATCTAATGCATGTTTGTGCTGCTTCTATTAGCTGGTACCCCGAAGATCAGTTCTGTTGCTTCTGGTGGCTAAGGTGGTCACAGCAGTATTTCTTTTGGCTGGAACCCTATCTTGGACGATCTGTATTGCCATTGGTGGCTTCTATCTTTTCACAGTTACCTCACATATATTCCTATCTAATTTGTGATGAAATGTCAACTTCGGAGTATTGGTCATCCGATTCTACTGAGATCTTCTTGATCAGTCTTATGGTCTCAATTGCCATGTTTATTCTTCTTTCAATTTACTACACACAAATATCAAATGGTGGTAGACGTCGGGATTGATTCCTCATATCCCTCATCATCTCAAAAATTGTCCTCTGCAACATATCAATTGGAACTGGAGCTCAGTAATGTTTCTTGCAGCTATTGGAGTGGGTGGTTGGGTTTCTGCTTCATCTCTCGGCCATGCAAAAGCATTAGTATTAGGATTCGCAGGAAATGGTGGATTGTTCCTGGATGCTTGTGTTGCTGCTGTTGCACACGCTAATGCTTTTGATCAGTCATGTTTCGGGTGGCAGATTATTGACACCGCTGGTTTTCTCCTATTCTGGTATTATTTGAATTGATTACCGGAATGGTATTGATTCATTAGGCGGGATCTATTGGCTACTATTCCAAGATATTCACGCGTGGTTTCCATCTACAGTACATCCAAAATCTTCCATTCTCACATTCGGATCCTTCAAGGACGATTTCTTCACCTTTTTCCAAGCACAAAATCTTCATGCATCTACTCCAACTTGAGGTCGCTCCTCCTTTCTCATTTAATATCCCATCTACCTTTCTACCATCTGCATTCCTATACGACCTTTCCACATGAATAAACCCTTTGTCTATTGATTATCGACGGCCCGCTATATTAATATCCGGCCCAGTTCCTGGCCTGTCATACATAGATAACATTTAAAAATTATTTGCCTATCCTTTCAAACCAATCTACTGCGTTTACAATCAATGCAGGGAGTGCAGTGACGGTTTTTTCTCCTGCCGTTGCTTTTATTCGACTTCATGGAGAGTACAGGGTTTCCAATCCCAAGGTTTTCTAGCACTTGCAACGTGCTTGCTCATGCAACTGATGTCACCCATCCATCCATCTCTTCCGCTGATGATATCAATGAGTTTATTGTGAATCGGGGTGTTAATTTTTCCTCTACTCGTGCCTCTTCTTTGCCTGGTTCCCATAAACAGAAGAAACGCGGTGGCCGACACAGGAAGAGATCGTCCTGCTTCAAACACAAGATGGAGATTAAGGAGCTATCGCTCGACCACGATGATCTTTGCAGGAGGGTAGTTAGTTTACAGAAGCGTGAGGTTATTGGTCGATGGTTATTCCCTGAAAACCCCGACTTTGACACAGGCAAATGGATTAGCAAGCACTGGAGCATTATCATTGGTTATTCCCCAAAAGTGAGTATCCTCATCAACGGCTGGTTTAGCGTCCATTTTATAGATGAGGGCGACGTCAATAAGATTCTGTGCAGAACATGGGTACGCGGCCGGAGTTTTATGCAGCTTATGCCCTGGTCATTGGGTTTTAACCCAGTCATGGAGGCCCCAAAGAATCGCATCATCTGGGTTAAACTCCCGGGCCTCCCTCTTGAATATTGGACTCTAAAAGCCCTTCGGGATATTGGCAACTCCATTGGAACAACCAAGTATATTGATCCTGGAATAGTGGGTTCTGGCGACAAGCGGGTTGCCTGGATTCTCGTTGAATTGGAATATTCTGGTGGCTTGCCGGGGGACATCGATCTTCTGTGGGGCAACAGACGGCACAGGCAGCGCATTGACTATTGGGGTATTCCATTCCGCTGCCTCATCTGCCATCGTACCGGTCATCTTAGGGACCACTGTCCTTATCGCTTGCGTATGGCTCATTCGGGTTTAGTTGATAATAAATCAATCAGAGACCGTCGCTCAAAGGAGGCTTCTTCCGCTCTTCTTGCCAATAAATCAAGTAATTCTAGCCCTAACAATTCTGATGATGATGCCTTTGTGACTGCACAGGAGCAAGCGGATGGTATACTCAACAATCAACGAGTATTACAGCCTGAACATAATTATGATGTTGTTGATGAACTAGCTCCTTTTCGGTCATCTGTATCATTGGTACAGGAGTCTGATCAATTGGACAATCATGGCTCAAATCCCAGTCCTGTCGATGCACTATTGAATATCCCCAAGGATAATGAACTGCTTTTATCTTTACATTCAGTCACCCCGCCTTTGCCTAAGTCCAATTTCCAAGTTGGCGAGTCTTCCAAATCTACGAACATCCCTCACTATGGTCCCCATACGACATTAGAGATTCCATCTGATTCTGCGGATCCTATCAACACCCCCGACTCCCCCAGAAACTCAGTCGGAAGTGACCTAGAATCTATACTCGCTAATCCTAACAATGACTTGGCTGCTCTTACGGTCTTTGATAGACCTCCAGTCATTTGTCCTCCATCTATTCCAGCAACCCCCAGCAGGAATAAGTCCAAAACTGCCAATAAATATTCCAGAGGCAAGTTCAAAGCAATCGCCCTTTTCTCTGGAAATGACGGTGATCTCACGGACATTCTGATCTCAACCAGCGAAGGCACATGGTCTTCCCCTCGGGCACTTAGAGCATGTAACCCGGACCGAGTTTCTCCATGAATCACATTCTCTCTATGAATATCCGGGTTTTAGGCGATGCCCCCAAAGTTCATTGCCTTCGGGACTTACTGCAATCTGTTAATCCTTTTATCTTCTTTGCTCAAGAGACTATGTGTGACAGAGAGCGCGCCATTAAGTCCTTTCTCAGCATTAAAAAAGGTTGGAATGCAGCAGCTGTTGGTGCAGTGGGCCAATCCGGCGGCCTTATTGCAATCTGGGATCCTGTTCTGGCATCTTTTCAGGCTTATAAGTTTTTCGGGGGGATTTTACTATCTGGTCACCTCAGGGGAATGGCTGAGACTATCAACTTTGTCAACATATACGCTCCTTATGCTGATAGACATTCCTTCTGGCTGCACATGAAGGCTTCTGGTATCTTATCCCTGCACAATTTGATACTGATTGGTGACTTTAATGCAACTATGCGTCCGGATGAAGTTTGGGGTTCTTCGGCAAGGTATGACCCTCTGTCATCCTTTTTATCTGATATATTTTTTGAATTTAATCTGGTGGATATTCGCCCTTCTCCCATTATGCCAACATGGTCCAAAAAGAGGGCGGGTGTATATTATATAGCTAAGAGGCTCGACAGGGCTATTGTTCATGCTAATCTTGTTGATAAATGGAGCATGCTTCGATCAGATGTTTTGGTATCGGATCTATCCGATCACATGCCTATTAGGCTTTCTTGGAAATACAGTCTCATTGCCGGGGGTATGCCTTTCAAATTTAACAGAATCTGGCTTGAAGATTAGGAGTACACGACTATGATTCAAAAATTATGGATGGATGATAATGATGTTGAGGGTCCCAGAGATAGAGATTGGGAAAGTTTCCATTCTAAGCTACAAAAGGTTAAACGGGCTTCAAAGGAATGGGAGATAAGGAAAAAGATGATGCTTAGGATGGAATTCCGGGAGATTTCATCCAAAATGAAGGTCTTATTTGCTTCGTTTTCCTCATGCCCTCCTGATCAAAAGGCTCTTGACTCGATGAAGGAGCTCGAGGCTCGCAAGAAGGAAATCCTACAGATCGAAGAGATCTCATGGCGATTGAAAAGCAGGGTTAAGTGGCTACGAGAGGGAGACCTCAATACTCATTTCTTTCATAAGACTGCTAATGCCCGTCGCAACAAAAACTCGATCTGGCGTATTTTAAAAGCGGATTCCAGTTATGCCTACTCCACGGCTGAGATTCAAAAGGAAGCAGTGGCATACTTTTCCAAGTTCTTTTCTGTGGACTCATCTATTGATGCGGTTCATCAATCTTGGATTCTTGATCATGTGCCAAGGTTCTTTGACGATGCTGCAATTAATATGATCGATCAGTGCATCACTAGGGATGAGGTCCTCTCGGTCCTTAAATCTTTTCCTCATGATAAATGCCCTGGTCCTGACGGTTGGCCTGCAGAATTCTATGTTTTCTTCTTTGATATGATGGGCGATGAGATCACTGAAATGATGGAGCAATTCCGCAGGAAGGGTATGATGCCTGCTAATCTAAACTCATCTTTCATCGCTCTTATTCCAAAAATCTCTGATCCTGCTTCATTTTCTGATTTTAGACCTATTGCACTTTGTAATTTAATCTACAAAGTTACTTCGAAGATTATTGCTAATCGCCTCAAGGCGGTATTATCTGCTAACATCTCTGCCGAGCAATATGGTTTTCTTAGTGGCAGGTCTATACATGATGCGATCGCCGTTGCCCAGGAGATCTGTCATTCTATGCACGCCAAAAAGCAGGAAGCGCTCATTATGAAAGTCGATCTCCACAAGGCATATGATTCTCTTGATTGGTCGTTTATTCGGGCTTTACTGCTCAAGATTGGGATTCCCATTAGAATTATCTGCTGGATTATGTCTTGTATTTCTAATGTCAGGTACGCTGTTATTATTAATGGGCTCCCATCTAAATTCTTCAGGGCGGCTAGAGGACTGCGCCAAGGATGTGCGCTCTCCCCTCTCATCTTTATTTTGGCGATGGATGGTCTCAGTAAGATATTACAAGCCTCGGAGACAAAGGGTTACATCAAAGGCTACTCTTATTCAAGCACGGTGTCAATCTCACATTCACTATTTGTGGATGATTTATTATTGTTTGGATACTTGAACATAAATCACTGGTTCTACATCAAATTTACCCTTAATCGATTCAAGGCGGCAACTGGGCTTTGTCTAAATGCTGATAAGTCTTTTCTTCTATTCGAATTTGGTGATGTTGCCGAAATCAATTTCATTGCTGAATTTTTGGGCGTCGGGACTCGTCACATTTCCAGGGGCTTCAAATACCTTGGATTTCAAATCAAGGCTTGTGGTTATAAAAATTGTGACTGGGCATGGATTCTTGCCCGGTTCCGAGATCGTTTACAGCGCTGGACTCACTGCTGGTTATCACTGGGAGGCAGGATCATATTGGTTCAATCTGTTCTATCCCAAATGATCGTATTTTGGGCTCATCTATTACTCCTCCAGGCGGGTATCATCTCCAAAATCAACAGCATTATTTCTCATTTCATATGGGGGGGGGGAAATTTGTCTAACAAATTTCCACTCTGTCGATTAGATGTTATATGCACTCCGAAGGACATGGATGGATGGGGCGTCCTTTGTACACGAAGATTTAACTATGCTCTTCTCATCAAGTCTTTTTGGCGGGCGATTCATAGTACGGGGATCTGGAACAACATCAACCGGATTAAATATTATGATGGGGATGCATTGCAGATGATTAATAGTAATGGCTTTTCTTTTCCCTCTGTTATTTCTTGCATCTGGCGTAGTTTCAAATCGATTATTCCTATTATAAGGCCAAGGATTGGATGGCAGTTTCGGGATGGTAGCAGTATCCCCATCGGGGCATTGAACTTTCTCCCTCTGCTAAATCAATCTATTCTATCAGTCCACCTGCTGCATACCTTTACCACTCGCGGGATTCTCTATTTTTCACAGCTGATACACTACTGGTCTCATAGCGCCCCCATTTTTAAAACCTCAGACTATCTTCAATTGCAGGGGTCGGACGCAGCGGAATGGGAATCAATTCGTAATATACTGCGCTGTGCCGGCCTGTGTTATGCGCAGGGAGGTGATTATCTCGTATGGAATGGCCCACTCAGGGATGGCAACGTCATTGTCAAAGAGATTTATCATGACATTATTCACTCTTCGCAACAGGTTCCAGATCCGCCCATTTTCCTCTCTTTTTGGAAAAGAAAGATTCCTACGAAAATTGTGCTCTTCGGATGGTTAGTTTGGCGAGGTAAAGTCCTCACATGGGACAATCTTATCAAGCGAGGTTTCTAGGGTCCGGGCTGGTGTGTACTCTGTCACTCTGCATCGGAGTCTATTGCCCATCTTTTTTTTGAATGTCCCATAGTCTCTCAATTATGGAAGCTTTTCAGCTCTTTCTTAATGGATCCATCTTGGCGCCCTAGGGATTTTATTTCTGCTGCATGTGAATGGGATTACCAGAATAGTAATTTCAAATCTTTGCCATTCTACTTGGTCTGGGAGGTCTGGAAAGAACGGAACCAGGTGATTTTTGAACATAAGTCCTTCCACTTCCAGAAAGTCTATCTCACCATCAAATCCTGGATGGAAGATTGCCCACCTCCGGTACCTTCTGTTGTTGACGCTTCACGACGCATTAGGCCCCATGATATTGCCCTTCCTGCCCTGTATTTCGATGGTGCTGCTGTTGATGGCTCCACTGGATGCGGTGCATGGATCAAAATCTCTGACAAGGAGCGCATTCACATTCATTGGAATGGCGGGCCTGGTACCAATAACAAAGCGGAAATATTGGCTCTATGGGGGGGCCTTTTCATTGCCATTGATTTTCAAATACAGGTGCGGAGTATCTTTGGCGACTCCCAACTAATCATTGGATGGATTAACAAAGGTTTTCAGATGTACAATCAGCTATTGTCGGGTTGGAAGGACCGAATCCTCAGTTTCTGGAATAGGCTTCACCGCCCTATTATTAAACACATTTTCCAGGAAAATAATACTAGGGCTGACAGATTATCAAAATTGGGTCTTGCTGACGAATTTGGTCTCATGTATCTATCACATTTTGCTGATGGGATCATGATTGCGGAGCAATCAATTCCTATTCCATGACCCTCCCCCTGGCTTTCGGACAATTTTGGCTTCATTTTGTCTCTGGTTCTTTATCTTTTATCTGAGCTGCAGGGTATTTTATATCTTTTGAAGTATATATTTCTCCAGTATATATTGGCCAAGCATCCATAATCACAGGGTTATCAGTTTTCAGTATAGTGGCCTACTCTTTTTTCTGCTCAAATGCATGGTTTGTTCACATATGGCTACATCAAGCGAGCGTGTTATTGTTATATCAGGCGAGCCGGTATTTCCTCTTCACTACAAGCGAGCCGGTTATCCACTTCACTTCAGGCGAGCGTTGAATACATTTCTACAGGCAAGCATGAAGGTTTACATACAGGCGAGCGTGACATCCATTATCAGAAGAATCCTTCTGCTCTTTCCTGTTCTTCTCTTTTCATTCCGGGTCTACCTCTGCCTATTACTTGTAGATAGCCCTTTCGAATCAAGCGCGCATAATATCCTATTATGTTTGGTTCCTATAATGTTGTTTTATCCTAAGGAGATAATTTGTATTAATATCATCTATCATAATCTCCTTTTTTGTCTTTTTATAAGTTTTTATTAGTACTGGGGTTAATCTGCCCCTATCTATGTGGCAGCCCTTAAATCCTCTTTCATTGCTCAACCATCTGAGCTTGTTCATTAGGGCGATATGCTGGATTTCTCGCTGAATTTTCTCTCAGCTGAGAACAATGTTGATCATGTACTGCTTTATATCAATAGTATAAAACAACGTTTTTTTCTTCTGAAAAAAAAACAATTGGAATTTTCTCCCTTCCCTATTTTTCATCATATTATTGTTGTTATTATCACTTCCGTGCAGTAAATTAAAATCAATTTGACTAAAAATTAAAAGAATATTTCTGATGTTAACTTTACAAAATAGATTATTTTTTTTCGACTTTTTTAATTCAAATTTTTTTAAACTATGTGATTGGTTAATCAATCCGGGTGCCTTATTGTGCAATGATTCTTTGGTGGCCAATCGTAAGCTTGCAGGTTTGTTAGTCAGTGCATAAATGTTGAGGTATTTAGACATCGAAATGTTTGGCCATTAGATTCCGTAAAAAGTTTTATTTATGTTTTTATAATGTTAGTTTTTTTTTTCATTGAATTTACATAAAAATAAAAATAAGAGTAAATTAAATAAAAAGATTAACATAATGCAATAAACATTTTAACTAAGTCTAAATATAATAAAATAATAATAATAATAAACTATAAAAATAGCTCATGGTATTGACCCATCGTATTCATGTGGAATATAATTTACTTAAAAAGGGAAATTAAGATGGCATAGAACAATCTTAACTCTGGATCTACCAAAAGCCAAAAGGGATCAAACATCTTGATATGCAAACCTCTTTTAGAATAAAAAGAAAATTGATCAAAATTTTACTTAATAAAATGTATCTAAATTTTCCTACATCCAAATATACATAGTTTTTTGTGTTCTATATTATTTTTGTTACAACTATTTTATTATTCCAAAATTACATGATTTTTTTTGTTATATTATTTATATTACAAGTTTATTATTCATGAGAGTATTTCTTAATATATAAAAAAATAAATTAATAATGAAATTTTTTAACATGTGATCCTTTTTTAAATTTCTAAATTATTGCACACGACATGATTTATCTTGAGTAATAATGATGAATGTTCATAATTTTCATTTCTTAAATAACACTAAATTTACCTTTAATTACTTAATTGTAATAGTTTGTAACTACATAGCAATTTGTAACTACATACATAGTCTTTAGGATTTATTTTTTGTTTATGAATATCAAATTTATTCTATTAAAAAAAAACTATATACACATCTTTAATTACTTAGGTGTAGCTAAAAAATGTTACATGTTTTTTACTTTATAATCATAAACAAATTTCATATTATATGATGTCAAACTTACTCAACTTTTTATTCTGAAATTTTAAAAATAAACTTTTTCACTACATAATTTTAGCTTTTATAATTTTTTCTATTTTTCATTCCAAACAAAACTTTAAAAATAAAAAACCCACTCAATCCTTAGTGTAGATTATAACTTTACAAAATTGACACTATGTGATTAACAATAAAGTTGAGAAACTCTAAGGAGTTTTTTTGTACAAGTTTTATCATAACATTTCCCTCCATCCAATATATATTATAGAGTCTTCTGAAGAGAGAGTGTCTTCTAGTTTATAACCGGATCCACAATCAAAGAAAATGGCTAGGGATTTCACTAGTTATTAGTTTGTAACATCATCCACAATAAACGAAAATGGCTAGGGGTGTCATAAGTTATCATTCACACAATGATTTATTATCTTTCTCAGTTGAAATGGATCCTATTAGATGCATGGTGGCCAAAGACACTAAAAAATTCAAAATAGATATTTGTTATGACATCCATATTGTCTACAAACCATCCAAATTTCCCATCTTATACAACAATTTCTAACAATAACCGCTCAATTTACTCTCCAATTTTTGAAACCCCCACCGATGTCCTATTAGATGCATGGTGGCCAGAGGCATTAAAAATTTCAAAATAGATATTGCCTACAAACCATCCAAATTTCCCATCTTATACAACAATTTCTAACAATAACCACTCAATTTACTCTCCAATTTTTAAAACCCCCACCCATGTTGGGAAGATCACAATGTAAAATAAAATGTTCCAGTGGTTTTTTTAAAGGGTTCATAAACAAAATAGACAATGAGAAAGTCAATATTGTGATATAATAACTAATTTTTGAATCGTTGTGACAAACAAAACATCACATTAGCTCACATAATATGTATAATGCTATAAGGATCTGAGATGATAACAAAGTTTTGAATCATGATAACTAGGTGACAACCAAAACTAAGTTTTAGCCACAAGAAAAAAAATCAAAACAACTCACAAAATATATCCAAGGTTGCAATGAACCCCATACATATTGATGGATATCATGGGAATTTTAGTGCACATAGAACACCACCCTAAAAATTCTATACTCTTGATCAATTTAGAATAACCTAAGATGTCTAGATTGGATGTCAAGGTAGGTGGTACAATAATCGAGGATGCTTCTTAAACGGTAAGGGAATTTAGATACTCTATCCTTCCACAAAAGCTATAAAAAGTGAGACTTGTAGATTATAGTTTTACAAAATTGACACTATGTGATTAAGAATAAGTTACAAACATCAGATATTTAAAAAATAATAAGAGGAAGGTACACGAGGGCCATGGTAATTAATGTGATTCTTTGTACTATTTTTATTTAAATTATTAACTTGTATTTTTATTTTTTTAAATGAATATTGTTAATGTGTTGTGCTGTTTTTATTTAAAATAGTAGTTTATATTTGTATTTGTTTAAATGAATATTGTTAAATATGTAATTGAGTAAAATGTATTAAATTGATCTTCTAATTTTTAAAATATTTATTTAAAAAATTCAAAGTATGGAGAGTTTTGTTTTACTAAGCTTTACTCTAGATGTGAATGAATCTATCTCAAGTCCCAAACAAGATTCTCATGTCCCAAACAAGATTCTTCTTTCTCTTCTTATTCTAGCTTTCACCTTGACACTCCTCTCCTCCTCCTTGCACAAATTTAAACTATGAGGCACAAGGTAGTTGTTGCATATAGGAACATTTAGATATGATAAGAAAAATGTGATACTCTATTGTAATTTTCTCTACAAATGTGATGGAAAGTGTGCCAATAATGTTGGCAATTTCATGGTTAATGTAGTATAAGCTACATGCAAATTTACAATCTTGTATATAAGATCAAAAAATCTATGTCCAATATCCACACCATAGAGCAATGCATGTTCACCAATTCAACAATTGCTTCCAAATCTCTCTCAGTGCTAGGGTTTTTTTCTCAATAAACTTGTTTTTACTACTCTTGAATTGATGAAATCCATCGTTTTTTCATATAGGAGCATTTAGTTATGATAAGAGAATTGTGATATTGTGTTATAATTTTCTCTACAAATGCGTTGGAGTTGTTTTCTCAATAAACTTGTTTTTACTTCTCTTAAGTGATGAAATCCATCATTGTTGCATATAGGAGCATTTAGCTCTGATAAGAAAAGTGTGATAGTGTGTTATAATTTTCTCTACAAATGTGTTGGAGTTTTTTTCTCAATAAAATTGTTTTTACTACTTTTAAGTGATGAAATCCATCGTTGGTGCATATAGGAGCATTTAGTTATGATAAGAAAAGTGTGATACTCTCTTATATTTTGCTCTACAAATGTGATGGAAATCTTGCCATGAATGTTGGAAATTTCATGGTTAGTGTAATATAAGCCAAATAAAAATTCATTTCTTCTACACAAGATCAAAAAAGCTATGACGAGTAGCCAACACCACGGAACAAGACATCTTTTCCAACTCCATAAATGCTACTAAATCACTCTCGGTGTTGGATTTATTTTCTCAATAACATTACTTTTACTGCTCTTGAAGTGATGAAAACCAACTCTTCATACATTTTTTCCTATATGCACAAAGAAAAAAGAAACCAAATTCATATCAGCGATACTGAAAAAACAAGAACATGGCAGACACTAGGGAGATTAGTGGTAAAGAAAAATGTGATATTTTGAATAGTTTCAAAGATCATAAAAAAAATAATACATAGGTGACTCAATAGGAAGTGATCAAGATTAAATATGGAGGAACTGCACGAAAACAACCTTTGATTTTGAAGGTAGAAAATCACGATCTATTTCTTTATTCATGAGACATTCATTTTGGCATGATCAAATAAGGTCTTTAACTTAACTTCAACATAGGCCTCATGATTTGTAAGGCTCAAGGAAGCAGTATTGCAGTAACATGGTCCTTCCTTTTACTTGATATAATTATTTGTTAAATTAATAATAATTTATTCAAATAAATTAATTTTTAATTTTTAATTTAAATATATGTGTGTGTGTGTGTGTGTGTGTGTGTGTGTGTGTGTCAAATAATATAACATTTAATGGTATACAAGTTGTGCCAAGAATTTTTTAAATTATTGCTCTTCAGCTATATCTTATCAGTTTAGTATGTTTTCAATCAAGAAGAGGCTTCAAAGTTTAAGAAGTATATCGTAGATCTGAGCATATGATTCTATTAAAATTTATGAAACAAATTCAATTTTTACAACTTGGATGTTTAAATATGTGACATTGGAAGTGATGATGGCTTCTTTAGACACTTGATTAGTATTGTGGAAGAACTTTGAGTATATCATTAAGGACTTGAATAGTTCTTGTAGCAGTTTCATTACTTATAAAAAAATTTAATATCCTTTCTTGTAGATACATATACCTAATCCATGAAAAAATAGTTATCCATGAAAATTTGTAACCATGTCTGCAATGATATATGCTAATCATTTCATTTTTATGTTGATGACAAGTTATTTTATCGTTTGTTAAGTAAGCCTTTCAATTTTTATGTTTATAATAGTTTAGAAGAATTGATATCAATCTAATAAATTGATATTGCAAACGAACCGATGTTTTTGACATGTCTGTAGGTGTTTCCATTCATAAATTGCTTACTCATTTTGTCTCGAGATTTCTAGATAATGGTGAAAGAAATACAGTGTTCATCCTAGTGATCTAGAGAGGTATTCACGGCCAGCTTGGAAAACCAAGCATGAAGATGCTGCTAATTTTCAATGAATTAGTCTTCAAAAGCTCCTATCTCTATTTTAATTACATAAATGCATTGAAAACCAAGAGATAGTATTTACTTCAGTTGTTTTATTTGGATGTGTTGCAAGATGACATGTATTGCTATACAAGTTGTGCATCAAATTATTATGTAACAATTGTGCCGAGAAGTTTTTAAACTATTTCCCTTCAGCTATATCTTATCAGTTTAGTATGTTTTCAATCAAGATGAGGCTTCAGAGTTTAAGAATTGTATCTTAGATTTGAGCATATGATTCTATTAAAATTTATGAAACAAACTCATTTTTTACAACTTGTATGTTTAAATATGTGATTTTGTAAGTGATGATGGCTTCTTTAGACACTTGATTAGTATTGTGGAAGAACCTTGAGTATATTATTAAGGACTATGAGTAGTTCCTGTAGTAGTTGCAATTTTTATAACAAATTTTCATATCCTTTGTATAAGCTATTTTATATACAGTTCTAACACATTTCCCCAAGACTTACATCTATGTTGAGTAGTTCATGTAGCAATTGCATTACTTATAACATATTTGTATATCCTTTATAAAATCTATTATATATACGATTCTAACACATTTCCCCCAGGTCTTACCTATACGGTGATTGAGTGATGATGGCTTCTTTAGACACTTGATTAGTATTGTGGAATAAATTTTAGTATATCATTAAGGATTGTGAGCAATTCATGTAGCAGTTACATTTCTTATGAAATATTCTTATATCGTTTAGATAGGCTATTGTATATACACTTATAGTATGATATGGATACACATTCCCCCCAAGTGTTACCATATGGTGGTTGTTCAATTGCTGATATTTAGAGAAATATTATTAAGTGATTGATGATTTTTTAACATCAAAGTTACTATGATGACCTTTTATCTTAGGATGACTGCTTAGTGTTGAGATTCGATTTTCATGATAGAGATGCATTAATCGCTTCACAGGAAAACCCTTTTCCCTATTGATAGTATGTGGTAGTTGTATGAATGGACTTCTTATATTGTCCTCACTGTCATGAGATTCCAACACGATTACTTTTTTTTTTTATAAGTCTATTTACAAGTTATACATATTATGTAGTAAGAAATGTTCTTTAATAAAAATAGTCACTGAAAGGGGAGATGATCTCAATACACACCTCTATATATATAATGTCTCATGATATTCTTCTCATTTGGTGACACATGGAAATTCCAATACCAAAACTCTTTCACATTGTCACTCACATTATACGAAAGTCTATCTTGATAAGGTTTCCTACATATATTAGCCCAACATGCAAGTTCATCCTTCTCATGTTATTGAATCCTAATTGTTTAATGTCTCCATAAAATTTTTCTTGATGTTTAGTAAATTCTTGTTTTCATTGACATCAATCGATTTGATGTAGTTCCTTTTCCAACAATACCTATCAATAATACCCTACTAGCACTTATGCCATATTGAGATTGATATTTGGCAATTTTCCTAGGGGTTGATGTCATATTTCTTGATACCAACTCATTTACCTTCACCTCTTTGGAATTTCTAATGCCCAATAATTGAACTATATTTGTTAGATATTTTTGCTTTAAAAATATATTTAAAAATTAAGCTTGTGCTATTATAGATATAACTTGAAAAATATTTTTGATCACCAAATTTACTTTATCTTGAACTGTTCATGAATTAGTGGCCTCATTTCTTCAGTTTTAGTTGATTCTATATTATCTAGAAAATTATCATCAAAGACAATTTCTTGCAACTTCTGATTAATGTCCATGTTTTTATACGTGTGGTATGATCTTGTGGTACGATCTTGTTGTAGGTAAGATGTTTCCCATACATAGAAAAATATAAATTTTTAATTTTTAATTTGAACTTGACATGTACATTGAAAATTTTTAAAATATTAAACTGGTGACTCCATTTGTGTGGTCAATATTCTCATTGACAAGTTCCTCTACATCTCTCATTTCGTCATCATTTCCAGGTACATCCACATCTCTTTCAAGCTCTCTGTTTTGTATGTATATATCTCCTTCATGCTCTCTATTTTGTACCTCCACATTCCTTTATGCTCTCTATTTTCCTTTAATGCTCTTATATTTTATAGTAGATCATCATTTTTTTTCATTTAAAATAAATACATTCTATAATATATTTTTATAATATATTTTTTCACTAGTATATATATATATATATATATTAACAACTAAATTTTGAACTAAAAATTCCAAGTCGGTGCAGGGTTTTTTATATTGATGTATCACACTATACTACATTTTGAGGTAAGGAACACTAGCCCCCTTTCACTTAATGTGTCGTAATGTGTTAAATCTCTATGCAATTCACCAAATCCATTTAGTTCCAACTTAGTCTTATTTTCCCAAAAAAAAAAATATTATTATCATCAAATATATATCATAAAAATATATAATTATAATTATATATAACTATAAAATAATATTTTTAAAAATTAATGTAGAAATTTGATTGTGAAAGTTGTCTTTTTAATGACATAACTCTAAAATATATTATCCCTTCTTATTGTTGCCCCTACATAGAAAAATATAAATTTTTAAATTTTAATTTGAACTTGACATGTACATTGAAAAATTTTAAAATATTAAAAAGGTGACTACATTTGTGTGGTCAATATTCTCATTGACAAGTTCCTCTACATCTCTCATTTCTTCATCATTTACAGGTACATCCACATCTCTTTAAAGCTCTCTATTTTGTACCTATACATCTCGTTCATGCTCTCTATTTTGTACCTCCACATTCCTTTAGGCTCTCTATTTTCCTTTAATGCTCTTATCTTTTATAGTAGATCATCATTTTTTTTCATTTAAAATAAATGCATTCTATAATATATTTTTTCACTAGTATATATATATATATATTAAACTAAAATTTTGAACTAAAAATTCTAAGTCGGTGCAGGGTTTTTTATATTGATGTATCACACCATACTACATTTGGAGATAAGGAACACTAGCCCCCTTTTATTTAATGTGTCGTAATGTGTTAAATCTCTATGCAATTCACCAAATCCATTTAGTTTCAACTTAGTCTTATTTTCCAAAAAAAAAACAATATTTTAAAAATTAATGTAGAAATTCGATTGTGAAAGTATAACTCTAAAATATATTATGCCTTCTTATTGCTACCCCTACATAGAAAAATATAAATTTTTAATTTTTAATTTGAACTTGACATGTAAATTGAAAAATTTTAAAATATTAAAAAGGTGACTACATTTGTGTGGTCAATATTCTCATTGACAAGTTCCTCTACATCTCTCATTTCGTCATCATTTCCAGGTACATCCACATCTCTTTCAAGCTCTCTGTTTTGTACCTATACATCTCCTTCATGCTCTCTATTTTGTACCTCCACATTCCTTTAGGCTCTCTATTTTCCTTTAACGCTCTTATCTTTTATAGTAGATCATCATTTTTTTTCATTTAAAATAAATACATTCTATAATATATTTTTTCACTAGTATATGTAATATATATATATATATATATAACAACTAAAATTTTGAACTAAAAATTCTAAGTCGATGTAGGGTTTTTTATATTGATGTATCACACTATACTACATTTGGAGGTAAGGAATACTAGCCCCCTTTCACTTAATGTGTCGTAATGTGTTAAATATCTATGCATTTCACCGAATCTATTTAGTTCCAACATAGTCTTATTTTCCCAAAAAAAAGAAAATATTATTATCATCAAATATATATCATAAAAATATATAATTATAATTATATATAATTATAAAATAATATTTTTAAAAATTAATGTAGAAATTCGATTGTGAAAGTTCTCTTTTTAATGATATAACTCTAAAATATATTATCCGTTCTTATTATTGCCCCTACATAGAAAAATATAAATTTTTTATTTTTAATTTGAACTTGACATGTATATTGAAAAATTTTAAAATATTAAAAAGGTGACTACATTTGTGTGGTCAATATTCTCATTGACAAGTTCCTCTACATCTCTCATTTCGTCATCATTTGCAGGGACATCCACATCTCTTTCAAGCTCTCTATTTTGTACCTATACATCTCCTTCATGCTCTCTATTTTGTACCTCCACATTCCTTTAAGCTCTCTATGCTCTTATCTTTTATTGTAGATCATCATTTTTTTTTCATTTAAAATAAATACATTCTATAATATATTTTCTCACTAGTATATATATATATATATATATATATATATATATATATATATATATATATATATATATTAACAACTAAAATTTTGAATTAAAAATTCTAAGTTAGTGCAGGGTTTTTTATATTGATGTATCATACTATACTACATTTGGAGGTAAGGAACACCTTTCACTTAATGTGCCGTAATGTGTTAAATCTCTATGCAATTCACCAAATCCATTTAGTTCCAACTTAGTCTTATTTTCCCAAAATAAAATATTATTATAATCAAATATATATCTAAAAAATATATAATTATAAAATAATATTTTTAAAAATTAATGTAGAAATTCGATTGTGAAAGTTGTTTTTTAATGATATAACTCTAAAATATGTTATCCCTTCTTATTGTTGCCCCTACATAGAAAAATATACATTTTTTATTTTTAATTTGAACTTGATATGTACATTGAAAAATTTTAAAATATTAAAAAGGTGACTACATTTGTGTGGTCAATATTCTCATTGACAAGTTCCTCTACATCTCTCATTTCATCATCATTTCCAGGTACATCTACATCTCTTTCAAGCTCTCTGTTTTGTACCTATACATTTCCTTCATGCTCTCTATTTTGTACCTCCACATTCCTTTAGGCTCTCTATTTTCCTTTAATGCTCTTATTTATTATAGTAGATCATCATTTTTTTTCATTGAAAATAAATACATTCTATAATATATTTTTTCACTAGTATATATATATATATTAACAACTAAAACTTCGAACTAAAAATTCTAAGACGGTGCAGGGTTTTATATATTGATGTATCACAGTATACTACATTTGGAGGTAAGGAACAATAGCCCCCTTTCACTTAATGTGCCGTAATGTGTTAAATCTCTATGCAATTTACCAAATCCATTTAGTTCCAGCTTAGTCTTATTTTCCCAAAAAAAAATATATTATTATCATCAGATATATATCTTACAAATATATAATTATAATTATATATAATTATAAAATAATATTTTTAAAAATTAATGTAGAAATTCGATTGTGAAAGTTGTCTTTTTAATGATATAACTCTAAAATATATTATTCCTTCTAATTGTTGTTCCTACATAGAAAAATATTAATTTTTAATTTTTAATTTGAACTTGACATGTACATTCAAAAATTTTAAAATATTAAAAATGTGACTACATTTGTGTGGTCAAGATTCTCATGGACTAGTTCCTCTACATCTCTCATTTCGCCATCATTTCCAGGTACATCCACATCTCTTTCAAGCTCTCTGGTTTGTACCTATACATCTCCTTCATGCTCTCTATTTTGTACCTCCACATTCTTTTAGGCTCTCTATTTTCCTTTAATGCTTTTATCTTTTATAGTAAATTTATCATTTTTTTTCATTTAAAATAAATACATTCTATAATATATTTAATTCTAAATCTACATTTGGAGGTAAGGAACACTAGCCTCCTTTCACTTAATGTGCCGTAATGTGTTAAATCTCTATGCAATTCACCAAATCCATTTAATTCCAACTTAGTCTTATTTTCCCAAAAAAAAAAATATTATTATCAAATATATATCTTAAAAATATATAATTATAAAATAATATTTTTAAAAATTAATGTAGAAATTCGATTGTGAAAGTTGTTTTTTAATGATATAATTTTAATGATTCAATCCAGATTAACTAACTTTTATATCTATTTATTGTAAAATTAGCGTCGTAATAGTCTAAATCTAATCCAAATTAAGAAATTCCTAAAACTCTATACAAAATTTAATTTAAAAAATTATTTGAAAATGAAATCTATGTCTATTTACCACCAAATTAGTTTAATTCTAACAGAAAGGACCAGTATTCTAGTTGTCCAAATCTTATCCCACTTTAAGGCTGACCGCCAAATTAGATTACTCGTAATAGGACCAGTATTCTAGATTTTCCAAATCTTATCCCACTTTGTCTATGGCAGAAGTACGTACAGATGTCTAATATTTGAATCGTAGGTATTTCTCCCAACCATGACAGCATGGTGCTTTCTCGCACTGGGCTTAGAATTTGAAGGTAAAGAAATTTTATATAAATGTCCATGCATGCCCTTCACATTTGCAGTACTGCTTATCTGGAGACACAGAGATAGAGAAATACCAGATCATGTACTATTGATTGATTGATTAAATTTGTGAGAGAAGATAGGAGATACAGAATGGGTTTCTCCACCCGTGTGGGTAAGTATGAGCTGGGGCGTGAGATTGGAGAAGGAAGGTTTGCCAAGGTCAGGGTGGCCAGGAATATTGAAACAGGGCAGAAGGTTGCAATCAAGATCATAGAAAAGAAGATGATATTCAGTCTCAACCTTAGGCATCAGGTAAGAAAAGTTTGATGTGCTTAAAGGAAAAATCCCATGTTTGACCAGAATTTTATGTTCAGTGTTTTACAATTGATAATACAGTTCCTGTCCATAAAGTGAGTGGACAGGCTGAAGAAATGGCAACTTACAGCAATTGCTGCTGACCAGTCTATAAGTCTGCTGAGCTTTCTTACAATTCATGTTTTATTTGAAAAAATATTTCAAAACGGTACAGTACAAAATCTGTCAATAGAAGATTTCAATGTATTCAATATATATAAACATAGTCCTTAGTGTGCAGTTCAGTTGGTGATGGTAGTAAAAATGAAGTGTTATTCATATTTTTTTTTTTTAAATATTTCAAAGCTGTACAGTACAAAACCTTCAAATAGAAGAGTTCAATGTATGTAATATATATATATATATATATATAGTCTTTGGTATGCAGTTTAGTCAGTGATGACGGTGAAAATGAAATGTTATGTATAAGAACTTTGAAATTCAAATCCCTAGTTCTCTGTGGCTACAGAAAAGACATAGCTAAACACTAGAAGTTATGCTAGTAACCGTTGGAATCAAGTCCAGTCCATGGATAAAAGACCAGCCCAATTACTAATTCTTCTATATATATTAAAAATATATATACATATAAACACAATTCTCTTGAGAGTTTAGTTGGCCAGCTCTTGAAAATGTAAAGTGTAAAGTAAATGAAAAATAAATGAATTAGGTGCTTGCAATTTTGTACTGTTTCTACGACGACTGGGCTTCCGAATGAAGTGATCAGTTATTAGATTCCAATTTCCCTGTTCTTTGGTTTTTCTGAAATGGAGTTGTGTGCTTTTCAGTAAGTTTTTAGTTGTTGGTAATTCTAATTTTGAGAAGAGAAATAATTTCATGTTAAATCCTCAGCGTATGTGTTATAAGCTTGACTTTTCCCAGTTTTGAGGAGTTGATCATACGTTTATTGGTTTTTTGGTTTTTTCACTTAGTGCAGGTCAAACGAGAGATTAACACAATGAACCTGGTTAAGCATCCCAATATTGTGCGTCTGTACGAGGTCGTTTCTAAACGTGGTTGAACAAGAAAACAAACTTTTGAATTCTCTGGAATTCATTATTGAGGATGAATACAATACTTAAGGAATAATGACATGGGGTGCTAATTGAGATTCTGATCATTGGTTTTAATGGTAAAATGTAGGTTATAGCCAGCAAGAAGAAGGTTTATCTAGTCATGGAATATGTAACAGGGGGTGACCTGTCTGACAAAATTGTGAGTTGTTATCATGGCCTAAGTCCTCTCATTTTGTGTGCTGCAACTAATTTCAGACCAACGAAGTAAGTAAGTGGTGCCTTTTACTAAGATAATGGTTGTGTTGTGATTATGCTGGTTCTTCAGTCTTCCTCTCTCTTTGTGCAAAAAATTTGAAAAGAGTTCTCACCAGTAGTACTCTACAGTAAGGCTTTCACATTATGTCTATCTAAAAATTGCCCCATCCCTGAGTCAGATATGCCTAAAATCTGTGCATCTTAGAATTATTTTTATGACATAAATACCTCTTGATTCTGTCAATTGACAGTGCTGTTAGACATAGTTGTTTATTGTTATAAATGGTATTTTAGAGACTACAAGTCTTTAGATTATTGTGTCAATTATTATTGGAATCCAGCTATATAATTGTGGGTGAAATCATAATTTTTTGTTGCTTAAATTAATTTTTGAATGCATAAATGGATTCAATACTCTGAAAATCCCTGAAACACTCAAATTGTAGAGACTCAACAAATTTGTGCATCTTGGAATTATCTCTATGACATAAATATTTCTCTATTTTGTCAACTGGCAGTGTTGTTAGACATAGTTGTTTATTGTTATGATATAAATTTCAGAAAGGCCAAGTCTAAATGTTCTACCTTTGCATTTATAATTGTTGTCCAAGTGAAAATTTTGTGTTGCTTACATTGCATGTTGGAATAGATAAATGGATTCAGCACCATGAAAAATCTCTGGAACACTTAGATTGCACTACACAAACTCAAATTTACAATTCCAACAATTTCTGACTAGATTTCAAGCAAAATATAACTAGAAATTAAAATTATGTCCAGAAAAAGTTCTAAAGGTAAAATATTTAGACCAGTGTTGCAAAAATCTGGATAACAGATTTTATCTCAAAATCATGATTTTTTGGCCTAGCAGATGTTTGCCGATTTTTACCCATATTTTGATGATATCTTGATTTTGCAGGATATTTGCTAATTTTTACCAATACTTTCCAGATTTTTAGATTTTTCTGACCATTGCCTATTTTATTCCGATGCCGCAATTTCAGATTTTTGATATACATAAACCTATCCCCTTATAGAAATAATATTATCTTAATATGACGATAAAAACTCTCATTATGAATTTGCTGGCTTTTGTACAGGCTTATCTTCAGAAAATAACTGAAGAAGAGGCCAGTAAATATTTTCATCAGCTTATAGATGCTGTAGAATATTGTCATGGTAGAAATGTATACCACAGAGACTTCAAGGTATGCTGTTTTGACTTTCAATACTTATGAAAATTGCTCTTTATATATGTACCCAATGAGAGCTTATGTAATTTTGGTTGATTTAATGTTAAATTGGTTTCGGAATTGATGAGCAGCCTCAAAACATACTCGTGGACGAGAAAGGCAATCTGAAGGTGTCTGATTTTGGACTGAGTGTCTTGCACCAGGTATTGTATTTACATAATGCTTTTGTCCATAAGGTTTAACATTTCAAAATTACAGTCACCTATTAAACTACCGGAAGCCCTGTTCAACCACCTAAACTACTGGTAACAAAAAAACACACAGAATAGTATGCTTATCACATGGGGTATAAGAGCGACCAGTTGATATGAAACTCAAAACTTCAATTCAGATTTAGATAGAAAAAATTCGGTCCAGGAATAAAAGCGACATCGGCGGGTCTCTGTTTATCTTTTATGGAAGGGATGCCTAGGCATTCATCCTATTATTACTTGTACTGGAGATTGATTTAATTTCATTTCATTTCTGTCTGCTCAGTTCAGAATGGAATCTGGGAACTGTGGCTAGGTAAAGCATCAACTTAACATTTGATTACAAGTCCATTTCCAAAATTCTGACAAGGAATTTTTAAAAATAATAAAGTAATCATATCGCCTTTTCTTATTTCAACTGTTGCTAGATCCTAATGTTGTGTCTAAACACACTTTGTGCAGACAGATCCTATACTTTCTACATCTTGTGGCTCCCCAAATTATATTGCCCCTGAGGTATACAAATCGAATTGTCCATGTAGGATATGTTAGAGATAATATTAGAATTACAGAATAGATTTTTTTCCTATATCAATCCAGCATATTGGTTATGGTTGGCAGGTAATTGTTTGTCAGAAGTACGATGGAAGGGCAACAGACATTTGGTCTTGTGGGATCATTCTTTTTGAACTTCTTGCAGGTTTCTGCCCCTTTGAAGGTTCTAATGAAATTGAACAATATCGTAAGGTATACTCAATATGAATTTCAGCTTTATGGTGGACCTAAAAACAATTCTGTTGCAAAGCTCTTGAGTGGGTCAAATTGAAAAAAAAAAACAAAAAAAACACTGAATTTCCGTTGGCTGTAAGGGGAACTGGTAACAGTCCTGGCTCTCTCAGTCTCAGATATTGATGCACAAAAAAATTTAATCTTGTAATCTTGTTTTTAACTTAATCATATTTTACTTTACATCAATTTTCGGTTGCTGATGGTAAAGTTTTTATTGGGTTATAGGTTTGCAAAGCGGAGTTTTCCTTTCCTTCATGGTTCTCTTATGGGGTCAAGAATCTAATCACGAGAATTTTGGATCCAAGACCAAAGAGCGTACGTTATAAATTCTTTCTAAAACCATATTGCAATATCTGGATTGCAACTCGTATGGATTGATTCCACACTTCAAAATTCATGACAAAATCAAATGTGACTGCCTCTTGTAGCGGATAACAATAGCACAGATTTATGAAGATGAGTGGTTTAAGAAAGATTGCTACCCTCCCGCAGAGCCCTGGGATGACAAAGGAATTAATTCAGATGATGTACACGCTGCATTTGGTATCACAGAAGTGAGGCTTCCATAATATTCGAAACGTTCTTATGATGTACAAATGAATACTATATTCAAAGGGTTATGAAATGTACACATTGATTCTTTTATGCTATGATCTATGTTATAGGCAATTTCATAAACTAAAAAAATTAACAGGGATAATTTCGGGACAACTTTGGATTTTGTAGGAGCATTTGGTGACAAATGATAAGAAACCTGGTTTCATCAATGCCTTTCAGCTGATAGCAATGTCTAAAGACCTTGACTTTTCTGGGTTTTTTGAAAAAGAGGTATGCCTTCATATGACCAATATTAATTATTTGATTTTGTGCCGAAGATGTTTTCAGTCAGTGAGTGAATATCTAAAGGCATGGGATATTTCAAATATTGCACTATTTCGTAGGCAAAGTAAAGTAAATACCATGCTATTTAGTCAAAGATCTCTATGGTTAGAAGGATTTGCCATAAGTAATGGGGAGCAATATGCAGTGTTCCACAAGGATGTGTCTCCTAGGGTTGGGTGCATGCACCTCACACTTCTCAGACTTCCCATGCATCTGGGATGGGGACATTTGGGAAAACATTTTCCTTGTCTACTTTTTGTGGAGACACGGGGAGGCACAGGGAAACATTTCCCTGTGTGGAGGATGTGTTTTTCCAAAAAAGGTGCTTCTAGATACTCTTTCAGAAAGAGACGCTCAAAAGCACTCTGGAGCACCCTTTTGAAGAGGAATGCTCAGAAGCATCTCTTTTGAGTTTAAGTTATATCAATTTACTATTCTAGTCTTCAGACTTCAATATCTATTGTAGTCTATTTTGCTTAATACTAATTAGAGTCTAGAATAATGAAAGATGAATATGGATCAGTATATTTAATTATTTATTTCAAGTATGTATGGAACAATATATTTATGCTTTCATTATTGAATATGAATTTTATACATATGTACCCAGGCATCTCCTAAATTTCCCTACAATTTGAGACTACTCCCACACGTCCCCCTTTACATCTATTGTGAAACCAGCTCCAAAAATAGAAGAAAAGAGATATCAACGCCTTAGAAATAAGCTACTTCGAGTGGGCAACCTCCAATACATTACATGAATAAACAATTCTTGGATGATACAAATGACCAAAACCTCCTTCTATATATAGGAGTCCATGGGCCCATAATATAATTCTAGCCGACCTAACAATAACAATGTAAGGGCACAATAATAACAATATTGGGGTTACATAGGTACAATAATAACAATAAGGGGGCTACATTAATAACAATAAGGGACTAAACTAGTAATATAGGAACCTAACATGCCCCTCTCCTTCAAAAAAGTGTTGTCCTCAATGCTTGAGTAGCTCTGGGTTCTTCTATATAAAATTCTCATCCTCCCATGTAAAATCTTCAGTGGGTAAGTTCTTTCACTTTATGAGATACTCTGAAACTGATCGATTTCGTAGCTGTCAAGTTCTTGTTTCCATGACCGCTTCAGGTTCCAATATGATTTTTCCTTCCTCATCAAGTTCTGGCAATATTGTTTGAATTGGAAGATTTTCACCTATAACCTTCTTTAAGCATGAAACATGGAAAACTAGATGCACTCGCGAAGAAGCAGAAAGCTCCAATTTATATGCCATAGTACCAATCTTTTGCAACACCTTGTAAGGACCATAGTACTTTGGCGATAATTTATTATCCTTCTTAGCTTGCGTGAGGGACATTTGTTTGTATGGTTGTAGCCGTAAAAATACCCAATCTCCTACATCAAAAATTCTCTTGCTGCGATGTTGATCTGCCTGTTGTTTCATTCGATTTTGTGCCAAATTCAGGCTATCCTTTAAGAGTTGGAGAACTTCTTGTTGATGCTCGATGTGATCTTCCACTGCTTGAACCTTCGAATTTTCCCTTAAAGATGATGTGATCGATGGTGGATGATATCCATAAAGTGCCATAAATGGGGTCATTTTGGCTGCAGTATGGAAGGAAGTGTTATACCACCATTCAGCGAGAGGTAACCACTTGACCCATTGTGTTTGTTTATCAGATACAAAACAACGAAGATATCCTTCCAAACATTTATTTACTATCTCAGTTTGACCATCAGATTGAGGATGATAAGATGAGCTATGAACTAATTGAGTACCCAAACAAGAAAATAACTTCGTCCAAAAATTTCCAGTAAAAATGGGATCTCTGTCGCTCACAATAACCCTTGGGCTTCCATGTAGCTTTTGAATTCTATCCATAAATGTAGTAGCAACCGTACTTTCTTTAAATGGATGAGATAATGCACAAAAGTGTGCATACTTGGTAAGTCTATCAACTACCACCATGATGACACTCTTTCCTTCGGACTTAGGTAAACCCGTGATAAAATCCATTGAAATCTCCTCCCAACGTTGACTTGGAATGGATAAAGGTTGTAGAAGTCCTGGGGTCTTAATTGTTTCCACTTTATTCTGCTGGCAAACCAAACATTCCGCCACAAACTTTTGAATATCGGATTTAAGGCCATCCCAAAAAAATTCTTTCTTCACCCTGTGGTAAGTTTTTAAAAATCCCGAGTGTCCTCCTAAAGGAGAAGTGTGCAATTCCAAAAGAATCTTTTGTTTTAGTTGGGAATTCTTACAAAGATATAAGCGATCTTTGTACCGTAAGGAATCATTTTTCCAACTAAATGTATCAGATGTACTAGGATCTTGCTGCAACTTTTGAATGAGTGTCCATACATCTTTGTCCTTCTTCCATTCATCTCTTGCTTCGGTTATCCAATCTGGTGGGATAATAGAAATGGCACAAAGCAATGCTTCCACCTCTTCATTCTTTCTTGAGAGTGCATCTGCAACAACATTAAGCTTTCCTTTTTTGTAGATTATTTCAAAGTCATAACCCAACATCTTTGTGACCCATTTTTGTCGCTCTTCTGAAGATAGTCTTTGTTCCAAAAAGTGTTTAAGACTATCATGATCAGTTTTTACCTTGAAGTGTCTTCCCATTAGGTAAGTTCGCCATTTCTTTAGTGCATGTCGTATTGCTAACATTTCCTTCTCATAAATAGGTTTCTGTAAATACTTTCCTTTGATTGGACAAATTTCAAAAGCAATGGGTCTTCCTTCCTGCATTAAAACAACACCAATTCCATTTCCTGAGGCATCACATTCCACAATAAAGGTTTTTGTGAAGTCTGGCGTAGCTAAGACCGGTGCTAGGCACATTGCCTCTTTAAGATGTTCAAAGGCCTTAGTTGCTTCAGGAGTCCATGAAAACGCATCTTTCTTCAATAATGTTGTTAGAGGTGCTGCTATTCTCCCATAATTCTTAACAAACTTGCGATAATACCCTGTTAACCCGAGAAATCCTCGCAATTTCTTTATGGTTGTGGGGACTTTCCATTCCTTAATGGCTTTAATTTTGTTAGGGTCTACTTTAACACCCTCGTGAGATACAATATGACCCAGATATTCCACCTCTTGTACTCCAAAGAAACATTTGGATGTTTTTTCATATAATTGTTTCTCCTGCAATAGTTTGAGCACCCCGTCAACATGTTGAACATGATCCTTCCAAGACCTGCTATAGATTAGTATATCATCAAAAAATACTAGCACAAATTTTCTAAGGAAGGGTTTGAAAATGGAATTCATCAACCCTTGAAATGTAGAAGGTGCATTGGTAACGCCAAAAGGCATGACCAAAAATTCATAATGACCCTCATGAGTTCGAAATGTTGTTTTTGGAATATCTTCAGTCTTCATTCTAATTTGATGATATCCTGAACGAAGATCCAACTTGGTAAAATAAATTGCTCTATGTAATTCATCCAATAATTCATCAATCACAGGAATGGGAAATTTGTCTTTAATGGTGAGCTTATTGAGCTCCCTATAATCCGGACACATTCGCCATGATCCATCCTTCTTGTGTACCAATACTACAGGAGCAGAGAAAGAACTTTGACTAGGTTGAATTATACCCGCCTCTAACATTTATGCAATCATACATTCAATTTCGCTCTTTTGGACATAAGGATATCTATAAGGCCTGATGTTTGGAGGAACACTTCTTGGAATCAAATGAATAGCATGATCATTATCACGGATAGGTGGAAGTCCTTTGAGAGTTTCAAACACCTTGGAATGATTGTCCAAGACTTTTTGGAGATCTGCAGAAATAGACTATTTTGATGTTGGAACTTCTAGTGAGCATAATTGTGCAATTACGCCTCGTTGTTCTTTCTTCAGAAGATTTTTCATGACATTAGAGCTTATTATCTTTCTCGGCTTCCCTACGATACCTCGTAATTTGACTTCCTTTCCTTCTGAAAAAAATTTCAAGAAAAGTTCTTGAAAATTAAAAGCTACTGTCCCCAAAGATTGTAACCGTTGTACTCCTAGTACAACATCAGCACCTCCCATAGGAATGAAAAGCATTGGACTATTCAATACATATTCCCCCATGTTTATCTTTATATTATGGCATTTTCCAACGCAATTCATATTTCTTCCATTTGCAACCATCACTTGACATTTTGTGCTGCATAGAAACAATTCTTTTCTACACTTTAAGAATGAACAAAATTATGGGTACTACCCGAATCAATTAACACTATTACCTTTTTATTCTTGATATGTCCTTCTATCTTGAGAGTTTGAGGAGTGGTAATTCCTGTCAATGAATCACATGATATGGTTGGACTCATTTCTTCCTCTTCTAGGGTTGGTTCCTGGTGTATATCCTCTTGTTTTGAAGATTCTTGTTCATTTTCTTCTTCCTTTTCAAAATCTATGTAAAATAATTTCTTCTCAGCACACTTATGGCCTTTAGTGTATTTTCTATCACAACTGTAGCAAAGCCCTTTTTCTCTTTTTTCTTCCAATTGTTGTGGTGTCAACTTTGTAGGTTGTGGAATTCTAGGAGTAGCAACACTTCCATCTTTATATATGTGAGTGGTAGGCTTCCTTGTCACCATAATTTTACATTCAATTTTTCTTTCCAACCTGAATGCCTTTTCCAATGAATCAGGTTGCCAAACGTGAACTTCATGTTGGATGTTATCCTTTAAATTCCCTATGAAGACATCAATCCTAGAAATTTCTCGGGAATTAAGGTTGTCTTTATATTCAATTTTTGGAAGTCCTCAATGTGCTCCCCCACTGAACACTTTTGTTTGAGATTTATCATTTGGCTAAAGAAAGTGTTGCTCTTTGTATCCTCATAATGTGCTATCATTTCCTCGTAAAAATTGACCAAGTGACAATTTTTTTACAGGAGCCAAGCCATCGATACCATACAAATGTATTTTGTTCTAAATGTAAAGTTACAATGCATACCTTTTGTGTGTTTTGCACATTATTGAGATTAAAATATTGCTCCATCTGTAGTATCCATGTTACGGGATCCTTGCCATCTAGGACGGGGACGTTTGGGAAAACATTTTCCTTGTCTACTTTTTGTGGAGACACGGGGAGGCACAGGGAAACATTTCCCTGTGTGGAGGATGTGTTTTTCCAAAAAAGGTGCTTCTAGACACTCTTTCAAAAAGAGAGGCTCAGAAGCATCTCTTTTGAGTTTAAGTTATATCAATTTACTATTCTAGTCTTCAGACTTCAATATCTATTGTAGTCTATTTTGCTTGATACTAATTAGAGTCTAGAATAATGAATGATGAATATGGATCAGTATATTTAATTATTTAATTCAAGTATGTATGGAACAATATATTTATGCTTTCATTATTGAATATGAATTTTATACATATGTACCCAGGCATCTCCTAAATTTCCCTACAATTTGAGACTACTCCCACACGTCCCCCTTTACATCTATTGTGAAACCAGCTCCAAAAATAGAAGAAAAGAGATATCAATGCCTTAGAAATAAGCTACTTCGAGTGGGCAACCTCCAATACATTACATGAATGAACAATTCTTAGATCATATAAATGACCAAAACCTCCTTCTATATATAGAAGTCCATGAGCGCATAATATAATTCTAGCCGACCTAACAATAACAATATAAGGGCACAATAATAACAATATTGGAGTTACAGGGGTACAATAATAACAATAAGGGGGCTACATTAATAACAATAAGGGACTAAACTAGCAATATAGGGACCTAACATGCCCCTCTCCTTCAAAAAAGTGTTGTCCTCAACGCTTGAGTAGCTCTGGGTTCTTTTGTATAAAATTCTCATCCTCCCATGTAGAATCTTGTGTGGGTAAGTTCTTCCACTTTATGAGATACTTTGAAATTGATCGATTTCGTAGCTGTTGAGTTCTTGTTTCCATGACCGCATCACGTTCCAATATGATTTTTTCTTCCTCATCAAGTTCTGGTAATATTGTTTGAACTCGAAGATTTTCACCTATAACATCTTTAAGCATGACACATGAAAAACTGGATGCACTCGTGAAGAAGAAAGAAGCTCCAATTTATATGTCATGGTACCAATCTTTTGCAACACCTTGTAAAGACCATAGTACTTTGGTGATAATTTATTATCCTTCTTAGCTTGCCTGAGGGACATTTGTTTGTATGGTTGTAGCCATAAAAATACCTAGTCTCCTACATCAAAAATTCTCTCGCTGCGATGTTGATCTGCCTGTTGTTTCATTCGATTTTGTGCCAAATTCACGCTATCCTTTAAGAGTTGGAGAACTTCTTGTTGATGCTCGATGTGATTTTCCACTGCTTGAACCTTAGAATTTTCTCTTAAGGATGATGTGATGGAAGGTGGATGATATCCATAAAGTTCCATAAATGGGGTCATTTCTGCTGCAGTATGGAAGGAAGTGTTATACCACCATTCAGCGAGAGGTAACCACTTGACCCATTGTGTTTGTTTATCAGATACAAAACAACAAAGATATCCTTCCAAACATTTATTCACTATCTTAGTTTGACCATTGGATTGAGGATGATAAGATGAGCTATGAGCTAATTGAGTACCCAAACAAGAAAATAACTTCGTCCAAAAATTTTCAGTAAAAATGGGATCTTTGTCGCTCACAATTACCTTTGGGTTTCCATGTAGCTTTTGAATTGTGTCCATAAATGTAGTAGCAGCTGTGCTTGCTTTAAATGGATGAGATAATGCACAAAAGTGTGCATACTTGGATAAGTCTATCAACTACCACCATGATGACACTCTTTCCTTTGGACTTAGGTAAACCTGTGATAAAATCCTTTGAAATCTCCTCCCAACGTTGACTTGGAATGGATAAAGGTTGTAGAAGACCCGGGGTCTTAATTGTCTCAACTTTATTTTTTTGGAAAACCAAACATTCCACCACAAACTTTTGAATATCATATTTAAGGCCATCCCAAAAAAAATTCTTTCTTCACCCTGTGGTAAGTTTTTAAAAATCCCGAGTGTCCTCCTAAAGGAGAAGTGTGCAATTCCAAAAGAATATTTTGTTTTAGTTGGGAATTCTTACAAAGATATAAGCAATCTTTGTACCACAAGGAATCATTTTTCCAACTAAATGTATCAGATATACTAGGATCTTGTTGCAACTTTTGAATGAGTGTCCAAAATTATTCGTCCTTCTTCCATTCATCCCTTGCTTTGGTTATCCAAACTGGTTGGATAATAGAAATGGCACAAAGAAATGCTTCCACCTCTTCATTCTTTCTAGAGAGTGCATCTCCAACAACATTTAGCTTCCCTTTTTTTTATATATTATTTCAAAGTCATAACCCAACATCTTTGTGACCCATTTTTGCTGCTATTTTGAAGATAGTCTTTGTTCCAAAAAGTGTTTAAGACTATCATGATCAGTTTTACCTTGAAGTGTCTTTCCATTAGGTAAGGTCACCATTTCTTTAGTGCATGTAGTATTGATAAAATTTCCTTCTCATAAATAGCTTTCTGTAAATACTTTCCTTTGATTGGACAACTTTCAAAAGCAATGGGTCTTCCTTTTTGCATTAAAACAGTACCAATTCCATTTCCTGAGGCATCACATTCCACAATAAAGGTTTTTGTGAAGCCTGGCATAGCTAAGACCGATGCTAGGCACATTGCCTCTTTAAGATGTTCAAAGGCCTTAGTTGCTTCAGGAGTCCATGAAAATGCATCTTTCTTCAATAATGTTGTTAGTGGTGCTGCTATTCTCCCATAATTATTAACAAACTTGCGATAATACCATGTTAACCCGAGAAATCCTCGCAACTTCTTTATGGTTGTCAGGACTTTTCATTCCTTAATGGCTTTAATTTCGTTAGCGTTTACCTTAACACCTTCGTGAGATACAATATGACCCAATATTCCACCTCTTCTACTCCAAAGAAACATTTGGATGTTTTTGCATATAATTGTTTCTCCTGCAATAGTTTGAGCACCCTGTCAACATGTTGAACATGATCCTTCCAAGACCTACTGTAGATTAGTATATCTTCAAAAAATTCTAGCACAAATTTTCTAAGGAATGGTTTGAAAATGGAATTCATCAAACCTTGAAATGTAGAAGGTGCATTGGTAAGACCAAAAGGCATGACCAAAAATTCATAATGACCCTCATGAGTTCGAAATGTTGTTTTCGGAATATCTTCAGTCTTCATTCTAATTTGATGATATCCTAAACAAAGTTCCAACTTGGTAAAATAAATTGCTCCATGTAATTCATCCAATAATTCATTAATTACAGGAATGAGAAGTTTATCTTTAATGGTGAGCTTATTGAGCTCCCTATAATCCGGACACATGCGCCATCATCCATCCTTCTTGTGCACCAATACTACTGGAGCATAGAAAGAACTTTGACTAGGTTGAATTATACCAGCCTCTAACATTTATGCAATCATACATTCAATTTCGCTCTTTTGGACATAAGGATATCTATAAGGCCTGATGTTTGGAGGAACGCTTCCTGGAATAAAATGAATAGCATGATCATGATCACGGATAGGTGGAAGTCCTTTGGGAGTTTCAAACACCTTGGAATGATTGTCCAAGACTTTTTGGAGATCTGCAGAAATAGATGATTTTGATGTTGGAACTTCTAGTGAGCATAATTGTGCAATTACACCTCGTTGTTCTTTCTTCGGAAGATTTTTCATGACATTAGAGCTTATTATCTTTCTCGGCTTCCCTACGATACCTCGTAATTTGACTTCCTTTCCTTCTGAAAATTTTTTCAAGAAAATTTCTTGAAAATTAAAAGCTACTGTCCCCAAAGATTGTAACCATTGTACTCCTAGTACAACATGAACGCCTCCCATAGGAATGAAAAGCACTGGACTATTCAATACATATTCTGCCATAGTTAGCTTTATATTATGGCATTTTCAGAGAAATTTATAGTTCCTCTATTTACAACCATCACTTGACATTTTGGTGCTAGGTATAGGAAACAATTCAATTCCTTGACTACCTTACAATGAATAAAATTATGGGTACTACCCGAATCACTCAACACTATTACCTTTTTCTTCTTGATATGTCCTTCTATCTTGAGAGTTTGAGGAGTGGTAATTCCTGCCAATGCATTACATGATATGGTCGGATTCATTTCTTCCTCTTCTAGGGTTGGTTCCTGGTGTATATCTTTTTCTTTTGAAGATTCTTGTTCATTTTCTTCTTCCTCTTCACAATCTATGTAAAATAATTTCTTCTTAGCACACGTATGACCTTTAGTGTATTTGCTATCATAACTGTAGCAAAGCCCTTTTTCTCTTTTTTCTTCCAATTGTTGTGGTGCCAACCTTGTAGGTTGTGGAAGTCTAGCAGTAGCAACACTTCCATCTTTATATATGTGAGTGGTAGGCTTCCTTGTTCCCATAATTTTACATTCAATTTTTCTTGCCAACTTGAATGTCTTTTCCAATGAATCAGGTTCCCAAACACGAACTTCATGTTGGATGTTATCCTTTAAAGTCCCTATGAAGACATCAATCTTGTGTTCCTCTGGAATATAAGTTACCCTTATATTCGATTTTTGGAAGTCCTCAATGTGTTCCCCCACTAAACCCTTTTGTTTGAGATTTATCACTTGGCTAAAGAAGGTGTTGCTTTGTGTATTCTCATAATGTGCTATCATTTCCTCTGTAAAAATTGACCAGGTGACAATTTTTTTACGGAAGCAAAGCCATCGATACCATACAAATTTATTTTGTTCTAAATGTAAAGTTACAATGCGTACGTTTTGTGTTTTTTGCACATTATTGAGATTAGAATATTGCTCCATCTGTAGTATCCATGTTACGGGATCCTTGCCATCAAAATTCCTCATATCCATCTTTGGAATATGGTGGTTCTTCCATCCAACATTAGAGTTTATGAAATCATGATTAACATTTATTTTATTCTCATCATGAGTTTCCTCTACTATATTTTCACCATTAGGAAACATTTCTTGTATCAACTTTGCCAAATCATTCTTCATGTTTTCGAGGTTGTCTTTCATTTTTTCATCGATCTTAGCTTCCATGCCATCCATCTTATCTTCTATTCCCACTTCTGTGCCATCTATCTTAGCTTCCAAACCATTCATCTTAGCTTCCACGCCTTTCTTCAAACCATCCATCTTAGTTTCCATGCCTTTCTTCAGAATTTCCATTTCATTTTATCTTGCTCTTTACGATAGCGAAATTTGGTGCACTTTCTCTTGTAATTTTGATATCTCATGTTGTGTTTCTTCGTCTTCATGAGTCATAGTAGAGCCTTCTGAAGGCTTAGTGGGTGTTGAATTCTTTTTAGGGGGAATTTTAGAACCCAATACTAATATCTATTCTTAAATATGCCCTTGGAATAAATTCAAACTAAGAGATTTATTTAATTCGAAAAAAATACACACATTTTTCTTGCTTTTGAGGAGCTCGATATTGAAACTGAATTATCTCTGCAATTTCGGATCTTCAATATCTTAAATTAGGCCCTAAAGTAGCCCTCTGAATCTTATTTTGAATGCCATAGGTCTGACCTGATTTGGATTCTTCAAGACAATGTTATGCCAAATATCCCATGATGACCTAATTATGGACTAGTTCAGTAGAGCGAACTTGTATGAATTGCCACATGTCACTATTTCCTCCTTTGGCTCTGAAATTTATATGTCGAAAACCACATTCCATGTACTTGCGGCCACTTTTTATAGAATCCCAATCCAACGCTCCGAGAGAGAGAGTTATGACGTTTTTCTCATGATGAACTCTTTGAGATGAAATTTGGGAGCCTGAACAATCCCTAACTTCCACAGGCCATATCTCCGAACATATTACAAAAAAATATTTGAACTTTTGCGAGGATGTTCCTCAGGATTTCATCTTCGCTCTGTGAAAATTTCAGCCTCTGAACCCTTGTAGAAGAAACGTTATAGTGAATAATCCATGATTACCTGTTTAGGTTAAATTCAGGATCCTGCAAAATGACCTAACTTCCACAGATCATATCGCCAAAAATATTGCGAACTAAGCTCTTAAATTTTGCGACAATTTTCGTCAGGATTTCGGCTTCGCTCTCTAAAAATTTCAGCTTCTGAGCCTTCGTATAAAAAAAGTTAAAGCAAAAATGCCACGATGACCTGTTTGGAGTAGCGAAACCCTAGAATCCAAAGCTCTGATACCAAATGTTGTGAAACCAACTCTAAAAATAGAAGAAAAGAGATATCAACGCCTTAGAAATAAGCCACTTCGAGGGGGAAACCTTCAATACATTACATGAATGAACAATTCTTGGATGATACAAATGACCAAAACCTCCTTCTATATATAGGAGTCCATGGGCCCATAATATAATCCTAGCCAACCTAACAATAACAATGTAAGGGCACAATAATAACAATATTGGGGTTACAGGGGTACAATAATAACAATAAGGGGGCTACATTAAAAAGGGACCTAACAACATCTCTCCGCAGCCATGTTCCACCATCCCAGAGTCTTAGTGGAGCATAGCTAATATATGATAATTTGTTCACTGGAAAAGCTTAATTTTGAGAAACTGGTAAAATAAATAGCACTGTATGTCTTCATAAAATCTTCCTAGTCTAAAATTCTATTATTTTCTTTAACCTATTCAAATCATTAACAATACCAAGTTTGGATTGCAGAATGATGGTAAAAGTAAGAAAATGTTTGGTTCCAGGCTTTCGGCGAAGGACACAATTGGGAAAATGTATGCTTCTATCAAGAGTCTAGGCTTGTTAGTTGGGAAAGTAAATCCTTTCAAGGTTGGTATACAATACATATATCTTCTCCTTCGCCGTTCTGTTCCTAAAATTTGAAAATGAAACATATATAAGAGCACATGGAATTTTTTACATAGGGGCACGAATAAAATGCACTGAATGGAAGTTTTTTGAATAAAAAGGTTATTGGAATTCTTTTGATGTTGTTCACTATATGTCCAAATGCATATTTTCTGGAAAACACTTGGAGACCATTGTGGTCCACAGTGCATATGTTAGGAACTATATTTATGTAAAAATAGAATGCATTAAATTAAAATAAGCTTTGAGAGAAAAGTCAAGGGAATTTATTATTTTTTTTATGATGTATATTAGTTTCACATATTTTTTTTAAGAAAAAAAATGTTATGAAAAGAGTCTTGAGATTTTCCTTGTTGGCAACATAGATTCTACCTGAATTCTATCCTATCTCTGGTATCATGATTGAATCCAAACCACAGGTAAATGGACCGGTAAAAGACATAATATAGTTTTTAAAGTGTTTATCCTTGGAAAATTATTAGTCTGAAAACAGTTTTCTATCTGTACTTTATCCTCTCCAATAGTTGAAGTACCTAAAATTTGGATTTTTTTTTTGTTCTTTGTTTTATACATCAGAAAATCTGAAAACATCTTCCTTACATAGTTGAAATAAAATTATAACTTTAAAAGAAAAACTGATCTTGTTGCATTTGATGATAGATAAAGATTCATGGAGCCAAAGAGATTGGAAGGAAGGATTCATATTTATGGGTGGCAATAGAGGTAATATTTTAATGATAGTTCCTTTATGATAATATATATTATTTTTTTTGTTTTATCCAGGACATCACACGGCCTATTGCATATCTTGAAGAACATGATTACATAGAAAAATATAGTACACACATGGAATAATCCATAATTCCAAATCTGAAATATCAGAAGAAAGCAAAAAATATGCTTCGAAGAATTACAAAAGAGTAGTTTTCTTAAAAGATAGAAAATGCATATTATGTAACAAGAAAATAAAATAATGAAATTCTATGCAGGTTACTGAAGTTGTGCCATCTTTCTCAATGGTGGAGATATGGAAATCAGCAGGGGATACAGTAGAGTATATAAAGGTAAACATCAAGCTCTACTTTAACCAACATTTATTCCTTATTTTCCATAAACTCTCAAAATATTTATTTTCTCGTGTTTCATGCAGTTTTACAAAAACTTTTCTAGAGTTTTTATGGATGTTCCTGACAGGCCAAAGGTAAGCAATGTTGATATATTATGCTGCTTCAAGTTCTCATTTTAACTCTTCATTATGTTAATGATAGACAAGTTCGTAGCCAAAAAATCTGAGAGAATCCCTCTCTCTTATGTTGTCATTGCTACATGCCCTAAAAATTGCATTAATACAATGCCAATAATATTACATAGTGGGTAGAGATACCCTACAACCACTCTATACAACAAGTTTTACTGTAAGTTACTTTACTTCTCTATGTACTGGAGCTTATGTGCTAATCAACTTAAAGCAAGTGCAAGTGGTAGTTAGTAACAAAAGTGTTTGAATTGCAGAATGTACAACTAGACTGTCCAAGATCTGAAGAAGATAACCATTTACCTTCTGCAAGGTATGAATAAGCTTCTTTTCTATTTTTTCTTTATATTTTATCAAGTTTTTCCATGCCCATGACTCTTTTAATCTTAGAATCTAAGATTAAAAGAAGTGGGGAATTGAGATGATGGCATTTGATGCCATCATCTCAATTCCCCACTTTCAAGTTTAATGATGCCATTGACATTATTTTGTCCGTTTAATTTTTGCAGTTGTGAATAAGCTTGCAACAAACAGGTTAAAGGATTACAATTCTCATGCATCAAATAACTTTCCATAAGATCCATGTACCAAGTATCAATTTCTCCGTCTGTGAGAATTCTCATCAACATAGTTACTAGTAGCAAATACTTTATGACCATTATTTTTTCTTTGTGGATGCAAGAGATCACAGATGAATGCTTTTCAAAATATAAGAGAATTAACATATGATGTAATACATGTATGTAAAACAAGATATATATGAAGTTATAAGAAGTGGTCTCAACCATAACATGCCATTGAAATTGTGTTTTGTTTTCACATCGAAATGTATTTTACTCTTTAAAAGAAAATAAATTATGTAATATCATTTATGTAAATGGAATTAGGTTATAAAAAATTACCCAGAAATGTGTGACATTTTCCTGAAAACCGTATATAAATGTAAAAATACAGGGTGTGCAGAACTAATTTTAGTGCGTGCCAATAAATTCCCCTAGATAGATAAACTGATTAAAACTGCAAAGTTGGCTAAGATATTAATTATTAAAAATTATTGCAAAAATGTGAGGCAAAAGTAATAATAAGTAACAAATTAGAATGAAAAAGTAAATGTAAGTAATAACATGATTTAGTCCAAGGTTGGGAATTTTTTTGCAAATTAGAGCATTAGAGCATTGTAAGCAACTATTATCATTTAACACGAGGCTCAGAAAATTTTTTGTAGACTCGAGAGCATGGGTCAAAGTACAGTTTTAGGAGAAGAACATAATCATATATCTATCGGGGAAAAAATTGTCAAAGCAGTGATCAAGAAAAACATTCATTACAACACTTTTGTCATATTAATGTACCGTGTAGTTGATATTTACTGGAATATTTCATGATGAAACTTGTTTTCTTTTCAAAACTCAGAGAAAGACAACATTTTCCCATTTTATTTCTTCGTATGGAAGTTCTTTTTTTGACTTGTCAAATCTTGCCATGGATCTACTGGATCTGTAGAAGAATTTTATTCTCTAAGGACAACCAAGGTTCAAAACTGTTGGTAGTTAGGTAGTTCGGGAGACACCAAATATATCCAGTTATGGGAGGGTTGATGTAACCCTTATATAATTGGAGTAGTTGGGAGGAGACACATAAAATATCCAGCTATATTGAGAGTGGACCTGTGTTATCCCGAAGTGATTTATACAACTATGTTGAGGGTTTATATAACTCAAATATTATGCCCATCAATTTTGAAAAACTCCGATTTTGACAACTTAGAGGTAGGTGATTTTTACAACTTTTCCTCATCTCCATAAATTGGATCACAATCGAGGGGATTTGAACCTTGGATCTCGCAACTTTCACAAATTTCACATTACTTCGATCACCAATTGATTTGAACCATGGATCTCTCAACTTTCACAGATTTCACATTACTTCGATTACCAATTGAGTTGCGCCTGGAAAGTACACAAAATAATTATTTTTTAATAAAAAAATTAATTTTAAGATTTAAAACCATGATACCAAACCAATAGAGACAAAATATGCAAATTTTGTTCATATATATACCATGTAAAGGTGAATATATCAAAATGGCACTAAGTGAAATACATATAAAAAACAAAATACATAATCAATGAGGCTTGAAATGGCCTCTAGAGTCCAAAAAAAATGTTACAAGCTATGGGACCACTATCCTACTACAAGTCTACATATTAGTGATCAACATTATCACTTCTCGTCATGATCAAAATCAATTGGTTGAGTCTCAATTCTCAAACTTTTCAACTTCTTGAGCCACAAACTTCTCTGTTGGTTGAGTGACTTTAGTCTCAAAATTTTGAAGGTATTCTACCCTAATATGCCCTATTACTTCATTTAGTGCTCTACATGGATTTTACATGGCCTTCTATCTCAGCCAAGTGTTGTTTGAACCTATTAATATCCCCTCCTTCAATATATTTTTGGAAATATTTTCAGATCATTTTGCCACCAATCTTATCACAATGAGCCCATAAAATATGCTTGGCTTTTGGAGGCATGGTGGCCACTACTCAACCCAAACTCTGAGTTGTTCCACTACTGCAACAAAAAATCAACACTCTCCAAGCTCACAATGAAGCTCACTAAAACTCCAAATGAGATGTGCAAGGAAAATGAGAGGGGAGACATCCTTTTAAAAGTTTGGAGGTGTTTTTCTAGACAGAAACAACCCCTAGTTTCCCTCAAAACCACTTGAAAAGTCATGAAACAACCTTTTGTGGGGTCCGAGACCAAACTGGAAATAAACCCACCAGTTTATGGTTGGTCAGACCCAAGAAACACCCCCAACCCTAGATGACCCAGTTTTTCAACCGGTTTGAAGGCGTCGCCTAATAAACCGGTCAGTTTGACTAGTTTACGGTTCAAACCAACCGATTTTGAATATTATGGTTACAATAACATAGCTCAATATTATGTCTTATCAATAACACATGCCCAAAAAACCATAATATCATTTTTTATGACACTGGTTCATATATAACATTTTTTTAATTAATCAACTTAATTAAAAGGATAGAAAGAGTATAACCTCTTTTCAGATAATTCCCAACCTTTGATTTGTGCCAACTATTAATAATATTCTATAATATTCCATGGAGGTTAAATTCCTACATCCACCTAATAATTAATGATAATTAAATTAAAACTATGGGAACTCTATTTCACAATAAACATGCCCATGAGCATAATAATCCTTTAAGTTATGTTTATTTGTAGTGCACTTTAATCCTTCGTCTTTATGTTTATCTATGCACTTTTATCCTTAATTTAAATTTATTGTTTATGTATTTTATAAATTTATTATTTAATATATTGTATACTTTTGTTTATTTGTAAAAGGTAAATAATATAATAAATTAAAAGAATAATGTGTTAAAGAATAATATGTAGCTGTATAAAATCTAAAAATAGGATTCAATTCGATCTTGTAATGTACTAAAACAATATATTGAATCTTTCTACAAGTTGCGAAAACAAAACACGATTGCACAATCACATAACAAGTAAGAAAAAGAAATTATCAATCGTGCAACAAAAGATGTATCTGGGGAAAGAAACTGCTCAAAACCCCTCTATCTCTATGTTGCATATGTTAAAGATCATTAAAAAATACAATGCTCTTCTCTGTAAGAGAAACTTCATGCACTCTTCCAAGTGTCTCACCTTGATCTAGCTAGGATATGGCTTGTAATCAAAGCAAGTTTGGTCCAATATTTAACATGTTGCTTGCCTCTACCTGGCATGCCTTCCTTACACATTCTTGGGCTAATTGACCCCCTATTAATTATGAAAATACCAATTAATTATTGTGCAATCCTTAAAAGCCTTCCCAATTGCCTCATGCATGACCTGTACATTTTTCTAATAGTAGAATTGATATATCTCTTCCCTTTAACCTCAGCCTCAACTGGGCCTTCCTTAGAAATAACATGCAACATCTACTTATAATGAATTATCAGTTAACTAATTGATCACTACTTGTGAATTAAATCAGATTTAATTCATTGGTCCTCTCACTAGCTCATCTCTCACGGTTAGAACTAGTTAAACTGATTTTAACTTAATTAATTGAGTTAACCAATTACAACTCACAAAAAATTGTAACTAAACCCCCTAAAATCATGGAAAGTCCTCTACATGCCTCATATTTGACCTCTAACTCAAATTTATTAAGCTAACTAATTCTTCCTCACCCAATTAACTAATACAAGTTGTCATGAGATGAAATTACAATTTTTCTTCCAATTTAATTAAGGGAAAATTAAAGCAAAAGCCCCCTATGGTACCAATTTTAGGTGTCATTTCTGGTTGCCATTTTCAATGTTTCTTGTTTCTAATTTCAACACTCCCTCTCAAAAAGAAAGGAATTCAATCTATACCAATCTGATACCTTTGGAATGTTCTGCATACAACACTTCTCTAGAGTTGTTTTCTCCTGCAACTCCTGAAACTAAATATCCTAAAAAACAAAACTGAATAAGTATGATGCATCTGCCAATAGTCTCTGATCACTGCTAGTTATTGCACTATCTACTGGAAACTCTATGTTGTGTTGAATTTTCATTTGTGCCCTCTACATTGTGGTCAACTCTGATATGAGCTCCGGTATCTCACATTTGTCACTCTGCTTTTAGACCTCCTGACATCTGACTACATCAATCCTACTAATCCTTCATGCTATTGTGTACTATGGGCTCCTCGTAGCTAGGTCTGATCCATGAGACAAGCCATCTGAATGGATCGTACCCAAATTTATTCTCTTAGGATTATGTTTGCAAATCCCCCCACCTCTCACCTAGAGGTATGGATGCATGTGCTCCCTCTGCCCATATGGCTCGAAATTTTCCCCTACTAGACAAAAAATTATATTTAAGACAAAAACAGTATGAGACAAAAATATTTTAAGACAAATCTTTATATTTAAGACAAAAACAGTTTAAGAAATTTTTTTTAAGACGAAATGTTATATTTAAGACAAAAAAAGTTTAAGACAAAATATTTTAAGACAAAATAATATAAGACAAAATATTTTAAGAGAAAACAATTTAAGAAAAAAATATTTTAAGGCAAAATTTAAGACAAAAAATCGTTTGAGACAAAAATGTTTTAAGACAAAAACAATTTAAGACAAAAATATTTTAAGACAAAACTTTACATTTAAGACAAAAACAACTTGAGACAAAAATATTTGTAGACAAAACTTTATATCAAAACAATGGCAATTAAGATGAAATTCATTTAAGACTATCACCAATTAAGACAAAACCATATCAATTGAAGACAATACACAACAAGAAAAACTCTCTTTTAGCACCATAAGTTAGCACCACTTACGTTATGTGGTGTTAATGTGGTGTAAATGTTTATGTATCATATTAAAAATGAAGTATATCACCATAAGTTAGCACCACTTACATTATGTGGTGTTAATGTGGTGTAAATGTTTATGTTTCACATTAGAAATGAAGTATATCACCATATTTGATAGACAAGTTAGCACCATTCTTACGATGTGGTGTTAAAGTGGAGTAAATTCTTATTGATCTTATTGGAAGTGGAGTATCTCACCATATATTTAAAGGTGTGGTGTATGCTATCTTTTCAAGTTCTATAAAGTAGGGTAGTTAACTTTGTGTTTGCCATGTTGGCATGTACAAGTGGATTTATTTATGTAAATTGCCACCATAACCATAAAAAAAATACAAATATTTATATTATGAATATATAAATTAGAACTAAACTAACGAAAATATATATTTTTTTTTTCATGTTTACATGTAAAACTAAAATTCATTTATGTAAGTTTGCACCATAAATACAACAAATTCAAAGTAATTGTTGTCTAAATATTTTATATACACAAAACCATAATACATAATTATTTATTTTATGAATAAGCCAATTAAGATAAACATTTTTATTTGTTGTGATTTAAAAATAAAATAAGGGTGAATTCAATGGATTTGGGTTACTCTTTTTTGGAAGAACTTGTGTTCAAAAGGTTGAAAATGTATCTTTGTGAGGTTATTTTTTAAGCCCTCCATCAAGATTTTAAAAGGTCCATCTAGGACTAAACAAAACCCTCGATTAAACTACATAGCTCCATCATGCTATGGAGCTTGATGGAGACACATAGCTTGATAGAGCTATAATATGTACATGTGCAATTAAATTTTGCTTCAACTTAATGATAATGTTTTATGGGCTCATGGCATTGAGAATCCAATAGTATTGCACATGGTATAGTATGGTTTGCATTTTTATATTATAATTAGTATATTTTTTATTATTTTATTACATATATGTATGTATGTAATTTTAGAATTTGTTATTGTTATTAATTTTATACATTTTATAGTGTTTTTTTTTGTAAGCTTGGTAGGACTCCTTTTTCATTCATTTTATAAACTACAAACAACTAGATTTACCAGTTTGGTCGTCTCAAACCACCCTGAGTGGGAAACCGAGTCTATTGGCCACCTGATGGCATGGTATTCCATCTAAAAAATAAGGTTTTGAGTCTTTCATACTAAACAAACAAAGCTTGTATACTCACACATATACAATTTTTCATGGATTGACTAACATATTTACTAGACACTTGAAATTTAAATGCTAGCCGCATATAAATACTAAGAAAAAAGATATATTAAAGCAGTCATGAACTACTCAACCTCGTCTGGAACCAAGGCCGACTCCACTAGTGTCGGATCCTAAACCGAGGTACCATCCTGCTCAAAAGGCTTGGAAATACACGAGAGGTGGTAGTCAATATATACACTTGAGGCGCCCATCCTGTTTCCTCAACTGGAACTTGATCTTATCGAACTTGCTCTTGTAGTCTGGGAAGTCTTGGGATAATGTCGCCAAGATCATAGAGAATTTATCCAAGGCTTTGCCAAGGATGCTCTTCATAGAAAAATAAAGATACATTGTTTGCTTGAATTGTGTTAGCCTGCCCCTTGTTTGTCCTGATATGGTATTAAACCTTTCAATTCATTAGTATACATCTTTGTCTCTGCATGTCTATTGATGTTAGCTTCCCATTTTTCAATGAGCTTTTGAATTTCCTTTGATGTGTTCTCGTGGTATGCTTTCGCTACCTCTTGGATCACAGCAATTGCAGGCCTCCCTCCTCTCGGCATTCTCAGGGGTCAGCTGGGTTGGGCTTCTACTGCCTTCCCTTTATCTTTCCAGCCATGGCCTCAAGCTGCAGGGATCTTGGAATCGTCACGAGTCGCAGGACTCTTGGAGCGTGCCATCCCATAGTCTTCGACTAGGTTTCCGAGTAGGTGCCCTATCCACACAATCAAATGAAGGCATAATTCCATATAATGAAAATGATCAAAGGTCCATGCATCCCAGTTATCAGAAGAAAGGTGACCCGGGGGCCTCTTCCCAGGACTTATCCCTTGCCCGTCCCTCTGTGGACCTATCGCCCTCATACCTTGCTTAATTTTTGCCACCCCCTGTCCCTAACGGTCGCGCACACCCTAGAAATTATCCCCATAACCCAAAGAGCTCCCACTTTCCTTCAATATCGTGACCTCCATTCTAGTGCCCTCTCTCTTGTCATACATCCCACCCTCGAAATTGATAAAGGAGGCATCACTGCCCATTGCTCGGCCCCTAGTGGAATTCCCTCTCCCATTCCCCATGCACACCGAACCCAAGTAGCTCAAGGTGGTATAAACCAGCAAATCCTCTGAACTAAACACAACCCAGGGCTGCTCCTTAACTCTATACCCTAACAGGATTGCCCGACCCCTCACCATTCCTTCTTGTTAGCATCCCTTACCCAACAGACTCACACTCGGGTGCATGTTGAAGCCATGCCCAATTCCTACTCTGACACAGAGGCAGATACCCAAAAGAACCCCAACCTTCCCCAACCAGATTCAGAATTTTTCCGCTCTCCCCTACCCAGCCAAAGACTATACCAGTCTAGCTTAATCCCCTTAGGCTCCCATAGAGATTGGCCCAAATCATAAAACATAAACATGTCATGAACAAGGAAGAGGAAACCAAGCACATACCTGAGTTTCATCATGGTGGAAGTGCAGTGGAGGTTTTTTATCCCGCTGTTGCACCTGCACCAAACTCTTATGTCATAAAAAAACTCCCATCCCTTCCTCCACCATGTTTTAAGCTCCATGCGCGGGCCTTTGTCCCACCACCTCACCTCGTGATGCATGCGATAGTACAACCTATCACCCTTGTCACTCATGTGGAAGGTGGTGGGCTTCAACCCCAAGGCCACTACCATTAACACTGATGGGAGGGCTGATATTATTCGTTACACCCCGATCAAGGAGCTGATTCCGGGAACTGTCGATGAGATCTACCCTAAAACCTGTCATGCTCTATGATGCTCTGCAAATTGATCCATGGTTCTACCCCAAGATTAGGAGGCTTGCTTTATTCAATAAGCTCATTCAGGTGAGCACAACCACAATTTTACAGGAGGTCAACTACTCTATTTCCTTCCCTCCTTACATGGGTTATAATGATATAATCAAATTTCTTGATTTAATCCTCCAATCCCTGCACATGTGAAGCAGTACACCAGCTCTGGATGATTTTGTCCCACTTTTTTCTTTGATTAAGTTTTTTGATACTTTTTGTAACCAACTGAGAGTCTCCTTCGATTACCATCTTTCTGTATCCTAGCCTGATGGCCAAGAGGAGAAATTGGTGCACTACTATGAATAATTCTTCATTTTTGCTTACAAAGCCATAGGAGTCAGCATATATGAATCTTGTTGTGCCTTGATGATCTTGAAAAATCCCTCCAACCCCTGCTTGCCCCGGATTGCCTTTCGAGGCTCCATAAAAGTTGAGTTTGATAAAAACTTCTAGAGGAGGTTTGAAGATCCTGATGGTGTCCCCTATGTCAAGGATAGCTTTCCAAGAAGCTGGGGAGACCATGATAGGTGCTAGGTGGAGGCCCTGGAGAATTATTGCTCCTTGAGGAGCCATTTTCCAATCATCTGGCATCCATTTCTCTGAGAGGATGCACTAGTAGAAAATGATGAAATTAGTGACTAGGTGACTAAAAAATCTAGTCACCATAATTATTTCAAGTGAATTACTATTAAATTTGATCAATTTTAAGTGATCGAACTAAAAATGAATAATTTAGTCTAGGGTTAAAATATATGACCAGATGATATTATTGTACCAGCTAGTGCGTGCTCTAACAGGTCGAGTGCGGTCTGACCTACTTGCGACCTCCTAGCTGCCTTGGTATCAAGAGGGGGACTCGAGGCTTCCCTTCCTCCTCCTCCAAAATTCCTTGCATTCAAGAAACTGATAGCAGAAAAAAGCAAGTGCCCTCTAACTGAATCTCAGCAAAAGTTCCTGAAGAAGTTGGATAACATCCCTTCTGTGGCCCTTCCAATCAAAGAAACTTGTTGATCTGCATTGAACCTAGCTGAAAGAGGGCTAATTGTACAATTTATGACCCTCTGGCCCTCTCCCAAAGTTGTGGAAGACTGGGTTCAAAGGAACTAGATTCCTTTAGTCTCGGAAGACATCAAAAGCCACTTCGTAGGCAAAGGATACTTTGTTTTTGTTTTTGAGAATGTGGAAGATAAAAGCCTCATCTTCAGAAATGACCCATATTTTATGGGTCCCAAGGCACTATACTTAAATAAATGGACCCCTGACTTTGATCCTGCTCAAGATGTGCCTTCAACTGTTCCAGTGCGGGTATGCCTCCCACATCTCCCACTACATTTCTGTAACTAGAAGTCTCTCCAAACCATTGGCAATACCTTCGGAAAGTATATTGATCAAACAGTGAGAAAATATTAATACTCATGCACACACATATGTGTGGTGGTGGATTTGGAAGTTGGGTTACCTGAAGCTATCAAACTAACGGTTGCTGACTGGACCCATATCCAGGAGCTGGATTATGATAAACTTACATTTAAATGGAGGCACTCTCACGACTATGGTCATTTTTCAAGGCACTGCAAAAATAAGGCGGAAGAAGAAAGTGAGAATTCGAAAGGAGAAAAATGGAGCCTAGTTTAGAAAGTAGCCCTGACAAAAGCTAAAGGAAAAGGAGTCACAAAAGGGAACAAAGTATCAGCAGTAGGGCAGACTCCCGGGGAAGAGAGCTATGGTCCCCCATCAATTGAAGCCGAAAAACCTATTGAAGAGCTCAACACTCCTGTAGACCTCTCAGTAACAACTTTGGAAACCATAGAATAGCAGAATACTTCCCCCTCCTTGGGAAAAGGTAATCAAGAAATATCCCCCTCTGGAATAATCCCAGGTGCCTCGTCTCCACCCTCATATGCTGAAATGATCAGAAATAAGCCATTGAAAAATTCTTACTCCTCAGAGGATGAAACCTTTGAGAGGCCTTCAAAAAGAGTGGGAAGAAAATCACATAAAGAAGCCAAGGAAGAAGAAGCAGACTGAGAAAAAACTCAAGGAATTCAATCCACAATCGAAATGTACATCGGGAGAAATACCATAACAAGGCCTCCCAAGGGAGGAGCTACCAACCCCTCCAACAGTAAATAACTAATTAGTCTCTTGGAATTGCAGAGGCTTGGGGAAACCTATGAAATCTGAAGCTATCAAAGATCTAGTGAAGGTGGAACCTCCTGAAATCCTAATGCTCCAAGAGACTAAAATCGAAGGGTACACCCTTCTTGACATCAATAAATTGAAATGGAAGAAAAATGAAGGGAAGGTCGTAAGTGAAAGGGGCTCCTCAAGTGGAATTGGCACTCTGTGGTCGGAGGAAAAATTTCATTTGGAGAACTCCTTCGAGACCCAACATTGGATTTTCACCGAGCTAAGGCACTCCACAAGTAAGTTAACCTTTTATCTTTTTAATATTTATGTTCCTATGTTGTATGCTAAAAAAAGAGATTGTTGGAAATATCTTTCTGAACTTTTAGACCTTCACCCCCCCAAGAACATCATATTAGTCAAAGACCTAAATATTGACCAAATGCTCCCTAAGGTGAAAGACCTTGTAATCCAATGGGATCTCCTATACTTTAAGCCAATGAGAGGACTATTCACTTGGTCCAACAACAGAGTAGGGGAAGACCATATCTCTACTTTCCTTGACTGGTTTCTTTTATAGAGTTCAAAAATTCTGAGACTTATGCTTGGTGGTTTTACATCTGAAGACCCAAAGTCTAGGGAGTTTACGAAACAGCAAAGTTCGCCTACTCTGCTTCTTACATTCAGTCTACCGATTTCCCATTGACTAGCATACCTTCTAATACAAACAAATTGCTGCAGCAGGAGACAAAAATACATGACAAGAAGAGAGCTCAGATAAGGTAGAGGGTCCCATGAATCCCCCTCATCGCAGAGGAGAGATCCCACAAGTAAATAAACAACGATGTTGGCCTCAAGATCCACTTTTGTATTATTTTTCCAAAGGAAATGAAAGAACTGAAGTCTATTAAAAGAAGTGGTCAAATTATTAATACGATCAAAAATCCATTGCAAGCGAAGATATTTGGGGACCGATTTTGTCACAATCAGGCCAATGAGGTTTTGTGAGTCTCCAATAATGTGAGCCTCCTTGATTCCATGTTTTTGCAGATTTTTCAAGCCTTGGAGAAGAGCCATGGCTTTTGCTTGATTATTCGAGGTGAGCCCCAAACCCTAGGAAAAGTAGGAAATGATTTGGTCTAAAGGGCAGCGGATCGTTTGCCTCCGGCCTTCCTTGGATTCCCCTTTCCTGTGTCGTCAAAAAACATAGTGTGAATATCTGTGCTACTTCTCCATTTGTTGAATTCCTCATCCTCCAACCTGATTTTCCGTTCTTCTCTGTCTTTCTCCATATTTTTTCCAGTGGGGATATTTAGCCCCAGCTTCTAACATGACTTCTGCCATCCTGCCTAGTTGTTGTTATCCCAATCTAAAATGTCCCACAACATGCATCAACACCTGCAATCATCCACGTTTTTAGCTCCAGAAACTCAGGGTCCTCCCCAATAGCTTTTGCATCCATGATCCTATCCTCCCACAATTTGATTTGTTTCCCATTTCCTGGAATCCAGTACAGGTGGTCGCGTAGCAGCAAAAGAGTGCATTTACACAACTGATGAATCTGGGAGCCCTGACAATTAGATTGGAAATTATCCAGGCTACGAAGGCGCCTTCCAAAGCTATATTTTTTCCACAAGGAAATATGCACCCATCCCTTGTTCTTTTCCACCTTCTGCCATAAGATCTTGGCCCCCAGAGCAATGTTGTGCTCCCTGAGATCTTTTATGTGAAGGCCACCTTCCAGCAGTGGCATAATGATTTTATTCTAACTGATCAGTGGAATTCTCTTGGCATTTTCCTTCCCTTCCTTTCAAAGAAAGGAGTGAATGGATTTCTCCATATTGCGAAGAATTCCCATCGGAGCCAACAAGACAGACATTTGAAAAATTGGAAGAATATAAAGAATTGACTTAATAAGAACGGTCTTACCTGGAAAATTGAGCCACAACATGCCCCAGGCTTGCATTTTAAGCTTGAATTTTTCCAGCAAAGGGTGATAGTCCCTCCCACTTAGGTGTCCTTGGAAGATTGGTAGCCTGAGGTATTTAAAAGAACCCCATTTCATGGAACCTTTGAAGCCCAAAATTCTGGTGATCCTACTTAGCTTGAGGCCAGTGAGGTTCCAAGCATAAATAAATCATTTGCCCATGTTGAGTTCACTTCTAAACTCAAGGCAGTAGTGATCCAGCTCCAGTTTGAAGCAGGAGGCCGAGATGGCGGAAGCACCCCCTAGGAGAATGGATTCATCAGCAAAGAGAGCATGGTTTATGTCTCTAACTACCCTGGCAGTCCTAAGACCAATAAGCTCTTGTTCGATTTTCCTTTTCTCCAGCATAAAAATAAGGATAGAAGCTTGAATGACAAAGAAAAGGGGGGATAACAGGCATACCTTCTTTATCCCATGACTCACCTTGAAGAAGTCTGCAGCACGCCTATTGACGAGAGAAACAATCCATGGTTCCACAATGCAGGCCTTGACCCAGTTTATAAAGTGACAGTCAAACCCAAATTGCTGCATGACCCCAAAGAGAAATTTGTGCCTAACTCTGTCAAATGCACTAGCGAGGTCCAGTTTGATAGCCGTGCTATTTTCTCATCTTTGGATGCTTGAATGAATCACTTCCTAAACTAGAGTGAAGTTATCAATTATCTGCCTACCTTTGACAAATCCCCCTTGATTGTCAGGGATGATTTTCGGAAGAAGGCCTTTTAGTCTGTTGGCCATGACTTTGGTGATGGGTTTGTAGCCAATGTTGCAGAGTGAGATTGGCCTGAATCTATTGAAAGTATTTGCACCCTTATCTTTAGGTACAAGTGCCAAGAAGGTCGAGTTGGTGTTGCCCCAATATTGTGGTAGTTCTAGGACTTTAACATCATTTTGTAGAGATCCTTTTTGACAATGTTCCAACAAGTTTTAATGAATCGAGTAGTGAATTCATCTGACCCAGGAGCCTTGTCCAGATCCATTTCATCAAGAGATTTCTTTATTTCATTTAATGTGATAGGAGAAGTCAGCATAGTGTTCATTTGGGCATTGACCTTTAGGGGGACCAAATCGAGCAGATTGGAGCTGAGACTTGCTTGCTTGTCCTCTGTGTATAGATATTTGAAGTTCTGATGGGCAACATGTTTGATGTTGGTGGGGTCGGAGAAGGTTTGATCTCCTAAGGTTATCTCCACTATAAAGTTAAAGCTTCTTCTGGCCTGAGTGTGCTTGTGAAAGAAGGAGGTGTTCCTGTCCCTAGCTTGTAGCCACAGACTGCGAGATTTAAGCCTCCAATATTCCTCCTCCCGAAAACAAGCCTTATGGAGATTACCTTGGAGCTCCTCTTCCAGGATTAATTTGTCCTTCGAGATGTCCATCTCTTCTATTTGTTTCTGGTGACTTTCCAAACAAGCGTGGGCCATCTGCCTTGACTCAGTCGGAGAGGGGAGGGCTTTAGCCTATCTTTTGAGGGCCCGCTTCACTCTCCTCATATTTTATTCCCATACAAAGAAGTGGGATCCACTGATAGGTTGTTTCCAGACATCCTCAACTTTGTCCAAAAATTTAGAATGATGCACCCAGAGGGTACTAAAACAGAAGGGAATAGGTCCCAGATTCATTTTCAGCTTCAACTCAAGTTTGATGGGCTTGCGATCAAATATCGACGAAGAAATAATAACAAAAATGACATCAAGACCTAAGAGAAAGAAGGAGCTCTAGATGATAAAATGATCTAACGTTGCAGCAATGTGGCCTAGACCCGATCTTCTATTAGTCCAAGTATATTTTCCCTTGGGTGGCTTGACGTCCAACAGATCCCAGTCCTGAATGAGCTCTTCCACCCATACCCTGGCTGGATCCCTTACAATTTTTCCCCCTCACTTCTCCTCTTGACTTCAAGTGATTTTCATGTCTCCAGCAAGAACGACATTATCCATCTGAATCTCATTTTCTAGCTCCCTAATGGATTCCCAATATACTTTTCTGTCTCCCAAGAAGACCAGAGCATAAATGTTGAAGAGATTCACATTTTCTTTGGTGTGAAGATGAAAAAGCTGAGCAAAAATCCAGTTTGAGTTAAGTTTAACTTGGATTTTCTCAAAGCATGTCTTGTCCCATAACATCCCATCCCTCCTGAGGCGCCTCTAGAGGAGACTATGACACCTCCCTCTTTTCCTAAAAATTGTTTTCTTTTATGGAGAAAGTCCATTTCCTCCATTTTTGTCTCCTGGATGAGAAGAATGTTGGGCCTTTCCAACCTTACTAGACTTTTCATTGCTTCTTCTTTTAGGTTGCTACCCATCCCTCTATAGTTCCAAGAGACGATCTCCATTACTTCCTTTTTTGAGATGAGAGGGCTCCTTTAGAGCCCTGGCTTTGATTTTTGTTTGCTTTAGGGTTTTTTTCCAACACATTTTGTAGGTTCGGCTAGGTCCCCTGTAGCTTCTCCTTGTAGTTTTCTTGTTCTCTCTTTTCCGTGGAGGATTTCCTTCCCCTGGTAGATCTTCTGACCAAAGTTTGGGAGTCCCCAATTTCTCCTTCTTCCTCTGACTCCTCCAAATATTGATCTTCCCCCTTGGTGACAGAGTCTTTGTCTTTTAGGGTTCCTCCAGGATATTTGCCTATCTTCAATGTTGCTAGGGTTTCCTGCATTTGGAGGTCCTTTTGCATGTTCTTTGGATTGATTTATTGGAATTCCTTTGTCTTTGAACTCAAGGCTACAAAGCTATTCTCTTGAATTTCTTGGGAGGGTTTGGCTTTAGGAATACTCCCCATGGGTGCCAAACTTCCCTTTTCTTTCTCCATTGGCCCTAGCTTAAGGCTTGTTCTGGGTTTCTTGGACTGCTTCCATCCTTCTTATTTCTCCTTTTCTGGGGCTGCATTTTTGGGACAGTTCTTGGCGAAGTGGCCATACTCACGACATCCGCGGATTTGAACGAAAGTTTTTCGTAATCTAATTTCTACAGATGGGACCAGTTTCCCACCGTTAGCTTGATGGCTTCTAACAACCCAAATTCGAGGTCCACCTCCACGTAGATTATGGTGCAGTCATATTGGTCTTTGTTATTAGCTCTGTCTATAAATTTCCCAAGGGCATTGTCAATTTTTTGCAAGGATTCCTAGTTCCAGCAGTGCACTAGCAAGTTTTCGAGGCTGACCCAAACTAGAACCGCAGATGGGACATCCTCTGAGGGGTCGAAGTCTGGAGTCTAGCGATTTAGGTACAACACTTGAGGACCCATGAAATAAGGTTTGTTTCTGAATATCAGGTCTGAATTTGAATAGAAAAAACCCTTGCCGAAGGAAGTATGAGGTAACATTATTTGCAATAAGGGGCTTCCAATTTCGAGTGATCTAGGCCTCTGTAGGTTTTGGTGAGTGCCATAAGCCCATGAACTGTTGGATTAGAGTGCGGTACACAAGGGAAAGGGCCACTTTCATCGGACCCTCAGGCAGGAGAACCACCGAGGGAATCTCATCCAGTCGCTTGACAAATTCGGAGGCGAGCTACTTCTTCTTCTTAGGTTGGGAAGCGATCAAAAGCTTGAATGCCTCGACCTCAGGAGGAGGAGGAGGAGGAGGCGGAGGCAGAGGAGGGTCCTGAGATTCTGCCATTGGGCCGATCCCTAGCCAGGCGAGCACCCTATGCAGAACTAGAAATCCTCTGCGCGACGAAGAGTAGAGATTTATTGATTGATTATTTAAATAATTTATTATTATCATTTATTATGCTTCTACATACACTCATGGATTTTAGACACCGAGATTGTTCTTACTTTTGAGTTGTGAGTAAAAATTGATTCATTTCCAAGCCTTATATTGCCATGAAGAATGGTATTTTTTATTTTTCATTCTATCCATATATCTCCACTAACATCTCTTGCCCTCTTTATTATTGGAGCCACAAAATTTTCTTAGAGTAACTCTTTAAAGTAAGGTTTACATGTTCCAATATTTGTTTCTAAACAAAAAAGAGTGAGCCAACTACTTCTTTAATTTCAAATATGATCAAGTTCTCTAGCTTCTTTGAGAACTAGAAAGGATTACATTTGAAGTGGAGGGGGGTCTTGGGTTTCAATTTAGCTTTAAGATTGGGTCAATGGGTTTGTAATCAAAAGGGAAGAGGAGATGGTACAAGAAAATATTTTTCCATTATTCATGAGTGAGAGTTGGACCAAAAAACGATCTAGCTATTCTACTTTAAAATCTCATCCTCATTTTTTATTTATTCAAATAAATTGATTGATTTTGGCTTAGTGTAGATTATTCAAATAAATTGATTGATCTTGGCTTAACGTATATAAAATAAAGTCCAATATTCAAGTTGATTTTTAAAATAATTTTTTTCTCTAAAATTTACATCTTAGTTGATTCCTAATAAAAACCGAATTTCCATTTTTTTTTCACTCCAAAAAATTCATTACACACTATGGCGCCAACACACTTACTACAACCTTCTAATTTGTTTCACTACAAAAATTTCATTTAAACGCTATGGCACCAACACACTTGCTACAATTGAAATGAAATGGCTTAGGAAGATATGTAACTGGGAAACTAATGATGTAGATATTGAATGTAATTCCATAATATTTGGCTTTTAGAATTGAGGGGACAATATTCAAATGAAACCCTTCTTCACAAAGCTCTATCAAGTACCCAACATGGGCATGTGTTATTACTGGCTCTGTCAAGTACGCAACATGGGAATGTGGTATTTCTGGATATGGAGGATTGGATTATATGGAGTTATTATAGGTTTCTACTGACTTGTGTGGGAGGTTAGAAATGGGCAGACTGAGTAAATACATGCATGAGAGGATCGAAACATGGCGGTCATGATTTCTTTTTACTCTGCGAGATTTCTGTTAATTAACTGGTATTGAGTCTATTAGGGTTTGGCAGCAATGGGGTGAAAAAAAACATCAAATGGAAGAGAAGGGATATATGGTGAAGGAGCAGGTGATTACAACATCAACACCATAGTTTGGTTGAGGGGGTGAAATTGGTCATGGTGGCCAAAAAGAATTCTGGGTATGAATGAACTCTGTCTCTCATCCAACGTATTTTTGATCTATAATTCTTGTCAAGCTTCTTGACTGGTAAGATGCCAACGTGTCATTTTTAACTTTCCCTTCACCTCTTTTTTTTTTTTTTTTATATGAAGCCTCCTTGTAATGGGATTTTGGTTGAATGCTAACAAGAGACACCATAATAGAGCTTACACTTTATTTTTGTGGATTAAATGGCAAGAGACAACATAGTAGATATTACACTTGATTTTGTGGAAGAAATTCCTAATAAGACAATGTTGGATGCATTCCCCATATATTTCCAATTGAATAATCTCAATATTTAATCAAGAAATCCTCATTGGTAAATATTTCCATGCTTGGGTATCTTTATTTCATTGCTATTAATGTGCTCAGTATGTTTTGACATCACTTAAATGTTCTCAAGTTTAAAAACAGAAGAAATGGAGAAAAGGAAGAGGAGTAGTAGAATGCTCTTCTCCTTTGTTTCCAGTTATATCTGTGCACAATGGACAAAAATAATAAAAATATGTAGGATTGGTTGAGTATCGTGTAGCAAGTTGAGTGTCGAGTAGCAATCATAGACTACATTTATATTTGATTTTCAGTTGTGATGTGTTTTTTTTTGTTTCATTTTAAATTATTATTTTCTGTGCTAGTGAAGCTGAGGGCTTAACTAAAACTCTATGCTTATTAGAAACCCACATTCTCATGGGAGAGGTATAGAATTTCATAGAAATTTCATGTAATGGTGGATGGATTGTACTTATTTCTCTTCAACAATTGGTGTCAACAACTATGAATACCAATCTACCCTGAACAAGATACAACAAATGGACTAGTTGATGTAGTGCGCTTCACAGCTCCCTTTGGTTGTACCCTGAACACATTTTCTGGTCCTTCTGCTCCCAATCTGCAAATCTTCCTTTATTAATGGATATTTATCCTTTAGGTCACTGAACATAACTCTCCAATTTTCCCTCTATTTTATCATTAGTCCATCAACGAATCAACACATAGGGTCTTCTTTCACTTTGTTCACAACTCCACTTGTGAACAACTACTAGACTACCCATTGTCACCCCTTAGCTCTTAGGGACTTACTCCCTCTATTTTCTTCCTATGCCACTCTAATGAGTAAAACTTAGGGCATGGAGGGAAGCCCTCTATCACTGCAATATTTCCTTCTCTTCAGTAAACTTGGGCTCAAAAAACAGTCCACTTGGCTTCATTCTTTTTCCCTTCAAAGAGTCAACTCTTGACCTCTCTTCTTCTACCCTTCTAACAACTTCTCTTTTTCCTTCAAGAGGTTTTACTTAGGGCTTGGAGCAAGCCACTAAAACCCTCCCAAAAATGTTCCTTTTGACTGCTCAAAATCTGTCTTAAACTAGGACAATCAACCATCTAGCAAAACACCAACTTAGGATAACACTCACCTCTGATTTGAATACACCTTCTTCTTCCACTCTTTCACTATCCTATGCACTCTTAAAACCTGCGAATATTGGTCTAGTTAGTGCACTACAACAACCCTCCATCTTGCCTCAATTTTCCTCTAAAATTGTGCTGGAACCCTTCCCTAACAGACTACCTTATCTACCATCATACTCAGCCTTCCCATAAAACTTTGCTAAGTTGTTTTGTGCCCTCAAAACAAAAATTTTGACCTCCAAACAAACCACTATAGGGCTTCAACCCTACCTACAATCCAACAAAACTCTCGAGCCCTTCTACTTGAAGAATTAAAATTTCCAACGTGCACAAATCAAACCTTTTCCCAAGTGGCTGGCCCTCTTCTCTAACTCAGACCTACAATGGACACAAATAGATCCAAAAAACAACCCCTTATTTCTTTTTCCTTGTCCTCTTGATTTGTGGCTACTTCAAATTCTCTCCTCTTATGATGATTCACACTTGGTTAGGTGAGAATGTGGCTCCTTCTCACTCTTATATATATGAATCTTCTCATGGAAACATCTTTCCCTTTAGGGCATGTCCTAAGTCAAGGAAATTTTTCCTTTTGTGCTGCAAGTCAACAAAAAACATTAAAAAATTATTATCTCAACTTCTACAACTCCTTTCTTGGTGCTTGAAGATTCCCCTTTCTTCTCTAATGGTGTTATTCCATCTCCAAGGGTCAAACCATCAAATATCTTCTTGGTTTTGGGCCCACTCCTTTGGATGTAAAACCCCCAAGCTTGGGTTCTTAGCCCACAAGTGACTTTCTGATGTTAATTCCTCCACAATCCTGTCCCCTAGGGTTTGGAGTACCTCCCATGAAATGAATATCAACACTTTTCATGAAACTTAAAGTACCCATCCATTCAAGTTGGCCCATCAATTTTCTCTCACAACACACAAGAAAAAAACACATATATTAAAAGGTAAAACAAATACATTACATGATAGATCATTTCAACCTTGGAAACATTCCCAAATTTGGAAAATGATTCTTGAACCTCAGAAACATTACCAACTTATGCATGATACCATTGATCATTGGTTGGTTCAGGATTTGGAATGACTAGTCCATAGGCCATAACAATAATTTCCTTTCTTATATTATTATGGAGGTCTATTTGTCTAGATATTTCAAAAGGAAGATGTGTATATTTATCACTTTGGCATGGTGGAGGCCTATTGCACAAACACTATTTTCATTCTTGTATAGCCTGTTTGGGAGGATTTGAATTGTTGGAGAGTTGACAAGCAACTCTCTGCTCATGGCGCAAGGGGAAGTCCATAAATCTTGCATGGGGCCATAAATGGTGCAAGGGGCCATAAATATTTTGCTAGAGAATTTTTGGGTGCCAACAAACTTCATGATGCATCTGCTAATTACTATGAAAGCAATCCTGACCTTGTTAAAGATGGAGTACAACTCTTTAAAAATAGCCTAATTTGTTATTCTTATTCCATGTTGTATAGTTGGCCATTACCAAAATGTTATGTAGCAATACATCACGGTAACAATGGAACAATTGTAACAACATTACATGCTGGAGTACCCTAGAGTGACAGTGGAACAACTGCAGCATCATCACATGCTGGAGTACCTCAGATAATTTTTCCTTTCATACTAGACCAATTTTATTGGGTTGAATGTATGAATTGGACAGGGGTTGCACCACCACCATTAAAGAAGAAACATCTTATCCCAGATAAAAATGAAGATAGTACTATGGAAGCTACAAATCCCCTTTTGACTCAATCCATATGGCCATTGTCTATGGCTGCTGAAATGAAATATCGTGTAGTTGATATTGTAAAAATAATTTGTTTTGAGCATCGTGTTGAAAATGTTATAAATATTCTTTTAAATAAGGTCTACATTTCAGGAAATAGGATGTTTTGAAAATTCAAGTTTAGGAATTAAAGTCATACCAAATATGTTGGCGATATTTGGTCCTTGTATGATACTCTAAGTATTTGTTAGGATATCAACGTCATGCAGGGTCATGATTTGTCCTTATGGATCCACTTTTTCATGTGAAAAATTTCTAAGCATGGTTGTATGTATCTCTGCAATGCATTGTGCTTTTGGTGTCGGTATTTGGTAGCTATATGCATGGGAGTCTTTGGAAGATGAGTTTAGAAGGATTGATGATTGTTAAATTTTTACTATCCTAATATATCTTGGTTTGTTTAGGCTTGGGGGAAGTCAAAGTATCTTTGTTTGGCTGGACTTAGGGGTAAGTGAGAGCGCCATGAAAGAATCAAGTTTGTTACAAGAAAGTTTTTACCTTCTCAATAAACTTGAAGACAAGTGATATTATGTTAGGTCCCTATATCACTAGTATAGCCCCTTATTATTGTTAGTGTAAACCCCTTATTGTTATTGTTGTACCCTTGTAACCCCCATTTTGTTATTATTGTACCCTTAAATTATTATTGTTAGGTCGGCTAGGATTACATTGTGGCCCACTAGGATTACATTATGGCCCCATGGACTCCTATATATAGAAAGGAGGTTTTGTGAATTGTATCATCCAAGAATTGTTCATTCATGTAATGTATTGGAGGTTTCCCCCTCGAAGTGGTTTATTTATAAGGCGTTGATATCTCATTTCTTCTCATTTTGGAGTTGGTTACACAACATTTGGTATCAGAGGCTTGGGATTCTAGGGTTTCGCTGCTACAAACAGGTCATCGTGGCATTTTCGCTATAAATTTTTTTCTACGAAGTTTCAGAAGCTTAAAATTTTAGGGTGCGAAGCTGAAATCCTGAGGAATATTTTCTAAAAATTTCAGAGCTTGGTTCGCAATATTTTCGGAGATATCATCTGTCGAAGTTAGGCCTTTTTTCAAGCTCCTAAACAGGTCATCGTGGAATTTTCGCTATAAAATTTTTTCTACAAAGGTTCAGAATTTGAAATTCGTATGGTGCGAAGCTGAAATCCTGAGGAAATTCGTCAAAAAATTTCAGAGCTTGGTTCGCAATATTTTTGGAGATATGATCTGTGGAAGGTAGTGCTTTTTCAGGCTCCTGAATTTCATCTCAAAGAGGTGATCGTGGGAAAAGTTCAACAACTCTCTCGAGATTGGATTGAGCACAAGCCAAAAGTGGTAGTGGCAAGCACACAACTTGTAGTTTCTATATCAATTTCGCAGACAAAGAACAAAATGCTGACACGGGAAAATCGTGCTGTCTACGACCAAAATCACCCAAAATTAGGTCATTGTGGGAGATTGGACACAAATTGTCTTGGAGAATCCAAACTGTGTCAGACTGGGTGGGAATTTGAAAGAAGCTTCAGAGGGCTACTACAGGGCGGAATTTTAGATATCGAATATTTTCAATTACAGAGATAATTCAATTTCAATATCGAGCTCCTAAAAGCTAGTAAAAGGTGGTATTTTTTTTTCCGAATTACATAAGTCTTGTTTGAAGAATCAAGTTGAATTGATTCCAAGGGAAACTTGTAGAATAGATATCAATATTGGATTTTAAAATGGCCCCTAAAAAGAATTCAACACCCATTAAGCCTTCAAAAGGCTCTACTATGACTCATGAAGATGAAGAATTGCAACATGATCTATCAAAATTACAAGAGCAAATGCAACCGTTTTCACTCTCGCAAAGAGCAAAAAAAAATGAAATGGAAGTTTTGAAGAAAGGCATGGAAGTGAAGATGGACAGTTTGAAGAAAGGCATGGAAGCTAAAATGGATGGTGTGGAAGCTAAGATGGATGGCGTGGAAGCTAAGATGGATGACATGAAAGACAACATGGAAAACTTGAAGAGTGATCTAAAAGCATACATGGAAGGCTTGATGACAAGCTTAAAACCAGAAATGATTCCTAATGGCGGAAATATAGGAGAAGAACCTCATGATGAGAACAAAATAAATGTTAATCATGATCTCATAAACTCGAATGTTGGTGGGAAGAACCACCATATTCCAAAAATGGATATGAGGAAGTTTGATGGAAAGGATCCTGTAACATGGATACTACAGATGGAGCAATATTTTGATCTCCATAACGTGCAAAACACACAAAAGGTACGCATTGCAACTTTACATTTAGAACAAAATACATTTGTATGGTATCGATGGCTTTGCTCCCGTAAAAATTTTTTCACTTGGTCAATTTTTACGGAGGAAATGATAGCACATTATGAGGATACAAAGAGAAACACCTTCTTTAGCCAATTGATAAATCTCAAACAAAAGGTTTTAGTGGGGGAGCACATTGAGGACTTCCAAAAATTGAATATAAGGGTAACTGATATTCCAGAGGAACACAGGATTGATCTCTTCATAGGCACTTTAAAGGATAACATCCAACATGAAGTTCGCGTTTTGGAACCCGATTCATTGGAGAAGGCATTCAAGTTGGCAAGAAAAGTTGAATGTAAAATTATGGCGACAAGGAAGCCTACCACTCAATTCTATAATGAAGGAAGTGTTGCTACGCCTAGATTTCCACAACCTACAAGGTTGACACCACAACAATTGGAAGAAAAAAGAGCAAAAGGGCTTTGCTACAGTTGTGATAGCAAATACACTAAAGGTCATAAGTGTGCTGAGAAGAAATTATTTTACATAGATTGTAAAGAAGAAGAAGAAAATGAACAAGAAGAGGATATACACCAGGAACCACCCCTAGAAGAGGAAGAAATGAATCCGACCATATCGTGTAATGCACTGGCAGGAATTACGACTCCTCAAACTCTCAAGATAGAAGGACATATAAAGAAGAAAAGGGTAATAGTGTTGATTGATTCAGGTAGCACCCACAATTTTATTCATTATAAGGTAGCCAAGGAATTAAATTGTTTCCTATACCCAGCACCAGAATGTCAAGTGATGGTTGCAAATGGAGGAACTATAAATTGCTCTGGAAAATGCCATAATATCAAGCTAACCATGGGGGAATATGTATTGACCAGTCCAATGCTTGCCATTCCTATGGGAGGTGCTGACGTTGTACTAGGAGTACAATGGTTACAATCTTTGGGGACGGTAGCTTTTAATTTTCAAGAACTTTTCTTGAAATTTTTTTCAGAAGGAAAGGAAGTCGAATTACGGGGTATTGCGGGGAAGCCAGGAAGGATAATAAGCTCTAATGTCATGGCAAAGCTTCTAAAGAAAGAACAGCGAGGCGTAATTGCACAATTATGCTCACTAGAAGTTCCAACATCAAAATCATCTATTTCTGCAGATCTCCAACAAGTCTTGGAAAATCATTCCAAGGTGTTTGAAACTCCCAAAGGACTCCCACCTATTTGTGATCATGATCATGCTATTCAGTTGATTCTAGGAAGTGTTTCTCCAAACATCAGGCCTTATAGATATCCTTACTTCCAAAAGAGCGAAATTGAACATATGATTGCAGAAATGTTAGAGGCGGGTATAATTCAACCTAGTCAAAGTTCTTGCTCTGCTCCCGTAGTATTGGTACACAAGAAGGATGGATCATGGCGAATGTGTCTAGATTATAGGGAGCTCAATAAGCTCACCATTAAAGATAAATTTCCCATTCCTGTGATTGATGAATTATTGGATGAATTACATGGAGCAATTTATTTTACCAAGTTGGATCTTCGTTCAGGATATCATCAAATTAGAATGAAGACTGAAGATATTCCAAAAACAAGATTTCGAACTCATGAGGGTCATTATGAATTTTTGGTCATGCCTTTTGGCCTTACCAATGCACCTTCTACATTTCAAGGGTTGATGAATTCCATTTTCAAACCCTTCCTTAGAAAATTTGTGCTAGTATTTTTTGATGATATACTAATCTACAGCAGTCTTGGAAGGATCATGTTGAACATGTTGACAGGGTGCTCAAACTATTGCAGGAGAAACAATTATATGCAAAAACATCCAAATGTTTCTTTGGAGTACAAGAGGTGGAATATCTCGGTCATATTGTATCTCACGAGGGTGTTAAGGTAGACCCTAAAAAAATTAAAGCCATTAAGGAATGGAAAGTCCCCACAACCATAAAGCAGTGGCGAGGATTTCTCGGGTTAACAGGGTATTATCGCAAGTTTGTTAAGAATTATGAGAGAATAGCAGCACCTCTAACAACATTATTGAAGAAAGATGCATTTTCATGGACTCCTGAAGCAACTAATGCCTTTGAACGTCTTAAAGAGGCAATGTGCCAAGCACCGGTCTTAGCTACACCAGACTTCACAAAAACCTTTATTGTGGAATGTGATGCCTCAGGAAATGGAATTGGTGCAGTTTTAATGTAGGAAGGAAGACTCATTGCTTTTGAAAGTCCGTCCAATCAAAGGAAAGTATTTACAGAAACCTATTTATGAGAAGGAAATGTTAGCAATACTACATGCACTAAAGAAATGGCGAAATTACCTAATGGGAAGACACTTCAAGGTGAAAACTGATCATGATAGTCTTAAACACTTTTTAGAACAAAGACTATCGTCAGAAGAACAACAAAAATGGGTCACAAAGATGTTGGGTTATGACTTTGAAATAATCTACAAAAAAGGAAAGCTGAATGTTGTTGTAGATGCGCTCTCAAGAAAGAATGAAGAGGTGGAAGCATTGCTTTGTGCCATTTCTATTATCCAACCAGATTGGATAACTGAAGCAAGAGATGAATGGAAGAAGGACAAAGATGTATGGATACTCATTCAAAAGTTGCAGCAAGATCCTAGTACATCTGATACATTTAGTTGGAAAAATGATTGCTTATGGTACAAAGATCGCTTATATCTTTGAAATTTCTGGAATTGCACACTTCTCCTTTAGGAGGACACTCAGGATTTTTAAAAACTTACCACAGGGTGAAGAAAGAATTTTTTTGGGATGGCCTTAAATCTGATATTCAAAATTTTGTGGTGGAATGTTTGGTTTGCCAATAGAATAAAGTGGAAACAATTAAGACCCTAGGACTTCTACAACCTTTATCCATTCCAAGTCAATGTTGGGAGGAGATTTCAATGGATTTTATCACAGGTTTACCTAAGTCCGAAGGAAAGAGTGTCATCATGGTGGTAGTTGATAGACTTAACAAGTATGCACACTTTTGTGCATTATCTCATCCATTTAAAGCAAGTACAGTTGCTACTACATTTATGGACAGAATTCAAAAGCTACATGGAAGCCCAAGGGTTATTGTGAGCGACAGAGATCCCATTTTTACCGGAAATTTTTGGACGGAGTTATTTTCTTGTTTGGGTACTCAATTAGCTCATAGCTCATCTTATCATCCTCAATCTGATGGTCAAACCGAGATAGTAAATAAATGTTTGGAAGGATATCTTCGTTGTTTTGTATCTGATAAACAAACACAATGGGTCAAGTGGTTACCTCTCGTTGAATGGTGGTATAACACTTCCTTCCATACCGCAACAAAAATGACCCCATTTATGGCACTTTATGGATATCATCCACCATCCATCACATCATCTTTAAGAGAAAATTCGAAGGTTCAAGCAGTGGAAGATCACATCGAGCATCAACAAGAAGTTCTCCAACTCTTAAAGGATAACCCGAATTTGGCACAAAATCGAATGAAACAACAGGCAGATCAACATCGCAGCGAGAGAAGTTTTGATGTAGGAGATTGGGTATTTTTACGGCTACAACCATACAAACAAATGTCCCTCAAGCAAGCAAATAAGGATAATAAATTATCGCCAAAGTACTATGGTCCTTACAAGGTGTTGCAAAAGATTGGTACTATGGCATACAAATTGGAGCTTCCTGCTTCTTCGCGAGTACATCCGGTTTTCCATGTTTCATGCTTAAAGAAGGTTATAGGTGAAGATCTTCCAGTTCAAACAGTATTGCCAGAACTTGATGGGGAAGGGAAAATCATATTGGAACCTGAAGCAGTCATGGAAAAAAGAACTCGACAACTACGGAATCGATCAATTTCAGAGTATCTCATCAAGTGGAAGAACTTACCCACCGAAGATTCTACATGGGAGGATGAGAATTTTATACAGAAGCACCCGGAGCTACTCAAGTGTTGAGGACAACACTTTTTTGAAGGAGAGGGGCATGTTAGGTCCCTATATCACTAGTATAGCCCTTATTATTGTTAGTGTAAACCCCTTATTGTTATTATTGTACCCTTGTAACCCCCATTTTGTTATTATTGTGCCCTTAAATTATTATTGTTAGGTCGGCTAGGATTACATCGTGGCCCACTAGGATTACATTATGGCCCCATGGACTCCTATATATAGAAAGGAGGTTTTGTGAATTGTATCATCCAAGAATTGTTCATTCATGTAATGTATTGGAGGTTGCCCCCTCGAAGTGGCTTATTTCTAAGGCGTTGATATCTCATTTCTTCTCATTTTGGAGTTGGTTACACAACATATTATCATGGATTTTTTGTACTTGGGAGCCAAGTGAGAGTTGTCATGAAAGGATCAAGTTTGTTATTGGTGTTTACCTTCTCAGCTAAGGTAAAGACCAATAACAAATTTTAGCTCATTTGGTGTTTACTTTCTCAACTTGTATGCTTGGGACTATTTAAATGTATTAATAAAATATGACACTTGGTGCAAAACACAACCCAAAATAAAAAACCTTCAGATTTCCTTTCCCATCCAGGAGTAGGATTGAGGCTGCTCACCAAACTGAAGCCAATTTTACACCAAATTTTATCTTAGCACAAAACATTAACTAAACTCTTCAAAGATCATATGGAGTCCATATATAAAGATTAATTGTCATAAATTGGATTGTTTCCATCCTTGAGAGTTTTAACCACATAATACATTTGTATATTAATCTTTGATCTATTTGTGTTAGTGATTATTTAAACTATTTGACTTCTGTAAAAATGCCTTGTTTTTTAGAATACCAATAAATCAACAATCCAACCATTTTTTGGACATAACCTTTACATATATGATATATGCAATAGCCCTTAGGGAAGAAGATTCATTTAATCTTAGAACCCTTGACCATATAAGCATTAGATTTTATGTCCACTACATGATCGATCATTGATCCACCTATTGCATGGAATCTGTCACCATTTTACCTACTCAAAACCAAGGACTACATCTATTAGTTTCTAGGGCAAACTTCCTTAGCTTTGGTTTTCTATTTCTGTATCTCCAATTGGTTTCATATTTTCCAAAATAGGTGGAATAACTTGGATATCATCTCTATTCATTTAGTGCCACCGTGTCCTTCATTTTCATATGTGTAAATATTATTTTAAACAGTCGATGATTTCCAAACTTAGACAACCAAGTTGCATGGCTCACTAGAGAGAGATTCTATGAAGATTGAATATTTACTTAAGAATTTGTGATAATTTTATATCCAATTTATAAAACCCCAAGTGTGGACATTTATGGATAGCCTTTTGATATATGAAATTCTTAATGCAAAAACAACCTAACAAGTTTAGGTTTGTAACTAGTGCTAATGGTGGGGAACAAAAAGTTTCACACCATTTCAAGGAGGTAAGTATTATGCCGATTCTCAGAAATGTACAATTGGGATGGTAAATTGCATTAAAAAGGGCTTGAATCATATCCATACTCACATTGAGGTCAAATGAGTACCTAGTTTATGTGGTGCAATACTCTATGCATAAACTATTCATGCTAACAACTTGCAAGGGATGTGTAGTGTATTGCGTTTTTTCTGCTGTTAATGTTTATCCTATTATGGACAAGTTTAAACTGTTTAGCTTCCCATGTCTTATGGGAAAATTATATGATATCTATTGTATGAGTATGTTCTTGATGCAAGTATCACACATAGGAAGTAAGGCCTCTATCACATTCCATTATTGGAAATGTGAGATTGAGGAAGAACTGTGAATACGGTACATAAAAAAGACCCAAGAGAATGATCCAATGTGTCAAGGGAGCCCAATATTTAAACAATTACCCTATATGTGTCCTCCTTGCTACATGATATAGCACATGTTTATTTTTACCCATCTGCTTCCATAAGTCTAGGAAACTTACTATTTTATACCTAATGACACTAGCGATTCAAAATCTCAATATTAGTAGATGTAGAAAATCAATAGAAAATTTATAGGTGCATTATTTATGCTTATATTGTATTGAAAATTTCTTATTTGCTAATAAGAGGCATACTAATAACTTGAAAACAAATTGAATGGTATTTTAAGTTAGGTCAAGTAATCGCCAATGTTTAAGTTTTTAAGTCGGTCAATTTGAGGGGGAGAGCTACAGGCAGTGTTTACTGTGGCAGCTTGGTTTCCATTTCTTGTAGTGATGATGTGGTTATTAGGGAATTTCAAAATCTAGAGGACTTTGACTGAGGCAGTAAAGATGAGTTTCAGCATTGGGATAACCTTCTCTTATCTTTTCTTGAAGACTACCTCATTTTTGGTAGCTATTCATACTCTGCAATGGGTAACTCTCCCTCACATGGCCTTGCCTTGCATTTATAAGATTGTCACCAATTCTTTTGGCTCTGCTATGGAATATCAATAAGTCAAAGCTTTGGGTATTGACAAGGTAGCATATGTTGTTGGAGGAATTTTGGGTGCTATATTCAGAACCATTGGATATTTTACAACCAAGATAGAGCACCCTCCACAGACATTTTAATAGTGAACTTCATAGGTTATTTTATCATTTCTAATATTAAATAATTTTTATTTTGACAACAATATCGAATTGTCCAATGTCTTTCAATTTAATAGGCAAGGACTGGATTCTTGGTTTCTCATGGGACTTAATAGTGAATGTAATAGGATACTTTATTGTTTCTAATATTGAGTAATTTGGGTTTTGATAGAAATATTTAATTTCCATGGCCTGTCAATGATATGCAGGGCATAACTTGGAAGATAGTAGGTTTCCGTTTAACTTGATAGTGAGTGGAATATGATTTATCCTTTGGACATGATAAATAATGGAATATGATACTTTATCCTTCTTCAAATTGGTTATTTTTGTTTTTGACAGCAATGTGGAATTGCCCAAGGTCTTTCAATTTGATAGGGAAGAATATGACACTTTATCCTTCTTCAAATTAGTTAGTTTTTTTTTTTATAACAATGTGGAATTTCCAAAGGTATTTCAATTTGATAGGGAAGGCATAATTTATGAGAGTGTTCTCTCATATGTTTTATTTGAATTAGTGTTTGGAAGGTTAAATTCCTTTTATTTTTTATTTTTCTAAACTGGCTTCCTTTTATTGTGATGAGACCAATGGGTCTAGATCTAGTATGACTGTGAGTCACTACCACCATTCATTTCAGTCTTCTTTGGTAGAGGAGGTGCTATTGGGGTATCCACAAGGGCGAGCATAAGCACTAGCAAGCCCCTTGGTAGGATTGCAACCTTCATGGGCTATAATAGCTACTCGCTTTCAATGACCCGAAAAGCCACAATTGACCAAGATTTGATTTTTACAGTGTTTATCCCTTAAATTGTAGCACTGAAAAGCGATTTTTGACAAGAAGGTAGTATAGTGGAAATTGGAATCGCTTTTGTAATTTATGCAGTATGTTTTCTTTTCTATTGTTTTTCTGTCTTATGTTTGATTAGAAAAACATCTCGGTCATTGAAACTTTTGAATTTTACAGAGAGAATATTTGAAACATATTTTGGTGAATGTTTTCCTTTTATTTATTTTTGGTGCACATAAAGCTCTAGATGTAATGAAAGAGCCCTTTCAATGTTGCAAGCTATATGTTTGCATACAAGATTTTTGTCTATTAGCAGATTTGGGGACACAGTTCTTAATCATAAGTAATTTTCTGACTATAATTTTATTTGAAACATAGTTGGTAAATTTTTTCCTTTCATTTATTTCAGGTATCTCGAAAATCCTAGTAGAATTGAAAGATCCTTTCAAAGTTTCAAGGTATATGTTTTCATGCAAAAATTTTGTTTGTTAATAGATTTGGGGACATTGTTCTTAATTTTAAGTAATTTTCAGAGACTATTGTTATTTTCGATATAGCTGGTAAATGTTTTCTCTAATTTATTTCTGGTGTACATAAAAAACCCGAGTAGGAGTGCAAAATCCCTTTCAATGTTGCAAGGTATATGTTTGTTTGCATGCAAAAAAATTATGTTAGTAGAGTTGGGGACACTGTTCCTAACCTTTAAGTAATTTGTAGAGGGATGAATTATTTAGAATTGTGATGGTCTCGGACAGGGATGCACGGTTATTGACATTCTTGACTTCTTCATTTGGGTAGGAAACATCCTCAGAAAAGTACATAGTGCAACAATACATGGTTTCCACTTGCTGCCTCAATATTTAGAATTTGATAAAGAGCTCATACATAGAGGGTTGAGTCAAAATGGTATCCTCAAAAGCTGAAATGGCTACCAAAATCTTGTCAAAATTATTCACTAAAGGCTAGCAAAACTGGATGCTTTCTACTATGGCAAATGATGTCTGATACGTGGTTAGTGGAGTTAGTTTTGGGTGGGAGAAAAGTGCATTCTCAAAGCAACAGGGAGATTGTCTTGCAGGCTGTGGCACACATCCTGGCTTGGTTTAGATGCTGCCGAAGGTCCCCCTTAGCCTTTACACAGGGCTCTTCAGTTTTGTCTATTCTGATGGCATAAGAACGAGGATCTTTTGGTTGCAGAATGTATTTAAAAATCAATTTTTGATTCAGTGAAAACCATATTTTTTATGATGAAAGCATGTAGTCTAGGCCTGGGATGAAGAGAAAATATTGAGTCTAATAATTAAAAGTGTTAATACTACTGCATTTTATGGCTTCTGTAGCTGGTCAGAATTCAATAAATTCTTGGGTTTTTTTATGCTTGCATGAAAAGTAGGTTACATAAAGGTCTATTTTAGTGAAGGATGATTGTCTTGGTATGGTATGGTTGTTTGAATGACACATTTTTGGCCAGGGCTGTGAGGCTAATAATTGTAGAGTAGGCCTAGAATGAGGATCAGATTGAGAACATAGAGAAGTTGTACACCTATGTTCGTAATGGGCTTCACCCACTGCCCAAAATTCAATAAAAATCGTGGGTTCATAGTGGGCTTCACCAATTATTCAGAATTAAATAAAATTCATGGATTTTCTATGTTTACATGTAGAGAAGGTTTAACACAAAGGTTGATTTTGGTAAATGATGATTTTATTGGTTGTGTTGGTTTGAACGACATAGTTTTGGCAAGGATTTTTGAGTCTCCATGATTAGACAGAGTTTCGGTAAGATAATTTCTGCCCTTTTTGCATTGATAGTGGTATGCCACCACAGTAAACCTGCCATTACAGAAATGGCAAGCACTTGTGTAAATATTATCCATCTTAGGTACTCATGGCACCTCTCTTTCAATCCCCTAATTAGAAGGAAAAATAATTTTTCCTGTTAGCCCCCCTATAAATTTTTTTTGGCAAGCAAACGGGGGCTAAATTGTTTTTGAGCCTTCAAGGAATGCATTTCCTCTGAAAACAAAATCTCCTTGAAGCCTCCATGTTTCGTTTATCCTTTGATAAATTCCCCTCTGCTGATTCCTATTATAAAGCCTCTCTGTTTGTGAAGAAATGCTCGAAGGCCCCCTTCTCCCTCTTATTTCAACCCCCACTTAGCTTCTACTTGTTTCCCCTTCTATTTCCCTTCTTACCTTTTCGAATTCCCTTTAATTTCTTCCCTTACCCTTTTTTGGCCATCATTCCCCTTTATTCCTCTATCGTACCCCTTATCGCCTTTAAATCCATTGAAATGGGCCAAAAAACCCACTCTCCTACTTTATTATAAGTCCCGCCCCTTTATATATAACCACTTCCCCTCTCATTCCCGCCATACAATATAAACCTTATTATAAGGTCCTATATTATATAACCCTCGCCGCTTTTCCAGCACAGATCGCACTTATCACATATCGCATTTTCGTTGTTTTTGGTCGATTGATCCATCGCAAATATTTACGATGCGATCTGATCGCATCGCAAATATTTGCGACGCGATCGACTGATCGCACCATCACTCTTTCCACCCATCGCATCCATCGCCCTGATCACATGTCGCACATCGCCCCAATTGCATATCGCACCGTCGCATTTTATGCCCATCGCACTTTTTGCCCATCACACTGCCCTCCATCGCAACTCTGCCCGATCGCAATATCGCAATCGCAGTTCTTTGCTCCGCGTTGCGATGATCCTTCCGCTCTATCCCATCTTACGATTTGTGATTTGCGATTTGACCCCCAGGCCCACTATACTACTCTTCTGCCTTTTCATATAAATAAAGGATTTTTCCTTTGTAAACGGGAAATTGGTCATATATTGAATTTGCAAAGGAATTGCCCATCACATCGCAAATCCCATGCTTATCGTTCCGCTCCACTTCCGTCTCCTGATTGTGATTTGCGATTGTGATTTAGCCCGGGTGCCACCTCCGTGGCTCCACCCCATTGCTTTTCTCCATTTCCCTGTGTTATTCGCCCAAACGTTTAACCTTTGGGTTCTACACTATAATCATTTCTTCCGCCACTTCTCATTGTTTCCGCTGTTCCCATTGTTCTGCCACCATTCCTCCGGGCCTCCAAAGCACTTCTCCACCACTACTGCCCAGGTTTATAACAGGTGTATTTTATTAGGCAGACAACACAGAGAGGTCGTTTCAACATTTTTCAGTGGACCAACAGAAGGAATTCAAAGGGGGGTTGGTGCTTGTTATTAATGAAGTTAATGTTTAAACCCCTCATTCAAAGGGAAAGGGCATGGTTTGAAGACTTAAGCACGCAAAGGTCATATCCGCATTTTAATATCAGCAGAACGCATTTCCTCCAGGAAAGACGTTTACCTACAACGCTCCTCATATCTCCTCGAGCCCTGAAACGATTAATTACACTAACTGAAGCCCATTCAAGACAGTCAGGCAGCATTTATGTAGGTATGGAGCGGCCTTGCAGTTTTCCCATCCAGTTCATTTATTCCAGAATGCCAACGCAGAGTTCCAGACCGCCGTAAGGACTTAAAGAACATATCAGAGGTCAATCTCGACCTGACAAACGTCTCCAACCAATCTACAGAGTACAGCACAATGCCATTAAGAAGAATGGACTTGGTTTCCTCCATGATTTTGTCTTAATGAGACTCATTTAATTTTTCACCTACTTCTGTTTCTTCCTCTTCTCCTATAAGAATCCCCGAGAACATAATGTAAAGGTTGTTGTTGTTGTTGCCTTGCTGTGGAAGTTGCTGTTAGAGGGATTCATTCTTGACTATTAGAACAGTCGTGGGAGGGAGTAGCAGAGTAGTTGTATGTAATAGGCTGGGAGGAGAAAGTTTGGAATGTATTATCCATTGAGCTCAGTGTACATGACTGGTTTTGCATCAATCAATCAAAGCACATTTCACAAGATCCTGGTCTATTACTATTGGTGATGTTTTTCTAAATTTGTATATTACATTTTCATATTGTTTCATGTTCCTCTGGTAGGCAACAGAAGTATAACATAGGATTCACCCTTGTTAGGTGCCCTATGTTTCCTGCTCTCCCTACCTTTAATGTGTTCTGCCTTATGTGCTATCTAAGAGTTGGTTTCAGTTGATTTAACCAGTGTAGTGGATGTTATTGCCTACTCTCTGATGTATGAATTGGTTGAATCAGTTCCTAGATGTTCTTGCTGGGTTTAAGCTGGAAGGTTTGGGAACACTGGGGATGAGTGTTAGCCCTGTCCACTAGGATCCTTGCGCGACCAGCTGGCCTTTCCAAGATCCCTTCTGTTTAACTTATCTCTATTTTTCCTCTGGAGTTGCTAAAGCAGACTTGGAGTTAAATGACCTCTGGTCTGATCTATAAGCTGCCCCTTCATCCCTTTGAGAGCTGCCTTTGAGTATTTCCAAGCAGGTCTGGAGTTAAATGACCTATGACCTGATCTATAGATAGAAAATTGGTTGTCTTTCTTTCTTCCACTTTCTCTCCTTAATGTTCCATCCCATCATCTGCCTAAAAGATCCTTTAGTGTAGATGACTTTCCCTTTGAAAGCCTTGGCTAGTTGTTGCATGTAATTTCCTTTCATGACTCCATAGCCCAATGGGTGGCACAGTTTTGACCTATCCTCTTTGTTGAAACATCCTGCTGCTCTGCTCCTTTCCTTCCATTACTTTCTCAGTCTATGATCTCCTGACCAACCCAGCAACCAAACAACCAAATCATTTAAACCCCCCTTTGTGCTTCATACCTAGCCTAACATCTCATTTTGAGCTCTCAAAGACATATAATTCTTTGCTTCATGGAGAGATCCCTCTCTGGGTCCAGGAGGGCTAGATCCTAGGGCCCAAAAGTGGTTCTGATGTTGTCTCATCTTTTGGTATTGCCAAATCTGCCAAAACATGGGAACCCCAACATTTCCCACCAAGATACCCCCCATTGTCTCCTATCTTCATATTGCTTTAATTTTTTCTAAGCTCATTGGGATAAAAAAAAATTTACCTCGACCATTCTTCACCTTATACATTTGTAGCCATTTCTCATGTGTTGCTAACTCTAGCACACAAATCACTAACCATAAACAGTAAAGTAAAAATAAGGAAAACACATGAAATTATATAGATCTATATACCTTCCGAATGTCTTTGGTCTTAACTGTATCTAATTGCAATTCTCGAGGCAGATATATCTCTTATGTATTCCCTCTACAAAGGTCTAGGAGAAAATCTGCAGGATTCATGGCTATGTGCTAATTGAAGCCTAGACATGAGAATTGATCCAAAGAAGAATCGGCTTATCAAAATTGTGAAACACTCTACTTGATGGCTGGTGGATGGTTGTAACAACTGTCCGTCCTTCCTGTCAATGAAAATTGCCAACTAATCAATACTAGTCTCTTAAAAGATTGATAATACTATTCAAATTTAAGGTGTGAATGCATAGATTCTAATGGGCACATATCAAAATAGTATCTCTATGTTTGATACAATAGTTGGCATCTAAAATATTGGGAAACTTTACTAGTCAGATTTATAATTTTTGGTAATGTTGTGCATGCTCAATGGTATTTATGGGATGTTAGATTTATGGAAGAGAGATAGGATGGCTAGAAGAACTAGAGCCATGTTTTTTAACATTTGTACTGTGTGGAATGTTGTTGTAGAATCAATTCTAGATGTGGGTTTGTCTAGGAGAATCAAATATGGGCCATTAAAAGCTCATTTCCTATGTGTTGGTGAGGTAAATCCCCTCTGTGGACAGAGGCAATCCCACTAGCCCTAAAGTGGGTCTAGCCACAAACAAGACAAGCTATAACATTGGTTCCTAGTTAACGAATGGACAGAGCTTCGATAGATGACTTACCGGAGGTCCTATGCTATTGCTGTCATCATAAAGAGTGGCTACCTCTCGCTCCTGGTTTGACATATCACGATCCGCTCGCCTTCACGCTTGGAGAACTGCACACAAACAAGAAACAACAAAGATATACAACATACTATTTCACATTCATAACTATCAGTCAGTCGAAGAAGACTAAATCAATTTCATTAAATAATCAACATAACACAGTGATGGAACCAATACCATAGTCGAGTATATTAATGAAAGAAAGGAATAGTATAACCAAGCTTCAACGTTGCGGTCTCCTCCAACAGGGTTCCAACGGAGCGCTTCTCACAAAAGCTCATCAGGAATTCGGATGGGGCTCTTTCTACAAGATTCTCCTTGGTTCTACCTTCTCTATAGCAATTACTCAGCTATAGTATCTCTTCTCTAAGTTCAGCTTCTTGGCTATATGTTCAACTATCTTTGTAAAGGGAGAAGGCCTGTTTATATAAAGGGAGAGGGAGAGGTTAGGATCCCTATAATCATGGAAGGGATTCCTATCTTCAAAGAGTGTTCCATGGGAGGTAAAAAACCACTACCTAAAGGGAGATATCCATGGCCTATCAAGTTTAACAATTTCTAATGAGTCATCCCTGAGGTAGTTAGAAGGAAACTTCCACCTCTATTTGTTAAAAAACATTCCTAAAACAACTGGCATGGGAAATACACAGAGACAGAGCGCTAGGTGGTGCGGGCTCTAGTGAAAATCTTCCTTATTGGCGCGAGGGGTGAATTGGCTACCCGCGCTAATGCCAAAACATAGGTTTTGTGTGCTTTTTGAGGAAATGTTCAACAGGATAAATGATGTCCTTATGCAGAAGGATGTAGAAAAGTTATTTTTAGAGTATGAAATTGCTCATAGGTCAAGGGAAAGACCCTCCAATATGTGGGGCGAGGGATTGCAGGGACGGTGAAAAAATGTTGTGTAACAGATGCCCCTTAAAGCATGAGGTCCGAGAGAGAGGGAAGGGTGAAATGCTTTATGAGAATGCGTTCGACCCAAACACTACTGTCGAAAGAACTACAAGTACAAGTACAACTGATACTTCTGATACATGATATGTGGCATGGGCGTAGCCATCCATAATAGAGTACATAAACAATAAGATCTGAGGTATAGACACAGCCATCCAACAATAGGGATCAACAAACAGACTCAGGTATGGTCACAACCATCCAATCAAAAGAGTCATGTAATAAGTCATAGTAATCCACAACAAACCCGCAACCTGGATTTCATCAGAAAAAACATAGGGTCTTGTGCTCTATCTCAACCCAAACAAAGTACAAATTTGGGCATGCGAATACGTGATCTGAAGTCGAACATGTAATAAAATCATCTGATTACCAGCCAATGATGAAAGCTATTAACAGACACGAGAGAAACCACTAATAATGACAATGGCTCTCAAGGTACGAAAGGTACAATCCACGAAATGTGAACAGTGATCTTATGTCGAACACCCATAGAGTCAGTCAATCGAAGGCCAATGATGTGGACCTTGCATCGAATGCAAAGAACCTGCCATTGAGGCATGCAGGCTCTAAGGTACCCGAAGGGAGTCTCTAGACCATCTTCCTGGATAATGAGTTGCAGTCGACAGGAAGTGACCTAATTGGATATGGGCCATAATTTTTCCCACATCATCAATATGAGACAAAGGAATGTGATGTTTGTGAATCAAGACCAATAGAGAACTAGAGGGAGGTTGAAAACTTCAGACAAAAAATTCTCTTGAACATATCGGTGGCACGACACTGGATTTGGCAGTATTTGACATCAACGGATCTGAGGTCATGGCAACGTGGAAAAGAGCATATGAGAGGTCAAAAGAGATTACCCAAACCCATGGAGGCAAAAAAATAACGAGACGACATGTCCCCAACCTGACACAAAAGCAGACAAGTTCCATGTTCAAGAGTGACATGCTATCAACACGACTACAATCTGGTTCCATTTCCCCCCACCATTTATGGAGTGTACCCCAATTATTTTTTAAAACAAGCTTGAAGGGGATAGCATGTGCTTGCGATGTAAGTTTTTCATTTAGACAAATCCAACCTAGTACATTTTACGAGCCCTAGGAAGGAGGAACTCGAGTAACGTCATAACGACGGAGTCTGATGTCATCAATTTTAACGAGTCTGACAAATGAAGAACTCAGCATGTTTTCATATTTAGAGAGTTTGAAATTAAAGCAAAAAATAAAACTCAATCAATCCCTTTTCGTAAATATTCTCACAGATCCAAAAAGGTAGAAAAATGTGTCTGAGAGAACCTCTTAGTCGCGATAGGCTAACATATTCCTTTTTCATAAATATTCTATCCCAGCCCAAAAAAGAGGTAAACGTATACTGGGTAGATATCGTTTCATAGCCAATTTAACGAGGTCAAAATGACAAGCGTCTCGGCAATATTTTCATTTTTAAAGAGTTAGAAAAGAGCTGAAAGATGACTCCAGTAATGAATTTTTCATATTTTTATCGAGTCCCAAAAAAGTATAAAATACAACTCGTTCTTCGTCATAACCATGTGAAAACCTGTTGCTACACAAAAAGACGCGTGTAAAATGTATTTCTCGACAATAATATAATGAAATAATTGAAAAATATGTTTTAAAACCTATTTTAAGATTTTGAAAAGTTATAAAATACCATAAGTGGTAAAAAATTATTTACTTTCACATTTACCTCTTTGTGGAGCAACAGTGGTCCATTTACCTTGCGACCTTGTGGCGAATATTATGAGGGATCTGGTGATCCAATCTTGATTCCGTCAGTTTCAGGTAAGAGCCGACACCATTTGCCATCTTTTAAGCTATATTTCATTACCTTTATTTGTCATTTTGATCCCTTTAGGGGGGGATTTGGAAAATCTAGGGCATCCCGGTTGGCGTGGGTTTCGGGCACGGACCTGCGCCAATCGCCTTGTTTTTACACGGGGGTTGCGCCCATTGGTGCGATTGTTAGAAAAATAGTCGTGCCAACCGCGCAACCCAAAATATGCCTAAATTTAAGAAAAATGCAACCATTTTCTTGCAAATTTTGATGCCTAAGGAGACTTACAATGCTCATGTGAACAATGTATGAAGGTACCAAGCAAAAAAGATGGTAATTGAGTGGAAATAGAGAGAACACAATGAGGAGGATGAACTGGGCATGGAAAATTAACAATGTATGAACACCCTCAGGAAATTTGGGCTAAAGAAATTCTTCTTGACACCGGTGCCTTCGAGCTCAACCTGAATTGTTTCAATATTTGATAAGCATTTGGGACAAGGATCATTAAAAGTTTTTGCTTCGGGATCAGGAGCTTGAACTCAAAGTCTCTGATGTGTATTTCATCACTGAATTGTCACATAGAGGTGAAGACCCTATCTTGACCAGTACTCGTCCTTCTGGAGAAAGCATGGGAATGGTGATTGATAGGGTGTTCTGAGGGGCATGAAAAGGAATAGGGAGCAGAAAAGTTGACATCCAAACCGTTCCTAATCTAGCACTAAAAGTAGTGTTGTACACTATCACACAAGCTATAGGATTGCAAGCACCACATGAGGCCATGAAGACACAAATGCTTCTTGCCTTAGAGTGCATGAACCTGACTCTCTTCAACTGGGCCGAGGCCGTGACCATTAACATCAAGCGGCAACTCACTAAGTGAAAGAAGACCAAACTAAAGAAATTTGGGTGTGGATCCATTTTGGTATCATTCTTCTTGGAACGATTACCCATATTCTAGCGTCAGGAGATCATTGTCCCGATGCCACCACCCAGGGAACCACGGATGGCCCGATGGGTCGCACTGATGCCTAGAGCAGGGGGTGGCCAACAGATCTCCTGGAGGCCAGATTTTTTTGATTAGGTCTGATGATAACTAATTGTCGTGGAGGATTGGCCTTACTCTGGTACAGACTTCACCGGTGATCCAGACCTCCGACTCCCAAAGGGAGAGGATTGCGACAAAGAGCTAGGTGAGACTCATTTTTTATTTTCATGAGTTTATAATTTTTTGGTATATATGCATGTTCAGACAGTTAATTATATATGTATGAAGATGTTTGCCCAGAGCGACCCGTAGGTATGTCACCGATAATGAGGCGAACGCCTCGTGATTTCGATCCTCATGGTGAGGGTGGTGAGGAGGAGATAGTACATAACCTGGAGGGGATCGCTAGTGGGATTCCAGACTATGCTCGTTTTGATGATGTTCCTCGAGCCTATCAGAGGAACACTGTAGGGGTGCCAAGTCATATCCATCGCTTTCTGAGGAGGTTGGTACGGGCAGTGACATGCTATCATGAGCACCACGCCGATTAGGCACTTAGGCTTTTTATTTCTGCACATTTTGAGAGACATGTTGTCTTGAGATGTAACTGAAACATACACATATTTTTTGACGTTATGATGCACGCAGCAAACATGCGATATATATATATATATATATATATATATATATATATATATATATATATATATATATATATATATATATATATACATATATTTCCTTACATGGATCTTTTTACATATGATGATGTTTTTACAAATTATGCAAATGTCTATTTAATACAATGTTATCTAACGTATCAATAATCTGCATAATAAGTAATGACCCAAAGGAAAACATTCACAAAGCACATAAAAGTCAAAAGATTTCATTTTTATGCAAGCTCGAAAACAAAAGTAAACTATGCTTGAAAAACGGGCATGCCCCCAGCATGGTGACTCAATTCAAGGTACATGTCCCCCAAGATTTAGTCCATATGTAGTGAACTAAAATTAGATGGAGTGAAGGTTCAAGTTACGAGATCAGAGAAAGACTCAACTGGGATTTTACAAGATCTGATCAAAGACTCAAATTGAATGGAAACGTGTTTCATTTTTTTAACGAGGTTGACACAATAAAAGAACCATCCTCATAACTAATTCATTATTTAAATGAGGTTGAAATATAATACGAACTATCCTCGAGACCTAATTCATTTTTTAACAAGGTTGACATTGAAGATGAACTATCCTCGAAAAAGATTGTTTCATTTTTAAAGGAGCTTGACACAAGAAAATAGACTCTTCTCTGAACACCTTGTTTCATTGTTTAAGGAGCTCAACACAAGAAAATGAACTATTCTCCGATGAAAACTTATCATGTTGAATAAAAATTCATAGCATCCAAGAGTTTCGAACAGGATGGGAGAACAACATCTCGGAAATCATGACCCAATGCCCCCTGCACATGATGCACCATGGCATTATCACTGAATTTTGGCATTGGACAGATAGCCACATAATTAACCTGTGGCAGGGGAAGATACAAACAATGGGTAAAGACTCGGAAGGGATGATGGTGGACCAGATGTCACGTTAAGACCAAAGAACGAAAGCTGATCAATGGTCACGATCTGACCTTTGTGTGGAAAATAAATCACACGAAAGAGAGAAGAGACAACCACTCCCATAACATAAATATAGTCACATCCTAAGAGTAAATTAAAATCTAAGGGGCCTGGAACAACCATCACGTCTATATAGACGGTTTTCCTTCCCAAAGTAACTAGCAACTTCGGAAGGATTCCTAACGGTTGACTGGTTCCTCTGTTAAAAGCCAACAGATTCTAAGTAACATGCATAAGTGGTGGAGAACCAAAAGTTTTCCAAGTAGTGGAAGACAGAATACTAACAAACGTGCCTTCATCTTTAATAGTGCTAGGTAAGACTAGATCAAAGTTTTGTACCGTTATCTTGAAAGGAACATAAGACAGAAGGCAGTATCTTGTGAATTGACTCCAATCAAAGGAAGCGACCAAACTACTTGGAGGGGATACCATCGAACCTAGATGTTTTTCCCCTAGTGTTACCAGAGCAAGGGGAGAACTATCCTGGACTTCCATCACGGGAGTAGGAGGAGCAACTTCTTGAACTATAGGGATGGAAGAATCTTTCCACAATTTCGGCGAATCTAATGAAACAAGAAGAACCTGGGGGCGATGAGATCTACTCTCAATGGAAAATACCTGATGAACCATAGGCGGGATCAAGTCAACCGATTCCACATCCAATGGTTGGTCGGGAATGGATTCCTGAATTTGAATTTCCGAGGGAGAGGGATCAACCAAGGATGACTCTTGACTGATTGTGGAATCAGCTAGCGGAGGGCTTAAAGAGATTTTCTGGTAACCAGCTAGAAGGCAGGGTGTAGAAACAATAGATTTTTCCAACACTCTCTTGGCTTCTTCCATGTACAAACAAAGGTGAATGGGATGATGCCCTTCACACAACTTACAGGGATTGGTAATCTTACCCTGTTCCTTATGAGTCCTATCAGCACTATTCATAGATGTGCTACCAATATGATTTTCGGAAGCCAAAGGAAATGATGGACGACCATTGGACCATACTTCAAGTATCTTGGGAATGCCAGGGCTATCTCAAAGAAGGTGGTCACCTTTGCACAACATGCAAGGGAATTTGACTTTCCGTGGAAGGTTGGATGACTTCTCGATGAAAGGTTTCCTAGGCACAATAGTCGCAGAGTTGGCCTCTCTCTTATCTGACTTCTTCTTCTTCTTCTTCTTAGCCACCTAGTTACTAGAATCTAGACTTGCACCAGAAAAAGTAGAAGAGGAGGAAGAAGAAATAGGCGAAGAAGGGGAGAGGTCTATTTTAGAGCCAAAATGATGTTGTTCAGGTGGAGGGAATGGTCGAACAGAGATCAGGGCATTCGAGACCACCGAGGTCCAAAACAACCACACGGGAAAACCAACAGTTAACCCTGGAAGAGACAACGTTTCCATATAAGGAGCACCAACATTCCCAAAAGCAGGAAAAGGGCCAGGATTCCCTTTGGAGGGGATTCCTTGGTTGGTGAACTCTGGGAAGGTTGTCATCAGAAACAATGGTAAAAAAACACTAAGGAAACTAACTTTAACCTGGAATATTTCGTGGGTAGTTAATTTTAAAACACTGAAACCAAAATCTACTGTTTTATATTTTAAGAGTCGAGAAACAGGAAAAAGGTGACATTATCACTTTTAGATTTAAGCGAATGTGAAAGGACAAGTGCTTGTTGATCTTTTCAAATTTATGGAGTCAGTAAAGATTGAAAATGACTGCTCAGGTAGTCTAGGTAAAAGGGTGTACCAGGTTTCGGTGAACTTCCATATACACCTTGGTAATAAAATGAAAGAAGAATTAACCAAGGACTTGATGTACATGCAGGTAGTCTGCCCGAATGCTGTGTTCGGTGTATCACGGTTACAAGGCTGCAGACTCAGCTTCATACAGATAAAAGGATTGCAACCTAGAGGGGTCTCCCTTTATATACTTGACAGTACAAGGAGCGCAAGTCCGTACTAGTGCTTTCTGAAGCTAGATGGTGAGCGACAACTGCTAGATTTAAAGACGCTAGAACACGTCTCTAACTTAGACCACTAAATGTTTTGTTAGGTTTCAATGTTGCCTTAGGTTAATTGAATAAATTTTAAGTTGATCTTGTATTTATGTTTCAATTCCAAGGTCCTACTGAATGTTGAATCTCAAAAAATCCCTAAATGCAAACTACATGCCATAAAATACCATTTCGTTCGATGAAAAGCTATCTACGAGAAATTTTAGGAGTCTTCAAGTGATAGCAAATAATGAGAACACACAGAAGCATCCACTATAGTATCTGATGCAAGCTAACGAAATGAGAAATCTTTCCTAGAATGTCCAATGCTAGTTATACGAAAAAAATTTAGTTCCACAATTAAAACAAGAATGCAAGCAAAAAAATATTTTATTTTTTCAATGTAATAGGGAAAACAGTGCACTAAATGACATGAAAAACAAACCAACACACTAATTTGAGAATGTTAACGCGAGATTCGTAGCGAAACAATTCAATCAACTCAAAAGAAAGGAAAAAAAACTCAAACCAATGTTGCAATCTCTGAAATCGAAGAAAGATGTTGAAACAGACCCATACAAGCAGTGTAATATATGCTTGGAGTGACAAAAAGCACAACTGAATGAAAGGGATAAGACCCATTTCACCAAATGCAATCAATCAAATGGATCAAGGGAGCTGAATGCAATAAAGCAAGGAATGAAGTTGACTGTGAAACAAAAATCCCCTACTCCTATAGGAGGCTCAGCATACCAAATCACTAGAAAACCCTAAGGCTATGATGATAACAAAAGACGGAAAAACAACTGAAGGAAAGAGGCGGTTCACAATCAAAAACAATCCCAAAGCACTCAAAACATGTCAAGAAATCACCCAGAAGCACAAGGACAGACCAAAAACTCCAAAATCTAGAAAACCCTAGAACCTACAGGAATTGGTGTGACTGTTTGGCTATAATCAGCGCCAAACAGGGGATGGCGTGGGTGCTAAACTAGCAACAAGCACTAGTGGGTGCGACTGTCAGACCAAAAAATGCGCCAATCAAGTAAACCCTCGTAAAAGGAAAATTTTGGAAAAACAGAGGTCGGATTTGATCCTCTGGGGCTGAACAGGGGTCTTAGACTCAGCAGAAATAATCAGAAAAGGAAAGGTAAGTGAGAAAAGACCAAGAAGAATATCTAATGGATGAAAGAAAAACTTGCACTGATCCCCAATGGAGTCACCAATTTGGACATAGGCAATCCCACTAGCCCTACAGTGGGTCTAGCCACAAACAAGACAAGATATAACATTGATTCCTAGTTAACGAATGGACAGAGCTTCGATAGATGACTTACTGGAGGTCATACGCTATTGTTGACATCAAAAAGAGTGGCTGCCTCTCACTCCTGGTTTGACAGATCACGATCCGCTCACCTTCACACTCGGATACCTGCACACACACAAGAAACAACGATGATACACAACATACTATTTCACATTCGTAACTATCAGTTAGTCTAAGAAGACTAAATCAATTACATTAAATAATCAACATAACACAATGATGGAACCAATACCATAGTCGAGTATATTAATGAAAGAAAGGAAGAGTACAACCAAGCTTCGACGTGGCAGTCTCCTCCAACAGCGTTCCAACAGAGCGCGTCTCACAAAGGCTCGTCGGGAATTCAGATGAGGCTCTCTCTACGGGATTCTCCTTGGTTCTACCTTCTCTATAGCAATTACTAAGCTATATTATCTCTTCTCCAAGTTTATCTTCTTGGCTATATGTTCAGCTAGCTTTGTAAAGGGAGAAGGCTTATTTATATAGAGGGAGAGGGAGAGGTTAGGATCCCTATAATCATGGAAGGGAGTCCTATCTTCAAAGAGCGTTCCATGGGAGGTAAAAAACCACTACCTAAAGGGAGAGATCCGTGGCTTATCAAGTTTAACCACTTCTAATGAGTCATCCCTGAGATATTTAGAAGGAAACTTCCACCTCTATATGTTAAAAAACATTCCTAAAATAGTTGGCGCGGGCAATACACAGAGACAAAGCACCAGGTGGCGTGGGCTCTAGTGCAAATCTTCCTTATTGGTGCGAGGGGTGAACTAGCTACCTGCACCAATGCCAAAACATAGGTTTTTGTGTTCTTTTTGAGGAAATGTTCAGCAAGAGAAATGATGTCCTTATGCAGAAGGATGCAATGAAGGTATTTGCAGAGTATGATATTGCTCAAAGGTCATGGGAAAAACCCTTCAATATGCAGGGCGAAGGATTGCAGGGATGGTGACAAAATGTTGTGTAACACTATGCACACCCTTTTTATTTGACCCCCAGAGATACTTCAAATGAATGGACCTCCAATCCTGGCATTTCTACACCTGAATTCATTTCATTTTTAAAAAAGAGAATACTTCACTCTATATTTACATAGCATAGATCCCCTTAGATCCATTTTAACCTACCTGAATATATTAAATATCAACATGGATAAAAGAGTCTGCAAAACTTGATGTCTTATATTGGAATATTTATCTTGCAAATTTTAACAATATTTTTGAAATTCAACAGATCCCAGATAAAAATGAAGATAGTACTATATTCAATTTTGATATTCTTTTTGGGACTGGGTTATCACCTATGGACTCGTGAGATGTAGAAACTTATCTATTTTCTTTCATTTATCGAAACTCTGCATTTTCTTCATGTTATTTGCTTATATGTGACATCTCAAAGACTTGATTTGTCCCCAGCCTAGGAATTGAGCACGAATTAAATATAATGTTACCAGGTTTTCAAATGGAAACTTGTGAATCTTCTTGTCTATTTTCATTACTAAAAATTGCATAGGTTGTTGAATTAAATAATTCATTTTATTGTTTCTAGAGCAATGAGGTTTTGGAAGATCTATTTCAATATTAGACACTAGCACATTTGGCTCAATTTCCAATGACCAATTCGTCGCTATTCCGACACATAGGGGTCTCAAGAGCGACAGTTTGAGGCAGGGAAAAATGTGGTTAGCCATTGTGTCGCAATTCTGACACGTCAATAAAGCATCAGAAGAGAAACACTTATTCCAAGGTTTCCAGACTTTCGTCGCTCTTCCAACGTTATCCAAATCATCGTTATTCCAATGTTTTATAAGCATCGGTATTCTGACGAGCCACAACTGTCAGTCTTCTAACGATACCAAACTGTCACATTTCCGATGCTTATCAGGTTTTCAAACAAATGTCGCAATTATGACATTTAAAGCGTCAATATTTCGACATGTTTCAATTTTTCACACAACTATCGTAATTCCAATGTTTCTACTTATGACATTTAAGGCGTCACACTTCCAACATTTATGAAACGCGTTTGGGCAGGCACCCTCACACGGCACGACACAACACATACGACCGAATGATGGCACAAGGGAGCAACAGACAAATGGGCCACACAAACATGCATAGGGCACCCGTGCAGTCACAACTTAGCAAATTTGATATGGGCGCCCTCAACCACAATGACCCAACCCAAACATGTTTGGGTGGGCGCCCTCAACCGAAATGAGCCGACCCGAATGCGTTTGGGTGGGTGCCCTCAACCGAAATGACCTGACCCAAACGGGTTTGGATGAGCGCCCTTAAACGAAACGATGTAGTGCACCCGACTAAATGAAGGCACAAGGGAAAAAACGGCAAACGGGTCACATGAACGTGCAGTACAAGGCACTTGTTTAGTCACAACTTAGCAAATTTGATACGGCCACCCTCAAACGAAACGACCCAACCCGAACATGTTTGGGCGGGTGCCCTCACACGACGCGACACGACGTGCATGACCGAATAAAGGCACAAGGGAGAAAATGGAAAATGGGCCGCACAAACGTGTAAAAAGCACCCGTGCAGTCACAACTTAGCAAATTTGATATGGTCGCACTCAACCAAAATGACCTGATGCGACTCGAATGAGTTTGGGCGGGCGCCCTCACACGACATGCCCAACCGAATGAAGGCACAAGGGAGAAAATGGAAAACTAGCCTCACGAACGTGCACAACGCACCCTTGCGGTCACAACTTAGTAAATTTGATACGGCCACCCTCAAACGAAACGACCCTACTCGAACGCATTTTGGTGGGCGCCCTCACACGACGCGCACGACTGAACGAAGAGACAAGGGAGAAACCGACAAATAGGCCACATGAATGTGCACAGGGCACCCATGCAATCACAATACTCTTCAAGGTACATGTATTAGGGACTACATTGATGTGGCAGATTTGGTGGATGCATACGTGAAGCCTTAGTTAATGTTCATCCTAGTGAAGTAGAGTTATATAATTTTGGCCCAGGTAAGGGTATGTAAGCTATAACTATAGTTTTTGCATATTGTTTATATTATGTCGAGTCTAATTTATTTTAGACATTTTTCTTACCTATGCCATTTTGATGTGGAAAAGTGGTACTTAAGGAGTGTTTGAAAAGTAATAACAAAATTTAATATCATATTATGACTCAAAATTTATGCATTAATATTGGTCTAAATGGCAATACTGGGGATGTGGACATAAAATTGTACTGTCTTGTGCAACTTCTTCCCTATAAGGGACAAAAATTTATTGTTGAAACACAAAATTAGATAAAAAATGTGATTTGATACCACAAATAGGGAGCCAAAAGAGCTTGGAAATAGAGGGGGAGAGGTTTGAGCTAGAGGAGCTACCTACACAAGGAGGAGACCCAAAATTTATCAGGACATGGAAAGAGACAACCTGGAAGAAAGGGAGGCAGTTGTACAAGTAAGAAAAAATAGTAGAATAGAACTAAGGGTTCCTAAGAAGTTAGTATTTATGCAGGGAAAATTGTGCGTATGAAAATTGTGCAAGACTTGGGATGCATGAAGCTACACCAGTGATGGTGCCCTCAACATAGTAACACATATTTCCATGGAAAAGGTTGCAGGATGCGCACAGGGTGGTGAAGAAGCTTGAAATTTGAAGATGAGAAATTCAACACCCATTGGAAAAAATTCCAACTTGACTTCTTGATATTTACAAAAGTCTATTGACAACCTAGAGGGGAAATATTCCCAACTTCTTACTGCATAGGAGGAAACTAAGCCAAGAAAAGAAAAAATAATTCCCCATGTTTTCGCTTTGAATGAGACGAGCGAGACATTAACGTTCACAACACCAAGAAAGAGACACATAAGATTGAAAGAATTATTAGCATCGATGGAGTTTACAAAGGTGTGGAGAGCCCACCAACTAGCAGAAGGATTGTCTTGACTCTCAAGGGCACACCCTTGAACTGATACTTTCTGCCTTATCATATTAACACCAACCATGAATTCCACCTTTAGACTAGTGAACTCTCATACCCGAGGGATCGAATCAACCACGAAATTCATTAACTCTCCCCACCCTCTATCCATCAATGAACTTGGTACGAAGGAAAAGGAGGGAATTAAGGGTTGTCCAACTTCATAATACTCCACATGTGAGGGGTAAATGGGCGTGTGGCCAACACCCCCACAAACCACCACCTCAACCTTAATGATGATATCCTAACGCCAAATGTTATGCGTGATGCAAATATGTGCATATATAGGAGGAGACCGGGGGGGCATAGAAAGGAGGGCTTTGGAAATCTTCAAAAAATAATTCTCATGGTGCATATATCCAACTAGAAAAACAAGAGGGAGTGACAATTATATTGAGTGGAATTATTCATGGAATATCTTTCCAACTTGACATGTCATTGATCTCACACTAACCCGCTTCCTTCAAGAAGGAAGGCTTGATTTGTTTCTATATCCACCTTTTTATTTTGGCTTCTTAAAATGTGGTAATAAGAGTTTTGAGAGAATTATTTTAAGGTACTATTGATTTTTCTAAGGAGGAGAGATATATTGTTGTTCTTCAGGAGAAAACCTTTTTGAAGGTGTTGAATAGTGATAAGGGAATCCCCGAAGATCACTAACTTAGAGACATCTTGATCATTAGCCAATTGGAGACCTGGAAGAAGCCCATACATTTATGTGAGATTGTTCATTCTTTGGACTAGCCCCCATAAGTAATTTATTTTTCATATTCCATCGGGATTTAGGAGAATCTCTCCCCCTCCCACTCCCCCTCCCTCCACCCCAACTCTTTAACTTTTGTATTTTATTGAACTATTATGCTTCTATTATAACTCTCTATAAACGTATAAATTTATATAATTTAAATGTATCTGGTATAAAAAAAAAAAACTTAACATATTAGAATCGTGAAGATAAAGATAAAAAAATAGAAACTAAAAATATTATACAAAAAAAGTGGTGTTCTATGTAAATTAACAACATAACTTCCAACATGATCCTCATAAAATTAACTAAACCCATATTGGTCTACTGTCAAGTTTGATATTTCAATAAATTTTTAGATGATTTCCATGAAATTATTAGAGTTTTTGTTTAGCTGGTTTAAATTTGACTTGAGATTTGTGAACCTCATGAAATTAATTTACCAAAAAATAAATTAGACAAAATTCAAATGTAATTAATTTTATTCACCAATCTAATAACTTATTTCAAAACTATATAAAAAATATATTTAAAATATAATTGTTAATATATTTGAAACACAGTGTGAATTCTATAATAATTTTCGACATTTATTTTTCAAAATTTTTATTCTATTTTATATTTATATATAAAAGTAAGTTAAAACTCTATTTAAAAAATGTATTTGAATGTGAAATTATTAATGTGATGTTTATTTTGAAACTATATTATAACATTACATGTAAAAATAAATTTATATTTATATATTAATGAGAAAAAATATATTTAAATATGAGATTATAATTATTTTTTAAATTAAAATTTGCATTATATATATTTATATTTAATCCAAAACTTATTATATAATTCCACATTATATATATTAACCCAAAGTTCCAAGGTTTAATTATGGTGGCAAATCATATTCCAAAGTATACCATACGGTGGAAAAACATTACAATGATGGTGTTATGGTAAAATTTAATTATAAAAATAATAATAATGATGTCTAACAACTTACAATATTAAAAATAATCATAAAAGATGAAATAATAAAAATAATCATAAAAAATTAAATAATAAAAATAATAATAATTATATCTAACAACTTATAATAATAAAATTTAATTATAAAAATAATAATAATGATGTCTAACAACTTATAATAATAAAACTAAGTAATAAAAATAATAAAATTTAATACAACCTATAATTGTCATGGGTTTGTATATGTTAGCACTGTCACATTTTCGACGTTTTGTGCCCAGCGTCGCAAGACCGACGTATATGTTAGCACCGTCGCATTTCCGATGTTTTGTGCCAAACGTCGCAAGACCAACGAAAATGTTAGCACCGTCGCATTTTTGACGTTTTGTGCCAAACGTCGCAAGACCGACGAAAAATGTAAACAACATTGCATTCCCGACGTTTTGTGCCAAACGTCGCAAGATCTACGAATATGTTGGCAACGTCGCATTTCCGACATTATGTCCCACAAAATTCGCTCTTCCAGCGTTTTGTGCCAAACATCGCAAGACCGACGACATTCATGAGCGTCGCAAAAGCGAAAATGTCCCTAAACATCGATATAGCGATGGTTGTTGGTAGGATTTGAAAATTTGATAAAATTTGGGGAAATTTCCGACAATACGACAAAAGTGTCAGAATTTCCTCCAAATGTACTATTGAGATGGTGTCAATATCGACATGGGCCTCATAAAATGTTGAGATATTCTACATGTTTATTGACCACCTATCACTCATATGCATCCCCGTGCTCCCCCAACCTTTCCTCCGGATCATTCTCATGCCCTTATCTTTGGATCCAACCAAGAGTACTCAATAAATATTTCCATATTTTTCCTGTTTTGTTATCTGCTAATTGCACAACCATGACTGGGCCCTCATCAGAACAATATTCCTCAGTGCACAACCTATCAGTCAAGGTAACTTGTAGTTTAATTTTAGTTTGATTCTTTGACTTTCTTTCTCTGATAATATTATTCTCTACACCCATTTGCATATTTTCATTTGAGATTCTAAATGGACACTGTTAAATTGTATGTAGGACATTAGGGGTAATGATGTGGATCTGGGCATCTATAAAGGTAAGGTTCTACTCATTATCAATGTTGCTCTCAATGTTAATTCCACCTCTTGCTTCAGTTTAGGATCAATGATTTCGTAATGGATTTTACATTTTTCTTCAGTTTGGGAACAATGATTTTAGAATGGATTTAATTTATATTGTTAGAAAGAAAGAGGAAATAACTTCTAGAGTTGAGTTTCTGTAATTTTTCAAATTAGGTTTTTTATAAGAGCATTGTCTACTGACACAACAGAAGAGTCTCTGGGTTGTTAGACTACATTTTTTATCCAATATATGGTATAAATATAGTAGAAATAACTTGAATTGTTCAAGGTTTTAGACTCCCTGAAACCATGACAATGAATGGAAGTGAGATTGAAATGGAGGGAGGATATGGTGTCACATGATTGAAAACAACTAATAACTCCATGGTCTACTCTTTTAGGTGAAAGTTTAGGCTGCCATATTTGGGGTTGTAATTTTTGCACCTATATGAATGTAGGTAGAGAATATGCTTTGGATGTTAATGAAAAACTATAAATAATTGTCATAGGTTTACGATTTTACGATCCCAAGAGTTGGTCTGTGCAAGGAATTTGTAACTCTTCGCTTGACTCAGGTGAACAAGATAGAAAATTCATAAAATGATTGTGACTTGTGAGGTTGTTGTCAATTGCCAATTTTACACTGAGCGCATTGATAAAGCAAACAAGTAGAAAGTTTTGAAAATATCAGTATGCAATAGTTTGTATTGACTTTCACGGAGAATATAAGCAATGCATTTATTAGATGTGATGAGAAATGCATAGATGATGAATTGAAACAGTGGAAATGGGCTTGGTGACAGTGATGTTTTTTCAAAACTATTTTTGTTCCATACAAACACTTGGGAAATGCTACATTTCAAATGAATAGTAATTTTGTCTTATAATAAATGTTTATTGTTATCTCATAGGAAATTAATGACTTCCTGTACACTTAGGTTGCTAATGGTATTGAAATCATTATTTTTTATATACTTTAGCACCATGTTTTTTCATACCTTGTGCTTTAATACAAACATTTATTGGATATTTGTTTACCCACAATCAAATTAATATTTCCACCTAGAACCGAACTATTACAAAAGCTTGCTACAAAATGTTAATTCATTATTACCATTTTGTTTAGTATGTTACTTCTGTAGCCAGGGTTTTTTGCAAATTTGTAGTAAGGAATGCAAATGCACCATTGCTAAAATGCATTAAGGAGTTGCATTTTTCAGAAAAACTGAAACGTACATGGTTTTTCTTTTACTATTGAAAAATTTTGATTTCATCTCACAGCTTCAAATTTATAGATTATAGTATGATGTCATAATTTAAGTACTATACCTTGTGGTGTCCAACAACTGGGGTGATACCTTGTTCCAATTGCTAATTTATCAACAAATGGGGTGATACACAATGATAGCAGTTGGGTTGATACACAATAGTGTTCTAATTTGAATAAGATGGCATGGAATTTGTTCTAATTTCTACTTTATCAACAACTGGGGTGATACACAACAGTGATCTGGTATGTATAAGCGGGAAAGGAATTTTCTTCTAGGAATCCAAATGTGTGTTAATCAAGATTCTAGTTCTATACTTTCAAAATCTTACATTGAATAAGTGGTCAAAGAAATTAGTAACGGTGAATGAGGAGAGTGCCCAATATGTCTTGAATGAGTTGATGATGTAGTCATAGCTTGTTGTGTACATCATATGTGTCATCAATGCCTACTAGCAAGTTGGTGTAGCTCTTTGGGTAGGGGTTGTATTGCTTGTGCTAATTCTAGTTAATTTTCTTTGTATGGCTAGATTAATTTTTTTGTAGACTATTTTTTATTATTAGATTTTTGTGCAAGTAAAGCTACAAGGGTGTCACAATGAGCTAACGCCACTGAGTTATTTTTTTTATTAAGTTAAAAATAAGGGCTTGCATGATTATATATTTTAAAAGGATTATGACATTATGTGTTGAACATTTTTTAAAAATGAATGCCTATTATACAATTTCAAGGACTTCCATAACTCCTCACATAATTATTTAAAGAGTGCTAGCTCAATGGAAGAGCACCTGCCATGCAAGAGGTTGGTGGTTCGATTCCACTGTACCCTAATATGAATTATTCAATGATATTGTAAATTTTTTTAATTAAATATTTTTATATTGATTTATTTTAATGGTGAGATATTTTTCTGGATTCATTGTTGTATATTGTCTCTAGAGAGACAATAGATAGGATTAAAGACATTGTCTCCATAAATACAATATGTCTTTAATTACAACTATTGTCTTTATAGAGACAAATTTTAAGACAATAATTTGAGACAATTTACCCAAAAATTGTCTTAAAACCCCCCTTTGTGTTGTAGTGCTACTATTGTCTCTAAAGATACAAAAATGAAACCATCTCTAGACAGACAAAGATGTTTGTGTTATGTATTGTCTTTATAGAGACAATATGATTCAGATTTATGCAGGAATGCAACAGAATAAACAGATAACCATAAATACAAAGATGCAGTGGAAATAACACTTCATTTCATTAATATCAAAGAACTGAAATTTGCTTACAAAAAGAATGGAAATAAAACTAGCTAGGGCATTGGTAGCTATCTCTGAGAGGAGATGTGGCAGCTACAGGCCTCTGAACTGTGTTACATTGAGGCTCAAAGGCCTATTACATACATAATGGAAATAGATGAGCTAGGGTACTAGCAGCACTTATCTCTGAGAAGAGATGTGTCAGCTACCAGCCCCTAAACTGTGTTACAATGAGGCTCGAGGGCCTACTTATCATTGAGAAACAATGTAAAATCCGAAACATCCAAAAACTAACCCTAGGAGATGAAGCACCAAAACGGTGGGTCCCATTTGGGTAAATTGATGTTTCAACTTCCCCAGGATGTAACTTTGGAATCCGATCTCCGTTTGATGTGCTCAATAGCTCGTTAGAAAGATCTGTCTGAGGACTACAAATTTTGAGTGAGCAAGGGTCAACGACCCACGTTGCTCCCTGTTTTCCCAAAAAGTGACGTTTAGGGCCTAAAAATGGCTTCGGAAGTTCAGGACCCGAAAAACTACTATAAATAGTAAGCTGTGTTGAAACTTACAAATTGAAATAACTTATGGTGGGGGTCCAAATGGACTTGGTGGGTGGTCACCAATATCCACGTGGATCATTAAGTCCCCAAAACGGCTCTGGGTGTGCAGGAACCAAAAACATGCTAAAAATAATAAGTTGTGTTGAAGCTGGAAAACTGAAAGAATTAATACTGCGGGTCCAAATGAAATAGGTGGGAGGCCACCGATATCCACCTAGATCATTCCTCCCTCGTTAGGAAGCAATGATCTCCATTGCATTAAGTTCCTCAATCGAGGGGGCGGGGGAATTTTGCTGAACTTGGTGTTGGATTTGTCTAGGGTGTCGTGGACCTATTGGCAGACGTGCTGGATGTAGATGTGCTACTGGTGGGCAGCCATGGAAGGATCTGTGAAAAGTTATCCATCATTGTGTTCCTTTTTTGCTTGAGGGCCTCCTCAAGCAAGATTTTGATAGGATCTCATGCTCCCTCGTCTTTCTTTCCTTCCACCATGGGCGGTCGTCGGGGTTGCGAGGTTGAACTCCTTATACCCTTGCCGCATTGGGGACATGACAAGAAAAACAGAGAAAGAGTAGACCGCTCTGATACCACTGATTCGAATTTATGCAATAATGCAACAGAATAAACAAATAACCATAAATACAAAGATGCAGTGGAAATAACACTTGATTTTATTAATATCAAAGAACTGAAATTTTCTTATAGACAGAATGGAAATAAAACTAGCTAGGGCACTGGTAGCTATCTTTGAGAAGAGATGTGGTGGCTACAGGCATCTGAACTGTGTTACATTGAGGCTCGAAGGCCTATTACAGACATAATGTAAATAGGTGAGTTAGGGTACTAGTAGCACTTATCTCTAAGAAGAGATGTGTCGGCTAATAGCCCCTGAACTGTGTTACAATGAGGCTTGAGGACCTATTTATCATTGAGAAACAATGTAAAATCTGAAACGTCCAAAAACCTAACCCTAGGAGATGAAGCACCAAAACTGTGGGTCACGTTTGGGTAAATTGGTGTTTCAACTTCCCGGGGACATAACTTTGGCATCCGATCTCTGTTTGATGCGCTCAATTGTTCATTAGAAATATCTTTCCGAGGAATATCATCCATATTCCCCCCCGTTTTCCCAAAAAGTGTCGTTTAGGGCCTCAAAATAGCTTAGGAAGTTCAGGACCCGAAAAACTACTATAAATAGTAAGTTGTGCTGAAACTTACAAATTGAAATAAATTATGGTGGGGGTACAAATGGACTCAGTGGGTGGCCAAAAATATCGACCTGGATCATTAAGTCCCTAAAATGGCTCCGGGTGTGTAGGACCCAGGAACTTGCTGAAAAACTGAAAGAATTGATGCTGCGGGTCCAAATGGAATAGGTGGGAGGCCACCGATATCCACCTGGATCATAATATTTTAGGACAATCTAATTTTAAGATGATTTAATTTGAGACACCCGCATAAAGACAATATTTAAGACAATACACAAGTTTTCTTTTGTCTCAAGTTAAGACAATTTACCCAAAAAATTGTCTTAAACATTGTCTTAAAACCCCCCTTTATGTAGTAGTGAGAACAATGACAGACTAATGACTTGGCAATCTAGTCAGAACCTCGGGAATATTGAAGGAATATTCTCCAATTTTCAGCCTGTGACACTGTGACAAGTGTTGGAATCAGATTTTCCAATCTTGCTTCGGAAAGTTTAATTTCTCCTCCTAATCCTAAGTTGGAAATTTCTACTATGTTGTCTTATTATTATTATGGTTATTTTCTTTGGGCCAATGGGGAAGGGCCACGTGGTGCAGCTGGAGGCAGCCACAGGTCCCCCCCATGGCAAGTTTGGAAGATGCATACATTTTAATTTCAAGGTCATGGCACATATATATGATATTATAAGGTTGGAACCATAGCATGGGCAGAAAAGTATATATATATATCTATATATATATATATATATATATATATATTTCAATGTATATATATTTCGCAACATATTTATAACCAAATTTTTCTAACTATGGTCCAAGCCTTTGCACGTTCAACAAAATTATGTGGTTGGGGTCAGGGTCGAACTTACCAACTCACCTTCCGCCATGTTCCTCACCCCAATGGAACTTCACCATTATTTCAAGACTGTCAGTGCCATATATGGGGTCTGGAGGGGGCTAGCCCCACGGGCCAAACCCCTACCACACGACTGAAAGTTGAAGACCAACGATTAAGACAAAAAATACGGTGCAGTTAAACATGTTTAAGCCGAGTTTAATTATGGTAATTCGTGGTTATGTAATTATAATCCGGGATTTGTGGATAAGTGCATGTTAGCGCTAAACGCGCTTAACCCAACTGAACACCACAATTATCTTAGCATTAATCACGCATTTAACTTGGCGGTGCCTTTTGAGAACCCAAAAGATTCGACGGAAGCTCCACATTTAGTGGATTTAACTGGCGGACTTCTAGATTTAGTGGAGAAAAACTAGGAAAATTTGGTTTTTCCACAACTGAGGCAATTTTGGACCAATTTTGGCTCAGGAAGAGTCATTATTGGTATATTTTGATGTTTTGGAGCCATTGGAGCAGGTTTTAGAGGCAACAGGATACTTTAAACAACAATTTTTAACAAATGAAGCTAATGCAAAGGCCCACACTATGAAGCTGGACCAAGGAGATGTAGCCTAGGAGGGGTGAACTCCTTCATCAAAAACTTGTGTATTTGTCTTCGTTTTTTATGCTTGCTGTGTTTTATTATGCTTTTGTTCAACATTGAGTTTTCATGCTTTTAAGTTCATGAAATACACTTAATCCCATCAATTTTAATGAATTATCACTCATAAGCACATGTATAAGCCCATGTATGGTAAGAAAACCAAAGAAATTTCATGTGAATTCTGAAACTGATATTAGCACAACATTAACTAACAATCAATTTTATATCAAGTTGGTAACAGAGCACAAGGTTGCTAAAGGTTTATTTCTTTCTTTGCTTGAGATTATGCAAGAAGGGTTTTAATAGCTGCAATTTTGTGATGCTTACAAGGTTGAAGTTGTAGAGAGGAGAAGGGAATATATTGGTTGTTAGTCCTAAGATTAGGACAAGGATAGAGAGAGCTAAGAAAGAATTATCTTCACCCAAATTTCTATTCAAATTTGCACTTGAAGCACCTCAACTTCCATCTCCAGCAGTTGAGATTGAAGAGGTACAAATTGCACGAGAAGCTAAAGTCATTGAAGAGGTACAAGAATCAAAGATTGAGCTTGAATCCTTAGCCATTATTTCAGGAGTTGGAGAGACTCGTGGACATTCAGAAGAAGAGTATCTCAAGAGAGACTTCAAAGACATACAAAGAATGGTTAAAATTATGTTTGATGCATTCACTACGGAAAGAGTAGGAGAAGGTTCTAAGCCTCCACATGGATAAGGATCTTCAGATGGTAAGAAGGACGAAGATAAGAGTTTGAAAGGAAGTAGAGGAAAGCCACCTCAAAATTCACCATCCTCATCCTGGTCATCTTCCTCAACATCTTCATCTTCCACATCCACCACAAAAACCACCCACACTCATTCAAAAATCAAAAAGGAAAAACTTCATTACTCAAGTTGGACATCAAGTTTGAACTTCCCATGTAAAATGGTGAGGTAAATGCAGAGAAGTTAGATAATTGGATTCTTCAATTAGAAGTATACTACAAAATTTTGAATCTACAAGAGGACGAGATAAATATCCAGTTAGCTTCATTAAGGCTAGAAGGAGCAGCACTAATTTGGTGGGAGGCAAATACTCAAGAGGAAATGAAAATTCACGGTAAGATATCCATTTATTGGGTTGAATTCACTTCTTCCATTAAAATACAGTTTTATCCATTAGCCTATATGCAAAAAGAAATACCGAGTTGGTAGAAATTTAGGCAACTCAAAGGCCAAATTGTTCAAGAGTACACTCAGGAGTTAAGAAAGAGGGCTTTGTTGTTAGGAGTAAACTTGAATTCACAAGACACACTCTTGAAATACATTGGGCATTTAGATTCCTACTTGAAACATACTATTCTTATGTTTACCCCAAACAACTTAGATGAAGTATGTGTGCAAGCCACGCATATTGAAGCAAGGGGAAAGAACATTCAAGAAGAGGGTAGTAAGAAGAAGCCATTCAAGCGTAAGGGAAAAGAGAAGGGAGGAAAATGGAAGGGAAAGAATAATGCAAGCATCAAGAAAGAAAGGGAGAAAACTACATGCAAACATTGTTCCAAAGAGGGGCATGATGAAGCAAATTGTTGGAAACTACATCCTGAACTAAGGCCAAAGAAACCAAATAACAAAGGGAAACAAAAGATGTCTGCCACCACACAACAAGATCTTGGATCTGATTTAGGAGATAAGGCTATGATAATAGCCATGGTTAACAAATGAAATGAAGCCATAACAAGTACTAGCTCCTCAAATAGTTACAACAACACTCTAAATGAAGACACAAGGATATAATTGTTCCATGTTAGAGTGATTTCAAATCATACAAATATTGATGCATTGTTTGATAGTGAGTCACAAGCAAACCTGATTTCAGAAGACTTAGTCAAAAATCTTAACCTTCAAACTGTACCACATCATAAACCATACCCTTCGGTTTGGATAGTTAATAATCCCCATTTACAGGCTACAAGGAAATGCATATTTAGATTTGCTATTACTACAAACTTTGTTGATGAAATCGAGTTAGATGTGGTTCCACTTGACATTTCCGGGATTATCTTAGGAGGTCCATATTTGTATGACAGGAAAGCGGTGTTTTATCACCATGATAACAAATATCATTTTCTTAAGGATGGGGTGGAGTATATTGTGACATCTCATTGAAAGAAACTAAATATTTCTTTAGTTAATGCAGGGCAAATGAAGAGGCTAGTTAATGCAAGTAAAATTTTTGTGCTTCTCATGATCAAGATATTGACTATGAATCTTTTGAAGGATGTGATGAAAAATTAAAATCCTATTTTTTTGATGTGGTAACTCAGCATGGCGACATGTTTCAAGAACCAAGTGGGTTACCTCCCAAGAGGGGAATTCAACATGAGATTCAGTTGCAGCGGGATGTTCCACTTCCAAACATTGGTATGTATCGCATGTTAATTATGGAGAGTTTGGAAATCAAGAATAAAACTCAAGAATTGTTGAAAAAAGGTATCATACACCCATCTAATTTGCCATGTGGTTCACCAATTGTTTTTGTACCAAAGAAGGATGGGACTTGGTGCATGTGCATCAATTTTCGTGCAGTGAATAAAATCATGGTAAAGAATCGCTATCCACTACCACACATTGATGATTTCCTAGATCAGTTGATGTATGCAAGATATTTCACTAAGTTATACTTGAGAAGTGGTTATCATCAAGTTGGAATAGCTGAAGAGGACATTTGGAAAATTGCTTTTAAAAATAGACAATGATTGTTTGAGTGGTTATTTATGCCATTTGGTCTAACAAATGCTCTAGCTACTTTCATGAAAGTCATGAATGATGTACTTATACCATTTCTAGATGACTTTGTCATTTTTTACTCATATGACATACTTATATTCAACAAATCAAGAGAAGAACATGTCATGCATGTGAGCAAGGTACTTGATGTCTTGAAAAAAGAGAAATTATTTTTAAATATGTCTAAATGCAAGTTTGGTAAGACTTCTTTATTGTATTTGGGACACATTGTTGGAGGAGGTGAGTTGAAGATAGACCCTTCCAAATTAGAGGTCATTCTAAATTTTCCCAAGCCCAATAAAGCTACAGAGGTAAGAAGCTTTCTTGGGGTAGCACAGTATTGGAGGAAATTCATTGCTAATTTTTCTTCTATTGCAGCTCTCTTACATGCATTGACAAGTGTCAAGAAAGTCTTCCATTGGGGAGATATGCAACAAAAATAATTTGATGCTTTAAAGCAACAAATAATTTCAGCACCGGTATTGGCTCTTTCGGATCTTAGACAGCCATTTGAGATCCAAACAGATGCAAGTGATTATGCTATTGGAGCAGTGCTCATGCAACATGGTAAGCCTATTTTGTTTCATTCTGAAATTTTTAATGGATTTGTGACTAATTATCCCACCTATGATAAAGAGTTATATGCATTGGTACAAAGTGTAAAGAAATGGAAGCACTATTATATGGGGAAAGAGACCATTATCCATACCAACCATTGGCCATTATAGTACTTACAATCACAATTAAACTTGCAGCAATCAAGACATTTTAGATGGATGGGATTTATACAACAATTTCATTTGGTTACCAGGTACAAAAAGGGAATCTACAATAAGGTAGCTGATATGCTCTCTAGTCCTATTATAAATTCATCTATTATACTCAAGCACAATTCAATTATGCATGAAAATTACATTGGAAAATATACATATGATAGTGATTTTCAAGATGTGTATGAAAGCTTGAGTCAAGGAAACCAAAATTAAGAGTTAGATTATCATGTGTATAGAAATTTACTGTATCACTTGGGAAAGTTATGTATACTACAGGGAGAAATAAATACTATCATAAGGGAGGCACACACTTCATTGATTGCTAGACATTTCAGTGTAGGCAAGATAGTAGCGAATCTCTAAAGGTATTGTTATTGGCCACACATGATTGATAGTGTATCTCATTTTATTAGAGGATGTTCTTTATGTGCAACAAGTAATCCTAGTAATAGGAAACTTGGATTGTGCACTCCACTTCTGGTTCCTTCACATCCTTGGGAGAGTATCTCAATGGATTTTGTAGGTGGTCTTCCTATTTCAAGGAAAGGTCATGATTACTTGTATGTTGTGGTAGATAGGTTCAGCAAAATGTGTCTTTTGATACCATGTAAGAAAACAATTACAGCGGTGATTTTAGCACCTGAAAGCTTGACCTAGCTGCCATTGGCATCCTTGGTTCTAGTTCTCCTTGTGGCTGCCGGCCTGCCCCAGCCCCTCTGGCGGTTGCTTCGGTGGGCTCCTCCGCTTTTTTTTCCCTCGTTCTGGGTTTCTCCAGTTTGCATCAAGATTTGAGCATCTCTCCGTGCCTTCCCCCTGCGTGGCGCTTAGGCAGGGTCGCGCGGCGCATTGCTGGCGCGGCGCCTCTGGTGGTGCTCTCTCTCTTCTTGCATGACGCTTTGAGGCTTCGCGGCGCTCAGTCGTGGTCCGCGACGCTCTTGGTTGCTTGCTGTTTCCTTTGGCCTTGCGCTCCTCCTTGGTTTTCAGCTCTGTCCCCCTTGGTCAAGGCGATGGGATTTGAGTGATTTTGTTGTGGTTGACCTTCCATCCGGCTGCCATGGCTCCATCGGATTCCTCGGAGGGGGTCGATGCTCAATCTTCTTTCTCCGCTCTTGTCAATTCTCTTCCGCCTTAGCGCCCTCGACCTTCCCTCTCTAAGTTTGTCAAGAAGCTTGATGGTCTTCAGGAGGTCATCTTGCCCCCTGCTCTGTCAAGAATGGCTGCCCTTTCCCTCGCTGAGCGGGGGCTCATTGGGCAATTTAATGGTCTTTGGCCTTCTCCCAAATCAGTTCAACGTTGGATCGAGAAAAATTGGACGGACAAAGTCAATGGCAAGATATCCATCCGTTTCTATGGGAAAGGTTACTATACATTTTATTTTGAAACAAGAGCTGACAAGGACCTAATATTCATAAATGGTCCTTATTTTATGGACTCCAGAGGGCTATACTTGAACAAATGGACTCCAGACTTCGATCCTGAGCTGGACGTTCCCAGTGTTGTTCTGGTCTGGGTTCGACTTCTCCATCTCCTGCTCCATTGCTAGGGAGATGACTCGGTTCGTGCCATCGGGAATGTTGTGGGAAAGTACATTGATAGGAGCGAGCCCAAGGACAATATGCAAGCTTGTGCACAAATTTGTGTGGAAGTTGATCTCGGCAAGGGTCTTCCAGAGGCAATCAAGATGAAGGTGGATGATTGGACTCACATTCAACAGTTGGACTACGAACAAATCCCATTTAAGTGCAAGGTATGTCACGAGTACGGTCATTTTGCTAATCGATGCTCTAAAATTACTAATGATGTAAATTTTCAGCCCGAGAAACAATGGGAAACGGTCAAAAGAAAAAAGGTTGATGCTGCTCCCCTAGCTGAAACTCATCCCAAATCTGCTCCCTTCAAACCTAATCCTAACCCTTCTTCTTCGATGACTCCCCTACCCTCCCCTCCTAAGAAATCCTTAGAGTCTTCCAACCCCTTCTCCTCCATTTCCCTTGATGATGACCCCCCCATCACCCTTGCCCCATCCCAGGATGAATCTCTTGCTCCCGCCTCCCCTGCAAACCCTTCTCCTTCATTCTCCCATGATCCCCCCTTAGCTAGAACAACCAGAAGTTCTTCTAAAGAACATGGGGCCAATCTGGACACTCACAGGAAACAAGGACTAGGTAGAAGATCGACCAAACAACAGAGAGAAGAAACTGCCCAAAAATACATTGCCATGGGCACTCAAAATCCTATTGAAACTTACATTTTGGGGCAAAACAGTAAGGAAGTGGTGCACAAAAATCAGGGAGGGCGAGCAACTCTCCGTACCTCTCTCACTCAATGATGAGAGCCCTATCCTGGAACAGCAGGGGATTAGGGCACCCCTCCAAAATCATAGCTCTAAATGACTTAATAACTCAGGAAAAACCAGGAATAGTTCTGTTACAAGAAACAAAGCAAGGATATCAAGAAATGAATGGGATAATTGATCGCCTCAAGCAATATGATGGAAGCATTTGTGACTCTAGGGGTGCTTCAGGGGGGATCGCCACCCTTTGGAGTCGCACTGCCTGGAAGCTCCAATTGAATACAATCAATCAATTCTGAATTAAAGTTACCTTAGAGAATCTAATGAGCAACCAAAAAATTGTCATATATAATGTCTATGCACCTAATCACTACAGGGACAAAGCACAGTGTTGGGCTTCTCTCCAAACTGATATTGACGATGAAGATAGTAGTGACATCATCCTTGGATGAGATCTCAATCTCATACTCCACGCCAATGAAAAGAAAGGGGGCAGCTTTTCTCACGATCCCTGCAGATCCCAGCTGGAATCCATAATGCAGGACCACGATCTCATCGACGTCGCTCCCAAAAATAGAAGGTACACATGGAATAATCACAGATTGGGCAAGGAAAACATTATGGAGAGGCTCAACAGGTTTCTGGTTAATATCTCATTCTTCTCCTCTTTTTCCACAGCTTTCTCTGTTATCCTTCCATACGCTGCTTCAAATCACTATCCCACTACACTAACACTTGAAACCCACAACTCACTAGGCCCCATTCCTTTTAATTACAGTCCGCTGTGGAATAAATTGCCTATTGTTGATCAGTTGGTAAATCAAACATGGCACCAGCACATCGAGGGATCGCCGGGATTTATTTGGGAAAGTAAACTGAAAAGGACAAAAAGCGCATTAAAAGATTGGGCCCGGAATCACTATAAGGAGTCGGAGAAAGTTAAAATTGAGATCAAACGCAATCTGGAACAGTTCCATCATACCATAGAAGAACAAGGCCTGTCCCTGGACTCCAAAGTCAGAGAATGCGATCTTTACTTTCAGCTCTACCGAGCCAACCATATGGAGGAGCAGAAATGAAGAATTAAATCTCGACAACTGTGGCTGCAAGGAGGGGACAAAAACTCCACCTTCTTCCAAAAGCAGACCACAGCTAGAAAAATTAGGAACACTATCACTTCCATCATTGATGATGAAGGTCAGCTTCAAAACTCTCAAGAAGCTATCAAAAAGGCAGCCTCAAATCATTAGAGCGCTATTAACTGAAACCAAAGAAGCTGAAGACTACTCAAATCTGCTTCAATTTCTTCCCACAGAAATTAGTGCAGAAATTAATGCAGAGCTTACCAAGGAATTTGAAGAAGATGAAATTCAAAGAGGTATTTGGGCTCTTCAGCCAGACAAGGCCCCTAGCCCTGATGGCTTCCCCATCAGTTTTTATAAAGCCCACTGGGGGACCATTAAAAAAGATTTTATCAAGATGATAAAATGGATTCAACGCAAGAATAAAATTGGAGGCTTCACCAATGCCACTCATCTCACCCTTCTTCCTAAAGAAAATCATCCTTCAACCTTTTCTCGCTTTCGACCTATTTCCCTTTGTAACTCCTCATACAAAATCTTGTCAAAAATCATAGCCACTCGCCTTAAACCTATTCTTCCTTCCCTTATATTTGAGAACCAAGGAGGTTTCCTAGCCAACAGACAAATCTCTGATTCTATTCTGCTTGTGCAAGAGGCTATACATTCCAGCCAAGTCCGAAAAGAAAAAGGGTTTATTCTTAAACTAGACTTAGCCAATGCTTTTGACCGGGTAAGAAACTCCTTCCTCCTTGCTATCCTTAAGAAAATGGGATTTTCCTAATCCTTCATTGATTTAGTCCTTTCTTGCATCTCTGGTCCTTGGATTTCCCCGCTTATCAATGGCAGGCCAGGGCCTTCCTTCCAATATTCTCGAGGCTTACGTCAAGGTTGCCCCCTTTCCCCCTACCTTTTCATCTTGATGGCTGAATCATTTAGTAGGGCCCTTGATCACAAACGCTACGCCGGTCTCATCACTGGCATTAAATTTGGGAATGGTGTCAAAAACATAAATCATTCCTAGCTTGCAGATGATACCTTGTTAATGGGAGGTGCCTCCAACATCATAGCTCGCCGATTCAAAACACTCTTAGACAGATTTATGAGTTACTCTGGAGGCTTGATCAATCATCTTAAGAGCTGCATTTATGGCTGGAATGCAAGTGCTCAAACTCTTCAGAGCATTGCAAGCATCTTCGGGGTTCCCTGCAAATTAGATTGGGGGCACTTTACTTATCTGGGTATGCCAGTAAGTGTGGGCTCTTTGAAAGCAGAAGTCTGGGACACCATTATTGAAAAAATGAAAAGGAAAGTGCAGCAATGGGGTTCTTTTTGGCTTAACCCAGCAGGGCACCTTATTCTTCTGAAATCTGGTCTATCTTCACTTCCCTTATATCAATTCACTCTGCTGCGTGCTCCAGCTAGTTTTCATCATAAAGTGGAAGCCATCCTCCGTCACTTTCTCTGGAAAGGGGGAAAGACTGAAAGAAAGAAATACAATCTTATAAATTGGAAACAGGTCATCCAATCTTATGAATATGGTGGTATGGGGATCAGATCTCCTCATCTTCTCAATCAGGCCTTCGGTGGCAAGATAGTTTGGAGGCTCATCACCGGAATCTCTGCTTGGTGGAAGAAAGTGCTGGAGGTCAAATACTTAAACACTTCGAGAAAGCTATTATTAGACCATGGCATACCCAACAGAGCTTGCACCAAAATCTGGGGGCTGTGCAAAAAAATTATTCCCTTTCTCGCTGCAAATGTTTCCAAGGTTCCCAAGGGGGGCAACAACATCAGATTAGGAGTAGACAAAATAATGGGCAATCAACCAATTAATAATTGGCCAGGAACCCAGCAGGTTCTCTCTTATATAACCAATAAAGGCATTCACAACCTTGCTCAAATATCCAAATGGGATATTCATACTCACCTATGGACAGGATGGAAATTCCCTGACATTCCTGATGAGCTTCGAACCAGTCTGGACAATCTGAAGGTTTATCTCCATGGTATTGCACCCACCAAAGAAAATGAGGAGGATTGCCTCTACTAGGACCCTACAAGTGCTAACTACACATTCAAGGCTGCTTACCAATATATCAGCAACAGAGATACTCAGATGCCCAAATTGTCACATTGTAAGACTGTCTGGAAGTCAGAGACCCTTCCCAAAATTAAATTCTTTACTTGGATTCTCTTAAAAGGAAGAGTGCTAACCTCTGACAACCTCCAAAAACGCGGTTTTTCAGGCCCTTCACACTGCCCAAATTGCTCTGCAGCAGAGGAGACTATACAACACCTCTTTGTAAGCTGTTCCTTCACCACTGCTTGTTGGAAAGAAGCTCTCCAGCAGGATCACCTTCCCTGGGATTCGCAGAGCACCGTCGCTGATCTCTTACACTCATGGAAGTCAAATTACCCTTGGCAGTGCAAGAAGAACCATGCGGCACGAAGAGTCTGGAACGCCCTTCCCTACACTATGTTGTGGCATATTTGGCTAGCTTGCAACCAAAAAATCTTTAATGATAAGCAAATCGACAGTAGAAGGCTGCATAACAAGGCTAAAGGTCTCGCAATCGAAGCTGTAGCGGTTAGCTGTCAGCAAAACTTTGACACGGCCGGGCTCCTCGTCAAAGAGCAGAATTTTATTGGAGGTATGCTCGATCAGAGAAACATAGATTTTTACTCCGGGCATCACAGGAAAAGCATCAGCAAAATTCAAACTCCTAACAACTGTTGGAAAATCAGAATGACGGACAAGGAGTTCACCCTCTGGTTAAAAAGCTGCAACTCTTACTATTTATTTTTTGATGGAGCTTCCAAATCAAATCCTGGTAAGGCCGGGGCGGGCAGAATCATCTGCAACGCTAGAGGAGACATCGTCCTTGCCTATGAATGGGGATTAGGTTAAACTTCCAATAATAAAGCTGAGGCTCTCGCCTTGTATCAAGGCCTCCTTCAACTCCAAACTCTGGACATTCGCACAGCTACAGTTATTGGAGATTCAGAAATCATCATCAGCTTAATGGCTCATAAGTGAACTGCAACCAATCTACTACTCCAGCAAATATTAAATCGATGCCAATATCTAGCCCAGCAAATGTAGAAAGTTCGTTTCATTCACGTCCTACATTCTCACAACAAGGAAGCCGATGCTTGTGCAAACAGAGCATGCCTCAAACCATTGGGCAATCTCAGCAGAAATGCCATAGAATCATTTTTCTTTCTGCCATGATATGGATTGCTTCAGATCCTTTGCCTGCAGAGGCAGCAGTAGTCACCATTTCCAAAATTTTGATGGCAGCCAGAATTTCTTTTGGGGCAGCAACGAGTTCGGTCCCAGCGCTGTATATCCAGGATTAGCAGGCTCTGAAGGTGACCTTTCTGAATACACCATAGTTTAAGAATGTTTTACAAATGTAGTTTTTTGTTGTCCAAATTTGTTAGAATCTATACTAGATCAGTCCTCCCTATAGTCAAGCATTTTCGGAGCGCTCTGGACTCTGGGTTCGCTCAGGTCCTGCCCCTCCTCTTTTCTCTTGATTATGGCTCTATAACACTGGAGCTTTGACTCCCATTTTCTTTTTATATATACAAAACAACACCCGATTATGTCAAAAAAAAAAAAAAAAAATTACAGCTGAATAAACTACTAATATTTTCTTTCAAAATGTATGGGTTCATTTTGGCTTTCCAAATTCTATTGTAAGTGATCGAGATTTCTGGTTTGTTGGGAATTTTTGGTCAAAATTATGGGACATGATGGACATAAAGTTGAATAAGAGTACAACATTTCATCCGCAAATAGATGGTCTAACCGAGGTGGTAAACAAGACATTTATTCATCTTCTTAGAGGCTATTGCAACAAACATCCCAAGCTATGGGATGAATAGTTGCATTACATTCAACATGCATACAACATGGTAAACCATTCTTCAAAAAACACATCGCCATTTGAGGCATGTTATGGTTACTTGCCAAGATCGCCTTTGGACTTCATATTTGAGAAATATGCCGCTATATATGGTCATAGTGACATAGATAAGGCAAGAAAGCTCATTGAGAAAAATCAGTTGATACATCACATAGTGCAAGAGAAACTTGAAAAGAGTCAAAGCAGCTACAAGGCAAGGCATGACAAACATTGTGTTGATCACAAATTCCAGGTTGGAGATGAAGTTTGGTTGTATATTAGCAAAGAAATATTGAAAAGGGAAGGTAAAAATATCAATCCAATCCATTATGGTCCATTTAAAATTCTGGAAAAGATTTCTACTAATGAATTTAAGCTAGATGTTCCTCCTTATATGAAAATATATTCTATCGTTAATGTTGAGAATTTGAGATTGTTTGAGCCTCCTTTGATTGATGATCAAGGACAACATGTTCAACTGACATTAATAGGTGATTTCTCACCAGAATATCTTGATGAACTTCAGCAAGATCTCATACTTGACAGAAGAATCATAACTTCAAGAAGAGGGAACGTCGAATACCTTAGAGTGGGACTCAAGGGACAGATGATGTACACGTTGCATTTGGTATCACAGAAGTAAGGCTTCCATAATATTCGAAACGTTCTTATGATGTACAAATGAACACTAAATTCAAAGGGTTATGAAATGTACACATTGATTCCTTTATGCTATGTTCTATCTTATAGGCAATTTCATAAACTAAGATATGGGATAATTTGGGGACAAATTTGGATTTTGTAGGAGCATTTGGTGACAAATGATAAGAAACCTGGTTTCATCAATGCCTTTTAGCTGATAGAAATGTCTAAAGACCTTGACTTTGCTAGGTTCTTTGAAAAAGAGGTATGCCTCCATATGCCCCTTATTAATTATTTGATTTTGTGTCGAAGATGTCTTCGGTCAGTCAGTGAATATCCAAAGACATGGGATATTTCAAATATTTCACTGTTTCGTAGGAAAATTAAAGTAAGTACCGTGCTATTCATTCAAAAATGTCTATGTTTAGAAGGATTTACCATAATTAATGGGGAGAAATATGCAATGTTCCACAGGGATGTGTCCCATAGGGTGGGGTGCATGCATCTCACACTTCTCACACTTCTCATGTACCTGGGATGGGGGGATGTCTGGGAAAACATTTTCCTTGTCTTCTTTTTGTGGAGACACAGGGAGTCACAGGGGAAACATTTCCCTGTGTGGGTGATGTGTTTCTCCAAAATAGGTGATTCTAGACTCCCCTTCAAAAAGAGACGCTAATAAGCACTCTAGAGCACCCTTTTGAAGAAGAACACTCGGAAGCATCTCTTTTGAGTTTAATTTATATCAATTTACTATTCCATTTTTCAGGCTTCAATATCTATTGTAGTCTATTTTGCTTGGTACTAATTAGATTCTAGAATAATGAATGATGACTATGAATCGGTATATTTAATTATTTAATTCAATTATGTATGGAACAATAGATTTATGCTTTCATTATTGAATATCTATATATATATATATATATATATATATATATATATACCCCAACATCCCATAAATTTCCCTAAAATTTGAGATTATTCCCACAGGTCTCTCTTTGCATCTCTTCACACCGGTGTTCCACCATCCCAGAGTCTTGGTAAAGCATAGGTGGAAAATAGTCCATATATGATCATTTGTTCACTGGAAAAGATTAATTTTGAGAAATTGGTAAAATAAATAGCACTGTATGTCTTCATAAAATCTTCCTAGTCTAAAATTCTACTATTTTCCTTAACTTGTTCAAATTATCACTAGAAAAGATTAATTTTGAGAAACTAGTAAAATAAATAGCACTTTATCTCTTCATAAAATATTCATAGTCTAAAATTCTACTAATTTCTTTAACCTATTCAAATCATTAACAGTACCAACTTTGGATTGCAGAATGATGGTAAAAGTAACAAAAGGTTTGGTTCCAGGCTTTCGGCGGAGGAGACAATGGAGAAAATGTATGCTTCTATCAAGAGTCTAAGCTTGTTGGTTGGGAAAGTAAATCCTTTCAAGGTTGGTATATAGTACAGATATCTTCTCATTCCCCGTTCTTTTCCTAAAATCTGAAAATGAAACATATATAAGAGCACGTGGATTTTTTACGTAGGGGTACAAATAAAATGAACTGAATGGAAGATTTTTGAATAAAAAGGTTATTGAAATTATTTTGATGTTGTTCACTATATGTCCAAATGCATATCTTTTGGAAAACACTTGGAGATCACTGTGGTCCAAAGTGCATATGTTAGGAAGTATGTTTATGTATAAATAGAATGCATTAAATTAAAATAAGCATTGAGAGAAAAGTCGAGGGAATTTTTTTGATGCTGTATATTAATTTCACACATATGTTTTTAGAAAAAATTGTTATGAAAAGTGTCCTAAGATTTTCCATATTGGCAACATAGATTCTACCTCAATTCTATCCTCTCACTGGTTCTATCCTCTCTCTAGTATCGTAATTGAATCCAAACCATAAGTAAATGGACCATTAAAAGACATAATATAGTTTTTATGTGTTTATCCTTGGAAGATTATTAGTCTAAAAACAGTTTGGTATCTCTAGTTTATTCTCTCCAATAGTTGAAGTACTTGAAATTTGGATTTTATTTTTGTTCTTTGTTTTATACATCAGAAAATCCGAATACATCTTCCTTCCATAGTTGAAAGGAAATTATAACTTTAAAAGAAAAACTGATCTAGTTGCATTTGATGATAGATAAAGATTTATGGAGCGAAAGAGATAGGGAGAAAGGATCCATATTTATGGGTGTTAGTAGAGGTAAGTTTTTAATGATAGTTCCTTTATGATATTATATATGATTTTTTGTATTTCATCTAGGAGATCACACAGCCTATTGAATTTCTTGAAGAACATGGTTACATAGAAAAATATAGTACACATATGGAATAATCCATAATTCCAATTCTGAAATATCAAAAGAAAGCAGAACAATTGCTTCTAAGAATTGCAAAAGAGCACCCTCCTTAAAAGATATAAAATGCATATTAGGTAGCAAGAAATTAAAACAATGAAATTCTATGCAGGTTATTAAAGTTGCACTATCTTTTTCAATGGTGGAGATACATAAATCAACAAGGGATATAGTAGAGTATATAAAGGTAAACGTCAAGCTCTACTTTAGCCAATATTTATTCCTTTTTTTCCATAGACTCTTAGAATATTTCCTTTCTCACGTTTCATGCAATTTTACAAAAACTTTTCAAGAGTTTTCATGGATGTTCTTGATAGCCCAGAGGTGAGAAATGTTGATATATATTGTCGCTTCAGGTTCTCATTTGAACTCTTCAATATGTTAATGAAAAATTAAGTTGTGTATCTATGTAATGGAGCTTATGTGCTAATGAACTTAAAGAAATTGCAAGTGGTAGTTAGTAAAGTAAGTGTTTGAATTGCGGAATGTACAACTAGATTTTAATTTACTTATCTATGTATTGGAGCTTATGTGCTAATTAACTTAAAGCAAGTGCAAGTGGTAATTAGTAACGAAAGCGTTTGAATTGCAGAATGTACAACTAGACTATCCAAGATCTGAAAAAGATAACCATTTAATTTCTGCAATGTATGAATAAGCTTCTTTTCAATTTTTTCTTTGTGGTTTATCAAGTATGTTCATCATCTCAATTACCCACTTTCAAGTTTAATGGTGGCATTGAAATTATTTTTTCCATTTAATTTTTGCAGTTGTCAAGAAGCTTGCAACAAACAGGTTAACCGTTTGTGGGAATTCTCATCAACATAAGGGAATTCTCATCAACATAGTTACCTGCAGCAAATACCTTATGATCATCATTTTTTCTCTGTGGATGCAAGAGATAAAAGTTGAATTCTTTTCAAAATATAAGAGAATTATCATATTGTGTAATACATGTATATAAAGCAAGATATATATGAAGTTAAAAGAAGTGGTCTCAACCATAACATGCCATTGAAATTGTGTTTTGTTTGCACACTGAAATATAGCTACTCTTTAAAAGAAAATCAATTATGTAATATCATTTATATAAATGGAATTAGGTTATAAAAAATACCTAGAAATGTGTGGCATTTTCTTGAAAACCCTATATAAATGGAAAAATACAAGGTGTGCAGAACTAATTTTAGTGCCAATAAATTCCCCTAGATAAACTAATTAAAACTGCTAAGCTAGCTAAGATATTAAATTATTAAAAATTATTGCTCCTCCCAACTATAACTGTGATATTTTGGGCAATTAGGCCTTTTGTGCACCTACATGTTGGCTCAGCGGTGGGTCATATTTTGACCAAAATATGGATCATGATTGCTCAGTGGGTTCATAATGAAAAGTAGAGAAAGGAGCATTCAAGAATGATCAATTAAAACATTTTGGAAATTGGAGGGGCCTGCAAAAAAAAAACTATTCTTTTGGTGTATTCTAAATAAGAAGGTTTTGACCTGGGATTTACTCCAAGGAAAGTTCCTAAACGGCCCGAGTTGGTGTTGTCTGTGCAAGGACATGGAAAAGTCCATAGAACACCTTTTCCTTTCTTGTCATTTTACCAAAAAGGTATGGGAACACACCTTGTCACTGTGTAAATTTAGGGCTCATTGGCAAGGTGAAAATTATGGTGAGGCATGGCATGTTTGGTGGAAGGCAAACAAAGAACATTATTTCAGAAGCATACAACTCTTGATTGTATGGGTTATATGGCTGGCTAGAAACAAAGGAATATTTTTGGATGCCACAACCTCCCCTTCAATTGTGGATGTGGAATGTGTGGTGATTCTTTCATTACTCCCTAACTCAGATCCATGAAAAAAAACATGAATCGTTACTATTGAAAGGATAAACCACAATATCCATTGGGCATATTTTGATGGGGTATTTGATAATCATAGGATATGTGGTGAAGACATGATAATCCATAAAAACCAAAATGTCTCAATTGTTTCTTCTATGGGAATTAGAGAAGGCACAAAAAACTTTGTTGAACTTCAAACTGTAAAAATCCTTATCCGTTGGCTCATCCAACTACACATTATTTCAGTAAAAATTTATGGGTACTCCATGAATGTCATAAATTGGGTTAACAACACACAGAGATGTCAAAACTATTTGTTACTTCCAATTCTAGAGGAGATACTAGAAATAAAGATGCATTTTGTAATTATTCATGTATGCCATATTTACAGAGAATGAAATGGGGTCGTTGGCCATCTTTCTAAAGATGACCTACAACAAGCTCTAGACTCATGGCACATAGTGGAGAAGGACGTGAATGCGGTCCATGTGTCGGACTCCAGGCCGTACTGACAAAGGGTTCTGTGGTTTTTTAACTTAATGTTTGCACTTTACTTTTTCTCTAGAAAATTCTTTATATCATGGGGATCTTTTCGTATATATATTTTTGGATAGATTGTATATTAATCACATTGTAATGTGGTTGATTTTAATAGACTTATACTTTTATGAGGCTCGTGGGGTTATTTTCCCATAAGGGAGGCCCAAGTCACAAAAGTATATTTTTTGTTTACTTTGGGGCATTTTATTTGAACAGGAGGCCTGGACTACACATGTCTTTTTGTAAAAAAAGGATGACTGGTTCACTTTAGATGCGTATTGTGACACATAGTTATGTTTTACAACCAATTTTTTTTTTTTGCTATTGGAAAAAATGACATGTTTTCCCTCAATGGGCGTAGAAAACAAAATGAATGCTACAGCAGATGCGATGTAAGTTTTTTACTATATTTAAAAAGTTCCATTTTTTTTGTGGAAAAAAAAACACTTTGTATATATCATTGTGCAGGAAAACACCTATGGTCCTCCATACAAATGCACAAGACCATGTATGCAAATTATGTTTGTTCATGAAATGTAGAAATTGATTAATATATATTTCTATCCTCCAATGGGTTGCCATTATGCTTAGCATACGTTTTATTGATCTAGTTGGAATGATGTTTTGTCAAATTATAATTTCTCTTATGTTATCTTCATGCATTTTTATTTTAGGAACAATATGATCAAGGGACGGGATAAATTAGTGTTGAATTTTTTTATTGCTATTGCCCATTGATTCATTTATAGTGATCTTGGTGATAAAATTAGGGATGACCTTCATCTCGCTTCCATTTAGCAGTTTGCGTGATATCTTCCTAGGTTGTTTGGAGCAATTATTTATTTTAATAAGAATTTTTTATTCAAAATTGGGGCTTCAGCTTAAACATTTTTATTTTAATTAATAACTAAGAGATGGCTGGTCAAAATAGATGGTATAAAACTTATTAGATCTTAAAATTGGTTTTGGTTTAGGTTTGGATTATTAGTTCTTAAAATGTGTTTTGGTTTAGGTTTGGATTTTGGGTTAGCTGCTTCATTGACGTCTCACTAGGTTTCAATAGCATTTCAATTTTATTACTAGGTTTTGGTTTTGATTTTTTTATTTTATTGTAACTAGGATTTTATTTTTATCTAGATTTCATCACCAAGTTTCAATTTTAATTTCATTTCTAGTTAAGATGGATTACATTACAGGGTTTCAATTTCATTACCATGTTTTGATTTCATTATCGGGTATGTGGATCACAAGGTTTCGATTTCATTGCAAAGTGTTCATAGCTAGTTTCCATTTCACATTACTAATTTCCAATGTATGTGGATCACATTGCAAGATTTGATTTGATTACCGTTTGGGAGGATTTTTCCATTTTATTACCACTAGCTTCTATCACATTATTCGAATATAGCAATGGTCTTCCTATTCCAATAAGCATCATGAATTGGTTTAATTGTTTCCAAATGTAAATTTAATAACTCTTCTCTTTCACCTAGGTATGATATCGTTTGTGACTAACATATGATTCTTCTTTTTACATTCAGTTAATACTGAACAATGTCGCTTATGAAAATATAAATTCACATTGACCTATGACTGACCAAATCTACATAGATGTATGTTAGGCTTATGTTGGATGGATGATATGTTAAGTTGTTTGCTTGTTTAAAAAAAAATTATGTGCTCCTCATACTGAGGAATTGAGGGATCCAATAGGTAAAGTAAAGACAAACATTACAATAGGCTCCCAAGAAACATACATGTCATAACTCGAAGTGATAAAAATGACAAGAATCTGTATTTTTTTTAAGGATTCATGAGATAATGATCTCTATACCTAGACAAACATTACAATAAGCTCCCAAGAAATAGTTATATCATAAATTACAATAATCTATACATTTTTTTACTTTTTGTCATGTAAATGATAGAGTAAAATATATAAACATATGCTACTGGGTGGTTATACACAAAATTGAACCCTTACAAATAAATAAATATAAAATAATAGAACAATAGAATTAATAAAAATTAACAAAACAAAAGTAGGAAGATATGTAATAATACAATATAATAATATATAACACAAATGCATATATAAAGATATGTATACTAACATAAATTTAGTTTTGAATCTTTACCTAATATTCACCAAATAAATTTATTCTAAATATTTAGAATTATATTTTTTTTAATACATTTAAGTTAAAACACAAAAGCAACGTGTTAGATGGACAGTCGCCGCTTCATGCAATAGTTTGGTTCATGAGCATGTGCCATTTTTGCAATATTTCTTCTAAAAAAATTTTATGAATGGAAAATGGATCTCCATGGTGCATCATGTTCTTTCTTTTCACTTTCACATGTTTTCTGGAGCAAGGACAATAGCGGATTGCACTGCATATATTATTTCTTAGAAGTATGAGTTTTCTAAAGAAAGTATGAGTTTTTTTAGAGAGATTAATTTGTGATTGTTGTAAATTAGTTGAGAGTTTCTGATCTATAATTTATAAAAAATTGCATTGGATAATAATTATATATAATCATGTATTGTTCAGTGTATTTCGTTTCGAACCAACCAATATATTTCATCTTAAAAACAAAATAAAATCCAATTTCTTGAAAATATAAAATCCACATATATGTTTAATAAACAAATAGGTTTTTGGGGAAACTTGATTGCGTAAGCTATGGTATTCCATTGTGATTGGGAGATATATTTCCACAATGACTTCACGAGTAGAATCTCGAATTAAGCACAAATGGTGGCTTTCAAGAATCAAGACTGATGATTTAAAGGCTTCCGATAGTTATCTGCAGTCGTTGCCAGCTAGTGAATCGATAAAACAATTGGAATTTTCTCCCTTCTCTATTTTTCATCATATTATTGTTGTTATTATCGCTGCCGTGCAGTGAATTAAAATCAATTTGACTAAAAATTAAAAGGAGATTTCTGATGTTAACTTTATAAAATAGATTATTTTTTTTCAATTTTTTTAAATCAAATATTTTTAAGCTATGTGATTGGTTAATCAATCCGGGTGTCTTATTGTGCAATGATTCTTTGGTGGCCAATCGTAAGTTTGCAGGTTTGATAAATGCTGAGGTAGTTAGATGATTGAAATGTTTGGCCATTAGATCCAGTGTTTTATATATGTTTTTATAATGTTAGTTTTTTTTTTTCTTTTTAATAAGTTTGATCGAATTTACACAAAAACAAAAATAAAACTAAATTAAATAAAAAGATTGACATATTGCAATGAACATTTTAACTACGTCTAAATACAATAAAAAATAAAAATAATAAAATAAAATAATAATAAACTATAAAAACATTTCATGGTATTGACCCATGGTATTTATGTGGAATATAGTTTATTTAAAGAGGGAAATTAAGATGGCATAGAACAATCTTAATTCTAGATCTACCAAAAGTCAAGAGGGATCAAACGTCTTGATATGCAAACTTCTTTTAGAATGAAAAGAGAATTGATCAAAATTTTACTTAATAAAATGTATCTAAATTTTCATACATCCAAATATACATAGTTTTTTGTGTTCTATATTATTTTTGTTACAACTATTTTATTATTCCAAAATTACATGGCTTTTTTTGTTATATATTATCTATGTTACAAGTTTATTATTCATTAGTAGTATTTCTTAATATATAAAAAAATAAATTAATAATGAAATTTTTTAACATGTGATCTTTTTTTAAATTTCTAAATTATTTCACACGACATGATTTATCTTGAGCAATAAAGATGAATGTTCATAATTCTCATTTCCTAAATAACACTAAATTTACCTTTAATTACTTAATTGTAATAGTTTGTAACTACATAACAGTTTGTAACTACATACATAGTCTTTAGAGTTTTTTTTGGTTTATGAATATCAAATTTATTCTCTTAAAAAGAAACTATATACATATCTTTAATTACTTAGGTGTAGCTAAAAAATCTTACATGTTTTTTACTTTATAATCATAAACAAATTTCATATTATATGATGCCAAACTTACTCAACTTTTTATTCTGAAATTTTAAACAAAGTTTTTCACTACATAATTTTAGCTTTTATAATTTTTTCTATTTTTCATTCCAAACAAAACTTTAAAAATAAAAAACCCACTCATTCCGTAGTGTAGATTATAATTTTACAAAATTGACACTATGTGATTAACAATAGAGTAAGCTGAAAAAATCTTAGGGGTTTTTTTGTACAAGTTTTATCATAACATTTCCCTCCATCCAATATATAGTGTAGAGTCTTTTGAAGAGAGAGTGTATTCTAGTTTATAACCTAATCCACAATCAAAGAAAATGGCTAGGGATTTCACAATTTATTCGTCTGTAACATCATCCACAATAAAAGAAAATGGCTAGGGATGTCACAAGTTATCATTCACACAGTGATTTATTGACGTTCTCAGTTGAAATGGATCTTACTAAATGCATGGTAGCCAGAGACACTAAAAAATTCAAAATAGATATCTCTTATAACATCCATATTGTCTACAAACCATCCAAAGTTCCCATCTTATACAACAATTTCTAACAATAAATTCTGAATTTACTCTCCAATTTTTGAAACCCCCACCCGTGTCCTATTAGATGCATGGTGGCCAGAGACACTAAAAATTTCAAAATAGATATTGCCTACAAACCATCCAAATTTCCCATCTTATACAACAATTTCTAACAATAACCACTCAATTTACTCTCTAATTTTTAAAACCCCCACCCATGTTGGGGAGATCACAGTGTAAAATCAAATGTTTCAGTGTTTTTTTTAAAGGGTTCATAAAAAAAACAGACAATGAGAAAGTAAATATTGTGGTATAATAACTGAGTTTTGAATCGTTGTGACAAACAAAACATCACATTAGCTCACATAATATGTATAATGCTATAAGGATCTGAGATGATAACAAAGTTTTGAATCATGATAACTAGGTGACAACCAAAGCTAAGTTTTAGCCACAAGAAAAAAAATCAAAACAACTCACAAAATGTATCCAAGGTTGCAATGAACCCCATACATATTGACGGATATAATGGGAATTTTAGTGCACATAGAACACCACCCTAAAAATTCTATACTCTTGATCAGTTTAGAATAACCTAATATGTCTAGATTGGATGTCGAGGTGGGTGGTACAATAATTGAGGATGCTTCTTAAACGTTAAGGGAATTTAGATACTCTATCCTTCCACCAAAGTTATAAAAATTGCGACTTGTAGATTATAGTTTTACAAAATTGACACTATCTGATTAAGAATAGGTTACAAACATCAGATATTTAAAAAGTAATATGAGGAAGGTACATGAGGGCCATGGTAATTAATGTGATTCTTTGTACTATTTTTATTTAAAGTATTAACTTGTATTTGTATTTTTTAAAATGAATATTGCTAAATGTGTTGTACTGTTTTTATTTAAAATAGTAATTTATATTTGTGAATTTTTAAATGAATATTGTTAAATATGTAATTGAGTAAAATGTATTAAATTGATATTCTAATTTTTAAAATATTCATTTAAAAAATTCAAAGTATGGAAAGTTTTTTTTTACCAAGCTTTACTCTAGATGTGAAGAGAATGAATCTATCTCAAGTCCCAAACAAGATTCTCATGTCCCAAACAAGATTCTTCTTTCTCTTCTTATTCTAGCTTGCACCTTGACACTCCCGCTCTCCTCCTCTTTGCACAAATTTAAACTATGAGGCACAAGGTAGTTGTTGCATATAGGAACATTTATATATGATAAGAAATATGTGATACTCTATTGTAATTTTCTCTAAAAATGTGATGGAAAGTGTGCCCTAAATGTTGACAATTTCATGGCTAATGTAGTATAAGCTACATGAAAATTTACACTCTTGTATACATGATGAAGAAAGCTATGCCCAATATCCACACCATAGGGCAATGCATGTTCACCAAGTCAATAGTTGCTTCCAAATATCTCTCAGTGCTAGAGTTTTTTTCTCAATAAACTTGTTTTTACTGCTCTTGAATTCATGGAATCCAACATTTTTGCATATAGGAGCATTTAGTTCTAATAAGAGAATTGTGATATTGTGTTATAATTTACTCTACAAATGTGTTGGAGTTGTTTTCTCAGTAAACTTGTTTTTACTTCTCTTAAGTGATGAAATCCATCATTGTTGCATATAGGAGCATTTAGCTCTGATACGAAGAGTGTGATAGTGTGTTATAATTTTCTCTACAAATGTGATGGAGTTGTTTTCCCATTAAACTTGTTTTTACTACTTTTAAGTGATGAAATCTATTGTTGTTGCATATAGGAGCATTTAGTTCTGATAAGAAAAGTGTGATACTCTGTTATAGTTTTCTCTACAAATGTGATGAAAAGCTTGCCATGAATGTTGGAAATTTCATGGTTAGTGTAATGTAAGCCAAATACAAATTCATTTCTTCTACACAAGATCAAGAAATCTATGACGAGTAGCCAACACCACGGAACAAGGCATGTTTTCCAACTCCATAAATGCTACTAAATCATTCTCAGTATTGGAGTTATTTTCTCAATAGCATTATTTTTATTGCTCTTGAAGTGATGAAAACCAACTCTTCATACATTTTTTACTATATGCACAAAGAAAAAAAGAAACCAACTTCATATCAGTGATATTGAAAAAAAAAGAACATGGCAGACACCAGGAAGATTAGTGGTAAAAAACAATGTGATATTTTGAATAGTTTCAAAGATCATAAGAAAAATAATACATAGGTGACTCAATAGGAAGTGATCAAGATTAAATATGGAAGAACTACACCAAAACAACCTTTGATTTTGAAGGTAGAAAATCACGATCTATTTCTTTATTCATGAGACATTCATTTTGCCATGATCAAGCAAGGTATTTAACTTAACTTCAACATAGGCCTCATGATTTGTAAGGCTCAAGGAAGTAGTATTGCAGTAAGATTTCATTGTATCATGGTCCTTCCTTTTACTTGATATAATTATTTGTTAAATTAATAATAATTTATTCAAATAAATTAATTTTTAATTTTTAATTTAAATATATGTGTGTGTGTGTGTGTGTGTGTGTCAAATAATATAACATTTAATGGTATACAAGTTGTGCCAAGAATTTTTTAAATTATTGCTCTTCAGCTATATCTTATCAGTTTAGTATGTTTTCAATCAAGAAGAGGCTTCAGAGTTTAAGAACTATATCTTAGATCTGAGCACATGATTCTATTAAAATTTATGAAACAAGTTCAATTTTTACAACTTGGATGTTTAAATATGTGATTTTGGATGTGATGATGGCTTCTTTAGAAACTTGATTAGTATTGTGGAAGAAATTTGAGTATATCATTAAGGACTTGAATAGTTCTTGTAGCAGTTTCATTACTTATAACAAATTTTAATATCCTTTCTTGCAAATACATATACCTAATCCATGAAAAAATAGTTATCCATGAAAATTTGTAACCGTGTCTGCAATGATATATGCTAATCATTTCAATTTTATGTTGATGACAAGTTATTTTATCATTTGTTAAGTAAGCCTTTCAATTTTTATGTTTATAATAGTTTATAAGAATTGATATTGTAAACGAACCAATGTTTGTGACACGTCTGTAGGTGTTTCCATTCACAAATTGCTTACTCATTTTGTCTCGAGATTTCTAGATAATGGTGAAAGAAATACAGTGTTGATCCAAGTGATCCAGAGAGGTATTCACGGCCAGCTTAGAAAACCAAGCGTGAAGATACTTCTAATTTTCAATGAATTAGTCTTCAAAAGTTCCTAGCTCTCTTTTAATTACATAAATGCATTAAAAAAAAGAGATAGTATTTACTTCAGTTGTTTTATTTGGATGTGTTGCAAGATGAAATTTATTGTTATACAAGTTGTGCATCAAATTATTATGTAACAATTGTGCCAAGAAGTTTTAAAACTCTTTCCCTGCAGCTATATCTTATCAGTTTACTATGTTTTCAATCAAGAAGAGGCTTTAGAGTTTAATAATTGTATCTTATATCTGAGCATATGATTCTATTAAAATTTATGAAACAAATTCATTTTTTAAAACTTTTATGTTTAGATATGTGATTTTGTAAGTGATGATGGCTTCTTTAGACACTTGATTAGTATTGTGGAAGAACCTTGAGTATATTATTAAGGACTTTGAGTAGTTCCTGTAGTAGTTTCATTTCTTATAAAAAAATTTCATATCCTCTGTATAAGCTATTTTATATACATTTCTAACACATTTCCCCAAGACTTACCTATATGGTGAGTAGTTCATGTAGCAATTGCATTACTTGTAACAGATTTGTATATCCTTTGTATAAGCTATTGTATATACAATTCTAACACATTTCCCCCAGGTCTTACCTATATGGTGATTGAGTGAGGATGGCTTCTTTAGACACTTGATTAGTATTGTGGAAGAAATTTTAGTATATCCTTAAGGATTGTGAGTAATTCATGTAGCAGCTACATTGCTTATGAAATATTCTTATATCGTTTAGATAGGCTATTGTATATACACTTATACTATGATATGGATACACATTCCCCCCAAGCGTTACCATATGGTGACTGTTATCCAATTGATGATATTTAGAGAAACAAAATTAAGTGATTGATGATTTTTTAACATCAAAGTTACTATGATGAAATTTTATCTTAGGATGACTGCCTAGTGTTGAGATTCGATTTGCATGACAGAGATGCATTAATCGCTTCACAGGAAAACCCTTTTCCCTATTGATAGTATGTGGTAGTTGTATGAATGGACTGCTTATATTTTCCTCACTGTCATAAGATTCCAACACAATTACTTTTTTTTTTATAAGTATATTTTCAAGTTATACATATTATGTAGTAAGAAATTTCTTTAATAATATTAGTCACTGAAATGGGAAATGATCTCAATACACACCTCTATATATACGATGTCTCATGATATTCTTCTTATTTGGTGACACATGGAAATTCCAATACCAAAACTCTTTGCATTGTCGTTCACATTATACGAAAGTCTATCTTGATAAGGTTTCCTACATATATTATCCCAACATGCAATTTCATCCTTCTCATGTTATTGAATCCTAATTGTTTAATGTGTCTATAAAATTTTTCTTGATGTTTAGTACATTCTTGTTTTCATTGACATCAACTGATTTGATGTAGTTCCTTTTCCAACAATACCTGTCAATAATGCCCTACTAGCACTTATGCCAGATTGAGATTGATATTTTGCAATTTTTCTAGGGGTTGATGTCATATTTCTTGATACCAACTCATTTACCTTCACCTCTTTGGAATTTCTAATGCCCAATAATTGAACTATATTTGTTAGATATTTGTGCTCTAAAAATATATTTAAGAATTAAGCTTGTGATATTATAGATATACCTTGAAAAATATTTTTGATCACCAAATTTACTTTATCTTGAACTGTTCATGAATTAGTGGCCTCATTTCTTCAATTTTAGTTGACTCTATATTATCTAGAAAATTATCATTAAAGACAATTTCTTGCAACTTCCAATTAATGTCCATTTTTTTATACGTGTGGTATGATCCTATGGTACGATCTTGTTGTAGGTAAGATGTTGCCCCTACATAGAAAAATATAAATTTTTAATTTTTAATTTGAACTTGACATGTACAGTGAAAATTTTGAAAATATTAAAAAGGTGACTACATTTGTGTGGTCAATATTCTCATTGACAAAATCCTCTACATCTCTCATTTCGTCATCATTTCCAGGGACATCCACATCTCTTTCAAGCTCTCTGTTTTGTACCTATACATCTCCTTCATGCTATCTATTTTGTACCTCCACATTCTTTTAGGCTCTCTATTTTCCTTTAATGCTCTTATCTTTTATAGTAGATCATCATTTTTTTCATTTAAAATAAATACATTCTATAATATATTTTTTCACTAATACACACACACACACACACATATATTAACAACTAAAATTTTGAACTAAAAATTATAAGTCGGTGCAGGGTTTTTTATATTGATGTATCACACTATAGTACATTTGGAGGTAAGGAACACTAGCCTCCTTTCACTTAATGTGTCGTAATGTGTTAAATCTCTATGCCATTCACCAAATCCATTTAGTTCCAACTTAGTCTTATTTTCCCCAAAAAAAAAAAAATTATTATCATCAAATATATATCTTAAAAATATATAATTATAATGATATATAATTATAAAATAATATTTTTTAAAATTAATGTAGAAATTCGATTGTGAAAGTTGTCTTTTTAATGATATAACTCTAAAATATATTATCCCTTCCTATTGTTGCCCCTACATAGAAAAATATAAATTTTTAATTTTTAATTTGAACTTGACATGTACATTGAAAAATTTTAAAATATTAAAAAGGTGACTACATTTGTGTAGTCAATATTCTCATTGACAAGTTCCTCTACATCTCTCATTTCATCATCATTTCTAGGTACATCCACTTCTCTTTCAAGCTCTCTGTTTTGTACCTATACATCTCCTTCATTCTCTCTATTTTGTACCTCCACATTCCTTTAGGCTCTCTATTTTCCTTTAATGCTCTTACCTTTTATAGTAGATCATCATTTTTTTTCATTTAAAATAAATACATTCTATAATATATTTTTTCACTAGTATATGAAATATATATATATATATATATATTAACAACTAAAATTTTGAACTAAAATTTTTACATGGGTGCAGGGTTTTTTATATTGATGTATCACACTATACTACATTTGGGTGCAGGGTTTTTTATATTGGTGTATCACACTATACTACATTTGGAGGTAAGGAACACTAGCCCCTTTCACTTAATGTGCCGTAATGTGTTAAATCTCTATGCAATTCACCAAATCCATTTAGTTCCAACTTAGTCTTATTTTCCCAAAAAAATAAAATTATTATTATCATCAAATATATATCTTAAAAATATATAATTATAATTATATATAATTATAAAATAATATTTTTAAAAATTAATGTAGAAATTCTATTGTGAAAGTTGTTTTTTAATGATATAACTCTAAAATATATTATCCCTTCTTATTGTTTTAATGATTCAATCAAGATTAACTAACTTTTATATCTATTTATTGTAAAATTAGCGTCCTAATAAAACCAGTTTTCTAGTCTAAATCTAATCCAAATTATGAAATTCCTATAACTCTGTATACAAAATTTAATTTAAAAAATTATTTGAAAATGAAATCTATGTCTATTTACCACCAAATTAGATTAATTCTAATAGAAAGGACCAGTATTCTAGTTGTCCAAATCTTATCCCACTTTAAGGCTTACCGCCAAATTAGATTACTCCTAATAGGACCAGTATTCTAGATTTTCCAAATCTTATCCCACTTTGTCTATGGCAGAAGTACGTGCAGATGTCTAATATTTGAATCGTATGTATTTCTCCCAACCATGACAGCATGGTGCTTTCTCGCACTGGGCTTAGAATTTGAAGTTAAAGAAATTTTATATAATGTCCATGCATGCCCTTCACATTTGCAGTACTGCTTATCTGGAGACACAGAGATAGACAAATACGAGATCATGTACTATTGATTGATTGATTAAATTTGTGAGAGAAGATAGGAGATACCATTTTAGTAGTAGCAGAATGGGTTTCTCCACCCGTGTGGGTAAGTATGAGCTGGGGCGTGAGATTGGAGAAGGAAGGTTTGCCAAGGTCAGGGTGGCCAGGAATATTGAAACAGGCCAGAAGGTTGCAATCAAGATCATAGAAAAGAAGATGATATTCAGTCTCAACTTTAGGCATCAGGTAAGAAAAGTTTGATGTGCTTAAAGGAAAAATCCCATGTTTGACCAGAATTTTATGTTCAGTGTTTTACAATTGATAATACAGTTCCTGTCCATAAAGTGAGTGGACAGGCTGAAGAAATGGCAACTTACACCAATTGCTGCTGACCAGTCTATAAGTCTGCTAAGCTTTCTTACAATTCATGTTTTATTTGAAAAAATATTTCAAAACTGTACAGTACAAAATCTTTCAATAGAAGATTTCAATGTATTCATAAACATAGTCCTTAGTGTGCAGTTCAGTTGGTGATGGTTGTAAAAATGAAGTGTTATTTATATATATATTTTTTAAATATTTCAAAGCTGTACAGTACAAAATTTTCGAATAAAAAAGTTCAATGTATGTAATATATATATATATAAACATTGTCTTTTGTATGCAGTTTAGTTAGTGATGACAGTGAAAATGAAATGTTATGTATAAGAACTTTGTAATTCAAATCCCTAGTTCTCTGTGACTACAGAAAAGACATAGCTAAACACTAGAAGTTATGGCAGTAACCGTTGGAATCAAGTCCAGTCCATGGATAAAAGACCAGCCCAATTACTAATTCCTATATATATATTAAAAATATATATACATATAAACACAATTCTCTTGAGAGTTTAGTTGGCCAGCTCTTGAAAATGTAAAGTGTAAAGTAAATGAAAAATAAATGAAGTGCAATTTTCTACTGTTTCTACGACGACTGGGCTTCCATCTGAAGTGATCAGTTATTAGATTCCAATTTCCCTGTTCTTTGGTTTTTCTGAAATGGAGTTGTGTGCTTTTCAGTAAGTTTTTAGTTGTTGGTAATTCTAATTTTGAGAAGAGAAATAATTTCATGTTAAATCCTGAGCGTATGTGTTTTGAGGAGTTGATCATACGTTTATCATACGTTTATTGGTTTTTTGGTTTTTTCACTTAATGCAGGTCAAACGAGAGATTAACACAATGAACCTGGTTAAGCATCCCAATACTGTGCGTCTGTACGAGGTCGTTTCTAAACGTGGTTGAACAAGAAAACAAACTTTTGAATTCTCTGGAATTCATTATTGAGGATGAATACAATACTTATGGAATAATGACATGGGGTGCTAATTGAGATTCTGATCATTCGTTTTAATGGTAAAATGTAGGTTATAGCCAGAAAGAAGAAGGTTTATCTAGTCATGGAATATGTAACAGGGGGTGACCTGTCTGACAAAATTGTGAGTTGTTATCATGGCCTAAGTCCTCTCATTAAGTCCTCTCATTTTGTGTGCTGCAACTAATTTCAGACCAAAGAAGTAAGTAAGTGGTGTCTTTTACTAAGATAATGGTTGTGTTGTGATTATGCTTGTTCTTCAGTCTTCCTCTCTCTTTGTGCAAAAAATTTGAAGTTTCGGACCAAAGAAGTAAGTAAGTGGTGTCTTTTACTAAGATAATGGTTGTGTTGGGATTATGCTTGTTCTTCAGTCTTCCTCTCTCTTTGTGCAAAAAATTTGAAGAGTTCTCACCAGTAATACTCTACAGTATGGCTTTCACATTATGTCCATCTAAAAATTGCCCCGTCCCTGAGTCAGATATGCCTCAAATTTGTGCATCTTAGAGTTATTTTTATGACATAAATACCTTTTGATTTTGTCAATTGACAGTGCTGTTAGACATAGTTGTTTATTGTTATAAGTGGTATTTTAGAGACTACAGGTCTTTAGATTATTGTGTCAATTATTATTGGAATTCAGCTATATAATTGTTGGTGAAATCATAATTTTTTGTTGCTTAGATTAATTTTTGAATGCATAAATGGATTCAACACTCTGAAAATCCCTGAAACACTCAAATTGTAGAGACTCAACAAATTTGTGCATCTTGGAATTATCTTTATGACATAAATATTTCTCTATTTTGTCAACTGGCAGTGTTGTTAGCCATAGTTGTTTATTGTTATGATATAAATTTCAGAAAGGCTGAGTCTAAATGTTCTACCTTTGCACCTTTTCATCAACCATTATCAGAATCCAGCGATATAATTGTTGTCGAAGTGAAAATTCTGTGTTGATTACAATACATTTTGGAATACATAAATGGATTCAGCACCATGAAAAATCTCTGGAACACTTAGATTGCACTACACAAACTCAAATTTACAATTCCAACAATTTCTGACTAGATTTCAAGAAAAATATAACTAGAAATTAAAATTATGTCCAGAAAACTAAAGGTAAAATATTTAGACCAGTGTTGCGAAAATCTGGATAACAGATTTTATCTCAAAATCATGATTTTCTGGCTTAGCAGATGTTTGCCGATTTTTACCCATATTTTGATGATATCTTGATTTTGCTGATATTTGCTAATTCTTACCAATACTTTCCAGATTTTTAGATTTTTCTGACCATTGCCGATTTTATTCCGATGCCGCAACATTGATTTAGACTACAGTTTTCAGATTTTTGATATACATAAACCTATCCCCTTATAGAAATAATATTATCTTAATATGACGATCAAAAATCTCATTATGAATTTGCTGGCTTTTGTACAGGCTTATCTTCAGAAAATAACTGAAGAAGAGGCCAGTAAATATTTTCATCAGCTTATAGATGCTGTAGAATATTGTCATGGTAGAAATGTATACCACAGAGACCTCAAGGTATGCTGTTTTGACTTTCAATACTTATGAAAATTGCTCTTTATATATGTACCCAATGAGAGCTTATGTAATTTTGGTTGATTTAATGTTAAATTGGTTTCGGAATTGATGAGCAGCCTCAAAACATACTCGTGGACGAGAAAGGCAATCTGAAGGTGTCTGATTTTGGACTGAGTGTCTTGCACCAGGTATTGTATTTACATAATGCTTTTGTACATAAGGTTTAACATTTCAAAATTACAGTCACCTATTAAACTACCGGAAGCCCTGTTCACCCACCTAAACTATTGGTAACAAAAAAACACAGAGAATAGTATGCTTATCACATGGGGTATAAGAGCGACCAGTTGATATGAAACTCAAAACTTCAATTCAGATTTAGATAGAAAAACATCGGTCCAGGCATAAAAGAAACATCGGCGGGTCTCTGTTTATCTTTTATGGAAGGGATGCCTTAGGCATTCATCCTATTATTACTTGTACTGGAGATTGATTTAATCTCATTTCATTTCTGTCTGCTCAGTTCAGAATGGATTCTGGGAACTGCGGTTAGGAAAAGCATCAACTTAACATTTGATTACAAACCCATTTCCAAAATTCTGACAAGGAATTTTTAAAAATAATAATCATATCCCCTTTTCTTATTTCAACTGTTGTTAGATCCTAATGTTGTGTCTAAACACACTTTGTGCAGACAGATCCTATACTTTCTACATCTTGTGGCTCCCCAAATTATATTGCCCCTGAGGTGTACAAATCGAACTGTCCATGTAGGATTTGTTAGAGATAATATTAGAATTACAGAATAGTCAATCCAGCATATTGGTTATGGTTGGCAGGTAATTGTTTGTCAGAAGTACGATGGAAGGGCAACAGACATTTGGTCTTGTGGGATCATTCTCTTTGAACTTCTTGCAGGTTTCTGCCCCTTTGAAGGTTCTAATGAAATTGAACAATATCGTAAGGTATACTCAATATGAATTTCAGCTTTATGGTGGACCTAAAAACAAGTCTGTTGCAAAGCTCTTGAGTGGGTCAAATTGAAAAACAAAACAAAAAAAACACTGAATTTCCGTTGGCCGTAAGGGGAACTGGTAACAGTCCTGGCTCTCTCAGTGTCAGATATTGATGCACTAAAAAAATCAATCTTGTAATCTTGTTTTTCACTTAATCATATTTTACTTCACAACAATTTAATTTTCGGTTGCTGATGGTAGAGTTTTTATTGGGTTATAGGTTTGCAAAGCGGAGTTTTCCTTTCCTTCATGGTTCTCTCATGGGTCAAGAATCTAATCACGAGAATTTTGGATCCAAGACCAAAGAGCCTACGTTTTTTTTTTTCAGAAGAAAAAAAACGCTGGGTATATTATATAGAAATATTCCAGTACATATTCAAAAATACATTCTCAGATGATAAATCAGTGAGAAAAACAGCATTGCACATACATTAGGAAATTGCAAATTCATGAAAAGAATAAGCAAGTGAGAGTATGTGCAGCATAACATCCAGAGGGAAATTAATCAACCCCTTCACAATGAGTCTATATATTCTTGAAAAGCTATACACAAACAAAGAAGATACAGAAATAGGATAGTTATGTTCTAGTAGACTAGTGTCTATACTACTGCCGAAAATAAAATAAGATTATCTATATAAGATAGAGAAAAAATGTCCGCAGATTGATAGGCTGGGCAGCTAGTTGATATTTGGAGAATACAAAATCGGACTCTGCAGGCGCGCTTGTTGTCTATTGAAGCAGGCTCTCTTGATATGATTTGTCACGCTCGCTTGATAAGTATTTAACCGGTTCAACATGATGTACATGCTCGCTTGTATATTCCTCAGACTCGCTTGAAAGTTGAAAGTTGTACTAGGACAAACCACAAAATCATGCCCACGTTTATATAATATTCAGGCTTTCTTGTATGAATGTATGCCATTCTTTGAATTTGAAAATGATGTGTGCCAATCTTTTAGGAGATACAAAATCGGACTCTACAGGGTCGCTTGGTGTCTAGTGGAACAGGCTCGCTTGATTATGTTTTGTCGCACTCTCTTGATAAGTGGGAACCTGCTCACATGATAATACACGCTTGCTTGTACTTGTCTCAGTCTTGCTTGTTAGATGAAAGATTGTGCCAGGACTAACCACAAAAATCATGCCCTTGTATATATAGTTTCAGGCTCTCTTGTGCAGATGAATGCCATTCTTTGAGCTTTGAAGATCATGTTCTCTTGACAGGGAAAACATTCAGCAGATAATATGTGTTTATGATGATGGTTAGCAGCAGAATCTCCTTAGGACACGACCTACTAATATGCAATATAATATTCAAGGAGAAAATAAAACTAATTCGGATATACAAAAAACGAAGAGAGGATATTAGTGAATAGCCAAGTCACGGAGCGGGAAAAGAGGATTCATGTATCAGTCTGTCGTCCCGATAGTGAGAAACCAGCATCATACCATATTCAGCCGAGAGACCCTTCTTTGATAAAGCATCGGCCCGGGTGTTATTTTCTTTATATATATGGGAGATAGGCGGACAATTTAACCTTCTCCATAATCTTTGAGCTCGATCCACCCATCCCTGTAGGTGAGGAGATAGAAGGGCCAGTTCGCTTGTCATCCAACCGATAACCAGCCTCGAGTCCCCATATATATCCGCGTTCAGGATAGATAGATCCGATGCAACCCATAAGGCTCCCCATAAGGCCATAATCTCAGCTCTATTGTTTGAGCCTTGCCCACCATTCCAGCAGATATGAATGCGAGCGTTGGAAGACAACTTGATCCAAATGCCACATCCCGTAATATTCCCCATGGAAGCCCCGTCAAAAAAAATTGCAGGAATAGCTATTTCATGCGGTCTTATATGCCTAGAGAAGTCGACCACCACCTCCAGCTATTGCGGGCGTTCAGCAATCCATCTATTAATGTTCTCATATACCTTATTGAACTGAAAAGGAATCCCCTCGAAAATCAAAAGATTTCTGGCAAGCCAAACCTCCCATATTAGGAAAAAAGGAAGCGTATTATAATTAGATTTCAATTTTCCCCACTCCACAGCCGCCGAAATAAAATCCACAGGGATCCAGTGGGGCACCAGTAAATACTCACTGAATAGCTTCCATAGTCTTCTTATGACAGAGTAGGAGAAAAATAGGTGGGCGATAGATTCATCCGCACAGCAGCATATAACACATCTACCCGTACCCAGGAGCCCCCGCTTCTTTAAATTTTCCCACGTGAGGATTTTTTCCTTCTAAACTAACCACGCGAAAATGGTGATTTTTGTTGGAATTTTCTTGCCCCTGAATTGGAAGAAAACCCGGGAAGCCGCCCCCATTGAACTGGAGATAATGCCTCGGTAAATATCCTTAACGATGATCATATTATTTTTACGAGGCCCATTCCAAGATATAATATCGCCACCTGGGGCATAACAAAAACCAGCACCACTGAGCACCTCCCTAAATGATTCCCATTCATCGGCGACCATCCCTGTCAGACCCAGATGATCAACATTTTTAAAGATGGGCGCTGCGAAAGACCATTCGAGGATAACCTGTGAGAGCATGTGGATACCCTTGTGAGCAAGAGTGTGTATCAATCGTATAGATGGCCCCTAACCGTTCTGAAGATATAACATACGGTCGAAACCGATTGGGATGCTACTGCCGTCCCTAAATTGCCTATAAAGCCGATTTTCAAATAACTTCATGATCTTTTTAAAGCCAACCCAAATAGAAGAAATACACCTGGGGAATGAGACATCACCGCAACTGATTCTGTATAATATATCACCATCCATGTATTTGGAGTGGATGATGGCCGTCCAAATGCTCGAGCCCGTGATAGCTCTCCATAACGATTTCATTAGAAGAGCTGAGTTGAATATGCGGGTATTTAATATACCCCAGCCATCCATGTCCTTTGGTCGAGACAACTTTTCAAGACTGCATAGATGATATTTTGACTCCATATTAACACCGCCCCAAAGGAATTTGGATATGATTTGATTGGTATTTTTAATGATAGTTGCAGGAAAATAATAGAGATGTCCCCAGTAGATCAGTATCTGAGACAAGACTGCTTGAATCATGATGAGGCACCCCCCTATAGAGAGCCAACAATGCGTCCACCTACCAATGCGGTTCTTAAGGTAATCCACCATCCAAAGCCAGTCCTTGACTTTGTAGCCACATGGTTTAATTGTATGTCCCAGATATTTAAAACCTAAGGATACTGATCTGTATTCCACCCCCAAGAACTCTGCAATGAACTATATTTCCGATAAATCACCGGAGTCATGGATCAAGAATGATTTACTTTTGTTAATGCGCAAACCAGTGGTAGATTCAAATCTCATGAAGATAATGTGGATATAAAACCAGTAATTTCTAATGATATATCCAAAAATTAATAGATCATCCACGAATATTGAATGGGAAGTGGATACTGTTTGTGAAAAACTAAAGCCCTTTAAGATTCCCCTATCCTCTGCTCTGTGGGCTATCTTACTAAATCCATCCATTACCAATATGAAGATCATCGGCAAAAGATCACATCCTTGACGGAGTCTGCGGGCTGCTTCAAAAAATTTTGTTGGAAGACCATTTACAATTATTGCATATCGAACAGTAGATATGCATGACATAATCCAGCGAATAGTGTGGATCGGAAGACCGATTTTGAGCAATATGATTCGAATGAAGGACCAGTCCACTGAATCGTAGGCTTTATGCAGGTCGAATTTCAACATAAGAGCCTCCTTTTTTCCTGTGTGCATCGAGTGTAGAATCTCTTGTGCTATGGCGATGGTGTCGTGTATTGATCTGCCTTCCAAAAAACCATACTGCTCCTTAGCTATATGTCTGGACAATACACCCTTTATCTGGTTTGCAATGATCTTGGATGTGACCTTATAGATAATGTTGCATAGAGATATAGGTCTGAAATCAGAGAAACTTTGGGGATCGGAAGACTTTGGAATAAGAGTGATAAAGGTCGAATTTAGATTGGCCGGAATATGTCCACGGACTCTGAATTCCTCTATCAATTCAGTGAGCTCTCCCCCCATGAGATCGAAGAAATGAATAAAGAACTCAGTCGACCATCCGTCCAGACCAGGGCACTTGTCCAGTGGAAAATATTCAAGAACCCCCAGCACCTCCTTGCTGTCAATTGTTTTGTCAATCAGCTCAATGTCCTCCGGACCAAAACATTTGTCGATGTGATCCAGTACCCAAATTTTATTTTCAACGCTGATGGCCTCGTCTTTTCTGAAAAAGGATGAAAAATAGTTATAAGCTTCCACCTGAATTTTCGGAGTAGTTTGTGCATAACTGTTGTCTGATCTTTTGACCCTCCATATAGCATTCCGGATGCGTCTATCATTGGCAGACTTATGAAAAAAAATTGTATTGTTGTCGCCCTCCTTTAACCAGGAGATCCTTCTTTTCAGCTTCCATGAGACCTCTTCGATTCTCAAGATCTCCCGCTTTCTGTTGCTGAGGAGAGTCCTTTCCTCCAATGACGCATCCATCGGGAAGGATTCCGCGAAAGATGCGAAAATTTGTTCCATCCTATTATTTATTTCAAATAATTCTTTCTTGAGGGCGTTTTTCTTTTCAAATACCCACGCCTTAGTCTTCTTTTTTATGACCTGTAGCTTGTGATGGAACTGGTCCCAACCCTGTGGGATATCTTCGACCCCTGTATCCAACCAAAAATGTTGAACCATTTTTGTGTATTCATCATCTTCGAGCCAGATCCGGTTAAACTTAAAAGGGCAGCCCTTTAACTTTGTCTCAGGATTCCATACCAGGTTGATGGGCATATGGTCTGAAATATCATAGAAAATGACAGCAGATCGGGGCATACCCCACTTATCAACCAGATTAACCTTCACTAAGGCGCGATCCAGTCGCTTACCAACAAAAACATCGGCCGTCTGCTTGTTGGTCCAAGTTGGTAACATGGGAAGTGGACAGATATCCACCATCTGTAGACCCTGAAACATATCTGAAAGAAAAGAAGCCAATGGATCCACTCTGGCCGACCGACCCCATACTTCATCGGATTGAAAAGTTGTGTTGAAGTCCCCCATCAGGATCAGGTTTGGAAATGATAGAATTTTTTATTCCAGCATCCTTTTCCAGAAAACCAGTCGGTTACAGCATGGAGCGTATATATTTATCATATAAATTGGTTCTGGTTTGTCTCTGAACCTGCCTTCAAGTAATATCCCCCCAAAAAATCTGAAAGCTTTAAATGAAGCCCGATAAGGATCCCATATGGCAATCGTACCTCGTGACCGACCGATCGAATCCACCGCCACCACTTTCCATCCGAGCATAATATTCAGAAAAAAATTGATAGCCTTCTCCCTACAGCACATAGTCTCTTGAGCCAGAAAGATGACAGGATTTTGTGAACTAAGCATTTCACGCAGGCAATTGGCTTTAGAGGCGTTGCCCAGGCCCCTGATGTTCTGGGAAAGGATATAGGTCATGGCGGCGACAACACAGGGTTGCGTGCTCTAAGCGCCCTGGTGGGATCCCTATTTCCTTCGCTGACCATAATAGGGATGTCAATTAGGTCATTCTCATTATCTGCAAACAGTGAAATAGCCTTGAATTTTCCCCTTGAGGTTTTGTTGATCACCTTATGATTTCGATCAATAGAATTCTAGTTGGATGAGAGGGGGGGTTTTTCAAATACAGTGAGTGCTGCTAAATCTAAATTTGGATTAGCAAAAATAGATTCAATATCACTCCCCACAGAATTCCTAGGGGATTCCGGAGGAACCACAGGGACCCCATATTCTGCTTGATAATCCTGAGATAGGTTGAGGCTTTCAGAGGCTGCCCCATTAAGTGACTTAGATAAATATTGGTCTTTTGAGACAATGACAGACTTCCTTTTATCCAACAGGCGACTATGTGAGTGACAGGGGGTGCTATCTGGGTTGTTTGCAGTAGGGAGATCAGACTGAGGGATATCCTTGGGAAAATCATGACTGTGGACAACAGGATGCTCATATGTCGGATTAGCATTGGGCATTTCAAAGGTAGGTTGAGGTGGACTGCCAATCCCTAAACCTGTAGCTATCCATGATGTATGGTTATCAGAGTGGGGTAAGTTTGATTTCGGTTGGATAATTCTCGGATTATGAAGGGACTCTCTATTATACCTAGGTTGTTCAGAATTCCCACAGAGCTTTTCATCAACAGCATAACATGCCTCATCATTTAAGGATGGAGAGTCAGAGATACCTGTATGGAGTTCCTTTGACGATTTGGTGGAGGGATGGTTGAAGCGCCCCACGACGACACCATCCTTTGCTCCACCCGGGCGGGTCATTTTCGATCGAAAAGGGCAGTTCTCTCATAGGTGTCCCGTGCGATGGCATATAAGACAGCGGAATGGGATACCCCAAAAATCCACCCACTGTCTATGTCTTCTGGCACCCCAAACCAAATCAATGTCCCCATGCAACCCACCTGAGTAGTCAATCTCCACCAGAATCCAGGCGACTCGCTTATCTCCCGCCCCCAGAATACTGGGGTCTATGTACTTTGTGCGCCCAATAGAGTCGCCGATAGCAGCCAGAGCCTTAAAGGTCCAGAATTCTAGAGGGAGACCAGGTAATTTTACCCACACCACCTTACTTCGGGGGGCATCCATGACGGGATTAAATCCTAGAAACCAAGAAACAAGCTGCATAAAACTCCATCCGCGAACCCAGGGTCTGCTTATAATCTTATAAACATCATTTTCATCCATGAAATTCACACAAAACCATCCATTTATGAGGTTACTGAATTTTGGAATGTACCCAATAATCGGTTTCCACATTCGACCGATCCAGGCAAAGGTATCAGGATCGTTGCCCTTCAGGAAAATCCATCGTCCAATAATTGCACGCCTCTGTAATCCGGCAATCCTGACCATGAGGTCCTCCTCATCGAGGACAACTTCCTTTATATCCATGTTGTGTTTATAGACCGGAGTCGATTTCTTGCGTCTAGCCAATTTCTTCTTATTACCATGAACATCATACTCCTTCGAAACATGATCGGATGAAAAAGGTATACCTTTTAGAATTATGTTTGCGTTAATCTCCAGATCCTTATTCATGCCCAGAGTCTCAGGAAACAGGTCCAAATTACCATGTTCCATATTTAATTCCAAAGATTTCAAGTGGATTCGGCAATCACATCCACCACCCTGTGAGTTGACGCAGCCGCCAACAGGCTATATCCTCAGAAAGCCAGATAGCTTTGGGACAGAGATTGTATTCATCCAGAGGTCACTTCCACCAAGAATTAGCTGAAGATATTTAATGCGGATATATGGAGAGTCGGTGGGAGGGCATCGCCAATGGCTAACTCATCGCCTCACATTAAATGGAGGATCTGTAGCGCCGCACCGAATCCTATTACCTTGAATCCAGGTACCCAATGCAGGGACCAGAGAGAGGATATCACCCTGAAAAGAAATTATTCAATATATTAAGGAGTAGAATCTTGACTGCAGTGAATAGACAATCACCTGACCAAGGATAAACAGTGGCAACTTCCTTTATGCCTCAAGCAGGTACACTTTGATCGAAGTTCTGGTGGCACTAAAATAATCTTTCACCGAGATCACCCCCCCAGAATCATAAATAGGCACACAGTTAACGATGCTTCCAATAAATGTGAACCCCTTTCAGGACAGGGTCAATAATCTACCCCGCCAATTTTCGAGGGAGCCGATTCAAAATTAATCGGAAATAGAAACGGCTAGTCGGAAAAACCAGAAAACTCCCGGATTTGGCAGCAGCAGCAACAATGATATCCAGGAAAATCCCACCATCTCCTGCATAAGCGGAATCCGAAGCTTTTACAAGGTTGTGATATAATGATTGAATTAGCCCATCTGTTCCATATATTATTGCACCACTTCTGAAAATTTCCAGACTCCTTCAGAGATTCCTTCGGCTGGGATTGTTCCGATATATTCTCCCCTTGAAATACACTTAAAAGATATTTAATACTGTTCTTCATACCATGGATGAACCAATAAATTCACCGCCTTATTTTCTCAAGCTAATTCCTGGTAGGTCAAAGGACAACACCCAGAAGTGCCACTCGGTGAGTCCAAGCAAATCGTGCTGATAGAGAAATGCATGAATACATTCGCTTACAGGAGAAGTCGATGAGATTACAAGCAAAGACTCATGCCTGCAATAACGTTCTCGTCATACAATTACCTGACCTACCATGTCTGCTAACGATAGATACAACAGCACTCGTGATTCAACAATAGCCACCAAAAGCGACTACAAATTGACCCTGATGGTTCATGAGCACAACCCTAAATGTGAAGCCCTCAATAAGCTGATTCCTACAGTCAAATCAGAACCCAACACCCAGCCTCTCCTATCCACCATGCATTCCAACCTTTAAAAACAGCAGCACTCATAAATCAGCAATAGCCACCAAAAGCCACAACAAATTGTCCACATTGGGTTCCAGCTTTATGATTCAACAATAGACACCAAAAGCAGCATACAATTGTCCTCGTTGGGTTCCAGCTATATGATTCAGCAATAGCCACCAAAAGCCACAACAATTTTCCTCAATTGGGTTCCAACTATAAGATTCATCAATAGCCACCAATAGCAACAAAAAATTGTCCACAATGGGTTCCAACTATATGATTCATGAGCACTACTCTAATATACGCACCTTCAAGCCTCCATTGCCGATTGGCGCAACTCAGACAACCCTCTGCATACGTTATAAATTCTTTCTAAAACCATATTGCATTATCTAGATTGCAACTCGTTTGGATTGATTCCATACTTCAAAATTCATGACAAAATCAAATGTGACTGCCTCTTGTAGCGGATAGCAATAGCACAGATATATGAAGATGAGTTGTTTAAGAAATATTACTACCCTCCCGTAGAGCCCTGGGATGAAAAAGGAATTAATTTGGATAATGTACACACTGCATTTGGTATCACAGAAGTGAGGCTTCCATAATATTCGAAACGTTCTTATGATGTACAAATGAATACTATATTCAAAGGGTTATGAAATGTACACATTGATTCTTTTATGCTATGATCTATGTTATAGGCAATTAATTCATAAACTAAAAAAAATTAACAGGGATAATTTCAGGACAATTTTGGATTTTGTAGGAGCATTTGGTTACAAATGATAAGAAACCTGGTTTCATCATTGACTTTTCTGGGTTCTTTGAAAAAGAGGTATGCCTCCATATGGCCAATATTAATTATTTGATTTTGTGCCGAAGATGTCTTCAGTGAGTCATTGAATATCTAAAGACGTGGGATATTTTAAATATTGCACTGTTTCGTAGGCAAAGTAAAGTAAATACTGTGCTATTCAGTCAAAGATCTCTATGTTTAGAAGGATTTTCCGTAAGTAATGGGGAGCAATATGCAGTGTTCCACAGGGATGTGTCTCCTAGGGTGGGGTGCATGCACCTCACACTTCTCACACTTCCCATGCATTTGGGATGGGGACATTTGGGAAAACATTTTCCTTGTCTGCTTTTTGTAGATACATGGGGAGGCACAGGGAGACATTTCCCTGTGTGGAGGATGTGTTTTTCCAAAAAAGGTGCTTCTAGACACTCTTTCAAAAAGAGACACTCAGAAGCACTCTGGAGCACCCTTTTGAAGAGGAACGCTCAGAAGCATCTCTTTTGAGTTTAAGCTATATCAATTTACTATTCTAGTCTTCAGACTTCAATATCTATTGTAGTCTATTTTTCTTGATACTAATTAGATTCTAGAATAATGAATGATAAATATGGATCAATATACTTAATTATTTAATTCAAGTATGTATGGAACAATATATTTATGCTTTTATTATTGAATATGAATTTTATACATATGTACCCAGGCATCTCCTAAATTTCCCTACAGTTTGAGACTACTCCCACACATCCCCCTTTACATCTGTTGTGAAACCAGCTCCAAAAATAGAAGAAAAGAGATATCAATGCCTTAGAAATAAGCTACTTTTAGTGGGAAACCTCCAACACATTACATGAATGAAAAATTCTTGGATGATACAAATGACCAAAACCTCGTTCTATATATAGGAGTCCATGGGCCCATAATATAATTCTAGCCGACTTAACAATAACAATGTAAGGGCACAATAATAACAATATTGGGGTTACAGGGGTACAATAATAACAATAAGGGGGCTATATTAATAACAATAAGGGACTAAACTAGTAATATAGGGACCTAACATGCCCCTCTCCTTCAAAAAAGTGTTGTCTTCAACGCTTGAGTAGCTCTGGGTTCTTCTGTATAAAATTCTCATCCTCCCATGTAGAATCTTCAGTGGGTAAGTTCTTCCACTTTATGAGATACTCTGAAATTGATCGATTTTGTAGCTGTCGAGTTCTTGTTTCCATGACTGCTTCAGGTTCCAATATGATTTTTCCTTCCTCATCAAGTTATGGAAATATTGTTTGAACTGGAAGATTTTCACCTATAACCTTCTTTAAGCATGAAACATGGAAAACTGGATGCACTCACGAAGAAGTAGGAAGCTCCAATTTATATGCCATAGTACCAATCTTTTGCAACACCTTGTAAGGACCATAGTACTTTGGTGATAATTTATTATTCTTCTTAGCTTGCCTAAGGGACATTTGTTTGTATGGTTGTAGCCGTAAAAATACCCAGTCTCCTACATCAAAACTTCTCTCGCTGTGATGTTGATCTGCCTGTTGTTTCATTTGATTTTGTGCCAAATTCAGGTTATCCTTTAAGAGTTGGAGAACTTCTTGCTGATGCTCGATGTGATCTTCCACTGCTTGAACCTTATAATTTTCTCTTAAGGATGATGTGATGGAAGGTGGATGATATCCATAAAGTGCCATAAATGGGGTCATTTCTGCTGCAGTATGGAAGGAAGTGTTATACCACAATTCAGCGAGAGGTAACCACTTGACTTATTGTGTTTGTTTATCAGATACAAAACAACAAAGATATCCTTCCAAACATTTATTCACTATCTCAGTTTGACCATTGGATTGAGGATGATAAGATGAGCTATGAGTTACACTTGAGGCATCAACAAGAAAAGCCAATCTCGTCCAAAATTTTCCAAGAAATGGACTTTGTTGCTCTGCCACCACTTTTGGGTTTCCATGTAGCTTTTGAATTGTGTCCATAAAATGTAGTAGCAACTGTATTTTTAAATGGATGAGATAATGCACAAAAAGTGTACATACTTGGGTAAGTCTATCAACTACCACCATGATGACACTCTTTCCTTCGAAATTAGGTAAACCTGTGATAAAATCCATTGAAATCTCCTCCCAACGTTGACTTGGAATGGATAAAGGTTGTAGAAGACCTGTGGTCTTAATTGTCTCAACTTTATTCTACTGGCAAAATAAACATTCTGCCACAAACTTTTGAATATCAGATTTAAGGCCATCCCAAAAAAATTCTTTCTTCACCCTATGGTAAGGTTTTAAAAATCCTGAGTGTCCTCGTAAAGAAGAAGTGTGCAATTCCAAAAGAATATTTTGTTTTAGTTGGAAATTATTACAAAGATATAAGTGATATTTGTACCATAAGGAATCGTTTTTCCAAATAAATTTATTAGATGTACTAGGATCTTGCTGCAACTTTTGAATGAGATTCCATACTTCTTCGTCCTTCTTCCATTCATCCCTTGCTTCGGTTATCCAATTTGGTTGCATAATTGAAATGACACAAAGCAATGCTTCCACCTCTTCATCCTCTCTTGAGAGTGCATCTCCAACAACATTTAGCTTCCCTTTTTTGTAGACGATTTTAAAGTCATAAACCAACATCTTTGTGACCCATTTTTTCTGCTCTTCTAAATATAGTCTTTGTTCCAAAAAGTGTTTAAGACTATCATGATTAGTTTTTACCTTGAAGTGTCTTCCCATTAGGTAAGGTAGTCATTTCTTTAGTGCATGCAGTATTTCTAACATTTCCTTCTCATAAATAGCTTTCCGTAAATACTTTCCTTTGATTGGACGACTTTCAAAAGCGATGGGTCTTCCTTTTTGCATTAAAACAACACCAATTCCATTTCCTGAGGCATCACATTCCACAATAAAGGTTTTTGTGAAGTCTGGTGTAGCTAAGACCAGTGCTAAGCACGTTGCCTCTTTAAGATGTTCAAAGGCCTTAGTTGCTTCAGGAGTCCATGAAAGTGCATCTTTCTTCAATAATGTTGTTAGAGATGCTGCTATTCTCCCATAATTATTAACAACCTATGAGCACACCGTTAACCGGAGAAATCACAAGAATCGCTTTATAGTTGTCGTGATCTTTCCATTCCTTAATGGCTTTAATTTTGTTAGGGTCTACCTTAACACCCTCGTGAGATACAATATGACCCAGATATTCCACCTCTTGTACTCCGAAGAAACATTTGGATGTTTTTGGATATAATTGTTTCTCCTGCAATAGTTTGAGCACCCTGTCAACATGTTGAACATGATCCTTCCAAGACCTACTGTAGATTAGCATATCATCAAAAAATACTAGCAAAAATTTTCTAAGGAAGGGTTTGAAAATGGAATTCATCAACCCTTGAAATGTATAAGGTGCATTGGTAAGGCCAAAAGGCATGACCAAAAATTCATAATGACCCTCATGAGTTCGAAATGTTGTTTTTAGAATATCTTTAATCTTCATTCTAATTTTATGATATCTGAACCAAGATCCAACTTGGTAAAATAAATCGCTCCATGTAATTCATCCAATAACTCATCAACCACAGGAATGGGAAATTTATCTTTAATAGTGAGCTTACTGAGCTCCCTATAATCTAGACACATGCAACACAATCCATCCTTCTTATGCACCAATACTACTGGAGCAGAGAAAGAAATTTGACTAGGTTGAATTATACCAGCCTCTAACATTTCTGCAATCATACATTCAATTTCACTCTTTTGGACATAAGGATATCTATAAGGCCTGATGTTTGGAGGAACACTTCCTAGAATCAAATGAATAGCATGATCATGATCACGAATAGGTGGGAGTCCTTTGGGAGTTTCAAACACCTTTGAATGATTGTCCAAGACTTTTTGGAGATCTGCAGAAATAGATGATTTTGATGTTGGAACTTCTAGTGAGCATAATTGTGCAATTACGCCTCGTTGTTCTTTCTTCAGAATATTTTTCATGACATTAGAGCTTATTATCTTTCCCGGCTTCCCTACAATACCTCGTAATTTGACTTCCTTTCCTTCTGAAAAATATTTCAAGAAAAGTTCTTGAAAATTAAAAGCTACTGTCCCCAAAGATTGTAACCATTGTACTCCTAGTACAACATCAGCACCTCCCATAGGAATGAAAAGAATTGGACTATTCAATACATATTCCGCCATAGTTAGCTTTATATTATGGCATTTTCCAGAGAAATTTATAGTTCCTCCATTTACAACCATCACTTGACATTTTGGTGCTGGGTATATCTTCTTCTTTTGAAGATTCTTGTTCATTTTCTTCTTCCTCTTCACAATCTATGAAAAATAATTTCTTCTCAGCACAGTTATGACCTTTAGTGTATTTGCTATCATAACTATAGAAAAGCCCTTTTTCTCTTTTTTCTTCCAATTATTATGGTGTCAACCTTGTAGGTTGTGGAAGTCTAGCAGTAGCAACACTTCCATCTTTATATCTGTGAGTGGTAGGCTTCCTTGTTGCCATAATTTTACATTCAATTTTTCTTGCCAACTTGAATGCCTTTTCCAATGAATCAGGTTCCCAAATGCAAACTTCATGTTGGATGTTATCCTTTAAAGTCCCGATGAATACATCAATCTTGTGTTCCTTTGGAATATAAGTTACCCTTATATTCAATTTTTGGAAGTCCTCAATGTGCTCCGCCACTAAACCCTTTTGTTTGAGATTTATCATTTGGCTAAAGAAGGTGTTTCTTTTTTTATCCTCCTAATGTGCTTTCATTTCCTCTATAAAAATTGACCAGGTGACAATTTTTTTACGAGAGCAAAGCCATCAATACCATACAAATGTATTTTTTTCTAAATGTAAAGTTACAATGCGTACCTTTTGTGTGTTTTGCACATTATTGAGATTAAAATATTTCTCCATCTGTAGTATCCATGTTACGGGATCCTTGCCATCAAACTTCCTCATATCCATCTTTGGAATATGGTGTTTCTTCCATCCAACATTAGATTTTATGAGATCATGATTAAAATTTATTTTATTCTCACCATGAGTTTCCTCTACTATATTTTCGCCATTAGGAAACATTTCCTGTATCAACTTTGCCAAATAATTCTTCATGTTTTCGAGGTTGTCTTTCATTTTTTCATCAATCTTAGCTTCCATGCCATCCATCTTAGCTTCCATGCCATCCATCTTAGCTTCTATTCCCACTTCCATGCCATCTATCTTAGCTTCCACGCCTTTCTTCAAACCATCCATCTTAGTTTCCACACCTTTCTTCAGAACTTCCATTTCATTTTTTGTTGCTCTTTACGATAGCGAAATTTGGTGCACTTTCTCTTGTAATTTTGATATCTCATGTTGTGTTTCCTCGTCTTCATGCGTCATAGTAGAGCCTTATGAAGGCTTAATGGGTGTTGAATTCTTTTTAGGGGGAATTTTAGAACCCAATACTAATATCTATTCTTCAATATTCCCTTGGAATAAATTCAAACTAAGAGACTTATGTAATTCAAAAAAAATACACACCTTTTTCTTGCTTTTGAGGAGCTCGATATTGAAACTGAATTATCTCTGCGATTTCGGATCTTTAATATCTCAAATTTGGCCGTAAAGTGGCCCTCTAAATCTTCTTTGAATGCCATAGGTCTGACCTGATTTGGATTCTTCAAGACAATGTCATGCCAAATATCCCACGATGACCTAATTATGGACTAGTTCAGTAGAGCGAACTTGTAAGAATTTCCATGTGTCACTTTTTCCTCCTTTGGCTCTGAAATTTATATGCCGAAAACTACAGTCCATGTACTTGTGGCCACTTTTTATAGAATTCCAATCCAACTCTCAGAGAGAGAGTTATGACTTTTTTCTCATGATGACCTCTTTGAGATGAAATTTGGGAGCCTGAACAATCCCTAACTTCCACAGGCCATATCTCCGAACATATTGCGAAAAAATATTTGAACTTTTGCGATGATGCTCCTCAGGATTTCGGCTTTGCTCTGTGAAAATTTCAACCTCTTAACCCTCGTAGAAGAGATGTTATAGCGAATATTCTGTGATTATTTGTTTAGGTTAAATTCAGGATCCTGCAAAATGACCTAACTTCCACAGATCATATCGCCGAAAATATTGTGAACTAAGCTCTAAAATTTTGTGATAATTTTCGTCAGGATTTCCGCTTCGCTCTCTAAATTTTTTTTCTTCTGACCCTTCGTATAAAAAAATTTATAGCGAAAATTCCACGATGACCTTTTTGGAGTAGCGAAACCCTAGAATCGAAAGCTCTGATACCAAATGTTGTGAAACTAGCTCTAAAAATAGAAGAAAAGAGAGATCAATGCCTTAGAAATAAGCCACTTCGAGGGGGAAACCTCCAATACTTTACATGAATGAAAAATTATTGGATGATACAAATGACCAAAACCTCCTTCTATATATAGGAGTCCATGGGCCCATAATATAATCCTAGCCAACCTAACAATAACAATGTAAGGGCATAATAATAACAATATTGGGGTTACAGGGGTACAATAATAACAATAAGGGGACTACATTAAAAACAATAAGGGACTAAACTAGTAATATAGGGACCTAACAACATCTCTACGCAGCCATGTTCCACCATCTCAGAGTCTTGGTGGAGCATAGGTAATATATGATAATTTGTTCACTGGAAAAGCTTAATTTTGAGAAACTCGTAAAATAAATAGCACTGTATGTCTTCATAAAATCTTCCTTGTCTAAAATTATACTATTTTCTTTAACCTATTCAAATCATTGACAATACCAAGTTTGGATTGCAGAATGATGGTAAAAGTAAGAAAATGTTTGGTTCCAGGCTTTCGGCGAAGGAGACAATTGGGAAAATGTATGCTTCTATCAAGAGTCTAGGCTTGTTAGTTGGGAAAGTAAATCCTTTCAAGGTTGGTATATAGTACATATATCTTCTCCTTCATCGTTCTTTTCCTAAAATTTGAAAATTAAACATATATAAGAGCACATGGAATTTTTTACATAGGGGCATGAATAAAATGCACTGAATGAAAGTTTTTTGAATAAAAAGGTTATTGGAATTCTTTTGATGTTGTTCACTATATGTCCAAATGCATATTTTCTGGAAAACACTTGGAGACAATTGTGGTCCACAGTGCATATGTTAGGAACTATATTTATGTATAAATAGAATGCATTAAATTAAAATAAGCTTTGAGAGAAAAGTCGAGGGAATTTACTATTTTTTTTTATGATGTATATTAATTTCACATATTTGTTTTTAGAAAAAAATGTTATGAAAAGAGTCCTGAGCTTTTCCTTGTTGGCAACATAGATTCTACCTGAATTCTATCCTATCTCTGGTATCATGATTGAATCCAAACCACAAGTAAATGGACCGGTAAAAGACATAATATAGTTTTTAAGTGTTTATCCTTGGAAAATTATTAGTCTGAAAATAGTTTGGTATCTCTACTTTAACCCTCTCCAATAGTTGAAGTACCTAAAATTTGGATTTTACTTTTGGTCTTTGTTTTATACATCAGAAAATCTAAAAACATCTTCCTTCCATAGTTGAAAGGAAATTATAACTTTAAAAGAAAAACTGATTTTGTTGCATTTGATGATAGATAAAGATTCATGGAGCCAAAGAGATTGGAAGGAAGGATTCATATTTATGGGTGTCAATATAGGTAAGATTTTAATGATAGTTCCTTATGATAATATATATGATTTTTTTTGTTTCATCCAGGACATCACACGGCTTATTGGATATCTTGAAGAACATGATTACATAGAAAAATATAGTACACACATGGAATAATCCATAATTCCAATTCTGAAATATCAGAAGAAAGCAGAAAATATGCTTCAAAGAATTACAAAAGAGTAGCTTTCTTAAAAGATAGAAAATGCATATTATGTAACAAGAAAATAAAATAATGAAATTCTATGTAGGTTACTGAATTTGCGCCATCTTTCTCAATGGTGGAGATATGGAAATCAACAAGGGATACAGTAGAGTATATAAAGGTAAACACCAAGCTCTACTTTAACCAACATTTATTCCTTATTTTCCATAAACTCTCAGAATATTTCTTTTCTGGTGTTTCATGCAGTTTTACAAAAAAATTTCTAGAGTTTTTATGGATGTTCCTGATAGCCCAAAGGTAAGCAATGTTGATATATTCTTTTGCTTCAAGTTCTGATTTTAAATCTTCATTATGTTAATGATAGACAATTTTGTAGCCAAAAAATCTGAGAGAATCCCTCTCTCTTATGTTTTCATTGCTACATGCCCTAAAAATTGCATTAATACAATGCCAATAATATTACATAGTGGGTAGAGATACCCTACAACCACTCTATACAACAATTTTTACTCTAAGTTACTTTACTTATCTATGTATTGGAGCTTATGTGCTAATCAACTTAAAGCAAGTGCAAGTTGTAGTTATTAACAAAAGTGTTTGAATTTTAGAATGTACAACTAGACTGTCCAAGAGCTGAAGAAGATAAACATTTACCTTCTGCAAGGTATGAATAGGCTTCTTTTCTATTTTTTCTTTATAGTTTATCAAGTTTTTCCATGTCCATAACTCTTTTAATCTTAGAATATAAGATTAAAAGAAGTGGGGAATTGAGATGTTGGCATTTGATGCCATCATCTCAATTCCCCACTTTCAAGTTTAATGGTGCCATTGACATTATTTTGTCCGTTTAATTTTTGCAGTTGTGAAGAAGTTTGCAACAAACAAGTCAAAGGATTACAATTCTCGTGCATCAAATAACTTTCCACAAGATCCATGTATCAAGTATCAATTTCTCCGTTTGTGAGAATTATCATCAACATAGTTACCAGTAGCAAATACTTTATGACCATTATTTTTTCTCTGTGGATGCAAGAGATCACAGTTGAATGCTTTTCAAAATATAAGAGAATTAACATATGATGTAATACATGTATGTAAAACAAGATATATATGAAGTTAAAAGAAGTGGTCTCAACCATAACATGCCATTGAAATTGTGTTTTATTTTCACATTGAAATGTATTTTACTCTTTAAAAGAAAATAAATTAGGTAATATCATTTATATCAATGGAATTAGGTTATAAAAAATTACCCAGAAATGTGTGACATTTTCTTGAAAACCGTATATAAATGTAAAAATACAGGTTGTGCAGAACTAATTTTAGTGCGTGCCAATAAATTCCCCTAGACAGATAAACTGATTAAAACTACAAAGTTGGCTAAGATATTAAATTATTAAAAATTATTGCAAAAATGTGAGGCAAAAGTAATAATAAGTAAAAAAATTGAATGCAAAAGTAAATGTAAGTAATAACATGATTTAGTCCAAGGCTGGGAATTTTTTTGCAGATTAGAGCATTAGAGCATTGTAAGCAACTATTATCATTTAACCTGAGGCTCAGAAAATTTTTTGTAGACTCAAGAGCATGGGTCGAAGTACAGTTTTAGGAGAAGAACATAATCATATATCTATCAGGGAAAAATTTGTTAAAGCAATGATCATGAAAAACATTCATTACAACGCTTTTGTCATATTAATGTACTGTGCAGTTGATATTTGCAAGAGTATTTCATGATCAAAATCGTTTTATTTTCAAAACCGAGAGAAAGACAACATTTTCCCATTTTCTTTCTTGGTATGGAAGTTCTTTTTTCGACTTGTCAAATATCGCTATGGATCTACTGGATCTGTAGGAGAATTTTATTCTCTGAGGACAACCAAGGTTCAAAACTCCTGGTAATTAGGTAGTTCGGGAGACATCAAATATATCCAGTTATGTGAGGGTTTATGTAACCCTTATATAATTGGAGTAGTTGGGAGGAGACACATAAAATATCCAGCTATATTGAGAGTGGACCTGTGTTATCCCCAAGTGATTTACACAACTATGTTGAGGGTTGATATAACTCAAATATTATGCCCATCAATTTGGACAAACTCCGATTTTGACAACTTAGAGGTAGGTGATTTTTAAAACTTGTCCTCATCTCCATAAATTGGATCACAACCGAGGGGATTTGAACCTTGGATCTCTCAAATTTCACAGATTTCACATTACTTCGATCACCAATTGAGTTGCACCTGGACAATACACAAAATAATCAATTTTTAATAGAAAAAATAATTTTGAGATTTAAAACCATGATACCAAACCAATAGAGACAAAATATGCAAAGTTTTTTCATATATATACCATGTAAAGGTGAATATATCAAAATGGCACTAAGTGCAATACATATCAACAACAAAATACATAATCAATGAGGCTTGAAATGGCCTCTAGAGTCCAAAAAAAATGTTACAAGCTATGGGACCATTAGTCTACTACAAGTCTACATATTAGTGATCAACATTATCACTTCTCATCATGATCAAAATCAATTGGTTGAGTCTCAATTCTCAAACTTTTCAACTTCTTGAGCCACAAACTTCTCTGTTGGTTAAGTGACTTTAGTCTCAAAATTTTGAAGGTATTCTACCCTAATATGCCATATCACTTCATTTAGTACTCTACATGGCTTTGACATGCCCTTCTATCTCAACCAAGTGTTGTTTGAACCTATTAATATCTCCTCCTTCAATATATTTTTGGCAATATTTGCATATCATTTTGCCACCAATCATATCACAATGAGCCCATACAATATGCTTGGCTTTTGGAGGCATGGTGGCCACTACTCAGCCCAAAATCTGAGTTGTTCCACTACTGCAAGAAAAATTCAATACTCTCCAAGCTCACAATGAAGCTCACTAAAACTCCGAATGAGATGTGTGGGGAAAATGAGAGGGGAGACATCCTTTTATAGGTTTGGAGGTGTTTTTTTAGACAGAAACAACCCCTAGTTTCCCTCAAAACCACTTGAAAACTCATGAAACAACCTTTTGTGGGGTCCGGGACCAAACTAGAAATAAACCCACCAGTTTATGTTTGGTCAGACCCAAAAAACACCCCCAACACTAGATGACCCAGTTTTTCAACCCGTTTGAAGGCACCGCCTAATAAACCGGTCAGTTTGACTGGTTTACGGTTTAAACCAACCGATTTTGAATATTATGGTTACAATAACATAGCTCAATATTATGTCTTATAAATAACACATGCCCAAAAAAACATAATATCATTTTTTATGACATTGGTTCATATATAACATTTTTTTTAATTAATCAATTTAATTAAAAGGATAGAAAGAGTATAACCTCTTTTCAGGTAATTCCCAACCTTTGATTTGTGACTACTATTAAGAATATTCTATAATATTCCATGGAGGTTGAATTCCTACCATCCACCTAATAATTAATGATAATTAGATTAAAACTATGGGAACTCTATTTCACAATAGACATACCCATGAGCATAGTAATCCTTTAAGTTATGTTTATTTGTAGTGCACTTTAATCCTTCATCTTTATGTTTATCTATGCACTTTGATCCTTCATTTAAATTTATTGTTCATGTATTTTATAAATTTATTATTTAATATATTGTATACTATTGTTTATTTGTAAAAGGTAAATAATATAATAAATTAAAAGAAAATTGTGTTAAAGAATAATACGTATTTGTATAAAATTTAAAAAAATAATTCAATTCGATATTGTAATGTACTAAAACAAGATATTGAATCTTTCTACAATTTGTGGAAACAAAACACGATTGCACAATCACATAACAAGTAAGAGAAATAAATTATCAATCGCACAACAAAAGATGTATCTCGGGAAAGAAACTGCTCAAAACCCCTCTATCTCTATGTTGCATATGGTCAATATCATTAAACAATACAATGATTTTCTCTCTAAGAGAAACTTCATGCACTCTTCCAAGTGTCTCACTTTGATCTAGCTGGGATATGGCTTGTAATCAAAGTAAATTTGGTCCAATATTTAACATGTTGCTTGCCTCTGCCTGGCATGCCTTCCTTACACATTGTTGGGCTAATTGACCCCCTATTAATTATGAAAATACCAATTAATGATTGTGCAATCCTTAAAGGCCTTCCCAATTACCTCATGCATGACCTGTACATTTTTCTAATAGTAGAATTGATATATCTCTTCCCTTCAACCTCAGTCTCAACTGGGCCTTCCTTAGAACTGACATGCAACAGTTATTCATAATGAATTATCAGTTAACTGATTGATAACTACTTGTGAATTAAATCATATTTAATTCATTGGTCCTCTCACTAGCTCATCTCTCATGGTTAGAACTAGTTAAACTGATTTTAACTTAATTAATTGAGTTAGCTAATTACAACTCACAAAAAATTGTAACTAAACCCCCTAAAATCATGGAAAGTCCTCTAGATGCCTCATCTTTGACATCTAACTCAAATTTCCTAAGCCAAATAAGTATTCCTCACTCAATTAACTAATACAAGTTGTCATGAGATGAAATTACAATTTTTCTTCCAATTTAATTAAGGGAAAATTAAATCAAAAGCCCCCTATGGTACCAATTCTAGGTGTCATTTCTGGTTGCCATTTTCAATGTTTCTTGTTTCTAATTTCAACACTCCCTCTCAAAAAGAAAGGAATTCAATCTATACCGATCCGATATCTTTGGAATGTTCTACATACAACACTTCTCTAGAGTTGTTTTCTCCTGCAACTCCTGAAACTAAATATCCTAAAAAAACAACTGAATGAGTATGATGCATCTGCCAATAGTCTCTTATCACTGCTAGTTATTGCACTGTCTACTGGAAACTCTATGTTGTGTTGACTTTGCATTTTTGCCCTCTACATTGTTTCCAAATCTGATATGAGCTCTAGTATCTCACATTTGTCACTCTGATTTTAGTCTTCCCGACATTTGACTGCATCAATCCTACTGATCCTTCATGCTATTGTGTACTGTGGGCTCCTCGTAGCTAGGTCTGATCCATGAGACAGGCCATCTGAATGGATCTTGCCCAAATTTATTCTCTTAGGATTATGTTTGCAGATCCCCCCACCTCTCACCTAGATGTATGAATGCATGTGCTCCCTTTGCCCATATGGCTCGAAATTTTCCCCTACTAGTAATCAAAAGCTCAATATTTAGCTAAAAAAATGAAAGTTCTAAAAAATGCTTCAAACCTGAACGAATCGATAGATCTCATCACCGGGATTCCAATGCAACTCGTTTCATCAAAATCTGAGTTCGTATGAGTGAGTTATTGTCTGTTGTTCGTTTTCCCAAACAGGGAAAAATTGTGTAGACACTACTACATGAAGGGTACTTTTAAGAAATTTTTTAAGACAATATAAATCTTTTGTCTTAAAAAGTCACTTTTTATTTTAGCCATTTTAAATTAAAATTTAATATCAATTCAATTGTCTTAAATATAAAATTTAAGACAAAAATAGTTTGAGACAAAAAGTGTTTTAAGACAAAACTTTATATTTAAGACAAAAATAGTATGAGACAAAAATATTTTAAGAAAAATCTTTATATTTAAGACAAAAAAAGTTTAAGAATTTTTTTTAAGATGAAACGTTATATTTAAGACAAAATATTTTAAGAGAAAACAATTTAAGACAAAAATATTTTAAGGCAAAATTTAAGACAAAAATCGTTTGAGACAAAAATGTTTTAAGACAGAAACAATTTAAGACAAAAATATTTTAAGACAAAAACAACTTGAGACAAAAATATTTTAAGACAAAACTTTATATTAAAACAATGGCAATTAAGACGAAATTCATTTAAGACTATGAACAATTAAGACAAAACCATATCAATTGAGGACAATACATAACACGAAACACTCTCTTTTAGCACCATAAGTTAGCACCACTTATGTTATGTGGTGTTAATGTGGTGTAAATGTTTATGTATCATATTAAAAATGAAGAATATCACCATAAGTTAGCACCACTTACATTATCTGGTGTTACTGTGGTGTAAATGTTTATGTTTCATATTAGAAATGAAGTATATCACCATATTTGATGGACAAGTTAGCACCATTCTTGCTATGTGGTGTTAAAGTGGAGTGAATTCTTATTGATCTTATTGGAAGTGGAGTATCTCACCATATATTTAAAGAAGTGGTGTATGCTATCTTGTCAAGTTCTATAAAGTAGGGTAGTTAACTTTGTGTTTGCCATGTTGACATGTACAAGTGGATTTATTTATGTAAATTGCCACCATAACCATAAAAAAATTATAAATATTTATATTATGAATATATAAATTAGAACTAAACTATCAAATATTTATTTGTTTGTCATGTTTACATGTAAAACTAAAATTTATTTATGTAAGTTTGCACCATAAATACAACAAATTCAAAGTAATTATTTTCTAAATATTTTATATACACAAAACCATAATACATAATTATTTATTTTATGAATAAGCCAATTAAGATAAATATTTTTATTTGTTGTGATTTCAAAATAAAATAAGGGTGAATTCGATGGAGTTGGGTTACTCTTTTTTGGAAGAACTTGTGTTCCAAAGGTTGAAAATGTATCTTTGTGAGGGTATTTTTTAAGCCCTCCATCAAGCTTTTAAATGGTCCATCTAGGACTAAATAAAACCCTTGATTAAACTACATAGCTCCGTCATGCTATGGAGCTTGATGGAGACACATAGCTTGATAGAGCTATAATATGTACATGTGCAATTAAATTTTGCTTCAACTTAATGATAATGTTTTATGGGCTCATGGCATTGAGAATCCAATAGTATTGCACATGGTATAGTATGGTTTGAATTTTTATATTATACTTAGTATATTTTTTATTATTTCATTACATATATGTATGTATGTAATTTTAGAATTTTTTATTGTTATTAATTTTATACATTTTATAGTGTTTTTTTTTTGTAAGCTTGGTAGGACTCCTTTTTCATTCATTTTATAAACAACAAACAACTAGATTTACCAGTTTGGTGGTCTCAACCAGCCCTGAGTGGGAAATCGAGTCTCTTGGCCACCTGATGGCATGGTATGCCATCTAAAAAAATAAGGTTTTGAGTCTGTCATACCAAACAAGCAAAGCCTGTATACTCACACATATACAATTTTTCATAGATTGACTAACATATTTACTAGACACTTGAGTTTAAATGCTAGCCACATATAAATACTAAGAAAAATGATAGATTAAAATAGTCATGAACTACTCAACCTCGTCTGGAACCGAGGCCGACTCCACTGGTGTCGGATCCTAAACCGAGGTACCATCCTGCTCAAAAGGCTTGGAAATACACAGGAGGTGGTAGTCAATATATACACTTGAGGCACCCATCCTGTTTCCTCAACTGGAACTTGATCTTATAAAACTTTCTCTTGTAGTCTGGGAAGTCTTGGGCTAATGTCGCCAGGATCATAGAGAATTTCTCCAAGGCTTTGCCAAGGATTCTCTTCAGAGACCAATAAAGATATAGTGTTTGCTTGAATTGTGTCAGCCTGCCCCTTGTTTTTCCTAGATCTAGTATTAAAAATTTCCATTCATCAGTATCCATTTATGTCTCTACATGTCTATTTATGTTAGCTTCCCATTTTTCAATGAGCTTTTGAATTTCCTTTGATGTGTTCTCATGGTATGCTTTCGCTGCCTCTTGGATCACATCAATTGCAAGCCTTCGTCCTCTCGGCATTCTCAAGGGTCAGCTGGGTTGGGCTTCTACTACCTTCCCTTTATCTTTCCATCCATGGCCTCAAGCTGCAGGGCTCTTGGAATGGTCGCGAGCTACAGGACTCTTGGAGTGTGCAATCCCACATTCTTTGACTAGGTTTCCAAGTAGGTGACTTGTCCACATAATCAAACGAAGACATAATTCCATATAATGAAAATGATCAAAGGTCCATGCATCCCAGTTATTAGAAGAAAGGTGACCCAGGGGCCTCTTCCCAGGACTTATCCCTAGCACGTCCCTCTGTGGACCCATGACCCTCATACCTTGCTTAATTTTTGCCACCCCCTGTTCCTAATAGTCGCACACACCCTAGCAATTATCCCCATAACCCAAAGAGCTCCCACCTTCCTTCAATCTCCCGACCTCCCTTCTGGTGTTCTCCCTCTCGTCATACATCCCACCCTTGAAATTGATAGAGGAGGCGTCGCTACCCATTACTCCGGCCCGGGTGGAATTCCCTCTCCCATTCCCCATGTACACCGAACCCAAGTAGCTCAAGGTGGTATAAACCAGCAAAGCCTATAAACTAAACCCAACCTAGGGTTGCTCCTTAACTCTATACCCTAACAGGATTGCCTGACCCCTCACCATTCCTTCTTGTTAGCATCCCTTACCCAATAGACTCACACTCGAAGAAACTTGTCGATCTACATTGAACCTGGCTGAAAGAGGGCTCATTGCAAAATTTATGAGCCTCTGACCCTCTCCCAAAGTTGTGGAAGACTGGGTGCAAAGAAACTGGATTCCTTTCGTCTCAGAAGACATCAAAAGCCACTTCGTAGGCAAAGGATACTTTGTTTTTGTTTTGAGAATGTGGAAGACAAAAGCCTCATTTTCAGAAATGACCCATATTTTATGGGTCCTAAGGCACTATACTTAAATAAATGGACCATTGACTTTGATCTCGCTCAAGATGTGCCTTCAACTGTTCTAGTGTGGGTACGCCTCCCACATCTCCCACTACATTTCTGTAACTAGAAGTCTCTCCAAACCATTGGCAATACCCTTGGAAAGTATATTGATCAAGCAGTGAGAAAAGATCAATACTCATGCACACGCATATGCGTCGAGGTGGATTTGGAAGTTGGGTTACCTGAAGCTATCAAACTAACGGTTGCTTACTGGACCCATATCCAGAAGCTGGATTATGCACAACTTCCATTTAAATGAAGGCACTCTCATGGCTATGGTCATTTTGCAAGGCACTGCAAAAATAAGGCGGAAGAAGAAAGTGAGAATTCGAAAGGAGAACAATGGACCCTAGTTTAGAAAGCAGCCCTGATAAAAGCTAAAGGAAAAGGAGTCACAAAAGGGAACAAAGTATCAACAGCAGGGTAGAATCTTGGGGTAAAGAGCTATGTTCCCCCATTGGTTGAAGCCGAAAAACATATTGAAGAGCTCAACACTCCTGTAGACCCCTCACTAACAACTTTGGAAACCATAGAATAGCAGAATACTTCCCCCTCCTTGGGAAAAGGTAATCAAGAAATATCCTCCTCTGGAGTAATCCTAGGTGCCTCCTCTGCACCCTCATATGCTGAAATGATCAGAATTAAGCCATTGGAAAATTATTACTCGTCGGAGGATGAAACCTTTGAGAGGCCTTCAAAAAGAGTGGGAATAAAATCACATAAAAAAGCCAGGGAAGAAGAAGCAGACCGAGAAAAAACTCAAGGAAGTCAATCCACAATCGAAATGTACATCGGGAGAAATACCACAAAAAGGCCTTCCAACAGAGGAGCTACCCACCCCTCCAACAATAAATAATGAGATTAGTCTCTTGGAATTGCAGAGGCTTGGAGAACCCTATGAAATCTGAAGCTATCAAAGATCTAGTGAAGGTGGAACCTCCTGAAATCCTCATGCTCCAAGAGACTAAAATTGAAGGGGACACCCTTCTTGACATCAATAAATTGAAATGGAAGAAAAATGAAGGGAAGGTCGTAAGTGAAAGGGGCTCCTCAAGTGGAATTGGTACTCTGTGATCGGAGGAAAATTTTCATTTTGAGAACTCCTTCGAGACCCAAAACTGAATTTTCACCGAGCTAAGGCACTCCACAAGTAAGTTAACCTTTTCTCTTTTTAATATTTATGTTCCTGTGTTGTACGCTGAAAAAAGAGATTGTTGGCAATCTCTTTCTGAATTTTTAGACCTTCACCCCCCCAAGAACATCATATTAGTCAAAGACCTAAATATTGACCTCGACTTGAAAGAAAAGAGAGGAGGCAGTAACAATAGGGACCAAATGCTCCCCAAGGTGAAAGACCTTGTAATCCAATCGGATCTCCTAGACTTTAAACCAATGAGAGGACTATTCACTTGGTCAAACAATAGAGTAGGGGAAGACCATATATCTACTTTCCTTGACCGGTTTCTTGTACAGAGTTCAAAAATTCCGAGACTTATGCTTGGTGGTTTTACATATGAAGACCCAAAGTCTAGGGAGTTTACGAAACAACAAATTTCGCCTACTCTGCTTCTTACATTCAGTCTAGAAATTTCCCATTGACTAGCATACCTTCTAATACAAACAAATTGTTGCAGCAAGAGACAAAAATACATGACAAGAAGAGAGGTCGGATAAGGTAGAGGGTCCCATGAATCCCCCTCATCGCAGAGGAGAGATCCCACAAGTAAATAAACAACAATGTTGGCCTCAAGATCCACTTCTCTATTATTTTTCCAAAGGACATGAAAGAACTGAAGTCTATTAAAAGAAGAGGTCAAATTATTAATACGATCAAAAAGCCATTGCAAGCAGAGATCTTTGGGGACTGATTTTGTCACAATTAGGCCAATGAGGTTTTGTGAGTCTCCAATAATGCGAGCCTCCTTGATTCCATGTTTTTGCAGATGTTTCAAGCCTTGTAGAAGAGCCATGTATTTCACTTTATTTTTGAGGTGAGGCCCAAACCCCAGGAAAAATGGGAAATGATTTGGTCTGAAGGGTAGCAGATCCTCTGCCTCCGGCCTTCCCTGGATTCCCCTTTCCTGCGCCATCAAAAAACATAGTTTGAATATATATTCTACTTCTCCATTTGTTGAAGTCCTCATCCTCCAAACTGATGTTCCATTCTTCTTTGTCTTTCTCCATATTTTGTCCCGTGGGGATATTTAGCCCCAGCTTGTGACATGGCTTCTACCATCCTGCCTAGTTGTTGTTATCCCAATCTGAAATGCCCCACAACATGCATCAACCACCTGAAATCATCCACGTTTTTAGCGCCAGCAACTCAGGGTCCTCCCCAATAGCTTTTTCATCCATCATCCTATCCTCCCACAATATGATCTGTTTCCCATTGCCTGGAATCCAGTACAGGTGGTCGCGTAGCAGCGGAAGAGCGCATTTACACAACTGATGAATCTGGGCGCCCTGACAATTAGATTGGAAATTCTCCAGCCTGTGAAGGTGCCTTCCCAAGCTATATTTTTTCCACAAGGAAATATGCACCCATCCCTGGTTCTTTGCCACCTTCCACGATAAGATCTTGGCCCCCAAAGCAATGTTGTGTTCCTTGAGATATTTTATGTGAAGGCCACCTTCCAGCAGTAGCATGATGATTTTATTCTAACTGATCAGTGGAATTCTCTTGGCATTGTCCTTCCCTCCCTTCCAAAGAAAGGAGTGAATGGATTGCTCCATCTTGCGAATAATGCCCAACGGAGCCAACAAGACAGACATCTGAAAAATTGGAAGAATATAAAGAATTGACTTAATAAGAATGGTCTTACCTGGAAAATTGAGCCACAACATGCCCCATGCTTGCATTTTAAGCTTGAATTTTTCCAGCAAAGGGTGATAGTCCCTCCCACTTAGGTGTCCTTGGAAGATCGACAGCTTGAGGTATTTAAAAGAACCCCATTTCATGGAACCTTTGAAGCCCAAAATTCTAGTGATCATGCTTAGCTCGAGGCCGGTAAGGTTCCAAGCATAAATAAAGCATTTTCCCATGTTGAGTTCACTTCTCAACTCAAGGCAGTAGTGATCCAGCTCTAGTTTGAAGCAGGAGGTCGAGATGGCAGAAGCACCCCCTAGGAGAATGGAGTCATTAGCAAAGAGAGCATGGTTTATGTCTCTGACTACCCTGGCAGTCCTAAGGCCAATAAGCTCTTGTTCGATTTGCCTTTTCTCCAGCATAAAAATAAGGACAGAAGCTTGAATGAAAAAGAAAAGAGGGGATAAGGGGCATCCCTGCTTTATCCCATGACTCGCCTTGAAGAAGTATGTAGCATGCCTGTCGACGAGAGGAACAATCCATAGTTCCACAATGCAGGCCTTGACCCAGTTTATAAAGCGACAGTCAAACCCAAACTGTTGCATGACCCCAAAAAGAATTTTGTTCCTAACTCTATCAAATGCACTAGTGAGGTTCAGTTTGACAGCCATGCCATTTTCTCGTCTTTGGATGCTTCAATGGATTGCTTCATGAACTAGAGTGAAGTTATCAGTTATCTGCCTACCTTTGACAAATCCCCCTTGATTGTCAGTGCTGATTTTCAGAAGAAGGCCTTTTAGTCTGTTGGCCATGACTTTGGTGATGGGTTTGTAGCCAATGTTGCAGAGTGAGATTGGCCTGAATCTATTGAAAGTACTTGCACCCTTCTCTTTAGGTATAAGTTCCAAGAAGGCCGAGTTGGTGCTCCCCCAAATCTTGTGGTAGGTCTGGGACTTTAAGATCATTTTGTAGAGATCCTTTTTGACAATGTTCCAACAAGTTTTAATGAATCGAGCAGTGAATCCATCCAACCCAGGAGCCTTGTCCAGATCCATTTCATCAAGGGCTTACTTTATTTCATTGAATATGATAGGAGAAGTCAGCATAGTTTTCATTTGGGCATTGACCTTTAGGGGGACCAAATCGAGCAGATTGGAGCTAAGACTTTCTTGCTTGTCCTCTGTGTACAGATATTTGAAGTTTTGATGGGTAGCATGTTTGATGCTGGTGGGGTCGGAGAAGGTTTGATCTCCTAAGGTTATCTCCACTATAGAGTTAAAGCTTCTTCTGGCCTAAGTGTGCTTGTGAAAGAAGGAGGTGATACTGTCCCTAGATTGTAGCCATAGACTGCGAGATATAAGCCTCCAATATTCCTCCTCCCGAAAACAAGCCTTATGGAGATTAGCTTGGAGCTCCTCTTCCAGGATTAATCTATCCTTCGAGATGTTCATCTCTTCCATTTGTTTCTAGTGACTTTCCAAACAAGCGTGGGCCGTCTATCCTGACTCAGTCGGAGAGGGGAGGGCTTTAGCCTAGCTTTTGAGGGCCCTCTTCACTCTCCTCATATTTTCTTCCCATACAAAGAAGGGGGATCCATTGATAGGTTGTTTCCATACATCCTCAACTTTGTCCAAAAAGTCAGAATGTTGCACCCAGAGGGCACTAAAACAGAAGGGAATAGGTCCCAGATTCATTTGCAACTTCAACTCAAGTCTGATGGGCTTGTGATCAAATACCGATGAAGAATACTAACAGAACTGACATCAAGACCTAAGAGAAAGAAGGAGCTCTAGATGATAAAATGATCTTACCTTGCAGCAATGTGGCCTAGACTCGATCTTTTATTGGCCCAAGTATATTTTCCCTTGCGTGGCTTGACATCCAATAGATCCCAGTCCTGAATGAGCTCTTCCACCCATACCCTGGCTGGATCCCTTACAATTTCCCCCCCTCACTTCTCCTCTTGACTTCAAGTGATGTTCATGTATCCAACAAGAATGACATTATCCATTTGAATCTCATTTTCTAGCTCCCTAATGGATTCCCAACAGATTTTTCTGTCTCCCAAGAAGACCAGAGCATAAATGTTGAAGAGATTCACATTTTCTTTGGTGTGAAGATGAAAAAGCTGAGAAAAAATCCAGTTTGAGTTAAGTTTAACTTGGATTTTCTCAAAGCATGTCTTGTCCCATAGCATTCCCATCCCTCTTGAGGCGCCTCTAGAGGAGAGTGCGACACCTCCCTCTTTTCCTCAAAATTGTTTGCTTTTATGGAGAAAGTCCATTTCCTCCATTTTTGTCTCCTGGATGAGAAGAATGTTGGGCCTTTCCAAGCTTACTAGAATTTTCATTGTTTCTTCTTTTAGGTTGCTACCCATCCCTCTATAGTTCGAGGAGACAATCTTCATTACTTCCTTTTTTGAGATGAGAGGGCTCCTTTAGAGCCCTGGCTTTGATTTCTATTTGCTTTAGGGTTTTTTTCCAACACATTTTCTAGGTTCGGCTGGGTCCCCTACAACTTCTCCTTGTAGGTTTCTTGTTCTCTCTTTTCCATGGAGGATTTCCTTCCCCTGGTAGATCTTCTGACCAAATTTTGGGAGTCCGCAATTTCTCCTTCTTCCTCTGACTCCTCCAAATCTTGATCTTCCCCCCTTGGTGAAAGAGTCTTTGTCTTTTAGGGTTCCTCCAGGATATTTTCCTATATTCAATGTTGCTAGGGTTTCCTGCATTTGGAGGTCCTTTTGCATGTTCTTTGGATCGATTTCTTGGACTTCCTCTGTCTTTGAACTCAAGGCTACAAAGCTATTCTCTTGGCTTTCCTGGAAGGGTTTGGCTTTAGGAATACTCCCCGTGGGTGCCAAACTTCCCTTTGCTTTCTCCATTGGCCCTGGCTTAAGGCTCGTTCTAGATTTCATGGACTGTTGCCATCCTTCTTATTTCTCCTTTTCCAGGGCTGCATTTTTGGGAAATTTCTTGGCGATGTGGCCATACTCATGACATCTGTGGCATTTGAACGACAGTTTTTCATAATCTAATTTCTGCAGATGGGACCAGTTTCCCACCATTAGCTTGATGGCTTCTGACAGCCCAACTTCGAGGTCCACCTCCACATATATTCCAGCGCAATAATATTGGTATTTTTTATTAGCTCTGTATATAAATTTCCCAAGGGCATTGTCAATTTTCTGCAAGGATTCCTAGTTCCAGCAGTGCACCAGCAAGTTTGGGAGCTTGACCCAAACTAGAATGGTAGATGGGACATCCTCTGAGGGGTCAAAAAGTACATATATAAAAAATGGCAGCCTTTAGGGAAAGGAAGAAAGAAGGAATAAGGAATAATAAATATGGAGGAGTGACAAATATGGAGACCGGAGCAAGAGGCCCACTTCCTAGGCAAACACCGAGGCTTTGAATGGTGATTCATGGTTTGACGCCATCCATGGATTTAAATTGACTATACTTGTATGCGGCTCACTCCGTGCAGGAAATATTGAGCTTGAAGCAACACTGAGCCGTAAGGCATGGGGTGCAAATAATAGTACGTCACACCTTTAAAAAGGGCCTAAACACCCCTATTCATTGCCTATTTAACCCCTATTCATTGCCCAATTTAACCCCTAATACTCCTAATGAACCATCCCAAGGGCTGTTAAGGTCCTTGGGGTGAGGATTTGTATGGGGGATTCTGTTGTTGGACCCTGCTCCTGGCTCTTGTCCCAGAGAGGAAAAAGAGGGTCATTTCGCTCCTCTATCCCACCCAATTATCACTCGTGGGTAGCTAGCTTTCTTATCACTCTCAGGAAAGAACCAGTAGAACACTAGAATAGGCGGTAGTCTTATAGGATAGGGAGGGATAGGGCACAGGTACTCCATAATAGCAACTCCATAAGCCATCAGGCAGGGAAAGGGCTTTAGGTTAGGTAGGAAAACCACTTCCTTTAAGAAATTCTTGCTTACACTACCCCACACCTTTCATCTCAATGAATCTATTTCCAGGTAGTCTTTATTCCCCACTTTCGCAATTAAGTTCGATAAGTTCAATCTATAAGTTCAAATAATAGAAAGTCTCCTCACTACCACATATCATTCAAAGCATATTACATGGCCCGCTGGAAAGTGGCTCCAACATTTTTTAGACCAAATGACATCTTTTGAAAGGCAAATGTTCCCAAAGGATATAGAAACATAGTTTTTGATCCTGCTCGTGAATCTAGATCTGGTTATAGTGGAGTCTAGCGATTTAGGTACAACCCTTGAGGACCCATGAAAAAGGGTTTGTTTATGAAGATCAGGTCCTTATCCTCCTTGGTGTTGAATTTGAACAAAAAAATCCCTTGCCCAAGGTAGTATGAGGTAACACTATTTTCAATAAGGGGCTCCTAATTTCAAGTGATCTAGGCCTCTGTAGTTTTTGGTGAGTGCCATAAGCCCATGAACTATCATTTCAGAGCGCGATCCGCAAGGGAAAGGGACACTTTCATCGGAACCTCAGGCAGGAGAGCCACTGAGGGAATCTCATCCAGTCGCTTGACAAGTTTGGAGGCGAGCTACTTCTTCTTCTTAGGTTGGGAAGTGATCAAAAGCTTGAACGCCTCGAGCTCAGGAGGAGGATGAGGAGGAGGAGGAGGAGGAGGAGGAGGAGGTGGTGGAGGTATAGGAGGGTCCTGAGATTTCGCCATTGGGCCGAGCCCTAGCCATGCGAGCACCCCACGCAGAACCAAAAATCCTATGCGTGGCGAAGGGTAGAGAGTGATTGATTTATTATTTAAATAATTTATTATTATCATTTATTATGCTTCTACATACACTCATGGATTTGAGACACCGAGATTGTTCTTCCTTTTGAGTTGTGAGGACAAACTGATTCATTTCCAAGCCCTATATTTCCATGAAGAATGGTATTTTTTATTTTTCATTCTATCCATATATCTCCACTAACATCTCTTGCCCTCTTTATTATTGGAGCCACAAAATTTTCTTAGAGTAATTATTTAAAGTAAGGTTTACATGTTCTAGTATTTGTTTCTAAACAAAAAAGAGTGAGCCAACTACTTCTTTAATTTCAAATATGATCAAGTTCTCTAGCCTCTTTGAGAACTATAAAGGATTACATCTGAAGTGGTGGGGGGTCTTGCGTTTCAATTTAGCTTTAAGATTAGGTCAATGGGTTTGTAATCCAAAAGGGAAGAGGAGATGGTACAAGAAAATATTTTTCCATTATTCATGAGCGAGAGTTGGACCAAAAAACGATCTAGCTATTCTACGTTAAAATCTCATCCTAATTTTTATTTTTTATTTATTCAAATAAATTGATTGATTTTGGCTTAATGTAGACTATTCAAATAAATTGATTGACCTTGGCTTAATGTATATAAAATAAAGTCCAATATTAAAGTTGATTTCTAAAATAAAAAATTTCCCTAAAATTTATATCTTAGTTGATTCCTAATAAAAACCAAACTTCCAATTTTTTTCTCACTCCAAAAAATTCATTACACACTATGGCGCCAACACACTTACTACAACCTTCCAATTTTTTTCACTACAAAATATTCATTTAAATGCTATGGCACCAACACACTTGCTACAATTTAAATGAAATGTCTTGGGAAGATATGTAACCAAAAAGCTAATGATTTAGATATTGAATGAAATTCCATAATATTTGGCTTCTAGAATTGAGGGGACAATATTCAAATGAAACCCTTCTTCAGAGAGCTTCGTCAAGTACCCAACATGGGCATGTGTTATTACTGGCTCTATCAAGTACGCAACATGGGAATGTGGTATTTATGGATATGGAGGATTGGATTATGTGGAGTTATTATAGGTTTCTACTGACTTTTGTGGAGGTTAGAAATGGGCAGACCGAGTAAATACATGCATGAGAGGATCGAAACAAGGCGGTCGCGATTTTTTTTTTCTCTGTGAGATTTCTATTAATTAAATAGTATTGAGTCTATTAGGGTTTGGCAGCAATGGGGTGAAAAAAAACATCAAAGGGAAGAGAAGGGATATATGGTGAAGGAGCAGGTGATTACAACATCAACACCATAGTTTGGCTGAGGGGGCGAAATTGGTCACGGTGGCCCAAAAGAATTCTGGGTATGAATGAACTCTGTCTCTCATCCAACGTCTTTTTGATCTAGAATTTTGGTCAAGCTTCTTGACTGGTAAGATGCCAATGTGTCATTTTTCACTTTCTCTTCACCTCTTTTTTTTTTTTTTTTTGATATGAAGCCTCCTTGTAATGGGATTTTGGTTGCATGCTAACAAGAGACACCATAATAGAGCTTACACTTTATTTTTGTGGATGAAATGGAAAGAGACAACATAGTAGATATTACACTTGATTTTCTGGAAGAAATTCCTAATAAGACAATGTTGGATGCATTCCCCATCTATTTCCAATCGAATAATCTCAATATTTAATCAAGAAATCCTCATTGGTAAATATTTCCATGCTTAGGTATCTTTATTTTACTGCTATTAATGCGCTCAGCCTGCTTTGAAATCACTTAAATGTTCTCAAGTTTAAAAATAGAAGAAATTGAGAAAAGGAAGAGGGTTACACTTTTTTCCCTTTTTTGAGAATTTTTTTTCATTTTTTTCGGTTCTTCAACTTTCTGCAAACTATAACAATTTTTCTGTGTAGAATTTCATTTTGTGGTAAAAATAAAAGTTGTGAGAAATTTTGTTAGCTTTCTATTACTTATTTTTTGAAATTTTTTTATGCAGATTTGATATGTCAACTTAGCGTTTCTTTGAGTGTGTGTTTCTTAACAATCAAAGAATTCATAAGAAGTCATGTTATGTGGCAACGTTGTATTCATTGAAAATTTGTGTTTTTGAAAAAACAAAATGTGTTACAACAATCTAGACAGAGTCTACTTTGGTTTCATCATATTTACAAAGCAAATGGATGCATATCATAATTACTAGAATTTTCTGAACTGGTCCAATACGAAAAACTGCGTATTTTTGATATGTTTCGCGTGGCAACAAATTTCTTAACCTACAAGTTATAAACTAAAAATCTAAAAGCTACCCATTATAGTCAACGGACCAATGTAATGCCCCATAATTTTTTAAATTTTTTTTACAATGTATTTTGGGAGATACAAAATTTTGATTTCACTGAATCACGATGACCCTCAAAAATTGTTTGCACTCATTTTATTAGAAAAATAATTAAAATTAATAAGCGTTTACGAAATTCCATAAAATTTATATTTCCTGAAAGTAGATTCAATTCTGAAAATGCTTGTCTTGGTTCCGACAGTTAATTAACAAGTTTTCATGGAGTTTAATCAGTCCAAAGTTGCAGAACCGTTTTCAGAGCTTGGCTCTGCGTAATCGGTGACGCGTTAGTTCGGCCGAACTATTAGCCACAGTTCGGCCGAACTATGTTTTCCGATTACGGGCCGCTAAAACTAACGGCTTAATAGTTCGGCTGAACTTTTTATCAAAAGTTCGGCCGAACTATTGTGCAATTCTCCGTCGACCGGAAATTTTTGTGGAGCCCCCTACAAAACACACATTTCGCGTCAATATAAATTGCCGCGAAATGAGTCACAATTTTCGCACATTTCGCACTTCATTTCATTCTTCAACTTGGTTTGAATTCAAAAACTTTTCTTCAAAGTCTGGGTTTGAAAATTTTTTTTGGAAGACATTTTTTGGAGGCGGCGTGATTTTTCTTAGAGGTTCAAAGTTTGAGTTTAAAGAACAAGACATTTTTTTGGAGGCGACTTGATTTTTCTTGGAGGTATGTAAGTGTTTTGTGTTGAAATAAATCTTTTGAGCTTCTTTGTACAAAAAATTTTCTTCACATTTTAGAGGCGGTGTGATTTTTCTTAGAGGTATGTACGTGTTTTGGATCAAGGATTACGTATTTTTTAGAAAAGATTTTTTTAAATTAAATCTTTTGTGATATTGTTTGTAATTGAGTTATTGTCTAATTTTTAAAGGAAATTTTTTGAACCTCATACTCTATTATCATGGGAAATCGAAGAACTTGTGTGAGAAAATATGATAGAAAAAGAAAGCCTGAAGAACGTAGAGAAGAGACGAGACAATATCGCAAAAGAAAGTTAGAAGCTCTCTCAAATATTGAAGAGGAAAATCAACGTCAAGCAGAAATTGAAGCAGGTATGTAAATGTAAATATTACATGATCTATTGATATATATTTAAAATTTTCCTAATATAAAATATGAAGCTTAATTTTTATTTGATGAACTAGTTTGAAAAATATTTTGTTTGATGTAAACAGACAGAGATATTCCTCAAAATATTGAAGAAGAAAATCAACCTCAAGAAGAAATTGAAACAGGTATGTAAATGTAAATATTATGATCTATTGATATATTTTAAAGTTTTCCCAATGTAGAATGTGAAGCTTAATTTTTATTTGATGAACTAGTTTGAAAAATATTTTGTTTAATGTAAACAGACAGAGATACTCCTCAAAATATTGAAGAAGAAAATCAGCCTCAAGCAGAAATTGAATCGGGTATGTAAATGTAAATATTATGATCTATTGATATATTTAAAATTTTCCTAATATTTATTGACATATTTATTAATTTAGTTATTTATTGAATATGTACTATTTTTTCGAATATGTACAGATGAAATCACTATCGATAATGAGATGTTAGAAAATGTCGACACTCACACACATGGAGATAAAAAACCTGACTATATTATACGATATCGTGTCGATAAAATTTTGGAAATGTTTTTCAAACCTGAGCAAGTGACAGTTCAAGCTCAAATGTTTAAATGTCTCCTATCATCAAGGAAATTAAAAGAAGCGATGACACTATTGGGTATTCGAAAATCAACCAAAGATAAAAAAATGAAAGAAGAGGTGATAAAAAATATGAGTAGTGCTATAGAGTCAATTAAGATATCTAGAGATAAAGAGGTTTCAAATATACGTAGAGGAATACAAATGGCAATGGTTTCACCAAGTACTCAAGAGAATCGTTTGAATCTAACATCTATGGCACGAGCACTGGGAACCTCGCAAAAAACTCTGCACAAACATCGAAAATTTTGACTGCAAATAGACGTAAATAATGAACTCGCTTGTTGGAGAGCTATTTGTAGGCAACCATACAAAGATAGGCTTGGAGAAGATGTTAAAAAAATAATATATGAATATTGGAAGAATAATTCACGTGTTTCACCCACTGCAAGACATGTGATGCGAAGAAGAATAGCACGAAATCAATACGAAGAACATGAAAAACATCTCTTGGAAACCACTCAAATAGAGTTATTCAACAAGTTCAAAGAAGAGAATCGTCAAATTCAAGTTTCACTCAGTGATTTTGTTCAACAAAAACCATGGTATGTAAAACCTATCACCGTACGCGACACTTTTTGTTGCCGTTATCATGTGGAATTTGAGTTATATTATGACACATTCCTTGATTTCGGTAGAACATTATGGAAGGATTCACCTCCTCCTTCCACTATCCGTGAATTCATATCTCAAATTCTATGTGAAAGAGAAAGCGACGAACTATTTTACAAAAAGAAATGTGTTGGTGGTAAAAAATGCAATGATTGTGGAAATTTGACTAAATTTCAAAACAAATATCATATTGACATAAATGATCAATCATTGTCCAACATGAAAGTGAAATGGAAGAGATATGAATATACCAGTACATCGATTCAAGGTGCAGATAGTGTTAAAAGAATCGAATTACGAGAAGACGAAATTTTTCTAATAGACTTTTTGAGAAAGTTTGAAGCAGAAATTTACAAATACACCATGCATTCCCATAGAGATCGATGGCAAGACTTGCAATTCAAAAAATATCGTGAATTTTTTCCACCAGGAACCATTTTGTCAGTGATTGATTTTGCAGAAAACTACACATTTGCTCCACAAAAAGAAATTCAGAGTGAATACTATCACTCTGACCAAGTCTCCATGCTCGTCCATATTCTATATAGACATGCTGAACAAAATGTCGATCATATAGAAAACACGAGTGAAAATCGACATATCATTAAAGAATATCACTTTTATATCAGTGACGATCGTACACATGATACATGTTTTGTACAACATTGTTTTGAAAGAATTTATGATTCATTGAAAAATCGTGGAATAACATTCAATGAACATTGGATATGGTCAGACGGATGCGCAGGTCAATTCAAATCTGCACGATCATTTTTTTGGTTGTGTCGTCTTCATAAGAAAACTTGCATTAAACATTGTTGGAATTTCTTTGAGACTGGCCATGGAAAAGGAGAACATGACGGTGTAGGAGCATGCATAAAACGAGTACTTCGAAGATATCAAATGAACCACTTTTCACGCCGACTTGTGAACGCTGAAGAAGTTGTTCAATGGTGCAAAAATGCTCTAAGCCATGAGATTAACCCATCAAGAGAAGTGCGAAGGTACATTCAATTTAATTTATATTGGAAATCTAATTTTAAACATTGTACATTTATCATACAATGATTATTTTTAATTGTATTTTGATATCATATTTACAAATTCTTTTTCTAATTTTCCATATAAAGGTTTTTCTGGCATATTGGAATCGGAGACGTAAATAGATCAATTGGAAATGAAGTTGGAACAATAAAGGGGACTCGAAAATTGCATTCAATTCAAACAAAATTGTCCACAAATGTGTTTGCATTGGATAAAAGAAAATATTCTTGTTTTTGTGATGTTTGCATAGACAACACAAAATCCAATGACATCTGTGAAAACAAAATGTATGTGAATGATTGGAAACATACAGAGCTAAATACAAAGGGAAAAATGTCTGTTGCAATGATTGAAGAAATGGAATCAGATGAAACTACAATATCATCCGATGGTGATCGAGTTTCTGATCTTGTTAGAGAAGGTAACATTTGAATTACTTTTTAATGATTTAAAGATTTACAAATAAATTTAAATATGCATAATTAAATGTTAAATTTATTTTATTGTGCAGGAGATGTTTTCGCTGTAATTGCACCTATTGACAACGATGAAAATGTAAAGTATTATTTGATGCGTTGCACTGAACAAAAAATGAAATTATTACAAGACTATAATGATCACGGATTTCGGTATGACAAAGGGTCTATTATACTGAAAGGTTATTTTTTCAAACAAACTCGTCAAAGTGAAGACTTTGTTTACTTCGAAGACTATGAACCTGATTCCATAAGTTGTCAATATAGTCACTTGGTGTGTGCGGCACGCATAAAGTTGATAGAAGTTCAATCAAAGAAAAAATCAAAAATTAAGAAATGGAAAATGTCAAAATCCGATCATGAACGGATTATTGAGGATGGAATTCCATTAGAATTTTTTTGAGTGAAGTGTCCAACAATTTATTATCTTTTAGACCTTTCAGTACTCAACTAAAAATTGAGCTGCTTATGTTATTTGTGGTTTGCGGATGTTACAAATTGTTTGGGTACAAGCACGTGCTCTAGTATCAACTGAAAGTAGTTTTTCTATACATGTGCATTGATTAAAAATGTTAAATATGTATTGGATATATATATTCTAGAATGAAATTAATTGTTCTTGTATATTAATTGTTCTTGTATATGTTCTCTGACCATATGGTACAAATTATTTCACTTTATTTTGTGAAGTCAGATTCGGTCCCCATATGGCCTAGCCTCCAAGGGACGAGATAACAAGTGGTTGTCCCCACTTGCCCGAATCTCGGCTTTTAAGTACAATTTTATTGTTTATGTCAAGCATCTTACATGATGTCCTAGCCAAAGATAGATTCTCTTTGTTTCAAGTTTCCAATAAAAGTTGTCACCGAATGACCTGCTCGAACTCTTGTAGTAAACACCATACCTCATCTCTCTTGCTCTCCAATATTATTAGGTTTAATTATTATAACACAAAAATCGTTCTACGTTGTCAATAATTTTTTGCGCTTAGACTAAAATCAATGAACACTATTAATCCAATGTCTTTACATGTAATGTACCATCATACATGCAATTATATCAAATTAAAAATCAACATATACAATGAAATCAATGGGGATTGTCTTGTTACAAGTAACATAATTTCAATTTACCATATGTGAAAATGTAGGTTGAAACCATCCAAAACTTTAAGTTGTAAATTGAAACCATCCAAAACTTTAAGTCTTAAAACCCTTTCGATTATATATTGTGCATCATTAAAACATTTAACATTTAAAGTTCATTAAATATCACATGCAAAATGTAGATTGAAACCATCGAAAACTGGAGTTTTAAAAACTTCACATGCCATGCCAATTATAATTCAACAATCCAACAAAAACATTTAACAAATTAAATATCACACGCCACACTAAGACGACCACACTAAGAGGATTGGTGCACTTCGTTTGGAAGGAGTCAATATATGTCGTATTGGAGCGATTAGACAGAATTCGAAAAGGAAAGAGGTTGAACCAATTCAAGCAGACCCAGGATCGAATTGTTCTATGGAGCTTCATGAGAAGAGATATGTGAAAAGCACTGTTAAGCCATGCCAATTATAATTCAACAATGCAACAAAAACATTTAACAAATTAAATATCACACGCCAAAGTCGTTTCAAGTTTTCGGTAAAAGTTGTCATCGAATGACCTACTAGAATATTATAAATACTAACTTTGTAAGATCATTTGGCATTCGGAAAAATTCGAAAGTCTTAGACTGTCAATCAATTTAAAGTATCATTCACCCTAGGGAGTGTAAAATATTCAATGTAGGTTGGTGACGATGCTCACTCCTAGCTTGAAGCAGCGCCAATGACCAATTCTTTAATGAATTCCAATGCACTAGACCAAAGTTGGTTCAACCTACTTGGTTTTTCACGCAAGAAATTCCAAGGATGGACTTTCTAGAAAAACTACTGAAATTGAAAAGCTTGACATGGAGATATGACAAGGTGAACAAAGACTTCAGGAACTCTTTATGGAAAGGGCTCACTTGAAGGAAATAAGCACCACGTTGCAGGGTAAAGTCAAGAACATGGAAGATAAGATCAAGAGGGACTTTCTTGATCCGAAACCTATTAGTTTGAAGAAAGAAAATGCATGTGTTGGCACACTTGGAAAAGAAGACGACCACACTAAGAGGATTGGTGCACTTCGTTTGGAAGGAGTCAATATATGTCGTATTGGAGCAATTAGACAGAATTCGAAAAAGAAAGAGCTTGAACCAATTCGAGCAAGCCCAGGATCAAATTGTTATATGGAGCTTCATGAGAAGAGATATGTGAAAAGCACTGTTAAGCCAAGGGCTAGTTCGAAAAACATATTGGAAGAGGAAATGCTGAAGAAGATTGCGAAAGTAAGGCACAAGACAAGGAGGAGGAATGATGATGAAAGTTCCTTGGACTTGAGATTCATGTCTACAACCGTACATGGGAAAAAGTTCTCTGCTTTGATAGACACGGGGGCTACCCATAGCTTCCTAAGTCGAAAGGCAGCTTCATCTCTTAGAAAGAGGAAGGATAGCATCGAGAAAGAGTTGAGTGCTTTCAAGGAAGTCAAATCAAGGATAAAAGTAGCACGACTGGTGTCATGAAAAGCACACATGTGAGAGTAGGGTCATGGTTTGGAAAGATAGACTTAAGAGTCATTGACATGGATGATCATTCTATGATGGACCATACCAATGATGGACCGAGACATTCTCTTAATTCTTGTGATCAATCTTAAACTATTTTATGAAAGATAGATAAACCATTTAAATATTTAGCTCAAACTCTTGTAGTAAACACCATACCTCGAGTCTCTCTTGCTCTCCAATATTATTAGGTTTAGTTATTATAACACAAAAATCATTCTACATTGTCAATAATTTTTTGCGCTTACACTGAAATCAATGAAAACTATTAATCCAATGACTTTACAAGTAATGTACCATCATACATGCAATTATATCAAATCAGAAATCAACATATACTACATAATGAAATCAATGCGGATTGTTTTGTTACAAGTAACATTTCAATTTACCACATGTGCAAATGTAGGTTCATATTCTATCATTCATGTAGTTTTAAAAACTTCAGATACCATTAGAATTATAATTCAACTATCCAACAAAAACATTTAACAATAAATATCACATGCCATGCCAATTATAATTCAACTATCCAACAAAAATATTTAACATTAAATATCAAATGTCAAATGTAATTCAATTACAACATTACTTCACATTCACATGCCAAAAGTACTAAAACCATCCAAAGAAAACTGAAATCAATGAACAAGTTATTAATCCAATGAATTTACAAGTAATGTACCATCATATGTATGCAATTATATCAAATCAGAAATCAACATATATAATGTAATGAAATCAATGGGGATTGTCTTGTTACAAGTAACATTTCAATTTGCCACATGTGCAAATGTAGGTTCACATTCCATCATTCATGTAGTTTTAAAAACTTCAAATGCCATGCCAATTATAATTCAACTATCTAACAAAAACATTTAACATTAAATATCACATGCCATGCCAATTATAATTCAACTATCTAACAAAAACATTTAAAACATTAAATATCACATGCCATGCCAATTATAATTCAACTATCCAAAAAAAACATTTAACATATGTCCAAAAATATGTCCAAAAAACATATTGTAATAAAATATGTCCAAAAATTGTAAATCTCACTCAAGTATCAAACTGTATCAAGTTTAACAAATTTTAAAACCATCTAAATTTTGAAATAAAATCAAATCTACTGTATATCTTATCCATCAAATGGAAGATCTAGCCTCTGGGTCTCGGTTGGCTCGCTATCTTGTAAAGGGAAAACCTACATACACAATGTACATGTACTTGAACATTAAAATTTGAAGTTTTAAAAATGAACGAGAATATATATATCTAGAACTTCATGTTAAAAACAAAATATAACAAAAAAATCGCGCAATACCTCGTAAGGTTGCCTCTCCATTTGATGAACAGGATCTGCCATAGAAACATCTCTAGTGGTAACCTGTACAATATACATGTACAGTTAAATATAAATATATATATATACAGAAATAATTTATATAAATTAAAAACTTTCAAATGAAAATGCACATGTGTACATATATATAAACTTATTTGAACAATAATATTAAAAAAAAGAACTAAAGACAACTTCTTCAAATGCTGTGGATGTCCCTATCTCCGTCGCTAAAGTCCTCGGATTAAAAAAATCTTCCATACAAACCTAAATTCAAAAAATTTTAAATAACTCAAAATATAGATCTCTCTCTCTATATCTCAATTTTTTATGGAACTTTTTGAGGTAACATAAATTTTGAACTTGTGAAAAATTGTCCATACTTGTGCATCTCCCAATGAAGTAGAAGGTATATCTCCTAAAGAAGAAGAAGGTACTGGCATCCCAAAAACATCAGACGGAATCGGTACCTGTTAAAACATTTTATCGAATTATATATATACATACATGTACATGTGTGGCAACAATTATTTATGTTAGAGTCACTTAAAAAACACTAACATACATGTGCCAACATATCATGATGGGCAGACCCATCTACATCGTTTGAGCCAGAGGTCCCGAACGTAATATTAACATTTTCATCACGCATCATGCCTGAGAACTGCAAATGGTGTTTTAACATATAATCATACCTTTTTGTTAGATTAATGTACACATACAAATACATGTATACATGTGTACATACACATGTATTTATTACAAATTGTACACATGTATATGTAAATATAATTTCAAATCCTAAGGTCACTAACACATACCATTCCGGTGCTCTCTTCCTCACGAAAAATTAGGTCTTGCAGACCATTGCGACAATTTATTGCGTATGTTCGAAGATCTTCAACATTCATGTTGTAAATCTCCTCATCTGTATGATAAACAAAATTGGCACGTGCATTTTCACGTGCTCTTTGTCGATTTAAGCCAAGATCGACTCCACTCAATCCGCTATGAACATTTTCGATCATAACATCTCTTGCTTCACGACTTATTTGAGAAGTCGCATCCATCTCTGATCGCAAGGTTTCGACTCGAGAGGGTCGACTCACCAATGGCGGCTCAGGGCGAGGCAACTCCACATCTCGCTTAGCGCCCTTACGTTGACATAATCGACCTCTCCCCGGGCCAAAAAATTCTGAAGGAAGGTCATTGTAGTCTGGTTTCATATCCAAAAAAAATTCTGCATAAAACATTTGTGCAAAATAAAGAGGAACCTCATCGTTCCATGGAAGCCTTCCAAAGGCCGCAAGATGTCGACTATACAAATATTTTTCTTTGCCTGGGTGCTTGAAATACTTCACCTTCAACATCTTTCTTTTTGGCCCTTCCTTATAATTAAACATTGACTTAGCCTGCGCTCTTGAAATTTTTTTTTTATGTCCTGCCATTTATCGGGACCTATCACTGTTTCTCTTCTCTTTCTCATCACTTCTACAAACGAATCAGTGGTTGGCCCCAAATCTTTGTACACTTTTACCATTTCACTCAATGAATGTGTAACTATTTCTAGGCTTTGTCTACTCTCAGCAGGTAGATACAAATCCTGGAGATCTCTTTGCAATTTTGCATAAAGGCTTTGACACCTTTGTAAGGTGCATTCCGCCATGTTCGTTTCCCATGGTATATCAGTAATCTCAGCTGGATAAGTTGTGCTAGGTTGACAACCTTCTTCTTCAATGTAGCGCACTGCTCTGTGTCTTTTTTGACCACTGGCTCTAACATTTTCAGCCTCTGCATCAATATATATAAAATTTCGTATATTAGAAAAAACACGTGTAAAAAAGGTCGTACAAATTTAATGAAAAAATATTGAAATTGATGGCAACCTTGATGTTGTTGGTTAACATCATCTCCAACTTGACCCTGCTGAGAACCAACCCCAGAATGATGCTGCTGAGAACCAGACCCATAGTGACCCTGTTGAGAACCAGCAGCCGTTGATTGCTGGCCTTCGGGGGAATAAATATCACCCCCTTCCCGCACCCTGCTACCTCGACCGGTTGAACCTTTGCCACGCTCCATGGATGAAGTAGAAAGCCTTCTCCTCTCGCCTCCTAAAAATTAAAATATGAAACTTATTAACAACTAATTTCACTCACAAAGTTAATAAAAAAATCACTTCCATATGTACACACATGTATGGAGATTTAAGATTATATTTAAATACCGTGAACATCCTCCATATGGGATTCCGATGATCTTCTTCTTTCATCCTCCATGATATATATCTATTGGCCGACATTCACAAAATAGATTTCAAAAAATCAATACCTCAGAGTAAAATCCAGTTTGGGGCTGTTAAATCCAGTATGTTCTATATTTCTTAGAACAATATAAGGTTTATAAAATAACATGTGAAGCAACATGAGACTTGGAACAATCATTTTCATTATCTATATGGAAGGCAAGAATGATTATATCCCCTTGAGCTTAAGCTTATGTAGTTTGTCAATTTTTATCATATATTTTTTGGTAAGTGTAAATGTTTTTTTTATCTATAGTACAAGTCATGAGTTCCCCAATTTTACCTAATGTAAAGCATGATTCTAGGATTACTAAAATTTGTACTTGGTTTTTTAAGAATATATCAAATAAAGTTTTTGAGAAGAAAATATGGCTTGTTCCTTAGAATTTGGCACTTTGAATTTCCTTCCCCATATTTCTTGTTAATGATTATAACCTTAAAATGGCTAATATTGGTTTGTCATCATCATCTAAAAATGACTTGGCAGATGAAAATTTACCATGTCGATCATCATCACTTCACACCATCTCATACATGACCCCTTCTACATATTATATGCATGAATTTTTGAAATGTCATCCTCTCTACCTATCCCATGAATGATTGTGACAACAGGTGAATAAAATACAATTTATAAGAAGAAGATAGTTTCTAGCTTGTCCTCCTCCATCAGCCCCATAGCTAGTGATTTCTCAATTTTCCACTTCCAACTTTCTATTCTCGAAATTCATTAGCAGCTAATTTTATCGATAGCCACACCACTATACATATAATTATCATATACACTACTACATTAATGAATTCTACGTTGTTTGTTATTGTAAAGTCCAATAACAAACAATGTTAATTGAGTTTAGTAGTGTATATATATAACAATTTCTTTGACTTCCAGGTGTGTTGTGACTATTAGTAGAATTAACTACCAAAATGAATTTCCAAAATAAAATGTTGGAAGAGAAAAAATAGGCAATCATTGGATATGGAGTGCGTGGAGGAGGACAAACTTATACTGATCATTTCCTTATCAAATTTCCTTTATTCACCTAATGTCACAATCAATCATGGTCTAGATAGAAGGGATGACCTACCATAAATTCAATCATATAATGTGTAGAAGGGTCATATGTAGATGGTGTGAAACAATGATTACAAACATGATAATTTTTCATCTACTAGGTCATTTTGAGATGATGATTACAAACCAGTGCTAGCCCATTAAAGGTTATAATCATTGGTGCCTAATGTGGGGTGGAAAATTTAAATCAAGTTCGTATCAAAGTACAATTTAGCTCATTTTAGTCAAGTTTAGTTAGAAGAATTAGCTATTGGTTTCTACCTTCAATTTTCTCTGAAAATGAATGTGTACGTGCTTTTGAGAGACATTAGAGACATTAGAGTACCTTCAATTTCCTCTGAAAATGAATGTGTACGTGCTTTTGAGAGACATTAGAGACATTAGAGAAACAAGGTCCAAATTTTTGATGAAAATGTGCTATGAAAGTAAAGGGTTTTAAAGGAAAGCATGTACAAGGCATAGTTGAGCCAAATGTTCTTCAAGAAGGGCCTAATTATTTGGGTCTTGGTTATGGAAAACATGGAAAATGCTCCAAAGCCAAGGAGGCTTGTGAGGTTTGTGTTCATGATGAATGGAACATGTACATAGTTTACCTTAAAGTTGTTGTGTTTTACGAATATTAAAAAATGAAGAACTTCTATATAGATCCATTCCAGAGATTGACTGCAGGGGCATTTACTAGATATGTCACCTTTCATAAAAGATGAGATCCAGAGGCTACCTGGCCCTTTACAGACTCTGCCTATAGAACTTGTAGAAGTAAACACTAGAGGCATTAACAATACCAAAGAACTAGACATGGGAATGTGTCTCTTTCCCTACGCAAAAAAAATAATTATTGAGGTAGTTAATCTTCATAGACAGGTCATCAAGCAAGTCAATGTGATCATCCCTCCTTCCCTCCCTTCTAAAATAATTATGTTTTGCGGGTCAGAAAGCCAAAATATGGAGACAATTATCACCAAGTCCAACGTACGATTATGCATGATGGAGAATATCTAGCGCTTTCCCTTGTTAAATATATTAACAAGGGAAAGCGCTAGAGATTCTCCATCATGCATAATCGTACGTTGATGCTTATAGAGTGAAAAAACTGAGAGAATCAACTTGTAGGGTCATTTTAATGGGGGGTGGAGAATTCAGGGCTTTGCAAATTCAAAGTATGGTGCATGTTGCATGAAGCAAGATGTTGAAAGTAGAGTTATGTTAGACACACTTAAATGCAACAAATATGGAAATTTGGACATGAGCTCTATTATTTCACTTATGAGTCAATTGTTTGAAAAGGCATGTTTTCTCAACTTGTGTTTGGTTGATGGTTTTGTACACCAATATGTAAGAGTACATGGACATATTCACATGATGTGAATTTTTTTTTCTTTGAAGGAGAAAAATGATGTGTTTTCAGTTTGATGGTTTTGTTTGTGACAAGACATCACAAGATTTTGTGAAGGTCCACTCTTGAGCGAGAGCCTCATGATTACAACCTATCCGTGAGAATAAAATGGGAGTGCATCCTTATTTTGAAGGAGAAATTTCAATAGGCTTTAGGAAATTTAATTTCAAGTCATTTAATTTCATTAGAAATAATTCAGAGGTACATGAAATGAATAGTATTTAGGAAGAACAATAGTCCCTCATGGAATATGAAGAAAGTAGCCACTTCATTTTGTATATATGCATGCTTTGAGTTACTCCTCAAAAAATTTCAAAACATGTGTATTTATTACTCTACCCATCCCGATTTTCATAGGATCCATAGCACATACATTTCTATATGCCCTAGTTGTTGTAAGGCCTAATTATTTCATCACTTTCAAAGGAATTACATCAATTGTTTCTCCTAAATCTAGCATATAGTTGTGTAATAATATTTTATTTATTAGTAGGAATATATGAAAATGTTTATGACTTACATTTTTATTCCCTTGGTTCATCTTTTATAACTCTATAGGATAATCCTCAAAAGTAGGGTCATCTACTTCATCAAATTTTAAGAACTTCTTAACCTAGTATCTTTATTTCATATTTGCATAACTTCCACAATGGGATAGAAACAAGATATTTTCCAAGTGTTGAAGTAAACCAACATTAATTTCATTGTACACTCTTTATATAGGTATGGTTGAATGTTGTACATCTGGTACATAGATCAATTTGTTGTTTTCATCGTTTACTCTTAAAAATTATTTGGAGTGGGAGCGAAGAGTTGGTTTCTTCCTAGGTTGGCTTACATTTCCTTTAATATGTGATCCATCCCTTTCTCTAATTCATATTTTTATCTCTTCTATTAATTATATGTTATTCTTTCTATGTATTGTTAGTACAAGGGGGTGAAATAATTTCTTATCATTTTCTAAGTGCTGAGGTCGTTTGAATCTCCAATAGTTGTGTTGGTGTGGTGGGAACCATGCTAGGAGTTGGGTACTCCATTGATATGGTCAAGGTACTTAGTGTATGAGGAGCATCCAAAATTAGGCAGATTGGGATCTTGATAAGGGGGATATGTCACTTGATGCATGCAGTGATGATGGTATTTGATGAGTAAAGGACACATATAGATGAGATGAGTGTCTTTAACATAGAGCACTCAAGGGCATGCCATATACTAATTAACCGAGTTCGTGACATAATAAATGGTGGAAGAGGAATCATCAACATATGAGGTTGGTGTAAGTGGTGGTGCTACTATTGAGGCATGATGTATGGTGACCAACACATCTTGATATCATCGGAGATTGACACAATGTTGTGTATAATGTTTGTGTTTCACATAAATAGACAAGAGGTCGTTGGTTCTTAAACCCTTATTACGTGATGAGGTGGCAACATCACATGATGGAGTGGGGAGAAATGGGGGTTCTTAAGGGGTATGAAGGATACCCTTGACTCATGAAGCATAGGGCATGTATTTTGATGTCTCATTTCTTTGCAAATTCAAAGTATGGTGCATGTTGCATGAAGCAAGATGTTGAAAGTACATGAGCTCTATTATTTGACTTGAGAGTCAATTGTTTGAAGAGGCATGTTTTGTCAACTTGTGTTTGGTTGATGGTTTTGTACACCAATATGTAAGAGTACATGTACATATTCACATGATGTGAATTTTTTTTCTTTTCTTTGAAGGAGAAAAATGATGTGTTTTCAGTTTGATGGTTTTGTTTGTGACAAGATGTCACAAGATTTTGCAAAGGTCCACTCTTGAGCAAGAGCCTCATGATTACAACCTATCCGTGAGAATCAAATGGGAGTGCATCCTTATTTTGAAGCAGAAATTTCAATAGGCTTTAGGAAATTTAATTTAAAGTCATTTAATTTCATTAGAAATAATTCAGAGGTACATGAAATGAATAGTATTTAGGAAGAACGATAGTCCCTCATGGAATATGAAGAAAGTAGCCGCTTCATTTTGTATATATGCATGCTTTGAGTTACTCCTCTCAAAATTTCAAAACATGTGTATTTATTACTCTACCCATCCCGATTTTCATAGGATCCATAGCACATACATTTCTATATGCCCTAGTTGTTGTAAGGCCTAATTATTTCATCACTTTCAAAGGAATTACATCAATTGTTTCTCCTAAATCTAGCATATAGTTGTGTAATAATATTTTATTTATTAGTAGGAATATATGAAAATGTTTATGACTTACATTTTTATTCCCTTTGTTCATCTTTTATAACTCTATAGGATAATCCTCAAAAGTAGGGTCATCTACTTCATCAAATTTTAAGAACTTCCTAACCTAGTATCTTTATTTCATATTTGCATAACTTCCACAAATGGGATAGAAACAAGATATTTTCCAAGTGTTTAAGTAAACCAACATTAATTTCATTGTACACTCTTTATATAGGTATGGTTGAATGTTGTACATCTGGTACATAGATCAATTTGTTATTTTCATCGTTTACTCTTAAAAATTATTTGAAGTGGGAGCGAAGAGTTGGTTTCTTCCTAGGTTGGCTTACATTTCCTTTAATATGTGATCCATCCCTTTCTCTAATTCATATTTTTATCTCTTCTATTAATTATGTTATTCTTTCTATGTATTGTTAGTACAAGGGGGTGAAATAATTTCGTATCATTTTCTAAGTGTTGAGGTCGTTTGAATCTCCAATAGTTGTGTTGGTGTGGTGGGAACCATGCTAGGAGTTGCGTACTCCATTGATATGGTCAAGGTACTTAGTGTATGAGGAGCATCCAAAATTAGACGGATTGGGATCTTGATAAGGGGGATATGTCACTTGATGCATGCAGTGATGATGGTATTTGATGAGTAAAGGACACATATAGATGAGATGAGTGTCTTTAACATAGAGCACTCAAGGGCATGCCATATACTAATTAACCGAGTTCGTGACATAATAAATGGTGGAAGAGGAATCATCAACATATGAGGTTAGTGTAAGTGGTGGTGCTACTATTGAGGCATGATGTATGGTGACCAACACATCTTGATATCATCGGAGATTGACACAATGTTGTGTATAATGTTTGTGTTTCACATAAATAGACGAGATCGTTGGTTCTTAAACCCTTATTACGTGATGAGGCGGCAACATCACCTGATGGAGTGGGGAGAAATGGGGGTGCTTAAGGGGTATGAAGGATACCCTTCAACTCATGAAGCATGGGGCATGTATTTTGATGTCTCATTCATTTCTTTGCAAATTCAAAGTATGGTGCATGTTGCATGAAGCAAGATGTTGAAAGTACATGAGCTCTATTATTTGACTTGAGAGTCAATTGTTTGAAGAGGCATGTTTTGTCAACTTGTGTTTGGTTGATGGTTTTGTACACCAATATGTAAGAGTACATGTACATATTCACATGACGTGAATTTTTTTTTTCTTTGAAGGAGAAAAATGATGCGTTTTCAGTTTGATGGTTTTGTTTGTGACAAGACGTCACAATATTTTGCAAAGGTCCACTCTTGAGCAATAGCCTCATGATTACAACCTATCCGTGAGAATCAAATGGGAGTGCATCCTTATTTTCAAGCAGAAATTTCAATAGGCTTTAGGAAATTTAATTTAAAGTCATTTAATTACTCTACCCATCTCGATTTTCATAGGATCCATAGCACATACATTTCTTGTGTAATAATATTTTATTTATTAGTAGGAATATATGAAAATGTTTATGAATTACATTTTTATTCCCTTGATTCATCTTTTATAACTCTATAGGATAACTCTTTTATAACAAGTAGATTATGTTAAATTCTTTCTATGTATTGTTAGTAAAGGGGGTGAAATAATTTCTTATCATTTTCTAAGTGGTGAGGTCGTTTGAATCTCCAATAGTTGTGTTGGTGTGGTGGGAACCATGCTAGGAGTTGGGCACTCCATTGATATGGTCAAGGTACTTAGTGTATGAGGAGCATCCAAAATTAGGCGGATTGGGATCTTGATGAGGGGGATATGTCACTTGATGCATGCAGTGATGATGCTATTTGATGAGTAAAGGACACATATAGATGAGATGAGTGTCTTTAAAATAGAGCAGTCAAGGGCATGCCATATACTAATTAACCGAGTTCGTGACATAATAAATGGTGGAAGAGGAATCATCAACATATGAGGTTGGTGTAAGTGGTGGTGCTACTATTGAGGCATGATGTATGGTGACCAACACATCTTGATATCGTCGGAGATGAGACAATGTTGTGTTTAATGTTTGTGTTTCACATAAATAGACAAGAGGTCATTGGTTCTTAAACCCTTATTACGTGATGAGGTGGCAACATCACATGATGGAGTGGGGAGAAATGGGGGTGCTTAAGAAATAGTTAAGCACCAATAGTTGAAGGGTATGAAGGATACCCTTCAACTCATGAAGCATGGGGCATGAATTGGTGGGATGACCTAATGTGTCTCAAAGGGCACACGAGGGACTAACCTTAGGGGTATTTTTGGTTGAAGGTTCTTTCTAAAATAAAAATTATAAATAACTATGGAAACTTGCATTAACATGTGTGTGTGTGTGTGTGTGAGTGTGTGTGTGTGTGTGTGAGATCCTAAAAATACTTAGTCCAACAAGAATAAATATACTTGGAAAATATAACCAAATATATAATCAAAATTAATTTGTGTTCAATACAACCAACCATATAATTGAAATTACGAGTATGAGCATTTTTATTATAAAAATAAAAATAAAAGTAAACTATGATAATGATATTGTATAACAAATTATCCTACAAAAATTATTGTAGAAAATTTTCAAAATTGAAATGCAACCTTAAACTCCTTGCATTCTTTCATCAACTTTGTTAATAATTGAATAGTCTACTAGTTGACTATATTACAAACTGCAATGAATATTGTCTTTTCCTAATGTTCATTGTGAAAATGGATCCTCACGTTAATGTGATAGGATATTTTTCATCTCTCAAGTTACTAGGTCAAAGCATCCTAATGGGTAAATTAATTGTGAGATAAATTACTTGCATTAAATGTCAATCCAGGTTCTTATACTTCTAAAGTACACTTGCACAATATATGCTAAGCAATTAACTCTCAATCAAAAATGGAAATTAACCTATGGAAATGATTGCAATTAATGAAAACCAATTAATGAAAATATCTAAATGAGCACAAACACGTTATTCACATATTCACATGATGTGAACTTGTTTTTTCTTTGAAGGAGAAAAATGATGTGTTTTTAATTTGATGGTTTTGTTTGTGACAAGACGTCACAAGATTTTGCGAAGGTCCACTCTTTAGCGAGAGCCTCATGATTACCACCTATCCGTGAGAATCAAATGGGAGTGCATCCTTATTTTGAAGGAGAAATTTCAATAGGCTTTAGGAAATTTAATTTCAAGTCATTTAATTTCACTAGAAATAATTCAGAGGTACATGAAATGAATAGTATTTAGGAAGAACAATAGTCCCTCATGGAATATGAAGAAAGTAGCCACTTCATTTTGTATATATGCATGCTTTGAGTTACTCCTCAAAAAAATTCAAAACATGTGTATTTACAAAAGGTTACAAAGGCTTCTTCAAAAGGTTACAAAGGCTTCTTCAAGTATATCAATTGAATCAAAATTTGGAGAAGCACTCCTATTTAGGTAAAGCACTTTGAGGACAGTATATGAAAAGTACTTATAAATGAAGGAAGGAAGCTCTTTGGGGGAGACTTTGAAGTGTAGCATGAGACTTAAATCAGGTCCACCTGAAAGCACATGATCTTAAGGGGAGACTTTGAAGGTGCAGGATCAACATCATGATTATCTGGTAACAAAAAGGCAGCATGAATCTGTCAGGTCCATACAATCATACAGGAATAGGAATAGTTCAAGAAGTTTTGGGAGCATGATTATTTCATACAGGAAAAAAAATTGGTTAAGGGCAGATAAGGAGACACTAAAATATCAGGCTCAACCATGAATATGGCAGTGTTTATAAACATGTGTGACCCTTTGCAATCGATATTAAAGCAGGATATGTTTGCAGACATTAATACAAATATTGACTATGAGCAGGAAAGAAAGGTGAGACTTAAAGCAAATATTGACTATTAAAGCACATGATCTTAAGGGGAGACTTTGAAGGTGTAGGATCAACAGCATGATTATATGGTAACAAAAAGGTAGCATGAATCTGTCAGGTCCATACAATCATACAGGAATAGGAATAGTTCAAGAAGTTCAAAAGCACTGTTAAGCCAAGGGCTAGTTCAAAAGACATAAAAAGTTAAAACCAAAACTAAAAGGCTAAAGTGACAAGTCACACAAATCATATTGATGTTCATACTGGAAAACCATTTGAAAACCAAATAAAATTGAAATTTTCTCTTCACATTTAAAATTAAAACTAATAAAACAAAACAGGTTAAAGCATACTCCAGAGTAATAAAAGTTTAATTATATGATACACTGTCAGTAAAAACAAAATAATTTTTCGAGTACAGATATATCAATCATCATATATGCATATTGAACTAAGTTACTAATTATATGACACGGTGTCAATAAAAATGAAAAGTTAAAACCTGAGTTTATAATAGTAGAGCAGGATGCGGAGGATGTAGTGTCCCGGGCAAGGGTCAAATTAACGTCTGCCATGAGATACAAAATAAAAAGAAGCAGATCCAAGATGTTTTGCAGAGATAGAGATGCGCTCCTAACTTTAAATGATCACACCAAGTGCAGAGTACCTACCAACTACGCAGCCTTTGCTACTCGGATCTCTGTATCAAGACCTCGAGAGTAATTGGAAAATGGATTGAAAACAAAACAACACTTAAATGAAAATCTGGTGGGTTACTGAATTTCTCAATTCATTTAAGTTTAAACTTTATATCGATTGAAATACCATAAATATTTTGGCTATATAGTATATATTAATATGAGTAATGTGAATTTTCAATTAAATAACAAAACACAGTGTCAGAGTAAAGCGTAGTAATAAGTTTAATAAATAATAACTAAACATTGAACAATGAACAGGTTAAAAATTTAAAGTTATAAATCATTTCTTGAAATCGAAGGCTTGGATCTCCTCTTTAGAAAGATTAGGCTTGCCGCTTATGCGTTTTAGCATGATGAAGAATCCTACCACAGTCTTAACGAATTTCTTTAGCCATGGCCCATATGTGAAGGGAGGTTTTGACTCTTGAGCGATAAGCGTGGAGCAAGGGTGAAGTTGAATCCATTTAATAAATATTAAAAACTTAAAAGTTTAAAACAGAGTAATGCGCAGTTGCCCGTGGCAGTAACTAAACATTGAACAATGAACTTGTTACTTAATAAACATTCCAAAATGAGCACAAGAAAAATTTTAAATTCCTTTACAAACTAAAGTCTAAAACTATACCACTGGACTGTAAAGACGGATTCAGAAAGGCAAAATCCTCATACCCGGGCCAACGCAGACGTAACAGCAGGAGCGCCAATGCCGACGTAACAGCAGGAGCGCCAACGCGGCGAATCGAAACAAAGCTGCAACTATCTGTGCACCAGCAGAAACAGAGCCAACGCTGAAACAGAGACAAACAGAAACAGAATTGAAAAATCACGCGAACAATAGAACTTGTACAATTCGCGGGAGAAGCATTTATAAAAAAATAGTTCAGCCGAACTAAAAGTTCGGCCGAACCCTTAGTTTGGCCGAACTTTTCTATAAGTTCGGCCGAACTCTTGTTGCCGGTTTTCCAAAGCTCCGGCAAAAATTCTGTTCGTTGTGCCGTCACTGTGCCGTCAATCTAAACGGACTCAAAAGTTCGGCCGAACTATTTAATAAAGTTCGGCCGAACTATTATATAGTTCGGCCAAACTTTATAAAATGTTCGGCCGAACTATTGCCGAAAAAAAAATTCTGCCCCCAATTCTCACAAAAGTGTAACCCAGCTTCACGTTTCCGCCCTAGTAGAATGCTCTTCTCCTTTGTTTCTAGTTATATCTGTGCACAATAGCCAAAAATAATAAAAATATGTAGGATTGGTTGAGTATCGTGTAGCAGGTTGAGTGTCGAGTAGCAATCATAGACTACATTTATATTTTATTTTCAGTCGTGATGTGTTTTTTTGTTTCATTTTAAATTATTATTTTCTGTGCTAGTGAAATCGAGGGCTTAACTAAAACTCTATGCTTATTAGAAACCCACATTCTCATGGGAGAGGTATAGACTTTCATAGAAATTTCATGTAATGGTGGATGGATTGTACTTATTTCTCTTCAACAATTTGTGTCAACAACTATGAATACCAATCTACCCTGAACAAGATACAACTAATCGACTAGCTGATGTAGTGCACTTCACAGCTCCCTTTGGTTGTACCCTGAACACATTTTCTGGTCCTTCTGCTCCCAATCTGCAAATATGCCTCTATTAATGGATCTTTCTCCTTTAGGTCACTGAACACAACTCTCCAATTTTCCCTCTATTTTATCATTAGTCCATCAACGAATCAACACATAGGGTCTTCTTTCGGTTTGTTCACAACTTCACTTGTGAACAACTACTAGACTACCCATTTTCACCCCTTAGCTCTTAGGGACTTATTCCCTCTATTGTCTTCCTATGCCACTCCAATGAGGAAACCTTAGGGCATGGAGGGTTGCCCTCTATCATTGCAAGATGTCCTTCTCTTCAGTAAACTTGGGCTCAAAAAACGGCCCACTTGGCTTCATTCCTTTTCCCTTCAAAGAGTCAACTCTTGACCTCTCTTCTTCTACCATTCTAACAACTTCTCTTTGTCCTTCAAGAGGTTATACTTAGGGCTTGTAGCAAGACACTAAAACCCTCCCAAAAATGTTCCTTTTTACTGCTCAAAATATATCTTAAACTAGGACAATCAACCATCTAGAAAAACACCAACTTAGGAGAACACTCACCTATGATTTGAATACACCTTCTTCTTTTGCTCTTTCAATATCCTATGCACTCTTTAAACCTGAGATTATTGGCCTAGTTAGTGCACTACAACAACCTTCCATCTTGCCTCAATTCTCCTCTAAAACTGTGCTGGAACCCTTCCCTAACAGACTACCTTATCTACCATCATACTCAGCCTTCCCATAAAACTTTTCTAAGTTTTTTTGTGCCCTCAAAATGAAAATTTTTACTTCCAAAAAAATCACTGCAGGGCTTCGGCCCTACCTACATTCCAACAAAACTCTCGAGCCCTGCTACTTGAAGAGTTCAAATTTCCAACGTGCACAAACTAGACCTTTTCCCAAGTATCTGGCCCTCTTCTCTAACTCAAACCTACAATGGACACAAATAGATCCAAAAACCAACCCCTTATTGCTTCGTCCTTGTCCTCTTGAGTTGTGGCTACTTCAAATTCTCTCCTCTTATGATGATTCACACCCTTTTAGGTGAGAATGAGGCTCCTTCTCACTCTTATATATATGAATCTTCTTATGGAAACATCTTTCCCTTTAGGGCATGTCCTAAGTCAAGGAAAAATTTCCTTTTGTGCTGCAAGTCCACAAAAAACATTAAAAAATTATTATCTCAACTTCTATAGCTCCTTTCTTGGTTCTTGAAGATTCCCCTTGCTCCTCTAATGGTGTTATTCCATCTCCAAGGGTCAAACCATCAAATATCTTCTTGGTTTTGGGCCCACTCCTTTGGATGTAAAACCCCCAAGCTTGGGTTCTTAGTCCACAAGTGACTTTGTGATGTTAATTCCTCCACAACCTTGTCCCCTAGGGTTTGAAGTAAATGAATCTCAACATTTTTCATGAAACTTAAATTACCCAACCATTCAAGTTGGCCCATAAATTTTTTCTCACAACACACACACATGTGGGTGCATGCGTTTACATGTGCATGTTTTCACCACAAGAAAAAAACGCATATATTAAAAGGTATAACAAATACATTACATGATAGATAGTTTGAACCTTGGAAACATTCCCAAATTTGGAAAATGATTCTTGAACCTCAAAAACATTACCAACTTATGCGTGATACCATTGATCATTAGTTGGTTTAGGATTTGGAATGACTAGTCCATAGGCCATAACAATAATTTCCTTGCTTAGATTATTATGGAGGTCTATTTGTCTAGATATTTCAAAAGGAAGACGTGGATATTTATCACTCTCGTATGGTGGAGGCCTGTTGTACAAACACTATTTTCATTCTTGTATAGCTTGTTTGGGATGATTTTAATTGTTGGAGAGTTGACAAGCAACTCTCTGCTCATGGCGCAAGGGGATGTCCATAAATCTTGCATGGGGCCATAAATGGTGCAAGGGGCCATAAATATTTTGCTACAGAATTTTTGGGTGCCAACAAACTTCATGATGCATCTACTAATTACTATGAAAGCAATCCTGACATTGTTAAAGATGGAGTACAACTCTTTAAAAATAGGCTAATTTGTTATTCTTATTGCATGTTGTATAGTTGTCCATTACCCAAATGTTATGTAGCAATACATCAGGTAACAATGGAACAACTAAAACAACATTACATGTTGGAGTACCCTAGAGTGACAGTGGAAAAACTGCAGCATCATCACATGCTGGAGTACCTCAGATAATTTTTCCTTTCATACTAGACCAATTTTATTAGGTTGAATGTATGAATTGGACAGGGGTTGCACCACCACCATTAAAGAAGCAACATCTTATCCCAGATAAAAATGAAGATAGTACTATGGAAGCTGCAAATCCCCTTTTGACTTAATCCATATGGCCATTGGCTATTCTTTTAAATAAGGTCTACATTTCAGGAAATAGGATGTTTTGAAAATTCAAGGTTAGGAATTAAAGTCATACCAAATATGTTGGCGATATTTGGTCCTGGTATGATACTCTAAAGATTTGTTAGGATCTCAACGTCATGCAGGGTCATGATTTTTCCTTATGGAGCCACTTTTTCATGTGAACACTTTCTAAGCATGGTTGTATGTAGCTCTACAATGCATTGTGCTTTTGGTGTTGGGATTTGGTAGCTATATGCATGGGAGTATTTGGAAGATGAGTCTAGAAGGATTGATGAATGTTAAATTTTTACTATCCTAATATATCTTGGTTTGGTTAGGCTTGGGGGAAAGTCAAAGTATCTTTGTTTGGTTAGACTTAGGGGTAAGTGAGAGTGCCATGAAAGAATCAATTTTGTTACAAGAAAGTGTTTACGTTCTCAATAAACTTGAAGACAAGTGATATTATCATGGATTTGTTGTACTTGGGAGCCAAGTTAGAGTTGTCAGGAAAGGATCAAGTTTGTTATTGGTGTTTATGTTCTCAGCCAAGGTAAAGACCAATAACAAATTTGAGCTCATTTGGTGTTTACTTTCTCAACTTGTATGCTTGGGCCAAAAAATAGTATCTAAATTGTTGCCTTAGTTTCATATCAGCTAATACTGCTTATGTCCCTTCTGATAAGAATATATTTTCTGAAAATTTAGTTATTGTTACAAATTACAATCGGTGAACAGGGTTTCATAGCTAAAAACTATGATTTTGAAACGTTAAGTAATTGGGGAGTATTTAAATGTATTAATAAAATATGACACTTGGTGCAAAACACAGCCCAAAATAAAAAACCTTCATATTTCCTTTCAAATCCAAGAGTAGGATTTGAGGATGCTCACCAAACTGAAGCCAATTTTACACCAAATTTCATTGTAGCACAAAACATTAACTAAAGTCTTCGAAGATCATATGGAGTCCATATATAAAGATTAATTGTCATAAATTGGATTGTTTCCATCCTTGAGATTTTTAACCACATAATACATTTGTATATTAATCTTTGATCTATTTGTGTTAGTGATTATTTAGACTATTTGATTTCTGTAAAAATGCCTTGTTTTTTAGAATACCAATAAATCAACAATCCAACCATTTTTTGGACACAACCTTTACATATATGATATATGCAATAGCCCTTAGGGAAGAAGATTCATTTAATCTTAGAACCATCGACCATATAAGAATTAGATTTAATGTCCACTACATGATCTATCATTGATCCACCTAGTGCATGGAATCTGTCACCATTTTACCTACTCAAAACCAAGGACTGCATCTATTAGTTTCTAGGGCCAACTTCCTTAGCTTTGGTTTTCTATTTTTGTATCTCCAATTGGTTTCATATTTTCCAAAATAGGTGGAATAACTTGGATATCATCGCTATTCATTCAGTGCCACCATGTCCTTCATTTTCATATGTGTAAATATTATTTTAAACAATCGATGATTTCCAGACTTAGGAAACCAAGTTGCAAGGCTCACTAGAGAGAGATTCTATGAATATTGAATATTTAGTTAAGAATTTGTAATAATTTTATATCCAAATTATAAAACCCCAAGCGTGGACATTTATGGATAACCTTTTGATATATGAAATGCTTAATGCAAAAACAACCTAACAAGTTTAGGTTTGTAACTAGTGCTAATGGTGGGGAACAAGAAGTTTCACACCATTTAAAGGAGGTAAGTATTATGCCGTTTCTCAGAAATGTACAATTGGGATGGTAAATTGCATTAAAAAGGGCTTGAATCATATCCATACTCACATTGAGGTCAAATGAGTACCTAGTTGATGTGGTGCAGTAGTCTATGCATAAACTATTCATGCTAAAAGCTTGCAAGGGATGTGTAGTGTATTGTGTTTTTTCTGTTGTTAATGTTTATCCTATTATGGACAAGTTTAAACTGTTTAGCTTCCCATTTCTTACGGAAAAATGATATCATATCTATTGTATGAGTATGTTCTTGATGCAAGTATCACACATAGGAAGTAAGGCATCTATCACATTCCATTATTGGAAATGTGAGATCAAGGAAGAACTGTGAATACAGTACATAAAAAAGACCCAACAAAATGATCCAATGTGTCAAGGGAGCCCAATATTTAAACAATTACCCTATATGTGTCCTCCTTGCTACGTGATCTAGCACAAGTTTAGTTTTACCCATCTACTTCCATAAGTCTAGGAAACTTACTATTTTATACCTAATGACACTAGTGATTCAGAATCTCAATATTAGTAGATGTAGAAAATCAATAGAAAATTTATAGGTGCATTATTAATGCTTATATTGTATTGAAAATTTCTTATCTGTTGATAAGGGGCATACTAATAACTTGAAAACAAATTGAATGCTATTTTAAGTTAGGTCAAGTAATCGCCAATGGTTAAGTTTTTAAGTCGGTAACTTTGAGGAGGAGAGCTACAGGTAGTGTTTACTGTGGTAGCTTGGTTTCCATTTATTGCAGTGATGATGTGGTTATTAGGGAATTTCAAAATCCCAGAGGATTTTGACTGAGGCACTAAAGATGAGTTTCAGCATTGGGATAACCTTCTCTTATCTTTTCTTGAAGGGTGGTTCTTTTTTGGTAGCTATTCATACTCTGAAATGGGTAACTCTCCCTCACATGGCCTTGCCTTGCATCTATAAGATTGTCACCAATTCTTTTGGCTCTACTATGGAATATCAATAAGTCAAACCTTTGGGTATTGACAAGGTAGCATATGTTGTTGGAGGAATTTTGGGCGCTATATTCAGAACCATTGGATATTTTACAACCAAGACAGAGAACCCTCCACAAACATTTTAATAGTGAACTTCATAGGTTATTTTATCATTTCTAATATTATTTAATAATTTTTTATTTTGACAACAATATCGAATTTTTCAATGTCTTTAAATTTAATATGTAAGGCCTGGATTGTTGGTTTCTCATGGGACTTAATAGTGAATGTAATAGGATACTTTATTGTTTCTAATATTGAGTCATTTTGGTTTTGATAAAAATATTGAATTTCCATGGCTTGTCAATGATAGGAAAGGCATAACTTGAAAGATAGTTGGTTTCCGTTAAACTTGATAGTGAATGGAATATGATTTATCCTTTGGACATGATAAATAATGGAATATGATACTTTATCCTTCTTTAAATTGGCTATTTTTGTTTTTGATAGCAATGTGGAATTGCCCAAGGTTTTTCAATTTGATAGGGAAGAATATGATACTTATCCTTCTTCAAATTAGCTAGTTTTGTTTTTGATAACAACGTGGAATTTTTAAAGTTATTTCAATTTGATAGGGAAGGCATAATTTATGAGATTGGTCTCTCATATGTTTTATTTGAATTAGTGTTTGGATGGTTGAATTCCTTTTATTTTTTATTTTTCTAAACTAGCTTCCTTTTATTGTGATGAGACCAATGGGTCCAGATCTAGTATGACTGTGAGTCACTACCACCATTCATTTCGGTCTTCTTTGGTAGAGGAGGTGCCAGTGGGGTATCCACAAGGGCGAGCATAAGCACTAGCAAGCCCCTTGGTAGGATTGGAAACTTCATGGGCTATAATAGCTACTTTCTTTCAATGACCCCAAAAGCCACAATTGACCAAGATTTGATTTTTACAGTGTTTGTCCCTTAAATTGTAGCACTGAAAAGTGATTTTTGACAAGAAGGTAGTATAGTGGAAATTGGAATCGATTTTGTAATTTATTTAGTATGTTTTCTTTTCTATTGTTTTTCTGTCTTATGTTTGATTAGAAAAACATCTAGGTCCTTGAAACTTTTGAATTTTACAGAAAGCATATTTGAAACATATTTTGGTGAATGTTTTCCTTTTATTTATTTTTGGTGCACATAAAGCTCTAGAAGTAATGAAAGAGCCCTTTCAATGTTGCAAGCTATATGTTTGCATACAATATTTTTGTCTATTAGCATATTTGGGAACACAGTTCTTAATCAGAAGTAATTTGCTGACTATATTTTTATTTGAAACATAGTTAGTAAATGTTTTCCTTTCATTTATTTCAGGTATCTTGAAAATCCTAGGAGAATTGAAAGATCCTTTCAAAGTTGCAAGGTATATGTTTGCATGAAAAAATTTTGTTTGTTAACAGATCTGGGGACATTGTTCTTAATTTTAAGTAATTTTCAGAGACTCTTGTTATTTTTGATATAGTTGGTAAATGTTTTCTCCAATTTATTTACGGTGTACATAAAAACCTGAGTAGGAGTGAAAAATCCATTTCAATGTTGCAAGGTATATGTTTGTTTGCATGAAAGAAAATTATGTTAGTAGATTTGGGGACATTGTTCCTAACCTTTAAGTAATTTGAAGAGGGATGAATTATTTAGAATTGTGATGGTCTCGGACAAGGATGCACGATTATTGACATTCTCGACTTCTTGATTTGGGTAGGAAACATCCTCAGAAAAGTACATAGTGCAACAATTCATGGTTTCCACTTGCTGCCTCAATATTCAGAATTTGATAAAGAGCTCATACATAGAGGGTTGAGTCAAAATGGTATCCTAAAAAGCTGAAATGGCTACCAAAATCTTGTCAAAATTATTCACTAAAGTCTATCAAAACTGGATGATTTCTACTGTGGCAAATGATGTCTGATACGTGGTTAGTGGAGTTAGTTTTGGGTGGGAGAAAAGTGCATTCTCGAAGCAACAGGGAGATTGTCTAGCGGGCCGCAGCACACATCTTGGCTTGGTTCACATGTTGCCGAAGGTCCTCCTTGGCCTTTACGCCGGGCTCTTCAGGTTTGTCTATTCTAATGGCACAAGAACGAGGATCTTTTGGTTGCAGAATGTATTTTAAAATCAGCTTTTGATTCAGTGAAAACCATATTTTTTTATGATGAAAGCATGTAGAGTAGGCCTAGGATGAAGAGAAAATCTTGAGTCTAATAATTAAAAGCATTAATACGACTACATTTTATTGGCTTCTGTAGCTGGTTAGAATTCAACAAATTCTTGGGTTTTTTTATGCTTGCATGCAAAGTAGGTCACATAAAGGTCTCTTTTAGTGAAGGATGATTGTCTTGGTATGGTATGGTTGTTTGAATGACACCTTTTTGGCTAGGGTTGTGAGGCTAATAAATGCAGAGTAGGCCTAGAATGAGGATTATATTGAGAACATAGAGAAGTTGTACAACTATGTTCGTAATTTGCTTCACCCACTGCCCAAAATTCAATAAAATTCGTGGGTTCATAGTGGGCTTCACAAATTATTTAGAATTCAATAAAATTCATGGGTTTTCTATGTTTGCATGTAGAGAAGGTTTAACAAAAAGGTTGATTCTGGTAAATAATGATTTTATTGGTTGTGGTGGTTTGAACGACATAGTTTTGGCAAGGATTTGTGAGTCTCCATGATTAGGCAGAGTTTCAGTAAGATAACTTCTGCCCTTTTTGCGTTGATAGTGGTATGCCACCACAGTAAACCTTCCATTACAGAAATGGCAAGAACTTGTGTAAATATTATCCATCTTAGGTACTCATGGTGCCTCTCTCTCAATCCCCTAATTAGGAGGACAAATAATTTTTCCCACCAAGATGCCCCCCATTGTCTCCTATCTTCATATTGCTTTACTTTTTTCTAAGCTCATTGGGATCAAAATTTTTTACCTCGACCATTCTTCACCTTATAGATTCATAGCTATTTCTCATGTGCTGCTAACTCCAGCACACAAATCAATAACCATAAACAGTAAAAGAAAAATAAGGAAAACACATTAAATTATATAGATCTATATACCTTCTGAATTTCTTTGGTCTTAACTGTATCTAACTAATATTCTCGAGGCAGATATATCTCTTATGTATTCCCACTACAAAGTTCTAGGAGAAAATCTGAAGGATTCATGGGTATGTGCGAATTGAAGCCTAGACATGAGAAGTGGTCCAAAGCAGATGTTGCCTTTTAATAGTAAATTAGATAGCCTTCTGAGAGAAGAATCGACTTATCAAAATTTTGAAACACTCTGCTTGATGGCTAGTGGATGGTTGTAACAACTGTCCGTCCTTCCTGTGAATGAAAATTGCCAACTAATCAATACCAGTCTCTTAAAAGATTGATAATACTATTCAAATTTAAGGTGTGAATGCATAGATTCTAATGGGCACATATCAAAATAGTATCTCTATGTTTGATACAATAGTTGGCATCTAAAATTTTGGGAAAATTTACTAGTAAGATTTATAATTTTTGGTAATGCTATGAATGCTCAATGGTATTTATGGGATGTTAGATTTATGGAAGACAGATAGGATGGCTAGATGAACTAGAGCCATTTTTTTTAACATTTGTATTGTGCGGAATGTTTTTTTAGAATCAAGTCCAGATGTGGATTCATCTAGGAGAACCAAATATGGGCCATTAAAAGCTCATGTCCTATGTGTTGGTGAGGTAAATCCGCTCTACGGATAGAGGTGATCCCACTAGCCGTAAAGTGGGTCTAGCCACAAACGAGACAAGCTATAACATTGGTTCCTAGTTAACGAATGGACGAAGCTTCAATAGATGACTTACCGGAGGTCCTACACTATTGTTGTCATTGGAAAGAGTGGCTGCCTCCTGCTCCTGGTTTGACAGATCATGATCTGCTCGCCTTCACGCTCGGATACCTGCACACACACAAGAAACAATGAATATGTGCATCATACTATTTCACATTCGTAACTATCACTCAGTTGAAGAAGACTAAATCAATTGCATTAAATAATCAACATAACACAATGATGGAACCAATACCATAGTCGAGTATATTAATGAAAGAAAGGAAGAGTACAACCAAGCTTCAACATTGTGGTCTCCTCCAATAGGGTTCCAATGGAGCGCGTCTCACAAAGGCTCGTTAGAAATTTGGACGGGGCTCTTTCTACGGGATTCTCCTTGGTTCTACCTTCTCTATAGCAGTTACCCAGCTATAGTATCTCTTCTTCAAGTTCAGCTTCTTGGCTATATGTTCAGCTAACTTTGTAAAGGGAGAAGGCCTATTTATATAAAGGGAGAGGGAGAGGTTAGGATCCCTATAATCATGGAAGGGAGTCCTATCTTCAAAGACTGTTCCATGGGAGGTAGAAAACCACTACCTAAAGCGAGATATCTATGGCCTATCAAGTTTAACCGTTTCTAATGAGTCATCCCTGAGGTAGTTAGAAGGAAAATTCCACCTCTATTTGTTAAAAAACATTCCTAAAACAGCTGGCATCGGAAATACACAGAGATAGAGTGCCAGGTGGTGCAGGCTCTAGTGCAAATATTCCTTATCGGCGCGAGGGGTGAACTGGATACCTGCGCCAATGCCAAAACATAGGTTTTGTGTGCTTTTTGAGGAAATGTTCAACAAGAGAAATGATTTCCTTATGCAGAAGGATGCAAAGAAGGTATTTTTAGAGTATGACATTGCTCATAGGTCAAGAGAAAGACCCTCCAATATGTGGGGCGAGGGATTGCAGGGACAATGAAAAAACGATGTGTAATAGATGCCCCCTAAAGCATGAGGTCCGAGAGAGAGGGAAGGGTGAAATGCTTTATGAGAACGCATTCAACCGAAACACTACTGTCGAAAGACCTGCAAGTGCAAGTACAACTGATACTTTTGATACATGACATGTGGCATGGGCACAACCATCCATAATAGAGTACATAAACAGTAAGATCTGAGGTATGGACACAACCATCTAGAAATAGGGATCAAAAAACAGACTTAGGTATGGTCACAACCATCTACTCAGATGAGTCATGTAATAAGTCATAGAAGAACCTGTAGCTTGGATTTCATCAGACAAAACCTAGGGTCTTGTGCTCTATCTCAACCTAAAAAAAGTACAAATTCGAGCATGCGAATATGTGATCTGAAGTTGAACATGTAGGAAAATCGTCTGATTACCAGCCAATGATGAAAGCTATTAACAGACGCGAGAGAAACCACTAATAATGAAAATGGCTCTCAAGGTATGAAATGTGAATAGTGATCTGATGTTGAACACTCGCAGAGTCAGTCGATTGAATGACAATGGTGTGGACCTTGCGTCGAATGCGAAGAACCTGCCATTGAGGCGTGCAGGCTCTAAGGTACCTGAAGGGAGTCTCTAGATCAACTTCCTTGATAATGAGCTGCAGTCGACAGGAAGTGACCTAATTGGAGATGGGACATAATGTTTCCCACATCATCGATATGAGACAGAGGAATGTGATGTTTGTGAATCAATACCAACAGATAATCAGAGGGAGGTTGAAAACTTCAGATGAAAAATTATCTTGAACATATCAGTGGCATGACACTGGATTTGGCAGTATTTGACATCAAGGGATCTGAGGTCATGGCGACATGGCAAAGAGAATATGAGAGGTTAAAAGAGAATACCCAAACACATGGAGGCAAAAAAATAACGAGATGAGATGTCCCCAACCCAACACGAATGCAGACAAGTGCCATGTTCAAGAGTGACATACTGCCAACACGACTACAATCTAGTTCCATTTTCCCCCACCATTTCTAGAGAGTACCCCAATTATTTTTGAAAACAAGCTTGAAGGGGATAGCATGTGCTTGTGATGTAAGTTTTTCCTTCAGACAAATCCAACTTAATACATTTTACGAGCCCTAGGAAGGAGGAACTCGAGTAACGTCATAACGACAGAGTCCGATGTCATCAATTTTAACGAGTCTGAGAAAGGAAGAACTCAACATCTTTTCATATTTAGAGAGTTTGAAAATAAAGAAAAAAATAAAAATTCATCAGTCCCTTTTTGTAAATAGTTTCACAGATCCGAAAAGGTAGAAAACTGTGTCTGAGAGAACCTCTTAGTCGCGATAGGCTAACATATTCATTTTTCATAAATAATCTATCCCAACCCGAAAAAGAGGTAAACGTATACTAGGTAGATATCGTTTCGTAGCCAATTTAACAAGGTCAAAATTACAAGCGTCTCGGCAATATTTTCAGTTTTAAAGAGTTAGAAAAGAGCTGAAAGATGACTCCAGTAGTGACTTTTTCATATTTTTACCGAGTCCGAAAAAAGTATAAAATACAACTCGCTCTTCGTCATAACCATGTGAAAACTTGTTGCTACATAAAAAGACGCGTGTAAAATGTATTTCTCGACAATAATATAATGAAATAATCGAAAAATATGTTTTAAAACCTAATTTAATATTTTTAAAAGTTATAAAAGACCATAAGTGGTAAAAAATTATTTACTTTTCACATTTACCTCTTTGTGGAGCAACAGTGGTCCATTTACCTTGCAAACTTGTGGCGACGATTACGAGCAATTCGGTGAACCAATCTTGATTCCGTCAGTTTCAGGTAAGAGCCGACACCATTTTCCATCTTTTAAGCTATATTTCATTACCTTTATTTGTCATTTTGATCCCTGTAGGGGGGGATTTGCAAAATCTAGGGCATCGCGGTTAGCGTGGGTTTCAGGCACGGACCCGCATCAATCACCTTCTTTTTACATAGGGGTCATGCCCATTGGCACGATTGTTAGAAAAACAGTCACGCCCACAACGCAACCCAAAATCTGCGTAAATTTAAGAAAAATGCAACCATTTGCTTGCAAATTTTGATGCCTAAGGAGACTTAAAATGCTCATGTGAACAATGTATGAAGGTACCAAGAAAAAAATATGGTAATCAAGTGGAAAGAGAGAGAACACAATGAGGAGGATGAACTGGCCATGGAAAATTAAAAATGCATGAACGCCCTCAGGAACTATGGGCTAAAGAAATTCTTCCTGACACCGTGCCTTCGGTCTCAGCCTGAATTGCTTCAATATTTGATAAGCATTTGGGACAAGGATGAATAAAAGTTTGTGCTTAGTGATCAGGAGCTTGAAATCGAAGTCTCTGATGTGTATTTCATCACTGGTTTGTCGCATAGAGGTGCAGACCCTATCTTGACCAGTACCTGTCCTTCCGGAGAAAGCATGGGAATGGTGATTGACAGGGTGTGTCGAGGGGCACGAAAAGGAATAGGGAGCAGAAAATTTGACATCCAAACCATTCCTGATCTGGAACTAAAAGTAGTGTTTCACACTATCACGCAGGCTATAGGATTGCAAGCACCGCATGAGGCCATGAAGACACAAATGCTTCTTGCCTCAGAGTACATGAACCCGAATCTCTTCAACTGGGTCGAGGCCATGACCATTAACATCAAGCGGCAACTCACTAAGTGCAATAAGAAAAAACTAAAGCAGTTTGGGTATGGATCCATTTTGGTATCGTTCTTCTTGGAACGATTACCCATATTCCAGCATCAGGAGGTCATTGTCTCGATGCCACCACCCAGGGAGCCATAGATGGCCCGATGGGCCGCACTGATGCATAGAGCAGGGGGTGGCCAACAGATGTCCTCGAGGCCAGAGTTTTTTTATTGGGTCCGATGACAACTGATTGTCGTGGAGGATTGGCCTTACTCTGGTATAGACTTCACCGGTGATCCAGAAATCCCACTCCCAGAGGGAGAGGATTACGACGAAGAGCTAGGTGAGACTCATTTTTTATTTTCATGAGTTTATAATTTTTTGGTATATATGCATGTTCTGACAGTTAATTTTATGTGTATGCAGATGTTCGCCCAGAGTGACCTGTAGGTATGTCGTCGATAGTGAGGTGAACGCCTCGTGATTTTGATCCTGATGGTGAGGGTGGCGAGGAGGAGATAGTACAGAACCTAGAGGGGATCGCTCATGGGATTCCAGACTATGCTCATTTTGATGATGTTCCTTGAGCATATCATAGGAACAATGAAGGGGTGCCAAGTCATATCCATCGCTTACTGAGGTGGTTGGTACGGACGGTGATGTGCTATCATGAGCACCATGCTGATTAGGCACTTAGGCTTTTTATTTTCGCACATTTTGAGAGACATGTTGTCTCAAGATGTAACTGAAACATACACATATTTTTTGACGTTATGATGCACGCAACAAACATGCGATATATATATATATATATATATATATATATATATATATATATATATATATATATATACACATCTATCTCCTTACCTGGATCTTTTTACATATGATGATGTTTTTACAAATTATGCAAATGTATATTTAATACAATGTTATCTAATGTATGAATAATCCGCATAATAAGGAATCACCCAAAGGAAAACATTCACAAAGCACATAAAAATCAAAATATTTCATTTTTATGCAAGCTCGAAAACAAAAGTAAACTATGCTTGAAAAATGGGCATGCCCCCAGCATGGTGACTCAATTCGAGGTACATGCCCCCCAAGCTTCAGTCCATATGTAATGAACTAAAATCAGATGGAGTGAAGGTTCAAGTTACGAGATCAGAGAAAGACTCGACTAGGATTTTATGAGATCTGAGCAAAGACTCGAATTGAACGAAAATGTGTTTCATTGTTTTAACGAGGTTGACACGTTAAAAGAACCATCCTCATAACTAATTCATTTTTTAAACGAGTTTGACATATAAGAAGAACTATCATCGGGACCTAATTCATTTTTTAACAAGGTTGACATCGAATATGAAGTATGCTCAGACAAGATTGTTTCATTTTTAAAGGAGCTTGACACAAGAAAACAGACTCTGCTCCGGACACCTTGTTTCATTGTTTAAGGAGCTTGACATAAGAAAATGAACTATTATCTGATGACAACTTATCATGTTGAATAACAAGTCACAGCATCCAAAAGTTTCGAATAGGATGGGAGAACAACATCTCGGAAATCATGACCCAATGCCCCCAGCACACGATGCACCATGTCATTATCACTGAATGTGGGCATGGGACAGGTAGCCACATAATTAACTTGTGGTAGGGGAAGATACAACCAATAGGTAAAGAACCAAAAGGGACGATGGTGGACCAGATGTCACGTTAGGACCAAAGAATGAAAGTTGATCAATGGTCACGATCTCACCTTTTTGTGGAAAATAAATCACACGAAAGAGGGAAGAGACAACCACTCCCATAACATAAATATAGTAATGTCACAAGAGTAAATTAAAATCTAAGGGGCCTGGAACAACCATCACGTCCATATAGACAGTTTTGCTTCCCAAAGTAATAGGCAACTTCAGAAGGATTCCTAACGGTTTACTGGTTCCTCTGTTAAAAGCCAACAGATTCTGAGTAACATGCATAAGTGGCGGAGAACCAAAAGTTTTCCAAGTAGTGGAAGACATAATACTAACAGACGTGCCTTCATCTTTAATAGTTCTGGATACGACTAGATCAAATTTTTGTATCGTTATCTCGAAAGGCACATAAGATGGAAGGCAGTATCTTGCGAATCGACTCCAATCAAAGGAAGCGACCAAACTACTTGGAGGGGATACCATCGAACCTAGATGGTTTTCCCCTGGTGTTACCAGAGCAACGGGAGCACTCTCTTGGACTTCCATCATGGGAGTAGGAGGAGCAACTTCTTGAACTACAGGGATGGAAGAAGCTTTCTCCAAGTTCAGCGAATCTGATGAAACAAGAAGAACCTAGGGGGGGATGAGATCTACTCTCAACAATAAATACCTGATGAACCATAGGCGGGATCAAGTCAACCGATTTAATGTCCAATGGTTGGTCGGGAATGGATTCCTGAATTTGAATTTTCGAGGGAGAGCGATCGACCAAGGATGACTCTTGACCGATCATGGAATCAGCTAGCGGAGGCCTCAAAGAGATTTTCTGGTAACTAGCCAGAAGGCAGGGTACAGAAACAATAGAGTTTTCCAACACTCTCTTGGCTTCATCCATGTACAGACAAAGGTGAATGGGATGATTCCCTTCACACAACTTAGAGGGATTGGTAATATTACCCTGTTCCTTATGAGTCCTATCAGCACTAGTCATAGATGTGCTACCAATATGACTTCCGAAAGCTAAAGGAAACGGCGGATGGTCGTTGGACCATACTTCAAGTATCTTGGGAATGCTAGGGAAATATCAAATAAGGTGGTCACCTTTTCACAACATGCAAGGGAATTTGAATTTCCGTGGAAGGTTTTATGACTTCTCGATGGAAGGTTTCCTAGGCACAATAGTCGCAAAGTTGGCCTCTCTCTTATCTGACTTCTTCTTCTTCTTCTTAGCCACCTAGTTACTAGAATCTAGACTTGCACCGGGAAATGTAGAAGAGGAGGATAAAGAAATAGGCGAAGAAGGGGAGAGGTCTACTTTAGAACCAACATGATGTTGTTCAGGTGGAGGGAATGGTCGAACGGAGAGCAAGGCATTCGGGACCACCGAGGTCCAAAACAACCACATGGGCAAACCAACAGTTAACCCTGGAAGAGACAACATTGCCATATAAGGAGCACCAACATTCCCAAAAGTAGGAAAAGGGCCAGGATTCCCTTTGGAGGGGATTCCTTGGTTGGTGAACTCTGGGAAGGTTGTCATCAGAAACAATGGTAAAACAACATTAAGGAAACTAACTTTAACCAGGAATATTTCGTGGGTAGTTAATTTTCTGACACTAAAACCAAACTCTACCGTTTCATATTTTAAGAGTCGAGAAATAGGAAAAAGGTGACACTATCACTTTTAGCTTTAAGTGAATGTGAAAGGACAAGTTCTTGATGATCTTTTCAAATTTATGGAGTCAGTAAATATTGAAAATGATTGCTCAAGTAGTCTAGGTAAAACGGTGTACCAGGTTTCGGTGAACTGCCATATACACCTTGGTAATAGAATGAGAGAAGAATTAACCAAGGACTTGATGTACATGCAGGTAGTCTCCTCGAATGCTGTGTACGGTGTATCATGGTTACAAGGCGGCAGACTCGGCTTCATACGGATAAAAGGATTGCAACCTAGAGGGGTCTCCCTTTATATACTTGACAATGCGAGGAGCGCAAGTCCGTACTAGTGCTTTCTAAAGCCAGATGGCGAGCGACAACTGCTAGATTTAAAGACGCCATAACACATATCTAACTTAGACCACTAAATGTTTCGTTAGGTTTCAATGTTGCCTTCGGTTAATTGAATAAATTTTAAGTTGATCTTGTATTTATGTTTCAATTCCAAGGTCCTACCTAGTGTTGAATCTCAAAAAATCCCTAAATGCAAGCTACATGCCATAAAATACCATTTCAATCGATGAAAATCTATCTACGAGAAAGTTTAGGAGTCTTCAAGTGATAGCAAATAATGAGAACGCACAGAAGCATCCACTACAGTATCTGATGCAAGCTAACGAAATTAGAAATCTTTCCTATAATGTCCAATGCTATTTATACGAAATATTTTCAATTCCACAATGAAAAAAAGAATGCAAGCACAAAATTATTTTGATTTTTCAATGTAATAGGGAAAACAGTGCACTAAATGACATGAAAAACAAACCAATACACTAGTTCGAGAATGTCAATGCGAGAGTCGTAGCGAAACAATTCAATCAACTCAAAAGAAAAAAAAACAAAACTCAAACCAATGTTGCAATCTCTCAAATCGAAGAAAGATGTTGAAACAGACCCATACAAGTAGTGTAATATATGCTTGGAGTGACAAAAAGCACAACTGAATGAAAGGGACAAGACCCATTTCACCAAATGAAATCACTCAAACGGATCAAGGGAGTTGAATGCAATCAAGCAAGAAATGAAGTTTACCGTGAAACAAAAATCCCATACTCCTATAGGAGGCTCAACATACCAAAGCACTAGAAAACCCTAAGGCTATGATGATGATAGAAGATGGACAAACAACTGAAGGAAAGAGGTAGTTCACAATTAGAAACAATCCCAAAGCACTCAAAACATGTCAATAAATCACCCAGAAGCACAAGGACTGACCAAAAACTCCAAAATCTAGCAAACCCTAGAACCTATAGGAATTGGCGTAACTGTTTGGCTATAATCTGTGCCAAACAGGGGATGGCGCAGGTGCTAAACTAGCAACAAGCACAAATGGGCGTGATTGTCAGACCAAAAAATCCGCCAATCAAGTAAACCCTGGTAAAAGGAAAATTTTGGAAAAACAGAGGTCAGATCTGATCCTCCGGGGCTGAACAGGGGTCTTAGACTCAGCAAAAATAATCAGAAAAGGCAAGATAAGTGAGCAAAGACCAAGAAGAAGACCTAATGGATGAAAGAAAAACTCGCACTGATCCCCAATGGAGTTGCCAATTTTTTGGTGAGGTAAATACCCTTTGTGGACATAGGCGATCCCACTAGCCCTAGAGTGGGTCTAGCCACAAACAAGACAAGATATAACATTAATTCCTAGTTAACGAATGGACAGAGCTTCGATAGATGACTTACCAGAGGTCCTATGCTGTTGTTGTCATCGGAAAGAGTGGCTGCCTCTTGCTCTTGCTTTGAAAGATCATGATCCACTCACCTTCACACTCAGATACCTGCACACACACAAGAAACAATGACGATACACAACATACTATTTCACATTTGTAAGTATCAGTCAGTCGAAGAAGACTAAATCAATTGCATTAAATAATCAACATAACACGATGATGGAACCAATACCATAGTCGAGTATATTAATGAAAGAAAGGAAGAGTAAAACCAAGCTTCGACGTTGCAGTCTTCTCCAACAAGGTTCCAACAGAGCGTGTCTCACAAAGGCTCGTTGGGAATTAAGACAGGGCTCTCTCTATGGGATTGTCCTTGGTTCTACCTTCTCTATAGAAATTACTTAGCTATAGTATCTCTTCTCCAAGTTCATCTTCTTGGCTATATGTTCAGCTAGCTTTGTAAAGGGAGAAGGCCTATTTATATAGAGGGGGAGAGAGAGGTTAGGATCCCTATAATCATGAAAGGGAGTCCTATCTTGAAAGAGTGTTCTATGGGAGGTAAAAAACCACTACCTAAAGGGAGAGATCCGTGGCTTATCAAGTTTAACCACTTCTAATGAGTCATCCTTGAGGTATTTAGAAGGAAACTTCCACCTCTATTTGTTAAAAAAAATTCCTAAAATAGTTGGTGCAGGAAATACACAGAGACAGAGCACCAGGTGGCGCGGGCTCTAGTGCAAATCTTCCTTATTGGTGCGAGGGGTGAACTAGCTACCCACACCAATGCCAAAACATAGGTTTTTATGTTCTTTTTGAGGAAATTTTCAACAAGAGAAATGATGTCCTTATGCAGAAGGATGCAAAGAAGGTATTTGCAGAGTATGTCATTGCTCATAGGTCACGGGAAAGACCCTTCAATATGCAGGGCTAGGGATTGCAGGGATGGTGACAAAATGCTATGTAACACTATGCACACCCTTTTTTTTTCACCCCCAGAGATACCTCGAATGAATGGACCTCCAATCCTGGTATTTCTACACCTTAATTCATTTCATTTTTAAAAAAGAGAATATTTCACTCTATATTTACATAGCATAGATCCCCTTAGATCCAATTTAACCTACCTAAATATATTAAATATCAACATGGATAAAAGAGTCTGCAAAAATTGATGTCTTATATTGGAATATTTATCTTGAAAATTTTTAGAATATTTTTGAAATTCAACAGATCCCAGATAAAAATGAAGATAGTACTATATTCAGTTTTGATATTCTTTTTGGAACTGGGTTATCACCTCTGGACTCGTGAGATGCAGAAACTTATCTATTTTCTTTCATTTATTGAAACTCTGCATTTTCTTCATGTTATTTGCTTATATTTGACATCTCAAAGACTTGATTTGTCCCCAGCCTAGGAATTGAGCACGAATTAAATATAATGTTACCAGGTTTTCAAATGGAAACTTGTGAATCTTCTTGTCTAGTTGCGTTACTACAAATTGCATAGGTTGTTGACTTAAATAATTCATTTTCTTGTTTCTAGAGCAATGAGGTTTTGGAAGATCTATTTCAAGATTAGACACTAGCACATTTGGCCCAATTTCCGATAGCTAATTCATCACTATTCCGACACATAGGGGTCGCAAGAGCGACAGTTTGAGGCAGGGCAAAACGTGGTTAGCCATTGTGTCACAATTCCAACACTTCAATAAAGCGTCGGAAGAGCGACACTTATGCTGACGTTTCCAGACTTTCGTCACTCTTATGACATTATCCAAATCATCGCTATTCTGACGTTTTATAAGCGTCGGTCTTCCAATGAGCCACAACTATCGGTCTTCCGAAAATATCAAACTGTCACATTTCTAACGCTTATCAGGTTTTCAAACAAATGTCGCAATTCCGACTTTTAAAGCGTTCGTCTTTCGACATGTTTCAATTTTTCACACAACTATCGCAATTCCGACGTTTCTACTTCTGACGTTTAAGGCGACGCACTTCTGACATTTATGAAATGCGTTTGGGAAGGCACCCTCACATGGCGCGACACGGCGCATACGACCGAACGAGGTCACATGGGAGCAATAGACAAACGGGCCACACAAACGTGCACAGGACACCCGTGCAGTCACAACTTAGCAAATTTGATACGGGCACCCTCAACCACAATGACCCAAACCAAACACGTTAAGGCGGGCTCCCTCAACTGAAACGACCCGACCCGAATGCGTTTGGGCGGGTGCCCTCAACTGAAACGACCCAACCCAAACGGGTTTGGATGAGCACCCTTAAACGAAACGACGCAGCACACCTGACTGAATGAAGGCACAAGGGAGAAAACGGAAAATGGGTCGCACAAACGTGTAGTACAAGGTAGTTGTGCAGTCACAACTTAGCAAATTCGATACATCCACCCTCAAACGAAACGACCCAACCCGAATGTGTTTGGGCGGGCGCCCTCACACGGTGTGACACGACGTGCACGACCAAATGAAGGCACAAGGGAGCAAATGGAAAATGGGCCGCACGAACGTGCAAAAGGCACCCGTGCGGTCACAACTTAGAAAATTTGATACTGTCGCACTCAAGCGAAATGACTCGACGCAACTCAAATGAGTTTTGGCGGGCACCCTCACACGGCGCGCCCGACCGAATGAAGGCACAAGGGAGAAAATAGAAAACTAGCCTTACAAACGTGCACAAGGGAGACTTGCGGTCACAACTTAGTAAATTTGATACGGCCACCCTCAAACGAAATGACCTGACCCGAACGCGTTTGGGTGGGCGCCCTCACATGGCGCACATGACCGAACAAGGGAGAGACCGGAAAACGGGCCACATGAACATGTACAGGGCACCCATGCGGTCATAATACTCTTCAAGGTACATGTATTAGGGACTACATTGATGTGACAGATTTGGTGGATGCATACGTGAAGCCTTAGTTAATGTTCACCCTAGTGAAGTAGAGTTATATAATGTTGGCCCAAGTAAGGGTATGTAAGCTATAACTATAGTTTTTGCATATTGTTTTTATTATGTCGAGTCTAATTTATTTTAGCCCTTTTTCTTACCTATGCCATTTTGATGTGGAAAAGAGGTACTTAAGCACTGTTTGAAAAGTAATAAAGAAATTTAATATTATATTCTGACTGAAAAGTTATGCATTAATATTGGTCTAAATGGAAATAATGGGGATGTGGCCATAAAATTGTACTTTCTTGTGCAACTTGTTCCCCATAAGTGACAAAAATCGATTGTTGAAACACAAAATTAGATACAAAATGTGATTTGATACCACAAATAGGGAGCCAAAAGAGCTTGGAAATAGAGGGGGAGAGGTTTGAGCTATGGGAGCTGCCTACACAAGGAGACCCAAAATTTATCGGAACATGGAAAGAGACAAGCTGGAAGAAAGGGAGGGAGTTGTCCAACTAAGAAAAAAAAGTAGAATAGAACTAAGGGTACCAAAGAAGTTAGTATTTATGCAGGGAAAATTGTGCGTATGAAAATTATGCAAGACTTGGGATGCATGAAGCTACACCGGTGATGGTGCCCTCAACACAGTAACACCTATTTCCATGGAAAAGGTTTCAAGATGCACATAGGGTGGTCAAGAATCTTGAAATTCGAACATGAGAAATTCAACACCCACTGGAAAAAATTCCAACTTGACTTCTTGAGATTTACAAAATTCCATTAACAACCTAGAGGGGAATTATTCCCAACTTCTTACTGCATAGGAGGAAACTGAGCCAAGAAAATACAAGAGAATTCCCCATGTTTTCACTTTGAATGAGATGAGCGAGACATTAACGTTCACAACACCAAGCAAGAGACACATAAGATTGAAAGAATTCTTAGCATCGATGGAGTTTACAAAGGTGTGGAGAGCCCACCAATTAGCAGAAGGATTGTCTTGACTCTCAAGGCCACACCCTTGAACTGATAATTTCTGCCTTATTATATTAACACCAACCATGAATTCCACCTTTAGACTAGTGAACTCCCATGCCTGAGGGATCGAATCAACCACGAAATTCATTAACTCTCCCCACCCTGTATCCATCAATGAACTTGGTACGAAGGCAAAGGAGGGAATTAAAGGTTTTCAAACTTCATAAGACTCCACATGTGAGGGGTAAATGGACGCGTGGCCAACACCCCCACAAACCACCACCTCAACCTTAATGACGAGATCCTGACCCCAAATGTTATGTGTGATGCAAATATCTGCATATATAGGAGGAGACAAGGGGGGAAGAGAAAGGAGGGCTTTGGAAATCTTCAAAAAATGATTCTCATGGTGCATATATCCAACTAGAAAAACAAGAGAGAGGGACAATTATATTGAGTGGAATTATTCATGGAATATCTTTCCAACCTGACATGTCATTGATCTCATACTAGCCCACTTCCTTCAAGAAGGAAGGCTTGATTCCTTTCTGTATCCGCCTCTTTTTTTTTGCTTCTTAAAATGTGGTAATAAGACTTTTGAGAGAATGATTTTAGGGTACTATTGATTTTTCTAAGGAGGAGAGATAAAAAAAATTTCTTTAGGAGAAAACATTTTCGAAGGTGTTGAATAGTGATAAGGGAATCCCCCAAGATCCCTAACTTAGAGACATCTTGATCATTAGCCAATTGGAGACCCGGAAGAAGCCCCTACATTTATGTGAGATTGTTCATTCTTTGGAATAGCCCCCATAAGTACTTTATTTTTCATAGTCCATCGGGATTTAAGAGAATCTCTCCCCCTCCCCCTCCCTCCACCCCAACTATTTAACTTTTATATTTTATTGAACTATTATGCTTCTATTATAACTCTTTATAAATGTATAAATTTATATAATTTAAATGTATGTGGTATAAAAAAAAAAAACTTAACATATTAGAATCGTGAAGATAAAGATAAAAAAATAGAAACTAAAAATATTATACAAAACAAGTGGTGTTCTATGTAAATTAACAACAGAACTTCCAACATGATCCTCATAAAATTAACTAAACACATATTGGTCTACTGTCAAGTTTGATATTTCAATAAATTTTTAGATGATTTCCATGAAATTATTAGAGTTTTTGTTTAGCTAGTTTAAATTTGACTTGAGATTTGTGCACCTCATGAAATTAATTTACCAAAAAATAAATTAGACAAAATTCAAATGTAATTAATTTTATTCACCAATCTAATAACTTTTTTCAAAACTATATAAAAAAATATATTTAAAATATAATTGTTAATATATTTGAAACACAGTGTGAATTCTATAATAATTTTAGATATTTATTTTTCAAAATTTTTATTCTATTTTATATTTATATATAAAAGTAAGTTAAAACTCTATTTAAAAAATATATTTGAATGTGAAATTATTAATGTGGTGTTTATTTTGAAACTATATTATAACATTATATGTAAAAATAAATTTATATATACATATGTATATGTATATATACATATGTATATCTACATATACATATGTCTATATACATATACATATGTCTATATACATATACATATGTATATATATATATAATCCAAACCTTATTATATAATTCCACATTATATATATTAACCCAAAGTTCCAAGGTTTAATTATGGTGGCAAATCATATTCCAAAGTATACCATATGGTGGAAAAACATTACAATGGTGGTGTTACAATAAAATTTAATTGTAAAAATAATAATAATGATGTCTAACAACTTACAATAATAAAAATAATCATAAAAGACTAAATAATAAAAATAATCATAAATAATTAAATAATAAAAATAATAATAATTATATCTAACAACTTATAATAATAAAATTTAATTATAAAAATAATAATAATGATGTCTAACAACTTATAATAATAAAACTAACTAATAAAAATAATAAAATTTAATACAACCTACAATTGTCATGGGTTCGTATATGTTAGCAACGTCGCATTTCCGACATTTTGTGCCTGACATCGCAAGACCGACGTATATGTTAGCACCGTCACATTTCCGACGTTTTGTGCCAAACGTCGCAAGACTGACGAAAATGTTAGCACCGTCGCATTTCCGACGTTTTGTGCCAAACATCGCAAGACCCACGAAAAATGTAAACAACATTGCATTTCCGACGTTTTGTGCCAAACGTCGCAAGACCGACGAATATGTTGGCAACGTCGCATTTCCGACGTTATGTCCCACAGACTTCGCTCTTCTGACGTTTTGTGCCAAACGTCGCAGGACCAACGACATTCATGAATGCCACAAAAGCGAAGATGTCCCTAAACATCAGTATAGTGACGGTCATTCAAGGGATTTGAACATTTGATAAAATTTGGGGAAATTTCCGACAATACAACAAAAGTGTCAAAATTTCATCCAAATGTACTAGTGAGATTGCGTCAATATCAGTATGGGCCTCATAAAATTTTGAGATATTTTACATGTTTCTTGACCACCTATCACTCATATGCATCCCCATGCTCCCCTGTCCTTTCCTCCAGTCTTCCACGTGCATTTTGTTGGGTCTCAATCTAGTCTCCTAAATTGAGCTCATTGGCAAAAACAGATTGTAAGCTGAAGTGAAGTGTACCATATGCTTTTCAGGTGCTGGTTTCCTAGTGCGTTGTGTGTAGTGTGTTGTGATGTTTTTGGTCTTTTATGTTGATTTATGATGTTTTTGGTCTTTTGGTGTTTTATGTTTACAATGAAACTGCCTAGAAAACTTAATGAAAAGAAGTTGATGAGATTGGTTCGGATGATGTTGTTGAGAATTTTGTTGAAAATTTTGTTGAAGATTTTGAGGAAAATTTTGTTGAGGATTTTGAGGATAAAATTGTGGATATGGTGGATAGGATGGTGGATACTGATAATATGGAGAGTATCTTCCATAGGGACCTTGTGATCCTTGTGCCCAAGTTTGAGATTGATTTTGAAATTGGGGCCAAGGTTGCTGCCAAGAATTCCAAGGTGGAGGTTGATTATACATTTGATCATGAAATCCCTGTGTCTGAGATGCCTGCCAAGGTCTTCTAGATACAAAGTTAAGAGATTCTATGGAATCTGTAGGAGTTTCTTCTTGAAAAACAGCCTTGAGACCAGGAAGAGAAGGACAATTCTTGGTCTCATGTTTCTCATAACAAATAACACAGGTTTCTACAACTTTTACATCCAAAGGGCACTCTCTCAAGGCATGTTTCTTCCTACATTTGGGACAAAAGATTGCCAAGGCATCAGATTCAGCCTTTTGCTTGTTTTGTATCTTGAGGGTGTCTATTTGTTCACTAAGACTCCCTAAGATGTCAGATTTAAAACCATCAAGCATGTGTCCTATTTCTGATCTACTTACTGTCCCAGAAGCAGATTTACTTGCCCTTGCAAGAGCAGGATCTCTTGGACCTTTGACAGTTTTAGATTTCCCTCTGGAAAGGTTGATACATAACTCAGATATTTCAGGTAATGTAAGTTGTGATATATCCCCTTTTCCCATCATGTTAAGAATATCCAACCATTCATCTCTAATTGTTTTCAACAAAAGAGCTTTTAAAGTGTCTTGATCTAGGTTTTCCATTTGTGCCCTTTTTATGTTGTATTTAAATCTTTCCAACAAATCTTCTAAGTTTTCATCTTCTTTTTGTAACATCTTGAACACTTCTTCCTTATGATTAACCGACATACAATAATCCAAGTATCTCTCTAAAAATGCTTGTTTCATGTATTCCCATGTTCTAATAGAACTACTGTTTAAACTCATAAACCACTTCAATGCTGCTCCTTTCAGAGTTGAAGGAAATAATTTCAATTTTTGAGCATCTTGTAGGTAGTCATAAGTTCTACACAGCACTTCAAATTCGAATAAGAAAGTTTCAGGATCTTTAGTTTTAAGTCCATAGAAGTTCGGAAGGACAGAGGGTGAAATGTTTTTCATGGTTGTATTGGTTTCTTCATCAAGTATAGGGAACCCAAAAGAGCTTCCTATTCTACCTCTTCCTCCTTCTGCACCTCTACCTCCTTCTCCTCTTCCTCCTCTACCTCTACCTCTACCTCCTCCAAATAATGTGTGTTCTCCATTAACAACTCCTCCTCCTCCTTCTTCTGCCATGGTTGACTCTCCTGTGGAAGTAGAAAGGTTTGTGTCCCTAACAGGAGTTTTTAGATCTTCTTCTATGGTAGGTTCAGTGGATGAAGTGGAAGGTTTCTCTAATGGAATAGGTGACCTTAGATCTTCTAGAAGTCCAGGATCAGTAAATGATGGAAGATGGGTTTGAGTTGAAGGTGTACTAGCTCTGGATCTAGATGAAACAAGTGGTGTTCTAGAAATCAAACTTTTGCCTCTGCTGCTTATAAATCTTCCCCTTGAATCTCTCTCCCTACGCATAAAATTGTTTTTGGATGCTAAGAAACAAAGGTTACCTAGTTTTCACTTCCCCGACAACGACGCCAAAATGTTGGGTCTCAATCTAGTCTCCTAAACTGAGCTCATTTAATTGTCAACCAGGATTTGTAAACTGCTGAAGTGAAGTGTACCATATGTACCTAGGTGCTTGTTTCCTAGTGCGTTGTGTGTAGTGTGTTGTGATGTTTTTGGTCTTTTATGTTGATTTATGATGTTTTTGGTCTTTTGGTGTTTTATGTTTACAATGAAACTGCCTAGAAAACTTAATGAAAAGAAGTTGGTGGTCAAAACAGAGTTAAATCTAATGTGTGGAATGGCAAATGCAATTGGAAATACTGAAGCAGAATCTGAACTATGACTAAATAAAAGCAAAATCCTGATAATGAATTTTTAGACAAATGACACAAACTAATCTTGAGAAATGATCACTAAATATGAAAATTCTCTACATAGACAGTGAACTAACTTACAATGATGCAATACTCTATCCTAAGCTTCTTCTATTCTATGACTAATTCCTAGTTATATTCTGCAATTCAATTGAATATCACAGAACCTTTACTCAAAGAGTTATTGGTTTCTTTTTCAAAGTAGTTCTTTTGAGGAAGAGCTCTGTTTATAAAATGATGAGGAGATTGCAAAGAGATTTCAGACCTTATAGTGATGTTGTCTTCTGTTCCTATGGCTATGGATCAGTTGTAGTTTTTAGAACAAGAAGATGTTTGTGAATAATGAAGGTTGTCTTGTTAATCCTAACAACTAGAGTAATCTATTGTGCAATGGATGACAATTTGAATATGAGATGCAAGTGCAATGAGTTAATCTAAGAATGAACCTAAGATGCTACTTAAACTAGAACAATGCTTGAACTATAAGTCATCATCAAACTTGAAATGAAGTAACTGATCATGAATTAAATGCAATGAAACTCCGGAGTATTCTAACTATACTAACATGCATTATTCTATGAAGTTACACAATCTGTTTATTCATCATTGGTGATATTTTGGAAGAGTTCCTTCTTTTGGAAGGGGTACAACAATTCTGACTGTGTAATTGTATGCAATTGAAAGAAAATGAACTGAAAGCAAATGAAAAACTAAGTTATCACATCCATACCCTACTCGTCATTATGATGTCTTGGGCAAGCGTTTAAGAGCAAGATCAGAGATGATACTTAGTAAAAACACACAATTAAATCATTCATTATCACAGTCATGTCTTGAACTTCTTAAGGATGTCTTGGAAGAGTTTCTTCTTGTGGAAGAGTGATTAGAACAAGTGTAACTTATGACAGTGAATAGAAAAACTACAACTAATTCCTACAGTACTATAGCTATTCATCATTCATCATTATAATCTGTTGGAAGAGTGTCTTCTTGTGAAAGAGCTGGAATGAATATAACTACAGTAGCTAGTTAAAACAACTACAATTTCAACTCCTATTTCTACAATACTATAGTTATTCAACATTCATCATTATGGTCTTTTGGAAGAGTATCTTCTGGTGGAAGAGTTAGAATGAGAACGACTACAGTAGCTAACAAAAACAAGTATTAATTCAAATGCAAAGTGTAAAGGCAGCTAGAAAAACTTATCTAATTAACGCAAAATAAATCCGTGCAAGAGGCAGGGGCCCTCTACCACTTGACGACATTCAACTCCAAACTAAATCACGCCTTCAAAATAACTGTGTCTGCTCCATTAACGATGCAATAGTTTGAACATAACACTCTGCATTTTCAGGAATGTATCACAGAGTTCCAACAAAATCTAGCAGCAATCTAACATAAAATCTCTAACTAAGCTCTCGGTCTACTCAAGAGTTTATAAAGCAAATGCACGTAACAATAATTACAACAATTTAGGAATAATGTCTTTCCTTATCCAAATCATGTTAGGCCTCTTTGAAGTGGCTGCGTGAAGAAGAAAAGACATCTGGACTGAGACAGTCCTAATAGGAGTCTTCCTTCATAAATGTGTTCCCCACGTTCAAAACCATACCCAGAGTTCATTTCTTCCTCCATGATGAGCAACGAACCATGTAGACAAGACGTGGATCATGCCCATATGCGGTTTTTCTCAAGAGGCCACCTGGAACATACTTAAACATGAAGGCAGCTGCAGAATCGCCGGTTAGCTACGGAATGTCTGCATTCTGCAGCTAGTTCCGGTCAAAATGCTTAGCAATGGCAAAAATCACAAAATTCAACAAGTCAGTCATGTAAATCATTCTAGAAGTAATTTTAACTATATTTATTGATCAATTGGGTTTAAGATAGAAATGGACAAGGGAAAATGAGGTAAAATGAGGTGAAAGAAAGCACAGTTTTGAGGCTCAACACATTTTTTGTGTTACCCATATTCAGAGCACTCATATATAAAGTTTAAACCTCTTATACACTCCACTAATACATATGCCCTTCAATTTCTGCTAATACTAGATCATTCTCATGCCCTTCTCTTTGGATCAAACCAAGAGTACTCAATAAATATTTCCATATTTTTCTTGTTTTTTTATCTGCTAATTCTACAATCATGACTGGGCCCTCATCAGAACAATATTCCTTGGTGCACAACCTATCAGTCAAGGTAACTTGCAGTTTAATTTTAGTTTGATTCTTTGACTTGCTTTCTCTGATAATATTATTCTCTACACCCATTTGCATATTTTCATATGAGATTTTGAATGGACACAGTTAAATTGTATGTAGGAAATTAGGGGTAATGATGTGGATCTGGGCATCTATAAAGGCAAGGTTCTACTCATTATCAATGTTGCTCTCAATGTTAATTCCACCTCTTGCTTCAGTTTAGGATCAATGATTTCGTAATGGATTTTACATTTTTCTTCAATTTGGGATCAATGATTTTAGAATGGATTTAATTTATATTGTTAGAAAGAAAGAGGAAATAACTTCTAGAGTTGAGTTTCTGTAATTTTTCAAATTAGGTTTTTTATAAGAGCATTTTCTACTGACACAACAGAAGAGTCTCTGGGCTGTTAGACTACATTTTTGATCCAATATATGGTATAAATATAGTAGAAATATCTTGAATTGTTCAAGGTTTTCGACTCCCTGAAACCATGACAATGAATGGAAGTGAGATTGAAATGGAGGGAGGATATGGTGTCACATGATTGAAAACAACTAATAACTCCATGGTCTACTATTTGAGGTGAAATTTTAGGCTGCCATATTTGGGGTTGTAATTTTTGCACCTATATGAATGTAGGTAGAGAATATGCTTTGGATGTTAATGCAAAACTATAAATAATAGTCAGAGGTTTACGATTTGATGATCCCAAGAGTTGGTCTGTGCAAGGAATTTGTAACTCTAAGCTTGACTCAGGTGAACAAGATAGAAAATTCATAAAATGATTGTGACTTGTGAGGTTGTTGTCAATTGCCAATTTTACACTAAGTGCATTGATCAAGAAAACAAGTAGAAAGTTTTGAAACTATCAGTATGCAATAGTTTTTATTGACTTGCATGGAGAATATAAGCAATGCATTTATTAGATGTGATGAGATATGCATAGATGATGAATTGAAACAGTGGAAATGGGCTTGGTGACAGTGATTTTTTTTCAAACTATTTTTGTTCCATACAAACACTTGGGAAATGCTACATTTCAAATGAATAGTAATTTTGTCTTATAATAAATTTTTATTGTTATCTCATAGGAAATTAATGACTTCCCGCACACTTAGAGTTGCTAATGGTATTGCAATCATTATTTTTTATATACTTTAGCACCATGTTTTTTCATACCTTGTGCTTTAAGAAAAAAAATTAATTAAAGCTTTGTTTACCCACAATCAAATTGATATTTCCACCTAGAACCAAACTATTACAAAAGCTTGCTACAAAATGTTAATTCACTATTACCATTTTGTTTAGTATGTTACTTATGTAGCCAGGGTTTTTGCAAATTTGTAGTAAGGAATGCAAATGCACCATTGCTAAAATGCATTAAGGAGTTGCATTTTCCAGAAAAACTGAAACGTACATGGTTTTTATTTTACTATTGCAAAATTTTGATTTCATCTCACAGCTTCAATTTTATAGATTATAATAGGATGTCATAATTTAAGTACTATACCTTGTGGTGTCCAACAACTGGGGTGATACCATGTTCTAATTGCTAATTTATCAACAACTGGGGTGATACACAATGATAACAATTGGGTTGATACACAACAGTGTTCTAATTCGAATAAGATGGCATGGAATTTGTTATAATTTCTACTTTATCAGCAACTGGGGTGATACACAACAGCCATCTAGTATGTATAAGCGGGCAAGGCATTTTCTTCTAGGAAGCCAAATGTGTGTTTATCGAGATTCTATTTCTATACTTTCAAAAGCTTACATTGAATAAGTGGTCAAAGAAATTAGTAACGGTGAATGAGGAGAGTGCCCAATCTGTCTTGAATGAGTTGATGATGCAGTCATGGCTTTTTGTGTACATCATATGTGTCATCAATTCCTACTAGCAAGTTGGTGTAGCTCTTTGGGTAGTGGTTGTATTGCTTGTGCTAATTCTAGTTAATTTTCTTTGTATGGCTAGATTAATTTGTCTGTAGACTATTGTTTATTATTAGCTTTTTGTGCAAGTCAAGCTACAAGCGTGTCACAATGCGCTAACTCGATTGAGTTATTTTTTTTATTAAGTTAAAAATAAGGGCTTGCATGATTATATATTTTAAAAGGATTATGACATTATGTGTTGAACGTTTTTTAAAAATCAATGCCTATTATACAATTTCAAGGACTGCCATAACTCCTCACATAATTCTTTAAAGAGTGCTAGCTCAATGGAAGAGCACCTGCCATGCAAGAGGTTGGTGGTTCGATTCCACTGTACTCTAATATAAATTATTCAATGATATTGTAGATTTTTTTAATTAAATAATTTTATATTGATTTATTTTAATGGTGAGATATTTTTCTGGATTCATTGTTTTATATTGTCTCTAGAGAGACAATAGATAGGATTAAAGACATTGTCTCCATAAAGACAATATGTCTTTAATTCCAACTATTTTCTTTATAGAGACAAATTTTAAGACAATAATTTGAGACAATTTACCCAAAAATTGTCTTAAAACCCCCCTTTGTGTTGTAGTGCTACTATTGTCTCTAAAGATACAAAAATGAAACCATCTCTAGACAGACAAAGATGTTTGTGTTATGTATTGTCTTTATAGAGACAATATGATTCAGATTTATGCAGGAATGCAACAGAATAAACAGATAACCATAAATACAAAGATGCAGTGGAAATAACACTTCATTTCATTAATATCAAAGAACTGAAATTTGCTTACAAAAAGAATGGAAATAAAACTAGCTAGGGCATTGGTAGCTATCTCTGAGAGGAGATGTGGCAGCTACAGGCCTCTGAACTGTGTTACATTGAGGCTCAAAGGCCTATTACATACATAATGGAAATAGATGAGCTAGGGTACTAGCAGCACTTATCTCTGAGAAGAGATGTGTCAGCTACCAGCCCCTAAACTGTGTTACAATGAGGCTCGAGGGCCTACTTATCATTGAGAAACAATGTAAAATTGAAAACATCCAAAAACTAACCCTAGGAGATGAAGCACCAAAACGATGGGTCCCGTTTGGGTAAATTGATGTTTCAACTTCCCCAGGACGTAACTTTGGCATCCGATCTCCGTTTGATGTGCTCAATAGCTCGTTAGAAAGATCTGTCTAAGGACTACAACTTTTGAGTGAGCAAGGGTCAATGACCTACATTGCTCCCTGTTTTCCCAAAAAGTGACGTTTAGGGCCTCAAAATGGCTTCGGAAGTTCAGGACCCGAAAAACTACTATAAATAGTAAGTTGTGTTGAAACTTACAAATTGAAATAACTAATGGTGGGGGTCCAAATGGACTCGGTGGGTGGTCACCAATATCCACGTGGATCATTAAGTCCCCAAAACGGCTCTGGGTGTGCAGGACCCAAAAACATGCTAAAAATAATAAGTTGTGCTGAAGCTGGAAAATTGAAAGAATTAATATTGCGGGTCCAAATGAAATAGGTGGGAGGCCACCGATATCCACCTAGATCATTCCTCCCTCGTTAGGAAGCAATGATCTCCATTGCATTAAGTTCCTCAATCGAGGGGGCGGGGGAATTTTGCTGAACTTGGTGTTGGATTTGTCTAGGATGTCGTGGACCTATTGGCGGACGTGCTGGATGTAGATGTGCTACTGGTGGGCAGCCGTGGAAGGATCTGTGAAAAGTTATCCATCATTGTGTTCCTTTTTTTCTTGAGGGCCTCCTCGAGCAAGATTTTGATAGGATCTCATGCTCCCTCGTCTTTCTTTCCTTCCACCATGGGCGGTCGTCGGGGTTGTGAGGTTGAACTCCTTATACCCTTGCCGCGTTGGGGACATGACAAGAAAAACAGAGAAAGAGTAGACCGCTTTAATACCACTGATTCGAATTTATGCAAGAATGCAACAGAATAAACAAATAACCATAAATACAAAGATGCAGTGGAAATAACACTTGATTTTATTAATATCAAAGAACTGAAATTTTCTTATAGACAGAATGGAAATAAAACTAGCTAGGGCACTGGTAGCTATCTTTGAGAAGAGATGTGGTGGCTACAGGCATCTGAACTGTGTTACATTGAGGCTCGAAGGCCTATTACAGACATAATGTAAATAGGTGAGTTAGGGTACTAGTAGCACTTATCTCTAAGAAGAGATGTGTCGGCTAATAGCCCCTGAACTGTGTTACAATGAGGCTTGAGGACCTATTTATCATTGAGAAACAATGTAAAATCTGAAACGTCCAAAAACCTAACCCTAGGAGATGAAGCACCAAAACTGTGGGTCTCGTTTGGGTAAATTGGTGTTTCAACTTCCCGGGGACATAACTTTGGCATCCGATCTCTGTTTGATGCGCTCAATTGTTCATTAGAAATATCTTTCCGAGGAATATCATCCATATTCCCCCCCGTTTTCCCAAAAAGTGTCGTTTAGGGCCTCAAAATAGCTTAGGAAGTTCAGGACCCGAAAAACTACTATAAATAGTAAGTTGTGCTGAAACTTACAAATTGAAATAAATTATGGTGGGGGTACAAATGGACTCAGTGGGTGGCCAAAAATATCGACCTGGATCATTAAGTCCCTAAAATGGCTCCGGGTGTGTAGGACCCAGGAACTTGCTGAAAAACTGAAAGAATTGATGCTGCGGGTCCAAATGGAATAGGTGGGAGGCCACCGATATCCACCTGGATCATAATATTTTAGGACAATCTAATTTTAAGATGATTTAATTTGAGACACCCGCATAAAGACAATATTTAAGACAATACACAAGTTTTCTTTTGTCTCAAGTTAAGACAATTTACCCAAAAAATTGTCTTAAACATTGTCTTAAAACCCCCCTTTATGTAGTAGTGAGAACAATGACAGACTAATGACTTGGCAATCTAGTCAGAACCTCGGGAATATTGAAGGAATATTCTCCAATTTTCAGCCTGTGACACTGTGACAAGTGTTGGAATCAGATTTTCCAATCTTGCTTCGGAAAGTTTAATTTCTCCTCCTAATCCTAAGTTGGAAATTTCTACTATGTTGTCTTATTATTATTATGGTTATTTTCTTTGGGCCAATGGGGAAGGGCCACGTGGTGCAGCTGGAGGCAGCCACAGGTCCCCCCCATGGCAAGTTTGGAAGATGCATACATTTTAATTTCAAGGTCATGGCACATATATATGATATTATAAGGTTGGAACCATAGCATGGGCAGAAAAGTATATATATATATCTATATATATATATATATATATATATATATTTCAATGTATATATATTTCGCAACATATTTATAACCAAATTTTTCTAACTATGGTCCAAGCCTTTGCACGTTCAACAAAATTATGTGGTTGGGGTCAGGGTCGAACTTACCAACTCACCTTCCGCCATGTTCCTCACCCCAATGGAACTTCACCATTATTTCAAGACTGTCGGTGCCATATATGGGGGTCTGGAGGGGGCCAGCCCCACGGGCCAAACCCCTCCCACATGACTGAAAGTTGAAGACCAACGAATAAGACAGAAAATATGGTGCAGTTAAACATGTTTAAGCTGAGTTTAATTACGGTAATTCATGGTTATGTAATTATAATCCGGGATTTGTGGATAAGTGCATGTTAGCGCTAAACGCGCTTAACCCAAATGAAAACCATAATTATCTTAGCATTAATCACGCATTTAACTTGGCGGTGCCTTTTGAGAACCCAAAAGATTCGACGGAAGCTCCACATTTAGTGGATTTAACTGGCGGACTTCTAGATTTAGTGGAGAAAAACTAGGAAAATTTGGTTTTTCCACAACTGAGGCAATTTTCGACCAATTTTGGCTCAGGAAGAGTCATTATTGGTATATTTTGATTTTTTTGGAGCCATTGGAGCAGGTTTTAGAGGCAACAGGATACTTTAAACAACAATTTTTAACAAATGAAGCTAATGCAAAGGCCCACACTATGAAGCTGGACCAAGGAGATGTAGCCTAGGAGGGGTGAACTCCTTCATCAAAAACTTGTGTATTTGGCTCCGTTATTTGTGCTTGTTGTGTTTTATTATGCTTTTGTTCAAAATTGATTTTTCATGCTTTTAAGTTCATGAAATACACTTAATATCATCAAGTTTAATGAATTATCACTCATAAGCACATGTATAAACCCATGTATGATAAGAAAACCAAAGAAATTTCATGTGAATTCTGAAACTGATATTAGCACAAAATTAACTAACAATCAATTTTAGATCAAGTTGGTAACAGAGCATAAGGTTGCTAAAGGTTTATTTCTTTCTTTGCTTGAGATTGTGCAAGAAAGGTTTTAATAGCTGCAATTTTGTGATGCTTAGAATGTTGAAGTTGCAGAGAGGAGAAGGGAATATATTGGTTGTTAGTCCTAAGATTAGGACAAGGATAAAGAGAGCTGAGAAAGCATTATCTTCACCCAAATTTTTATTCAAAGTTGCACTTGAAGCACCTCAAGTTCCATCTCCAGCAGTTGAGATTGAAGAGGTACAAATTGCACGAGAAGCTAAAGTCATTGAAGAGGTACAAGAATCAAAGGTTGAGCTTGAATCCTTAGCCATTATTTCAGGAGTTGGAGAGACTCATGGAAATTCATAAGAAGAGTATCTCAAGAAATACTTCAAAGACATACAAAGAATGGTTAAGATTATGTTTGATGCATTTACTACGGAAAGAGTAGGAGAAGGTTCTAAGCCTCCACATGGAGAAGGATCTTCAGATGGTAAGAAGGATGAAGAAAAGAGTTCGAAAGAAAGTGGAGGAAAGCCACCTCCAAATCCACCATCCTCATCCTGGTCATCTTCATCAACATCTTCATCTTCCACATCCACCACAAAAACCACCCACACTCATTCAAAAATCAAAAAATAAAAACTTCATTACTCAAGTTGGACATCAAGTTTGAACTTCCCATGTAAAATGGTGAGGTAAATGCAGAGAAGTTAGATAATTGGATTCTTCAATTAGAAGTATACTACATAATTTGGAATCTACAAGAGGACGAGATAAATATCTAGTTACCTTCATTAAGGCTAGAAGGAGCAACACTAGTTTGGTGGGAGGCAAAGACTCAAGAGGAAATGCGAATTCATGGTAAGATATCCATTTCTTGGGTTGAATTCATTTCTTCCATTAAAAGAAAGTTTTATCCATTAGCCTATATGCAAAAAGAAATAATGATTTGGTAGAAATTTAGGCAACTCAAAGGCTAAATTGTTCAAGAGTACACTCAGGAGTTTAGAAAGAGGGCTTTGTTGTTAGGAGTAAACTTGAATTCACAAGACACACTCTTGAAATACATTGGGGGTTTACATTCCTACTTGAAACATACTATCCTTATGTTTAACCCAAACAACTTAGATGAAGTATGTGTGCAGGCCACGAATATTGAATCAAGGGGAAAGAACATTCAAGAAGAGGGTAGTAAGAAGAAGCCATTCAAGCGTAAGGGAAAAGAGAAGGGAGGAAAATGGAAGGGAAAGAAGAATGCAATCTTCAAGAAAGAAGGGGAGCAAACTACATGCAAACATTGTTCCAAAGAGGGGCATGATGAAGCAAATTGTTGGAAACTACATCCTGAACTAAGGCCAAAGAAACCAAATAACAAAGGGAAACAAAAGATGTCTGCCACCACACAACAAGATATTGGATCTGATTTAGGAGATAAGGCTAAGATAATAGCCATGGTTAACAAAGGAAATGAAGCCATAGAAAGTACTAGCTCCTCAAATAGTTACAACAACACTCTAAATGAAGACACAAGGATGTAATTGTTCCATGTTAGAGTGATTTCAAATCATACAAATATTGATGCATTGTTTGATAGTGGGTCACAAGCAAACCTGATTTCAGAAGACTTAGTCAAAAAGCTTAACCTTCAAACCGTACCACATCATAAACCATACCCTTTGGTTTGGATAGTTAATAATCCCCATTTACAGGTTACAAGGAAATGCATATTTAGATTTTGTATTACTGCAAACTTTGTTGATGAAATCCAATTAGATGTGGTTCCACTTGACATTTCCGGGATTATCTTGGGGGGTCCATATTTGTATGACAAGAAAGCGGTGTTTTATCGCCATGATAACAAATATCATTTTCTTAAGGACGGGGTGGAGTATATTGTGAGAGCTCATCGCAAGAAACTGAATATTTCTTTAGTTAATGCAGGGAAAATGAAGAGGCTAGTTAATGCAAGTAAAAATTTTCTGCTTCTCATGATCAAGATGTTGACTATGAAACTTTTCAAGGATGTGATGAAAAATTAAAATCTGATTTTTTTGATGTGGTAAGTCAGCATCATGACATGTTTCAAGAACTAAGTGGGTTACCTCCCAAGAGGGGAATTCGACGTGAGATTCAGTTGCAGCAGGATGTTCCACTTCCAAACATTGGTATGTATCACATGTCAATTATGGAGAGTTTGGAAATCAAGAATAAAATTCAAGAATTTTTGAAAAAAGGTATCATACACCCATCTACTTTGCCATGTGGTTCACCAATTGTTTTGGTACCAAAGAAGGATGGGACTTGGTGCATGTGCATCAATTTTCGTGCACTGAATAAAATCACGGTAAAGAATCACTACCCACTACCACACATTGATGATTTGCTAGATCAGTTGAAGTATGCAAGATATTTCACTAAGTTATACTTGAGAAGTGGTTATCATCAAGTTAGAATAGTTGAAGAGGACATTTGGAAAATTGCTTTTAAAAATAGACAATGATTGTTTGAGTGGTTAGTTATTCCATTTGGTCTAACAAATGCTCCAGCTACTTTCATGAGACTCATGAATAATGTACTTAGACCATTTATAGATGACTTTGTCATTTTCTACTTAGATGACATACTTATATTCAGCAAATCAAGAGAAGAACATGTCATGCATGTGAGAAAGGTACTTGATGTCTTGAAAAAAGAGAAATTATTTTTAAATATGTCTAAATGCGAGTTTGGTAAGACTTATTTAGTGTATTTGGGACACATTGTTGGAGGAGGTGAGTTGAAGATAGACCCTTCCAAAGTAGAGGTAATTCTGAATTGTCCCAAGCCCAATAAAGCTACAGAGGTAAGAAGCTTTCTTGGGGTAGCACATTATTGGAGGAAATTCATTGCTAATTTTTCTTCTATTGCAGCTCTCTTACATGCATTGACAAGTGTCAAGAAAGTATTCCTTTGGGAAGATATGCAACAAAAATAATTTGATGCTTTAAAGCAACAGATGATTTCAACACCGGTATTGGCTCTTTCGGATCTTAGACAACCATTTGAGATCCAAACAAATGCAAGTGATTATGATATGGGAGCAGTGCTCATGCAACATGGTAAGCCTATTTTGTTTCATTCTGAAATTTTTAATGGAGCTGTGACTAATTATCCCATCTATGATAAAGAGTTATATGAATTGGTACAAAGTGTAAAGAAATGGAAACACTATTTGATGGGGAAAGAGACCATTATCCATACCAAATATCGGCCATTACAGTACTTACAATCACAGTTAAACTTGCAGCAATCAAGACATTTTAGATGGATGTGATTTATACAACAATTTCATTTGGTTACCAGGTACAAAAAGGGAATCTACAATAAGGTAGCTGATGTGCTCTCTAGACCTAGCTGATATGCTCTCTAGACCTATTGTAAATTCATCTATTATACTCAAGCACAATTCAATTATGCATGAAAATTACTTTGGAAAATATGCATATGATAGTGATTTTCAATATGTGTATGAAAGCTTGAGTCAAGGAAACCAAAATTAAGAGTTATATTATTATGTGTATAACAATTTGTTGTATCACTTGGGCAAGTTATGTATACTACAGAGAGAAATAAATACTATCATAAGGGAGGCACACACTTCATTGATTGCTAGATATTTCAGTGTAGGCAAGATAGTAGCGAATCTCTAAAGGTATTGTTATTGGCCACACATGATTGATAGTGTATCTCGTTTTATTAGAGGATGTTCTTTATGTGCAACAAGTAATCCTAGTAATAGGAAACTTGGATTGTACACTCCACTTTTGGCCCTTCACATCCTTGGGAGAGTATCTCAATGGATTTTGTAGGTGGTCTTCCTATTTCAAGGAAAGGTGATGATTACTTGTATGTTGTGGTAGATAGGTTCAACAAAATATGTCTTTTGATACCATGTAAGAAAAAATTACAACTGAATAAACTAATATTATTTTCTTTCAAAATGTATGGGTTCATTTTGGTTTTCCAACTTCTATTGTAAGTGATCGAGATTTCTGGTTTGTTGGGAATTTTTGGTCAAAATTATGGGACATGATGGACATAAAGTTGAAGAAGAGTACAACATTTCATTCGCAAATAGATGGTCTAACCGAGGTGGTAAATAGGACATTTATTCATCTTCTTAGAGGCTATTGCAGCAAGCATCCCAAGCTATGGGATGAACAATTGCATTACATTCAACATGCATACAACATGGTAAACCATTCTTCAACAAACACATCGCCATTTGAGGCATGTTATGGTTACTTGCCAAGATCGCCTTTCGACTTCATATTTGAGAAATATGTCGCTATATATGGTCATAGTGACATAGATAAGGCAAGAAAACTCATTGAGAAAATTCAGTTGATACATCACACAGTGCAAGAGAAACTTGAAAAGAGTCAAAGCAACTACAAGGCAAGGCATGACAAACACTGTGTTGATCACAAATTCCAGGTTGGAGATGAAGTTTGGTTGTATATTAGCAAAGAAATATTGAAAAGGGAAGGTAAAAATATCAAACCAATCCATTATGGTCCATTTAAAATTCTGGAAAAGATTGCTACTAATGAATTTAAACTAGATTTTGCTCCTTATGTGAAAATATATTTTGTCGTTAATGTTGAGAATTTGAGATTGTTTGAGCCTCCTTTGATTGATGATCAAGGAAAGCATGTTCAGCTGACATCAAGAGGTGATTTCTCGCTAGAATATCTTGATGAACTTCAGCAAGATCTCATACTTGACAGAAGAATCATAACTTCAAGAAGAGGGAATGTTGAATACCTTAGAGTGGGACTCAAGGGATAGATGATCTACACGCTGCATTTGGTATCACAGAAGTGAGGCTTCCATAATATTTGAAACGTTCTTATGATGTACAAATGAACACTAAATTCAAAGGGTTATGAAATGTACACATTGATTCTTTTATGCTATATTTTATCTTATAGTCAATTTCATAAACTAAGATATGGGATAATTTGGGGACAAATTTGGATTTCGTAGGAGCATTTGCTGACAAAAGATAATAAACCTGGTTTCATCAATTCCCTTCAGCTGATAGCAATGTCTAAAGACCTTGACTTTTCTAGGTTATTTGAAAAAGAGGTATGCCTCCATATGCCCATTATTAATTATTTGATTTTTTGTCGAAGATGTCTTCAGTCAGTCAGTGAATATCTAAAGACATGGGATATTTCAAATATTTCACTGTTTTGTAGGAAAAGTAAAGTAAATACCATGCTATTCATTCAAAAGTGTCTATGTTTAGAAGGATTCTCCATAATTAATGGGGAGAAATATGTAATTTTCCACAGGGATGTGTCTCCTAGGGTGGGGTGCATGCATCTCACACTTCTCACACTTCCCATACACCTGGGATGGGGGATGTCTGGCAAAACATTTTCCTTGTCTCCTTTTTGTGGAGACACAGGGAGGCATAGGGGAAACATTTCCCTGTGTGGGGGATGTGTTTCTCCAAAATAGGTGCTTCTAGACACCCCTTCAAAAGAGACGCTCATAAGCACTTTGGAGCACCCTTTTGAAGAAGAACACTCATAAGCATCTCTTTTGAGTTTAAGTTATATCAATTTACTATTCCAGTTTTCAGGCTTCAATATCTGTCGTAGTCTATTTTGCTTGGTACTAATTAGATTCTAAAATAATGAATGATGACTTTGAATCAGTATATTTAACTATTTAATTCTATTATGTATGGAACAATAGATTTATGCTTTCATTATTGAATATGAATTATATATATATATATATATATATATATATATATATATATATATATATATACCCCAACATCCCATAAATTTCCCTAAAATTTGAGATTATTCCCACACGTCTCTCTTTGCATCTCTCCACATCAGTGTTCCACCATCCCAGAGTCTTGGTAGAGCATAGGTGGAGAATAGTCCATATATGATAATTTTTCCACTGGAAAAGATTAATTTTGAGAAACTGGTAAAATAAATAGCACTGTATGTCTTCATAAAATCTTCCTAGTCTAAAATTCTACTATTTTCCTTAACCTGTTCAAATTATCACTGGAAAAGATTAATTTTGAGAAACTAGTAAAATAAATAGCACTATATGTCTTCATAAAATCTTCATAGTCTAAAATTCTACTAATTTCTTTAACCTATTCAAATCATTAACAGTACCAACTTTGGATTGCAGAATGATGGTAAAAGTAAGAAAAGGTTTGGTTCCAGGCTTTCGGCGGAGGGGACAATGGAGAAAATGTATGCTTCTATCAAGAGTCTAGGCTTGTTGGCTGGGAAAGTAAATGCTTTCAAGGTTGGAAAACACCTATGGTCCCTCATACAAATGCACAACACCATGTATGCAAATTATGTTTGTTCATGAAATGTAGAAATTGATTAATATATCTTTCTATCCTCCAATGGGTTGCCATTATGCTTAGCATACATTTTATTGATCTAGTTGGAATGATGTTTTGTCAAATCATAATTTCTCTTATGTTATCTTCATGCATTTTTATTTTAGGAAGAATATGATCAAGGGACGGGATAAATTAGTGTTGAATTTTTTTATTGCTATTTCCCATTGATTCATTTATAGTGATCTTGGTGATAAACTTAGGGATGACCTTCATCTCGCTTCCATTTAGCATTTTGCATGATATCTTGCTAAGTTGTTTGGAGCAATTATTTATTTTAATAAGAATTTTTTATTCAAAATCGGGGCTTCAGCTTAAACATTTTTATTTTAATTAATAACTAAGAGATGGTTGGTCAAACTAGATGGTATAAAACTTATTAGGTCTTAAAATTGGTTTTGGGGTAGGTTTGGATTACTAGTTATTAAAATTGGTTTTGGTTTAGGTTTGGATTTTGGGTTAGCTGCTTCATTGACGTCTCAATAGGTTTCAATAGCATTTCGATTTTATTACTAGGTTTTGGTTTTGATTTTTTTATTTTATTGTAACTAGGTTTTTATTTTTATTTAGATTTCATCACCAAGTTTCAATTTTAATTTCATTACTAGGTAAGATGGATTACATTACAGGGTTTCAATTTCATTACCATGTTTGGATTTCATTATCGGGTATGTGGATCACAAGGTTTCGATTTCATTGCAAAGTGTTCATAGCTAATTTCCATTTCACATTACTAATTTCCAATGTATGTGGATCACATTGCAAGATTTGATTTCAATACCATTTGGGAGGATTTTTCCATTTTATTACCACTAGCTTCTATCACATTATTCGAATATAGCAATGGTCTTCCTATTCCAATAAAAATCATGAATTGGTTTAATTGTTTCCAAATGTAAATTTAATAACTCTTCTCTTTCACCTAGGTATGATATCGTTTGTGACTAACATATGATTCTTCTTTTTACGTTCAGTTAATACTGAACAATGTCGCTTATGACAATATAAATTCACATTGACCTATGACTGACCAAATCTACATAGATGTATGTTAGGCTTATGTTGGATGGATGATATGTTAAGTTGTTTGTTTGTTTAAAAAAAAAAATTATGTGCTCCTCCTACTGAGGAATTGAGGGATCCAATACCTAAAGTAAAGACAAACATTACAATTGGCTCCTAGTCTTTTAACTAGGCTCCTGATTTGGCTCCTAGGCTCTTTTAACTAGTCTTTTACCTAAGTGATATTTCTTCTATAATTTTTAAATAAACTTAAAAATCAATTCCTAAAGTTAATGTTTTTTTAAAATTAACACTTGAGTTTATTTATTACTTTTATAATTAACCTCAAATATTGAATTAAAAAATTCGATACATGGAAAGATAATATCAATGTTAGTTTAAATAGAATGAGTTAATTTGTAAATGAAAATAAAAAGTAGAATGAGTTAATTTGTAAATGAAAATCAAAACACAAAAGCGACGTGTTAGATGGACAGTCGCCGCTTCATGCAATAGTTTGGATCATGAGCATGTGCCATGTGCCATTTTTGCAATATTTCTTCTAAATATTTTTTTTATGAATGGAAAATGGATCTCGATGGTGCATCATGTTCTTTCTTTTCACTTTCACATTTTTCTGGAGCAAGGACAATAGCGGATTGCGCTGCATATATTATTTCTTCGAAGTATGAGTTTTCTGGAGAAAGTATGAGTTTTTTTTGAGAGATTAATTTGTGATTGTTGTGATCTGTAATTTATAAAAAATTGCATCGGATAATAATTATATATAATCATGTATTGTTCAGTGTATTTCGTTTTGAACCAACCAATATATTTCATCTTAAAAACAAAATAAAATCCAAATTCCTGAAAATATAAAATCCACATATATGTTTAATAAGTAAATAGGTTTTTAAGGAAACTTGATTGCGTAACCTATGGTATTCCATTCTGATTGGGTTTTAATAACTTCACGAGCAGAATCTCGAATTAGGCTTTCAAAATGGTGGCTTTCAAGAATCAAGACTGATGATTTAGTGGTCTGCAGTCGTTGCCATGAGCTAGTGAATTTTCTCCCTTCTCTATTTTTCATCATATTATTATTGTTATTATCGCTGCCGTGCAGTGAATTAAAATCAATTTGACTAAAAATTAAATGAAGATTTCTGATGTTAACGTTACAAAATAGATATTTTTTTAATTCAAAATTTTTTAAACTATCTGATTGGTTAATCAATCTGGGTGATTCTTTGGTGGCCAATCGTTAGCTTGCAGGTTTGTTAGTCAGTGCATAAATGCTGAGATAGTTAGACTATTGAAATGTTTGGTCATTAGATCCAGTAAATAGTTTTATATATGTTTTTATAATGTTAGTGTTTTTTTCTTCTTTTTAATAAGTTAGATTGAATTTACAAAAAAATAAAAATTAAATTAAGTTAAATAAAAAGATTCACATAATGCAATGAACATTTTAACTAAGTCTAGATACAATAAAAAATAAAAATAATAAAATAAAATATTAATCAACTATAAAAACATCTCATGGTATTGATCCATGGTATTCATGTGGAATATAGTTTATTTAAAGAGAGAAATTAAGATGGCATAGAACAATCTTAATTCTGGATCTACCAAAAGCCAACGAGGGATCAAAAGTCTTGATATGCAAACCTCTTTTGGAATGAAAAGAGAATTGATCAAAATTTTACTTAATAAAATGTATCTAAATTTTCATACATCCAAATATACCTAGTTTTTTGTGTTCTATATTATTTTTGTTACAACTATTTTATTATTCCAAAATTACATGGCTTTTTTTGTTATATATTATTTATGTTACAAGTTTATTACTCATTAGTAGTATTTCTTAATATATAAAAAAATAAATTAATAATGAAAATTTTTAACATGTGATCTTTTTTTAAATTTCTAAATTATTTCACATGACATGATTTATCTTGAGCAATAAAGATGAATGTTCATAATTCTCATTTCTTAAATAACACTAAATTTACCTTTAATTACTTAATTGTAATAGTTTGTAACTACATACATAGTCTTTAGAGTTTTTTTTTTTTTTTTTTTGAATATCAAATTTATTCTGTTAAAAAAAAACTATATACATATCTTTAATTACTTAGGTGTAGCTAAAAAATCTTACATGTTTTTTACTTTATAATCATAAACAAATTTCATATTATATGATGCCAAACTTAACTTTTTATTGTGAAATTCTAATAAAAGTTTTTCACTACATAATTTTAGCTTTTATAATTTTTTCTATCTTTCATTCCAAACAAAACTTTAAAAATAAAAAACCCACTCAGTCAGTAGTGTAGATTATAATTTTACAAAATTGACACTATGTGATTAACAATAGAGTAAGTTGAAAAACTCTAAGGGGTTTTTTTGTACAAGTTTTATCATAACATTTCCCTCCATCCAATATATATTGTAGAGTCTTCTGAAGAGAGAGTGTATTCTAGTTTATTACGTGATCCACAATCAAAGAAAATGGCTAGGGATTTCACAAGTTATTAGTTTGTAACATCATCCACAATAAAAGAAAATGGCTAGGGATGTCACAAGTTATCATTCACACAGTGATTTATTGATGTTCTCAGTTGACATGGATCTTATTAGATGCATGATAGCCAGAGACATTAAAAAATTCAAAATAGATATCTATTATGACATCCATATTGTCTACAAACCATCCAAATTTCCCATCTTATACAGCAATTTCTAACAATAACTGCTCAATTTACTCTCCAATTTTTGAAACCCCCACCCATGTCCTATTAGATGCATGGTGGCCAGAGACACTAAAAATTTCAAAATAGATATTAGCTACAAACCATCCAAATTTCCCATCTTATACAACAATTTCTAACAATAACCACTCAATTTACTCTCTAATTTTTAAAACCCCCACCCATGTTGGGGAGATCACAGTGTAAAATCAAATGTTCTAGTGTTTTTTTTAAAGGGTTCATAAACAAAACAGACAATGAAAAAGTCAATATTGTGGTATAATAACTAATTTTTGAATCGTTGTGACAAACAAAACATCACATTAGCTCACATAATATGTATAATGCTATAAGGATCTGAGATGATAACAAAGTTTTGAATCATGATAACTAGGTGACAACCAAAACTAAGTTTTAGCCACAAGAAAAAAAATCAAAACAACTCACAAAATATATCGAAGGTTGCAATGAACCCCATACATATTGATGGATATCATGGGAATTTTAGTGCACATAGAACACCACCCTAAAAATTCTATACTCTTGATCAGTTTAGAATAACCTAATATGTCTAGATTGGATGTCGAGGTGGGTGGTACAATAATCGAGGATGCTTCTTAAACGGTAAGGGAATTTAGATACTCTATCCTTCCACCAAAGTTATAAAAAGTGAGACTTGTAGATTATAGTTTTACAAAATTGACACTATGTGATTAGACTAAGTTACAAACATCAGATATTTAAAAAGTAATAGGAGGAAGGTACACGAGGGCCATGGTAATTAATGTGATTCTTTGTACTATTTTTATTTAAATTATTAACTTGTATTTGTATTTTTTTAAATGAATATTTTTAAATGTGTTGTACTATTTTTATTTAAAATAGTAATCTATATTTGTAACTTTTAAATGAATATTGTTAAATATGTAAATGAGTAAAATGTATTAAATTAATATTCTAATTTTTAAAATATTTATTTAAAAAATTCAAAGTATGGCGAGTTTTGTTTTATTAAGCTTTACTCTAGATGTGAAGAGAATGAATCTATCTCAAGTCCCAAACAAGATTCTTATGTCCCAAACAAGATTCTTCTTTCTCTTCTTATTCTAGCTTGCACATTGACACTCCTGCTCTCCTCCTCCTTGCACAAATTTAAACTATGAGGCACAAGGTAGTTGTTGCATATAGGAACATTTAGATATGATAAGAAAAATGTGATACTCTATTGTAATTTTCTCTACAAATGTGATGGAAAGTGTGCCCTAAATGTTGAAAATTTCATGGTTAATGTAGTATAAGCTACATGCAAATTTACAGTCTTGTATACATGATGAAGAAAGTTATGCCCAATATCCACACCATAGGGCAATGCATGTTCACCAATTCAATATTTTCTTCCAAATATCTCTCAATGCTAGAGTTGTTTCCTCAATAAACTTGTTTTTACTGCTCTTGAATTCATGAAATCCATCGTTTTTGCATATAGGAGCATTTAGTTCTAATAAGAGAATTGTGATATTGTGTTATAATTTTCTCTACAAATGTGTTGAAGTTGTTTTCTCAGTAAACTTGTTTTTACTTCTCTTAAGTAATGAAATCCATCGTTGTTGCATATAGAAGCATCTAGCTCTTATAAGAAAAGTGTGATAGTGTGTTATAATTTTCTCTACAAATGTGTTGGAGTTTTTTCTCAATAAACTTGTTTTTACTTCTTTCAAGTGATGAAATCCATTGTTGTTGCATATAGGAGAATTTAGTTTTGATAAGAAAAGTGTGATACTCTGTTATAGTTTGCTCTACAAATGTGATGGAAAGCTTGCCATGAATGTTGGAAATTTCATGGTTAGTGTAATGTAAGCCAAATACAAATTCATTTATTCTACACAAGATCATGAAAGCTATGACGAGTAGCCAACACCACGGAACAAGGCCTGTTTTCCAACTCCATAAATGCTACTAAATCACTCTCGGTATTGGAGTTATTTTCTCAATAGCATTATTTTTACTGCTCTTGAAGTGATGAAAACCAACTCTTCATACATTTTTTACTATATGCACAAAGAAAAAAAGAAACCAACTTCATATCAGCGATACTGAAAAAAAAAAGAACATGGCAGACACCAGGGAGATTAGTGATAAAGAACAATGTGATATTTTGAATAGTTTCAAAGATCATGAAAAAAATAATACATAGGTGACTCAATAGGAAGTGATCAAGATTAAATATGGAAGAACTGCACCAAAACAACCTTTGATTTTGAAGGTAGAAAATCACGATCTATTTCTTTATTCATGAGACATTCATTTTGGCATGATCAAACAAGGTCTTTAACTTAACTTCAACATAGGCCTCATGATTTGTAAGGCTCAAGGAAGTAGTATTGCAGTAATATTTCATTGTAACATGGTCCTTCCTTTTACTTGATATAATTATTTGTTAAATTAATAATAATTTATTCAAATAAATTAATTTTTAATTTTTAATTTAAATATATATATATATATATATATATGTATGTGTGTGTGTGTGTGTGTGTGTATCAAATAATATAACATTTAATGGTATACAAGTTGTGCCAAGAAGTTTTTAAATTATTGCTCTTCAGATATATCTTATCAGTTTAGTATGTTTTCAATCAAGAAGAGGCTTCAGAGTTTAAGAACTATATCTTAGATCGAGCACATGATTCTATTAAAATTTATGAAACAAATTCAATTTTTACAACTTGGATGTTTAAATATGTGATTTTGGAAGTGATGATGGCTTCTTTAGAAACTTGATTAGTATTGTGGAAGAAATTTGAGTATATCATTAAGGACTTGAATAGTTCTTGTAGCAGTTTCATTACTTATAACAAATTTTAATATCCTTTCTTGCAGATACATATACTTAATCCATGAAAAAATAGTTATCCATGAAAATTGGTAACCGTTTCTGCAATGATATATGCTAATAATTTCAGTTTTATGTTGATGACAAGTTATTTTATCATTTTTTAAGTAAGCCTTTCAATTTTTATGTTTATAATAGTTTATAAGAATTGATATCAATCTAATAAATTGATATTGCAAACGAACCAATGTTTGTGACATGTCTGTAGGTGTTTCCATTCATTATTTTCTTACTCATTTTGTCTTGAGATTTCTAGATAATGGTGAAAGAAATACAGTGTTGATCCAAGTGATCCAGAGAGGTATTCACGGCCAACTTGGAAAATCAAGAATGAAGATGCTTCTAATTTTCAATGAATTAGTCTTCAAAAGTTCCTAGCTCTATTTTAATTACATAAATGCATTGAAAAAAAGAGATAGTATTTACTTCAGTTGTTTTATTTGGATATGTTACAAGATGACATTTATTTCTATACAAGTTGTGCATCAAATTATTATGTAACAATTGTGCCAAGAAGTTTTAAAACTATTTCCCTGTTGTTATATCTTATCAGTTTAGTATGTTTTCAATCAAGAAGAGGCTTCAGAGTTTAAGAATTGTATCTTATATCTAAGCATATGATTCTATTAAAATTTATGAAACAAATTCATCTTTTACAACTTGTATGTTTAAATATGTGATTTTGTAAGTGATGATGGCTTCTTTAGACACTTGATTAGTATTGTGGAAGAACCTTGAGTATATTATTAAGGACTTTTAGTAGTGCCTGTAGTAGTTGCATTGCTGATAACAGATTTTCATATGCTTTGTATAAGCTATTTTATATACAGTTCTAACACATTTCCCCAAGACTTACCTATATGGTGAGTAGTTCATGTAGCAATTGCATTACTTATAACAGATTTGTATATCATTCTTATAAGCTATTGTATATACAATTCTAACACATTTCCCCCAGGTCTTACCTATATGGTGATTGAGTGAGGATGGCTTCTTTAGACACTTGATTAGTATTGTGGAAGAAATTTTAGTATATCATTAAGGATTGTGAGTAATTCATGTAGCAGTTACATTGATTATGAAATATTCTTATATCGTTTAGATAGGCTATTGTATATACACTTATACTATGATATGGATACACATCCCCCCCAAGCGTTACCATATGGTGACTGTTGTCCAATTGCTAATATTTAGAGAAATACAATTAAGTGATTGATGATTTTTTAACATCAAAGTTACTATGATGACCTTTTATCTTAGGATGATTGCTTAGTGTTGAGATTCGATTTGCATGACAGAGATGCATTAATCGCTTCACAGGAAAACCCTTTTCCCTATTGATAGTATGTGGTAGTTGTATGAATGGACTGCTTATATTTCCTCACTGTCATAAGATTCCAACACGATTACTTTTTTTTTTATAAGTCTATTTACAAGTTATACATATTATGTAGTAAGAAATGTTCTTTAATAATAACAGTCGTTGAAAGGGGAAATGATCTCAATACACACCTCTATATATACAATGTCTCATGATATTCTTCTCATTTGGTGACACATGGAAATTCTAATACCAAAACTCTTTGCATTGTTGCTCACATTATACGAAAGTCTATCTTGATAAGGTTTCCTACATATATTATCCCAACATGCAAGTTCATTCCTCTCATGTTATTGAATCCTAATTGTTTAATGTCTCCATAAACTTTTGCTTGATGTCATATTTCTTGATACCAACTCATTTACCTTCACCTCTTTGGAATTTCTAATGCCCAGTAATTGAACTTTATTTATTAGATATTTGTGCTTTAAAAATATATTTAAGAATTAAGCTTGTGCTATTATAGATATCCCTTGGAAAATATTTTTGTTCACCAAATTTACATTATCTTGAACTATTCATGAATTAGTGGCCTCATTTCTTCAATTTTAGTTGATTCTATATTATCTAGAAAATTATCATCAAAGACAATTTCTTGCAACTTCCGATTAATGTCCATTTTTTTATACGTGTGGTATGATTGTGTGGTACGATCTTGTTGTAGGTAAGATGTTGCCCCTACATAGAAAAATATAAATTTTTAATTTTTAATTTGAACTTGACATGTACATTGCAAAATTTTAAAATATTAAAAAGGTGACTACATTTGTGTGGTCAATATTCTCATTGACAAGTTTCTCTACATCTCTCATTTTGTCATCATTTCCAGGTACATCCACATCTCTTTCAAGCTCTCTGTTTTGTACCTATACATCTCCTTCATGCTATCTATTTTGTACCTCCACATTCTTTTAGGCTCTCTATTTTCCTTTAATGCTCTTATCTTTTATAGTAGATCATCATTTTTTTCATTTAAAATAAATACATTCTATAATATATTTTTTCACTAATACACACACACACACACACATATATTAACAACTAAAATTTTGAACTAAAAATTATAAGTCGGTGCAGGGTTTTTTATATTGATGTATCACACTATAGTACATTTGGAGGTAAGGAACACTAGCCTCCTTTCACTTAATGTGTCGTAATGTGTTAAATCTCTATGCCATTCACCAAATCCATTTAGTTCCAACTTAGTCTTATTTTCCCCAAAAAAAAAATATTATTATCATCACATATATATCTTACAAATATATAGTTATAAAATAATATTTTTAAAAATTGATGTAGAAATTCGATTGTGAAAGTTGTCTTTTTAATGATATAACTCTAAAATATATTATCCCTTCTTATTGTTGCCCCTACATAGAAAAATATTAATTTTTAATTTTTAATTTGAACTTGACATGTACATTGAAAAATTTTAAAATATTAAAAAGGTGACTACATTTGTGTGGTCAATATTCTCATGGACAAGTTCCTCTACATCTGTCATTTCGTCATCATTTCTAGGTATATCCCCATCTCTTTCCAGCTCTCTGTTTTGTACCTATACATCTCCTTCATGCTCTCTATTTTGTACCTCCACATTCCTTTAGGCTCTCTATTTTCCTTTAATGCTCTTATCTTTTATAGTAGATCATCATTTTTTTTCATTTAAAATAAATACATTCTATAATATATTTTTTCACTAGTATATGAAATATATATATATATATATATATATATATATATATATATATATATATATATATATTAACAACTAAAATTTTGAACTAAAAATTCCAAATTTACATTTGGAGGTAAGGAACACTAGCCCCCTTTCACTTAATGTGCCATAATGTGTTAAATCTCTATGCAATTCACCAAATCCATTTAGTTCCAATTTAGTCTTATTTTCCCAAAAAAAAATATTATTATCATCAAATATATATCTTAAAAATATATAATTATAATTATATATAATTATAAAATAATATTTTTAAAAATTAATGTAGAAATTCGATTGTGAAAGTTGTTTTTTAATGATATAACTCTAAAATATATTATCCCTTCTTATTGTTTTATAGTTTTAATGATTCAATCAAGATTAACTAACTTTTATATCTATTTATTGTAAAATTAGCGTCTTAATAGAACCAGTTTTCTAGTCTAAATCTAATCCAAATTAAGAAATTCCTAAAGCTCTGTATACAAAATTTAATTTAAAAAATTATTTGAAAATGAAATCTATGTCTATTTACCACCAAATTAGATTAATTCTAATAGAAAGGACCAGTATTCTAGTTGTCCAAATCTTATCCCACTTTAAGGCTTACCGCCAAATTAGATTACTCCTAATAGGACCAGTATTCTAGATTTTCCAAATCTTATCCCACTTTGTCTATGGCAGAAGTACGTGCAGATGTCTGATATTTGAATCGTATGTATTTCTCCCAACCATGACAGCATGGTGCTTTCTCGCACTGGGCTTAGAATTTGAAGGTAAAGAAATTTTATATAAATGTCCATGCATGCCCTTCACATTTGCAGTACTGCTTATCTGGAGACACAAAGATGGAGAAATACCAGATCATGTACTATTGATTGATTGATTAAATTTGTGAGAGAAGATAGGAGATACCATTTTAGTAGTAGCAGAATGGGTTTCTCCACCCGTGTGGGTAAGTATGAGCTGGGGCGTGAGATTGGAGAAGGAAGGTTTGCCAAGGTCAGGGTGGCCAGGAATATTGAAACAGGCCAGAAGGTTGCAATCAAGATCATAGAAAAGAAGATGATATTCAGTCTCAACCTTAGGCATCAGGTAAGAAAAGTTTGATATGCTTAAAGGAAAATCCCTTGTTTGACCAGAATTTTATGTTCAGTGTTTTACAATTGATAATACAGTTCCTGTCCATAAAGTGAGTGGACAGGCTGAAGAAATGGCAACTTACACCAATTGCTGCTGACCAGTCTATAAGTCTGCTAAGCTTTCTTACAATTCATGTTTTATTTGAAAAAATATTTCAAAACGGTACAGTACAAAATCTTTCAATAGAAGATTTCAATGTATTCAATATATATAAACATAGTCCTTAGTGTGCAGTTTAGTTGGTGATAGTTGTAAAAATGAAGTGTTATTCATATTTTTTTTTAAATATTTCAAAACTGTACAGTACAGAATCTTCAAATAGAAGAGTTCAATGTATGTAATATATATATTTATATATATATATATATATAAACATAGTCTTTGGTATGCAGTTTAGTTAATGATAACTGTGAAAATGAAATGTTATGTATAATAACTTTGAAATTCAAATCCCTAGTTCTCTGTGGCTACAGAAAAGACATACCTAAACACTAGAAGTTATGCTAGTAACCGTTGGAATCAAGTCCAGTCCATGGATAAAAGACCAGCCCAATTACTAATTCTTCTATATATATTAAAAATATATATACATATAAACACAATTCTCTTGAGAGTTTAGTTGGCCAGCTCTTGAAAATGTAAAGTGTAAAGTAAATGAAAAATAAATGAATTAGGTGCTTGCAATTTTCTACTGTTTCTACGACGACTGGGCTTCCATCTGAAGTGATTCTACTGTTTCTACGACGACTGGGCTTAGATTCCAATTTCCCTGTTCTTTGTTTTTTCTGAAATGGAGTTGTGTGCTTTTCAGCAAGTTTTTAGTTGTTGGTAATTCTAATTTTGAGAAGAGAAATAATTTCATGTTAAATCCTGAGCGTCTGTGTTATAAGCCTGACTTTTCCCAGTTTTGAGGAGTTGATCATACGTTTATTGGTTTTTTGGTTTTTTCACTTCGTGCAGGTCAAACGAGAGATTAACACAATGAACCTGGTTAAGCATCCCAATATTGTGCGTCTGTACGAGGTCGTTTCTAAACGTGGTTGAACAAGAAAACAAACTTTTGAATTCTCTGGAATTCATTATTGAGGATGAATACAATACTTATGGAATAATGACATGGGGTGCTAATTGAGATTCTGATCATTGGTTTTAATGGTAAAATGTAGGTTATAGCCAGCAAGAAGAAGGTTTATCTAGTCATGGAATATGTAACAGGGGGTGACCTGTCTGACAAAATTGTGAGTTGTTATCATGGCCTAAGTCCTCTCATTTTGTGTGCTGCAACTAATTTCAGACCAACGAAGTAAGTAAGTGGTGCCTTTTACTAAGATAATGGTTGTGTTGTGATTATGCTTGTTCTTCAGTCTTCCTCTCTCTTTGTGCAAAAAATTTGAAAGGACTTCTCACCAGTAGTACTCTACAGTATGGCTTTCACATTATGTCTATCTAAAAATTGCCCCATCCCTGAGTCAGATATGCCTAAAATCTGTGCATCTTAGAGTTATTTCTATGACATAAATACCTCTTGATTTTGTCAATTGACAGTGCTGTTAGACATAGTTTTTTATTGTTATAAATGGCATTTTAGAGATTACAAGTCTTTAGATTATTGTGTCAATTATTATTGGAATCCAGCTATATAATTGTTGGTGAAATCATAATTTTTTGTTGCTTAAATTAATTTTTGAATGCATAAATGGATTCAACACCCTGAAAATCCCTGAAACACTCAAATTGTAGAGACTCAACAAATTTGTGCATCTTGGAATTATCTTTATGACATAAATATTTCTCTATTTTGTCAACTGGCAGTGTTGTTAGACATAGTTGTTTATTGTTATGATATAAATTTCAGAAAGGCTGAGTCTAAATGTTCTACCTTTGCACCTTTTCATCAACCATTATCAGAATCCAGCATATAATTGTTGTCGAAGTGAAAATTTTGTGTTGCTTACATTGCATTTTGGAATACATAAATGGATTCAGCGCCATGAAAAATCTCTGGAACACTTAGATTGCACTACACAAACTCAAATTTACAATTCTAACAATTTCTGACTAGATTTCAAGTAAAATATAACTAGAAATTAAAATTATGTCCAGAAAAAGTTCTAAAGGTAAAATATTTAGACCAGTGTTGCGAAAATCTGGATAACATCCCAATTTTATCTCAAAATCATGATTTTTTGGCCTAGCAGATGTTTGCCTATTTTTACCTATATTTTGATGATATCTTGATTTTGCCGATATTTGCTAATTTTTACCAATACTTTCCAGATTTTTAGATTTTTCTGACCATTGCCGATTTTATTCCGATGCTGCAACATTGATTTAGACTACAGTTTTCAGATTTTTGATATACATAAACCTATCCCCTTATAGAAATAATATTATCTTAATATGACGATCAAAAATCTCATTATGAATTTGCTGGCTTTTGTACAGGCTTATCTTCAGAAAATAACTGAAGAAGAGGCCAGTAAATATTTTCATCAGCTTATAGATGCTGTAGAATATTGTCATGGTAGAAATGTATACCACAGAGACCTCAAGGTATGCTGTTTTGACTTTCAATACTTATGAAAATTGCTCTTTATATATGTACCCAATGAGAGCTTATGTAATTTTGGTTGATTTAATGTTAAATTGGTTTCGGAATTGATGAGCAGCCTCAAAACATACTCGTGGACGAGAAAGGCAATCTGAAGGTGTCTGATTTTGGACTGAGTGTCTTGCACGAGGTAAGGTTTAACATAATGCTTTTGTATTTACATAATGCTTTTGTACATAAGGTTTAACATTTCAAAATTACAGTCACCTATTTAAACTACCGGAAGCCCTGTTCACCCACCTAAACTACTGGTAACAAAAAAACACACAGAATAGTATGCTTATCACATGGGGTATAAGAGCGACCAGTTGATATGAAACTCAAAACTTCAATTCAGATTTAGATAGAAAAAATTCGGTCCAGGAATAAAAGCGACATCGGCGGGTCTCTGTTTATCTTTTATGGAAGGGATGCCTAGGCATTCATCCTATTATTACTTGTACTGGAGATTGATTTAATTTCATTTCATTTCTGTCTGCTCAGTTCAGAATGGAATCTGGGAACTGTGGCTAGGTAAAGCATCAACTTAACATTTGATTACAAGTCCATTTCCAAAATTCTGACAAGGAATTTTTAAAAATAATAAAGTAATCATATCGCCTTTTCTTATTTCAACTGTTGCTAGATCCTAATGTTGTGTCTAAACACACTTTGTGCAGACAGATCCTATACTTTCTACATCTTGTGGCTCCCCAAATTATATTGCCCCTGAGGTATACAAATCGAATTGTCCATGTAGGATATGTTAGAGATAATATTAGAATTACAGAATAGATTTTTTTCCTATATCAATCCAGCATATTGGTTATGGTTGGCAGGTAATTGTTTGTCAGAAGTACGATGGAAGGGCAACAGACATTTGGTCTTGTGGGATCATTCTTTTTGAACTTCTTGCAGGTTTCTGCCCCTTTGAAGGTTCTAATGAAATTGAACAATATCGTAAGGTATACTCAATATGAATTTCAGCTTTATGGTGGACCTAAAAACAATTCTGTTGCAAAGCTCTTGAGTAGGTCAAATTGAAAAACAAAACAAAAAAACACTGAATTTCCGTTGGCCGTAAGGGGAACTGGTAACAGTCCTGGCTATCTCAGTCTCAGATATTGATGCACAAAAAAAATCAATCTTGTAATCTTGTTTTTAACTTAATCATATTTTACTTCACATCAATTTTCGGTTGCTGATGGTAGAGTTTTTATTGGGTTATAGGTTTGCAAAGCGGAGTTTTCCTTTCCTTCATGGTTCTCTTATGGGGTCAGGAATCTAATCACGAGAATTTTGGATCCAAGACCAAAGAGCGTACGTTATAAATTCTTTCTAAAACCATATTGCAATATCTGGATTGCAACTAGTTTGGATTGATTCCATACTTCAAAATTCATGACAAAATCAAATGTGACTGCCTCTTGTAGCGGATAACAATAGCACAGATTTATGAAGATGAGTGGTTTAAGAAAGATTGCTACCCTCCCGCAGAGCCCTGGGATGAAAAAGGAATTAATTCAGATGATGTACAGGCTGCATTTGGTATCACAGAAGTGAGGCTTCCATAATATTCGAAACGTTCTTATGATGTACAAATGAATACCATATTCAAAGGGTTATGAAATGTACACATTGATTCTTTTATGCTATGATCTATGTTATAGGCAATTTCATAAACTAAAAGAATTAATAGGGATAATTTCGGGACAATTTTGGATTTTGTAGGATCATTTGGTGACAAATGATAAGAAACCTGGTTTCATCAATGCCTTTCAGCTGATAGCAATGTCTAAAGACCTTGACTTTTCTGGGTTCTTTGAAAAAGAGGTATGCCTGCATATGACCAATATTAATTATTTGATTTTTTGCCGAAGATGTCTTCAGTCAATCAATGAATATCTAAAGGCATGGGATATTTCAAATATTGCACTGTTTCGTAGGCAAAGTAAAGTAAATACCGTGCTATTTAGTCAAAGATCTCTATGTTTAGAAGGATTTGCCATAAGTAATGGGGAGCAATATGCAGTGTTCCACTAGGATGTGTATCCTAGGGTGGGGTGCATGCACCTCACACTTCTCACACTTCCCATGCATCTGGGATGGGGATATTTGGGAAAACATTTTCCTTGTCTATTTTTTGTGGAGACACGGGGAGGCACAAGGAAACATTTCTCTGTGTTGAGGATGTGTTTTTCCAAAAAAGGTGCTTCTAGACACTCTTTCAAAAAGAGACGCTCAGAAGCACTCTGGAGCACCCTTTTGAAGAGGAATGCTCAGAAGCATCTCTTTTGAGTTTAAGTTATATCAATTTACTATTCTAGTCTTCAGACTTCAACATCTATTGTAGTCTATCTTGTTTGATACTAATTAGAGTCTAGAATAATGAATGATGAATATGGATCAGTGTATTTAATTATTTAATTCAAGTATCTATGGAACAATATATTTATGCTTTCATTATTGAATATGAATTTTATACATATGTACCGAGGCATCTCCTAAATTTTCCTACAATTTGAGACTACTCCCACACGTCCCCCTTTACATCTATTGTGAAACCAACTCCAAAAATAGAAGAAAAGAGATATCAATGCCTTAGAAATAAGCTACTTCGAGTGGGCAACCTCCAATTCATTACATGAATGAACAATTCTTGGATGATACAAATGACCAAAACCTCCTTCTATATATAGGAGTCCATGGGCCCATAATATAATTCTAGCCGACCTAACAATAACAATGTAAGGGCACAATAATAACAATATTGGGGTTATAGGGGTACAATAATAACAATAAGGGGGCTACATTAATAACAATAAGGGACTAAACTAGTAATATAGGGACCTAACATGCCCCTCTCCTTCAAAAAAGTGTTGTCCTCAACACTTGAGTAGCTCTGGGTTCTTCTGTATAAAATTCTCATCCTCCCATGTAGAATTTTCAGTGGGTAAGTTCTTCCACTTTATGAGATACTCTTAAATTGATCGATTTCGTAGCTGTTGAGTTCCTGTTTCCATGACCGCTTCAGGTTCCAATATGATTTTTCCTTCCTCATCAAGTTCTGGAAATATTGTTTGAACTGAAAGATTTTCATCTATAACCTTCTTTAAGCATGAAACATGGAAAATTGGATGCACTCATGAAGAAGAGGGAAGCTCCAATTTATATGCCATAGTACCAATCTTTTGCAACATCTTGTAAGGATCATAGTACTTTGGCGATAATTTATTATCCTTCTTAGCTTGCCCGAGGGACATTTGTTTGTATGGTTGTAGCCGTAAAAATACCCAGTCTCCTACATCAAAACTTCTCTCGCTGCGATGTTGATCTGCCTGTTGTTTCATTCGATTTTGTGCCAAATTCAGGTTATCCTTTAAGAGTTGGAGAACTTCTTGTTGATACCCGATGTGATCTTCCACTGCTTGAACCTTAGAATTTTCTCTTAAGGATGATGTGATGGAAGGTGGATGATATCCATAAAGTGCCATAAATGGGGTCATTTTTGCAGTATGAAAGGAAGTGTTATACCACCATTCAGCGAGAGGTAACCACTTGACCCATTGTGTTTGTTTATCAGATACAAAACAACAAAGATATCATTCCAAACATTTATTCACTATCTCAGTTTGACCATTGTATTGAGGATGATAAGATGAGCTATGAGCTAATGAGTACCCAAACAAGAAAATAACTTCGTCCAAAAATTTCCAGTAAAAATGGGATCTATGTCGCTCACAATTACCTTTGGGTTTCCATGTAGCTTTTGAATTGTGTCCATAAATGTAGTAGCAATTGTACTTGCTTTAAATGGATGAGATAATGCCCAAAAGTGTGCATACTTGGATAAGTCTATCAACTACCACCATGATGACACTCTTTCCTTTGGACTTAGGTAAACCTGTGATAAAATCCATTGAAATCTCCTCCCAACGTTGACTTGGAATGGATAAAGATTGTAGAAGACCCAGGGTCTTAATTGTCTCAACTTTATTTTGTTGGAAAACCAAACATTCCGCCACAAAATTTTGAATATCAGATTTAAGGCCATCCCAAAAAAAATTCTTTCTTCACCCTGTGGTAAGTTTTTAAAAATACTAAGTGTCCTCCTAAAGGAGAAATGTGCAATTCCAAAAGAATATTTTAATTTAGTTGGGAATTCTTACAAAGATATAAGCGATCTTTGTACCACAAGGAATCATTTTTCCAACTAAATGTATCAGATGTACTAGGATCTTGTTGCAACTTTTGAATGAGTGTCCAAAATTATTCGTCCTTCTTCCATTCATCCCTTGCTTCCATTATCCAATCTGGTTGGATAATAGAAATGGCACAAAGAAATGCTTCCACCTCTTCATTCTTTCTAGAGAGTGCATCTCCAACAACATTTAGCTTCCCTTTTTTTGTATATTATTTCAAATCATAACCCAACATCTTTGTGACCCATTTTTGCTGCTCTTCTGAAGATAGTCTTTGTTCCAAAAAGTGTTTAAGATTATCATGATCAGATTTTACGTTGAAGTGTCTTTCCATTAGGTAAGGTCACCATTTCTTTAGTGCATGTAGTATTGCTAAAATTTCCTTCTCATAAATAGCTTTCTGTAAATACTTTCCCTTTATTGGACAACTTTCAAAAGCAATGGGTCTTCCTTCTTGCATTAAAACAGCACCAATTCCATTTCCGGAGGCATCACATTCCACAATAAAGGTTTTTGTGAAGTCTGGTGTAGCTAAGACCGATGCTAGGCACATTGCCTCTTTAAGATGTTCAAAGGCCTTAGTTGCTTCAGGAGTCCATGAAAATGCATCTTTCTTCAATAATGTTGTTAGTGGTGCTGCTATTCTCCCATAATTATTAACAAACTTGTGATAATACCATGTTAACCCGAGAAATCCTCGCAACCGCTTTATGGTTGTCGGGACTTTCCATTCCTTAATGGATTTAATTTTGTTAGGGTTTACCTTAACACCCTCGTGAGATACAATATGACCCAATATTCCACCTCTTCTACTCCAAAGAAACATTTGGATGTTTTTGCATATAATTGTTTCTCCTGCAATAGTTTGAGCACCCTGTCAACATGTTGAACATGATCCTTCCAAGACCTGGTGTAGATTAGTATCTCTTCAAAAAATACTAGCACAAATTTTCTAAGAAATGGTTTGAAAATTGAATTCATCTACCCTTGAAATGTATAAGGTGCATTGGTAAGGCCAAAATGCATGACCAAAAATTCATAATGACCCTCATGAGTTCGAAAATTTGTTTTCGGAATATCTTCAGTCTTCATTCTAATTTGATGATATCCTAAACAAAGTTCCAACTTGGTAAAATAAATTGCTCCATGTAATTCATCCAATAATTCATCAATCACAGGAATGAGAAATTTATCTTTAATGGTGAGCTTATTGAGCTCCCTATAATCCGGACACATGCGCCATCATCCATCCTTCTTGTGCACCAATACTACTGGAGCAGAGAAAGAACTTTGACTAGGTTGAATTATACCAGCCTCAAACATTTATGCAATCATACATTCAATTTCGCTCTTTTGGACATAAGGATATCTATAAGGACTGATGTTTGGAGGAACACTTCTTGAATCAAATGAATAGCATGCTCATGATCACAGATAGGTGGAAGTCCTTTGGGAGTTTCAAACACCTTGGAATGATTGTCCAAGACTTTTTGGAGATCTGCAGAAATAGATGATTTTGATGTTGGAACTTCTAGTGAGCATAATTGTGAAATTACGCCTCGTTGTTCTTTCTTCAGAAGCTTTTTCATGACATTAGAGATTATTATCTTTCCCGGATTCCCTATGATACCTAGTAATTTGACTTCCTTTTCTTATGAAAAAAATTTCAAGAAAAGTTCTTGAAAATTAAAAGCTACTGTCCCCAAAGATTGTAACCATTGTACTCCTAGTACAACATCAACACCTCCCATAGGAATGAAAAGAATTGGACTATTCAATACATATTCTGCCATAGTTAGCTCTATATTATGGCATTTTCCAGAGAAATTTATAGTTCCTCCATTTACAACCATCACTTGACATTTTGGTGTTGAGTATAGGAAAAACTTCAATTCCTTGGCTACCTTACAATGAATAAAATTATGGGTACTACCCGAATCAATCAACACTATTACCTTTTTCTTCTTGATATGTCCTTCTATCTTGAGAGTTTGAGGAGTGGTAATTCCTGCCAATGCATTACACAATATGGTCGGATTCATTTCTTCCTCTTCTAGGGTTGGTTCCTGGTGTATATCTTTTTCTTTTGAAGATTCTTGTTCATTTTATTCTTCCTCTTCACAATCTATGTAAAATAATTTCTTCTCAGCACACTTATGACCTTTAGTGTATTTTCTATCATAACTGTAGCAAAGCCCTTTTTCTCTTTTTTCTTCCAATTTTTGTGGTGTCAACCTTGTAGGTTGTGGAAGTCTAGCAGTAGCAACACTTCCATCTTTATATATGTGAGTGGTAGGCTTCCTTTTTGCCATAATTTTACATTCAATTTTTCTTGCCAACTTGAATGCCTTTTCCAATGAATCAGGTTCCCAAACGCGAACTTCATGTTGGATGTTATCCTTTAAAGTCCCTATGAAGACATCAATCTTGTGTTCCTCTGGAATATAAGTTACCTTTATATTCAATTTTTGGAAGTCCTCAATGTGCTCCGCCACTAAACCCTTTTGTTTGAGATTTATCATTTGGCTAAAGAAGGTGTTGCTTTTTGTATTCTCATAATGTGCTATCATTTCCTTTGTAAAAATTGACCAGGTGACAATTTTTTTACGGAAGCAAAGCCATCGATACCATACAAATGTATTTTGTTCTAAATGTAAAGTTACAATGTGTACCTTTTGTGTGTTTTGCACATTATTGAGATTAAAATATTGATCCATCTGTAGTATCCATGTTACGAGATCCTTGCCATCAAAATTCCTCATATCCATCTTTGGAATATGGTGGTTCTTCCATCCAACATTAGAGTTTATGAAATCATGATTAACATTTATTTTATTCTCATCATGAGTTTCCTCTACTATATTTTCACCATTAGGAAAAATTTATTGTATCAACTTTGCCAAATCATTCTTCATGTTTTCGAGGTTGTCTTTCATTTTTTCATCGATCTTAGCTTCCATGCCATCCATATTAGCTTCTATTCACACTTCCGTGCCATCTATCTTAGCTTCCAAACCATTCATCTTAGCTTCCACGTCTTTCTTCAAACCATCCATCTTAGTTTCCATACCTTTCTTCAAAACTTCCATTTCATTTTTTGTTGCTCTTTACGATAGCGAAATTTGGTGCACTTTATCTTGTAATTTTGATATCTCCTGTTGTGTTACTTCATCTTCATGAGTCATAGTAGAGCCTTCTGAAGGCTTAATGGGTGTTGAATTCTTTTTAGGGGGAATTTTAGAACCTAATACTAATATCTATTCTTCAATATGCCCTTGGAATAAATTCAAACTAAGAGACTTATGTAATTCGAAAAAAATACACACATTTTTCTTGCTTTTGAGGAGCTCGATATTGAAACTAAATTATCTCTACAATTTCGGATCTTCAATATCTCAAATTTGGCCCTAAAGTAGCCCTCTGAATCTTATTTTGAATGCCATAGGTCTGACCTGATTTGGATTCTTCAAGACAATGTTATGCCAAATATCCCACGATGACCTAATTATGGACTAGTTTAGTAGAGCAAACTTGCACGAATTTCCACATGTCACTGTTTCCTCCTTTGGCTCTGAAATGTATATGCCGAAAACCACAGTCCATGTACTTGCGGCCACCTTTTACAGAATCCCAATCCAATGCTCAGAGAGAGAGATTTATGACATTTTTCTCATGATGACCTCTTTGAGATGAAATTTGGGAGCCTGAACAATCCCTAACTTGCACAGGCCATATCTCTAAACATATTACAAAAAAATATTTGAACTTTTGTGAGGATGTTCCTCAAGATTTCGTCTTCGCTCTGTGAAAATTTCAGCCTCCGAACCCTCGTAGAAGAAACATTATAGAAAATATTCCACGATTACCTGTTTAGGTTGAATTCAGGATCCTGGAAAATGACCTAACTTCCATAGATCATATCGCCGAAAATATTCCGAACTAAGCTCTTAAATTTTGCGACAATTTTTGTTAGGATTTCGGCTTCTCTCTCTAAAAATTTCAGCTTCTGAGCCTTCGTATAAAAAAAGTTATCGCGAAAATTCCATGATGACTTATTTGGAGTAGCGAAACCCTAGAATCCAAAGCTCTGATACCAAATGTTGTGAAACCAGCTCTAAAAATAGAAGAAAAGAGATATCAACGCCTTAGAAATAAGCCACTTCGAGGGGGAAACCTCCAATACATTACATGAATGAAAAATTCTTGGATGATACAAATGACCAAAACCTCCTTCTATATATAGGAGTCCATGGGCCCATAATATAATCCTAGCCGACCTAACAATAACAATGTAAGGGCACAATAATAACAATATTGGGGTTACAGGGGTACAATAATAACAATAAGGGGGCTACATTAAAAACAATAAGGGACTAAACTAGTAATATAGGGACCTAACAACATCTCTCCGCAGCCATGTTCCACCATCTCAGAGTCTTACTGGAGCATAGGCAATATATGATAATTTGTTCACTGGAAAATCTTAATTTTGAGAAAATGGTAAAATAAATAGCACTGCATGTCTTCATAAAAATTTCCTAGTCTAAAATTCTACTATTTTCTTTAACCTATTCAAATCATTAACATTACCAAGTTTGGCTTGCAGAATGATGGTAAAAGTAAGAAAATGTTTGGTTCCAAGCTTTCGGCGAAGGAGACAATTGGGAAAATGTATGCTTCTATCAAGAGTCTAGGCTTGTTAGTTGGGAAAGTAAATCCTTTCAAGGTCGGTATACAGTACATATATCTTCTCCTTCGCTGTTCTTTTCCTAAAATTTGAAAATGAAACATATATAAGAGCACATGGAATTTTTTACATAGGGGCACGAATAAAATGCACTGAATGGAAAACTTTTGAATAAAAAGGTTATTGGAATTCTTTTGATGTTGTTCACTATATGTCCAAATGAATATTTTCTGGAAAACACTTGGAGACCATTGTGGTCCACAGTGCATATGTTAGGAACTATATTTATGTAAAAATAGAATGCATTAAATTAAAATAAGCTTTGAGAGAAAAGTCGAGGGAATTTATTATTTTTTTTATGATGTATATTAGTTTCACATATTTGTTTTTAGAAAAAAAAGTTATGAAAAGAGTCCTGAGCTTTTCCTTGTTGGCAACATAGATTCTACCTAAATTCTATCCTATCTCTGGTATCATGATTGAATCCAAACCACAAGTAAATGGACCGGTAAAAGACATAATATAGTTTTTAAGTGTTTATCCTTGGAAAATTATTAGTCTGAAAACAATTTGATATCTATACTTTATCCTCTCCAATAGTTGAAGTACCTAAAATTTGGATTTTATTTTTGTTCTTTGTTTTATACATCATAAAATCTAAAAACATCTTCCTTCCATAGTTGAAAGGAAATTATAACTCTAAAAGAAAAACTGATCTTGTTGCATTTGATGATAGATAAAGATTCATGGAGCCAAAGAGAATGGAAGGAAGGATTCATATTTATGGGTGTCAATAGAGGTAAGATTTTAATGATAATTCCTTTATGATAATATATATTATTTTTTTTGTTTCATCCAGGACATCACACGGCCTATTGGATATCTTGAAGAACATGATTACATAGAAAAATATAGTACACACATGGAATAATCCATAATTCCAATTCTGAAATATCAGAAGAAAGAAAAAAATATGCTTCAAAGAATTACAAAAGAGTAGCTTTCTTAAAAGATAGAAAATGCATATTATGTAACAAGAAAATAAAATAATTAAATTCTATGTAGGTTACTGAAGTTGTGCCATCTTTCTCAATGGTGGAGATATGGAAATCAGCAGGGGATACAGTAGAGTATATAAAGGTAAACATCAAGCTCTACTTTAACTAACATTTATTCCTTATTTTCCATAAACTCTCAAGATATTTCTTTTCTCGTGTTTCATGCAGTTTTACAAAAACTTTTGTAGAGTTTTTATGGATGTTCCTGACAGCCCAAAGGTAAGCAATGTTGATATATTTTGCTGCTTCAAGTTCTCATTTTAACTCTTCATTACGTTAATGATAGACAAGTTTGCATCCAAAAAATCTGAGAGAATCCCTCTCTCTTATGTTGTCATTGCTACATGCCCTAAAAATTGTATTAATACAATGCCAATAATATTACATAGTGGGTAGAGATGCCCTACAACCACTCTATACAATAAGTTTTACTGTAAGTTACTTTACTTCTCTATGTACTAGAGCTTATGTGCTAATCAACTTAAAGCAAGTGCAAGTGGTAGTTAGTAACAAAAGTGTTTGAATTGCAGAATTTACAACTAGACTGTCCAAGATTTGAAGAAGATAACCATTTACCTTCTGCAAGGTATGAATAAGCTTCTTTTCTATTTTTTCTTTATATTTTATCAAGTTTTTCCATGCCCATGACTCTTTTAATCTTAGAATCTAAGATTAAAAGAAGTGGGGAATTGAGATGATGGAATTTGATGCCATCATCTCAATTCCCCACTTGCAAGTTTAATGATGCCATTGACATTATTTTGTCCATTTAATTTTTGCAGTTGTGAATAAGCTTGCAACAAACAGGTTAAAGGATTACAATTCTAATGCATCAAATAACTTTCCATAAGATTCATGTACCAAGTATCAATTTCTCCGTTTGTGAGAATTCTCATCAACATAGTTACCAGTAGCAAATACTTTATGACCATTATTTTTTCTCTGTGGATGCAAGAGATCACAGTTGAATGATTTTCAAAATATAAGAGAATTAACATATGATGTAATACATGTATGTAAAACAAGATATATATATGAAGTTAAAAGAAGTGGTCTCAACCATAACATGCCATTGAAATTGTGTTTTGTTTTCACATCGAAATGTATTTTACTCTTTAAAAGAAAATAAATTATGTAATATCATTTATATAAATGGAATTAGGTTATAAAAAATTACCCAGAAATGTGTGACATTTTCCTGAAAACCGTATATAAATGTAAAAATACAGGGTGTGCAGAACTAATTTTAGTGTGTGCCAATAAATTCCCCTAGATAGATAAACTGATTAAAACTGCAAAGTTGGCTAAGATATTAACTTATTAAAAATTATTGCAAAAATGTGAGGCAAAAGTAATAATAAGTAACAAATTATAATGCAAAAGTAAATGTAAGTAATAACATGATTTAGTCCAAGGCTGGGAATTTTTTTGCAGATTAGAGCATTAGAGCATTGTAAGAAACTATTATCATTTAACCCGAGGCTCAGAAATTTTTTTGTGGACTCGAGAGCATGGGTCAAAGTACAGTTTTAGGAGAAGAACATAATCATATATCTATCAGGGAAAAAATTGTCAAAGCAGTGATCAAGAAAAACATTCATTACAATGCGTTTGTCATTTTAATGTATTGTGCAGTTGATATTTGCCGGAGTATTTCATGATCAAACTCATTTTCTTTTCAAAACTTAGAGAAAGACAAAATTTTCCCATTTTCTTTCTTGGTATGGAAGTTCTTTTTTTGACTTGTCAAATCTCGCCATGGATCTACTGGATCTGTAGGAGAATTTTATTCTCTAAGGATAACCAAGGTTCAAAACTCCTGGTAGTTAGGTAGTTCGGGAGACACCAAATATATCCAGTTATGGGAGGGTTGATGTAACCCTTATATAACTGGAGTAGTTGGGAGGAGACACATAAAATATCCAGCTATATTGAGAGTGGACCTGTGTTATCCCCAAGTGATTTATACAACTATGTTGAGGGTTTATATAACTCAAATATTATGCCCATCAATTTTGACAAACTCCGATTTTGACAACTTAGAGGTAGGTGATTTTTACAACTTGTCCTCATCTCCATCAATTGGATCACAACCGAGGGGATTTGAACCTTGGATCTCTCAACTTTCACAAATTTCACATTACTTCGATCACCAATTGATTTGAACCTTGGATCTCTCAACTTTCACAGATTTCACATTACTTCGATCACCAATTGAGTTGCGCCTGGACAATACACAAAATAATTAATTTTTAATAAAAAAATTAATTTTAAGATTTAAAACCATGATACAAAACCAATAGAGACAAAATATGCAAAGTTTGTTCATATATATACCATGTAAAGGTGAATATATCAAAATGGCACTGAGTGCAATACATATCAACAACAAAATACATAATCAATGAGGCTTGAAATGACCTCTAGAGTCCAAAAACAATGTTACAAGCTATGGGACCACTAGCCTACTACAAGTCTACATATTAGTGATCAAAATTATCACTTCTCATCATGATCAAAATCAATTGGTTGAGTCTCAATTCTCAAACTTTTCAACTTCTTGAGCCACAAACTTCTCTGTTGGTTGAGTGACTTTAGTCTCAAAATTTTGAAGGTATTCTACCCTAATATGCCCTATTACTTCATTTAGTGCTCTACATGGCGTTTACATGGCTTTTACATGGCCTTCTATCTCAGCCAAGTGTTGTTTGAACCTATTAATATCCCCTCCAATATATTTTTGGCAATATTTGCAGATCATTTTTCCACCAATCATATCACAATGAGCCCATACAATATGCTTGGCTTTTGGAGGCATGGTGGCCACTACTCAACCCAAACTCTAAGTTCCACTACTGCAACAAAAATTCAACACTCTCCAAGCTCACAATGAAGCTCACTAAAACTCCAAATGAGATGTGTGGGGAAAATGAGAGGGGAGACATCCTTTTATAAGTTTGGAGGTGTTTTTTTAGACAGAAACAACCCCTAGCTTCCCTCAAAACCACTTGAAAAGTCATGAAACAACATTTTGTGGGGTCTGGGACCAAACTGGAAATAAACCCACCAGTTTATGGTTGGTCAGACCCAAGAAACACCCCCAACCCTAGATGACCCAGTTTTTCAACCGGTTTGAAGGCGCCGCCTAATAAACCGGTCATTTTGACTGGTTTACGGTTCAAACCAACCGATTTTGAATATTATGGTTACAATAACATAGCTCAATATTATGTCTTATCAATAACACATGCCCAAAAAACCATAATGTCATTTTTTATGACACTGGTTCATATATAACATTTTTTTAATTGATCAATTTAATTAAAAGGATAGAAAGAGTATAACCCCTTTTTAGATAATTCCCAACCTTTGATTTGTGACTACTATTAATAGTATTCTATAATATTCCATGGAGGTTAAATTCCTACCATCCACCTAACAATTAGTGATAATTAAATTAAAACTATGGGAACTCTATTTCACAATAGACATGCCCATGAGCATAATAATCCTTTAAGTTATGTTTATTTGTAGTGCACTTTAATCCTTCATCTTTATGTTTATCTATGCACTTTGATCCTTAATTTAAATTTATTGTTTATGTATTTTATAAATTTATTATTTAATATATTGTATACTTTTGTTTATTTGTAAAAGGTAAATAATATAATAAATTAAAAGAAAATTGTGTTAAAGAATAATATGTAGCTGTATAAAATCTAAAAATGGGATTCAATTCGATCTTGTAATGTACTAAAACAAGATATTGAATCTTTCTACAATTTGCGAAAACAAAACACGATTGCACAATCACATAACAAGTAAGAGAAAGAAATTATCAATCACAAAACAAAAGATGTATCTAGGGAAAGAAACTGCTCAAAAACCCTCTATCTCTATGTTGCATATGGTCAAGATCATTAAACAATACAATGCTCTTCTCTCTAAGAGAAACTTCATGCACTCTTCCAAGTGTCTCACTTTGATCTAGCTGGGATATGGCTTGTAATCAAAGCAAGTTTGGTCCAATATTTAACATGTTGCTTGCCTCTGCCTGGCATGCCTTCCTTACACATTCTTGGGCTAATTGACCCCCTATTAATTATGAAAATACCAATTAATGATTGTGAAATCCTTAAAAGCCTTCCCAATTACCTAATGCATGACCTGTACATTTTTCTAATAGTAGAATTGATATATCTCTTCCCTTTAACCTCAGTCTCAACTGGACCTTCCTTAGAACTGACATGCAACAGCTATTTATAATGAATTATCAGTTAATTAATTGATCACTACGTGTGAATTAAATCATATTTAATTCATTGGTCCTCTCACTAGCTCATCTCTCATGGTTAGAACTAGTTAAACTGATTTTAACTTAATTAATTGAGTTAACTAATTACAACTCACAAAAAATTGTAACTAAACCCCCTAAAATCATGGAAAGTCCTCTACATGCTTCATCTTTGACCTCTAACTCAAATTTCTTAAGCTAACTAAGTCTTCCTCACTCAATTAACTAATACAAGTTGTCATGAGATGAAATTACAATTTTTCTTCCAATTTAATTAAGGGAAAATTAAATCAAAAGCCCCCTATGGTACCAATTCTAGGTGTCATTTCTAGTTGCCATTTTCAATGTTTCTTGTTTCTAATTTCAACACTCCCTCTCAAAAATAAAGGAATTCAATCTATACCAATAAGATACCTTTGGAATGTTCTGCATACAACACTTCTCTAGATTTGTTTGCTCCTGCAACTCCTGAAACTAAATATCCTAAAAAACACAACTGAATAAGTATGATGCATCTACCAATAGTCTCTGATCACTGCTAGTTATTGCACTATCTACTCGAAACTCTATGCTGTGTTGAATTTGCATTTGTGCCCTCTGAATTGTTGCCAACTCTGATATGAGCTCCAGTATCTCACATTTGTCACTTTCATTTTAGTCCTCCTGACATCTGACTACATCAATCCTACTGATTCTTCATGCTATTGTGTACTATGGGCTCCTCGTAGCTAGGTTTGATCCATGAGACAAGCCATCTGAATGGATCCTACCCAAATTTATTCTCTTAGGATTATGTTTTCAGATCCCCCCACCTCTCACATAGAGGTATGGATGCATGTGCTCCCTCTGCCCATATGGCTCAAAATTTTCCCTTACTAGTAATCAAGAGCTCAATATTTAGCTAAGAAGTCGAAAATGATAAAAAATGCTTCAAACGTGAACGAATGGATAGATCTCATCACCGGGATTCCAATGCAACTCGTTTCATCAAAATCTGAGTTCGTATGAGTGAGTTATTGTCTGTTGTTCGTTTTCCCAAACAGGTAAAAATTGTGTAGACACTACTACATGAAGGGTACTTTTAAGATATTTTTTTAAGACAATATAAATCTTTTTTCTTAAAAAGTCACTTTTTATTTTAGTCATTTTAAATTAAAATTTAATATTAATTCAATTGTCTTAAATATAAAATTTAAGACAAAAATAGTTTGAGACAAAAAGTGTTTTAAGACAAAACTTTATATTTAAGACAAAAATAGTATGAGACAAAAATATTTTAAGACAAATCTTTATATTTAAGACAAAAATAGTTTAAGGATTTTTTTTTTTAAGACGAAACGTTATATTTATGACAAAATATTTTAAGAGAAAACAATTTAAGACAAAAATATTTTAAGGAAAAATTTAAGACAAAAATCGTTTGAGACAAAAATGTTTTAAGACAAAAACAATTTAAGACAAAAATATTTTAAGACAAAACTTTACATTTAAGACAAAAACAACTTGAGACAAAAATATTTTAAGACAAAAATTTATATCAAAACAATGGCAATTAAGACGAAATTCATTTAAGACTATCAACAATTAAGACAAAACCATATCAATTGAAGACAATACACAACAAGAAAAACTCTCTTTTAGCACCATAAGTTAGCACCACTTACGTTATGTGGTGTTAATGTGGTGTAAATGTTTATGTATCATATTAAAAATGAAGTATATCACCATAATTTAGCACCACTTACATTATGTGGTGTTAATGTGGTGTAAATGTTTATGTTTCACATTAGAAATGAAGTATATCACCATATTTGATGGACAAGTTAGCACCATTCTTACTATGTGGTGTTAAAGTGGAGTAAATTCTTATTGATCTTATTGGAAGTGGAGTATCTCACCATATATTTAAAGAAGTGGTGTATGCTATCTTGTCAAGTTCTATAAATTAGGGTAGTTAACTTTGTGTTTGCCATGTTGGCATGTACAAGTGGATTTATTTATGTAAATTGCCACCATAACCATAAAAAAATTACAAATATTTATATTATGAATATATAAATTAGAACTAAACTAACAAATATTTAATTGTTTTTCATGTTTACATGTAAAACTAAAATTCATTTATGTAAGTTTGCACCATAAATACAACAAATTCAAAGTAATTGTTTTCTAAATATTTTATATACACAAAACCATAATACATAATTATTTATTTTATGAATAAGCCAATTAAGATACATATTTTTATTTGTTGTGATTTCAAAATAAAATAAGGGTGAATTCGATGGAGTTGGGTTACTCTTTTTTGGAAGAACTTGTGCTCCAAAGGTTGAAAATGTATCTTTGTGAGGGTATTTTTTAAGCCCTCCATCAAGCTTTTAAAAGGTCCATCTAGGACTAAATAAAACCCTCGATTAAACTACATAGCTCCATCATGCTATGGAGCTTGATGGAGACACATAGCTTGATAGAGCTATAATATGTACATTTGTAATTAAATTTTGCTTCAACTTAATGATAATATTTTATGGGCTCATGGCATTGAGAATCCAATAGTATTGCACATGGTATAGTATGGTTTGCATGTTTATATTATACTTAGTATATTTTTTATTATTTTATTACATATATGTATGTATGTAATTTTAGAATTTGTTATTGTTATTAATTTTATACATTTTATAGTGTTCTTTTTTGTAAGCTTGGTAGGACTCCTTTTTCATTCATTTTATAAACAACAAACAACTAGATTTACTAGTTTGGTGGTCTCAACCCACCCTGAGTGGGAAACTGAGTCTGTTGGCCACCTGATGGCATGGTATGCCATCTAAAAAAATAAGGTTTTGAGTCTATCATACCAAAAAAACAAAGCTTGTATACTCACACATATACAAGTTTTCACAGATTAACTAACATATTTACTAGACACTTGAAATTTAAATGCTAGCCGCATATAAATACTAAGAAAAAAGATAGATTAAAATAGTCATGAACTACTCAACCTCGTCTAGAACCGAGGCCGACTCCACTGGTGTCGGATCCTAAACCGAGGTACCATCCTGCTAAAAAGGCTTGGAAATACATGAGAGGTGGTAGTCAATATATACACTTGAGGCACCCATCCTATTTCCTCAACTGGAACTTGATCTTATCGAACTCACTCTTGTAGTCTGGGAAGTCTTGGGATAATGTCGCTAGGATCATAGAGAATTTATCCAAGGCTTTGCCAAGGATTCTCTTCATAGACCAATAAAGATATAGTGTTTGCTTGAATTGTGTTAGCCTGCCCCTTGTTTGTCCTAGATCTAGTATTAAACCTTTCCATTCATCAGTATCCATCTTTGTCTCTGCATGTCTATTGATGTTAGCTTCCCATTTTTCAATGAGCTTTTGAATTTCCTTTGATGTGTTCTCGTGGTATGCTTTCACTGCCTCTTGGATCACATCAATTGCAGGCCTCCGTCCTCTCGGCATTCTCAGGGGTCAGCTGGGTTGGGCTTCTACTGCCTTCCCTTTATCTTTCCAGCCATGGCCTCAAGCTGCAGGGCTCTTGGAATGGTCACGAGCTGCAGGACTCTTGGAGCGTGCCATCCCACAGTCTTTGACTAGGTTTTCGAGTAGGTGACCTGTCCACACAATCAAATGAAGGCATAATTCCATATAATGAAAATGATCAAAGGTCCATGCATCCCAGTTATCAGAAAAAAGGTGACCCGGGGGCCTCTGCCCAGGACTTATCCCTTTCCCATCCCTCTGTGGACCCATCGCCTTCATACCTTGCATAATTTCTGCCACCCCCTATCCCTAACGGTCGCGCACACCCTAGCAATTATCCCCATAACCCAAAAAGCTCCCACCTTCCTTCAATCTCTTGACCTCCCTTATGGTGTCCTCTCTCTCGTCATACATCCCACCCTCGAAATTGATAAAGCAGGCATCGCTGCCCATTGCTCGGCCTCGGGTGGAATTCCCTCTCCCATTCCCCATGCACACCGAACCCAAGTAGCTCAAGGTGGTATAAACCAGCAAAGCCTCTGAACTAAACACAACCCAAAGCTACTCCTTAACTCTATACCCTAACAGGATTTCCCGACCCCTCACCATTCCTTCTTGTTAGCATCCCTTACCCAACAGACTCACACTCAGGTGCATGTTGAGTCCATGCCCAATTCCTACTCTGACACAGATGTAGATACCCAAAAGAACCCCAACCTTCCCCCAACCAGATTCAGAATGGTTCCGCTCTCCCCTACCCAGAAAAATACTATACCAGTCCAACTTAATCCCCTTAGGCTCCCATAGAGATTGGCCCAAATCATAAAACATAAACATGTCATGAACAAGGGAGAGGAAACCAAGCATATACCTGAGTTTCGTCAGGGTGGAAGTGCAACAGAGGTTTTTTAACCTGTTATTGCACCTGCACCAAAGTCTTATGTCATAAAAAAACCTCCATGCCTTCCTCCACCCTGTTTTAAGCACCATGCGTGGGCCTTTGTCCCACCACATCACCTCCTGATGCATGCGACAATACAACCTATCACCCTTATCACTCATGTGGAAGGTGGTGGGCTTCAACCCCAAGGCCACTACCATTAACACTGATGGGAGGGCTGATATTATTCGTTACACCCTGATCAGGGAGCTGATTCCGGGAATTGTTGGTGAGCTCTACCCTCAAACTTGTCCTGCTCTATGATGCTCTGCAAATTGATCCATGGTTCTTCCCCAAGATTAGGAGGCCTGCTTTATTCAATATGCTCATTCGGGTGAGCACAACCACAATTTTCCAAGAGGTAAACTACTCTGTTTCCTTCCCTCCTTACATGGGTTATAATTATATAATCAAATTTCTTGATTTTATCCTCCAATCCCTGCACATGTGAAGCAGTACGCCATCTCTGGATGATTTTGTCCCACTTCGTTCCTTGATTAAGTTTTTGGAGACTGTTTTTAACCGACTGAGAGTCTCCTTCGATTACCATCTTTTTGTATCCTAGCCTGATGACCAAGAGGAGAACTTGGTGCACTACTATGAATTATTATTCATTGATTCTAGCAAAGCCATAGGAGTCAGCATATATGAATCTTTTTGTGCCTTGATGATCTTGAAAAATCCCTCCAACCCCTGCTTGCCTAGGATTTCCTTTCGAGGCTCCATCAAAGTTGAGTTTGATAAAAACTTCTAGAGGAGGTTTGAAGATCCTGATGGTGTCCCCTATGTCAGGTATAGATTTCCAAGAAGATGGGGAGACGATGCTAGGCGCTAGGTGGAGGCACTGGAGAATTATTGCTCCTTGAGGAGCCATTTTCCAATCATCTGGCATCCATTTCTTCAAGAGGATGCACTAGGAGAAAATGATGAAATTAGTGACTAGGTGACTAAAAAATCTAGTCACCATAATTATTTCAAGTGAATTACTATTAAATTTGATCAATTTTAAGTGATCAAACTAAAAATGACTAATTTAGTCTAGGGTTAAAATATACGACCAGATGATATTATTGTACCAGCTAGCGCGTGCTCTAATAGGTCGAGTGCGGTATGACCTACTTGCGACCTCCTAGCTGCCATCGCATCAAGAGGGGGACTCGAGGCTCCCCTTCCTCCTCCTCCAGAAGTCCTTGCATTCAAGAAAATGATAGCAGCCAAAAGCAAGCGCCCTCTAACTGAATCTCAGCAAAATTTCGTGAAGAAGTTGGATAACATCCCTTCGGTGGCCCTTCCAATCAAAGAAACTTGTCGATTTGCATTGAACTTGGCTGAAAGAGGGCTCATTGTACAATTTATGAGCCTCTGGCCCTCTCCCAAAGTTGTGGAATACTGGGTGCAAAGGAACTGGATTCCTTTAGTCTCGAAAGACATCAAAAGCCACTTCGTAGGCAAAGGATACTTTGTTTTTGTTTTTGAGAACATGGAAGAAAAAAGCCTCATCTTCATAAATGACCCATATTTTATGGGTCCTAAGGCACTATACTTAAATAAATGGACCCCTGACTTTGATCCTGCTCAAGATGTGCCTTCAACTATTCCAGTGTGGGTACACCTCCCACATCTCCCACTACATTTCTGTAACTAGAAGTCTCTTCAAACCATTGGAAATACCCTTGGAAAGTATATTGATCAAGCAGTGAGAAAAGATCAATACTCATGCACACACATATGTGTCGAGGTGGATTTGGAATTTGGGTTAGCTGAAGCTGTCAAACTAACGGTTGCTGACTGGACCCATATCCAGGAGCTGGATTATGAGCAACTTCCATTTAAATGCAGGCACTCTCACGGCTATGGTCATTTTGCAAGGCACTACAAAATAAGGCAGAAGAAGAAAGTGAGAATTTGAAAGGAGAACAATGGAGCCTAGTTTAGAAAGCAGCCCTGACAAAAGCTAAAGGAAAAGGAGTCACAAAAGGGAACAAAGTATCAGCAGTAGGGCAGACTCTTGGGGCAAAGAGCTATGTCCCCCCATCGGTTGAAGCCAAAAAACCTATTGAAGAGCTCAACACTCCTGTAGACCCCTGAGTAACAACTTTGGAAACCATAGAATAGCAGAATACTTCCCCCTCCTTGGGAAAATGTAATCAAGAAATATCCCCCTCTGGAGTAATCCCAGGTGCCTCCTCTCCACCCTCATATGCTGAAATGATCAGAAATAAGCCATTGAAAAATTCTTACTCCTTGGAGGATGAAACCTTTGAGAGGCCTTCAAAAAGAGTGGGAAGAAAATCACATAAAGAAGCCAGGGAAGAAGAAGCAGACTGAGAAAAAACTCAAGGAAGTCAATCCACAATCGAAATGTACATCGGGAGAAATACCAGAACAAGGCCTACCAAGGGAGGAGCTACCCACCCCTCCAACAGTAAATAATGAAATTAGTCTCTTGGAATGGCAGAGGCTTGGCGAACCCTATGAAATCTGAAGCTATCAAAGATCTAGTGAAGGTGGAACCTCCTGAAATCCTCATGCTCCAAGAGACTAAAATCGAAGGGGACACCCTTCTTGACATCAATAAATTGAAATGGAAGAAAAATGAAGGGAAGGTCGTAAGTGAAAGGGGCTCCTCAAGTGAAATTCGCACTCTGTGGTCGGAGGAACAATTTCATTTGGACAACTCCTTCGAGACCCAACATTGGATTTTCACCGAGCTAAGGCACTACACAAGTAAGTTAACCTTTTCTCTTTTTAATATTTATGTTCCTGTGTTGTATGCTAAAAAAAAGGATTGTTGGCAATCTCTTTCTGAATTTTTAGACCTTCACCCCCACAAGAACATCATATTAGTCGAAGACCTAAATATTGAACTAGACTTGAAAGAAAAGAGAGGATGTCGTAACAATAGGGACCAAATGCTCCCCAAGGTGAAAGACCTTGTATTCCAATGGGATCTCCTAGACTTTAAGCCAATGAGAGGACTATTCACTTGGTCCAACAATAGAGTAGGGGAAGACCATATCTCTACTTTCCTTGACTGGTTTCTTGTACAGAGTTCAAAAATTCTGAGACTTATGCTTGGTGGTTTTACATCTGAAGACCCAAATTCTAGGGAGTTTACGAAATAGAAAAGTTTGCCTACTCTGCTTCTTACATTCAGTATAGCAATTTCCCATTGACTTGCATACCTTCTAATATAAACAAATTGTTGCAGCAACAAACAAAAATACATGACAAGAAGAGAGGTTGGATAAGGTAGAGGGTCCCATGAATCCCCCTCATCGTAGAGGAGAGATCCCACAAGTAAATAAACAACGATGTTGGCCTCAAGATCCACTTTTGTATTATTTTTCCAAAGGACATGAAAGAACTGAAGTCTATTAAAAGAAGAGGTCAAATTATTAATACGATCAAAAAGCCATTGCAAGCAGAGATCTTTGGGGACCGATTTTATCACAATCAGGCCAATGAGGTTTTGTGAGTCTCCAATAACGCGAGCCTCCTTGATTCCATGTTTTTGCAGATGTTTCAAGCCTTGGAGAAGAGCCATGGATTTTTCTTGATTGTTCGAGGTGAGCCCCAAACCCCAGGCAAAGTGGGAAATGATTTGGTCTAAAGGGCAGCGGATCCTCTGCCTCCGGCCTTCCATGGATTCCCCTTTCCCGTGCCGTAAAAAAACATAGTGTGAATATCTGTGCTACTTCTCCATTTTTTGAATTCCTCATCCTCCAACCTGATTTTCCATTCTTCTCTGTCTTTCTCCATATTTTGTCCCGTGGGGATATTTAGCCCCAGCTTCTGACACGACTTCTGCCATCCTGCCTAGTTGTTGTTATCCCAATCTGAAATGTCCCACAACATGCATCAACCACCTGCAATCAACCAAGTTTTTAGCTCCAGAAACTCAGGGTCCTCCCCAATAGCTTTTGAATCCATGATCCTATCCTCCCACAATCTGATCCGTTTCCCATTTCCTGGAATCCAGTATAGGTGGTCGCGTAGCAGCGGAAGAGCGCATTTACACAACTGATGAATCTGGGAGCCCTGACAATTAGATTGGAAATTCTCCAGGCTATGAAGGCGCCTTCCAAAGCTATGTTTTTTCCACAAGGAAATATGCGCCCATCCCTGGTTCTTTGCCACCTTCTGCCATAAGATCTTGGCCCGCAGAGCAATGCTGTGTTCCCTGAGATCTTTTATGTGAAGGCCACCTTCTAGCAGCGGCATAATGATTTTATTCTAACTGATCAGCAGAATTCTCTTGGCATTGTCCTTCCCTCCCTTCCAAAGAAAGGAGTGAATGGATTTCTCCATCTTGCGAAGAATGCCCAACGGAGCCAACAAGACAGACATTTGAAAAATTGGAAGAATATAAAGAATTGACTTAATAAGAATGGTCTTACATGGAAAATTGAGCCACAACACACTCCAGGCTTGCATTTTAAGCTTGAATTTGTCCAGCAAAGGGTGATAGTCCCTCCCACTTAGGCGTCCTTGGAAGATCGACAGCCTGAGGTATTTAAAAGAACCCCATTTCATGGAACCTTTGAAGCCCAAAATTCTGGTGATCGTGCTTAGCTCGAGGCCAGTGAGGTTCCAAGCATAAATAAAGCATTTTTCCATGTTGAGTTCACTTCTGAACTCAAGGCAGTAGTGATCCAGCTCCAGTTTGAAGCGGGAGGCCGAGATGGTGGAAGCACCCCCTAGGAGAATGGATTCATCAGCAAAGAGAGCATGGTTTATGTCTCTGACTACCCTGTAAGTCCTAAGGCCAATAAGCTCTTGTTCGATTTTCCTTTTCTCCAGCATAAAAATGAGGAAAAAAGCTTGAATGAAAAAGAAAAGAGGGGATAAGGGGCATCCTTGCTTTATCCCATGACTCGCCTTGAAGAAGTTTGTAGCACGCCTGTTGACGAGAGGAACAATCCATGGTTCCGCAATGCAGGCCTTGACCCAGTTTATAAAGCGACAGTCAAACCCAAATTGTTGCATGACCCCAAAGAGAAATTTGTGCCTAACTCTGTCAAATGCACTAGCGAGGTCCAGTTTGATAGCCGTGTCATTTTCTCATCTTTAGATGCTTGAATGAATCGCTTCCTAAACTAGAGTGAAGTTATCAGTTATCTACCTACCTTTGACAAATCCCCCTTGATTTTCAGGGATGATTTTCGGAAGAAGGCCTTTTAGTCTATTGGCCATGACTTTGGTGATGGGTTTGTAGCCAATGTTGCAGAGTGAGATTGGCCTGAATCTATCGAAAGTACTTGCACCCTTCTCTTTAGGTATAAGTGCCAAGAAGGCCGAGTTGGTGCTGCCCCCAATCTTGTGGTAGGTCTGGGACTTTAAGATCATTTTATAGAGGTCCTTTTTGAAAATGTTCCAACAAGTTTTAATGAATCGAGCAGTGAATCCATCTGACCCAGGAGCCTTGTCCAGATCCATTTCATCAAGAGCTTGCTTTATTTCATTGAATGTGATAGGAGAAGTCAACATAGTGTTCATTTGGGCATTGACCTTTAGGGGGACTAAATCGAGCAGATTGGAGCTGAGACTTGCTTGCTTGTCCTCTGTGTACATATATTTGAAGTTCCGATGGGCAGCATGTTTGATGCTGGTGGGGTCGGAGAAGGTTTGATCTCCTGAGGTTATCTCCGCTATAGAGTTAAAGCTTCTTTTTGCCTGAGTGTGCTTGTGAAAGAAGGAGGTGTTCCTGTCCCTAGCTTGTAGCCACAGACTACGAGATTTAAGCCTCCAATATTCCTCCTCCCGAAAACAAGCCTTATGGAGATTAGCTTGGAGCACCTGTTCCAGGATTAATCTGTCCTTCGAGATGTCCATCTCTTCCATTTTTTTCTGGTGACTTTCCAAACAAGTGTGGGCCATCCGCCTTGACTCAGTCGGAGAGGGGAGGGCTTTAGCCTAGCTTTTGAGGGCCCTCTTCACTCTCCTCATATTTTATTCCCATAAAAAGAAGGGGGATCCACTAATAGGTTGTTTTAGACATCCTCAACTTTGTCCAAAAAGTTAGAATGCTGCACCCAGAGGGCACTAAAACAGAAGGGAATAGGTCCCAGATTCATTTGCAGCTTCAACTCAAGTCTGGTGGGCTTGTGATCAAATACCGACGAAGAAATAATAACAGAACTGACATCAAGACCTAAGAGAAAGAAGGAGCTCTAGATGAAAAAACGATCTTCTATTGGTCCAAGTATATTTTCCCTTGGGTGGCTTGACGTCCAACATATCCCAGTCCTGAATGAGCTCTTCCACCCATACCCTGGCTGGATCCCTTACAATTTTTCCCCCTCACTTCTCCTCTTGACTTCAAGTGATGTTCATGTCTCCAACAAGAATGAAATTATCCATCTAAATCTCATTTTCTAGCTCCCTAATGGATTCCCAGCAGACTTTTCTATCTCCCAAGAAGACCAGAGCATAAATGTTGAATATATTCACATTTTCTTTGGTGTGAAGATGAAAAAGCTGAGCAAAAATCCAGTTTGAGTTAAGTTTAACTTGGATTTTCTCAAAGCATGTCTTGTTCCATAGCATTCCCATCCCTCCTGAGGTGCCTCTGGAGGAGACTGTGACACCTCCCTCTTTTCCTAAAAATTGTTTGCTTTTATGGATAAATTCCATTTCCTCCATTTTGGTCTCCTGGATGAGAAGAATGTTGGGCCTTTCCAACCTTACTAGACTTTTCATTGCTTCTTCTTTTAGGTTGCTACCCATCCCTCTATAGTTCCAGGAGACGATCTTCATTACTTCCTTTTTTGAGATGAGAGGGCTCCTTTAGAGCCCTGGCTTTGATTTCTGTTTGCTTTAGGGTTTTTTTCCAAAACATTTTCTAGGTTCGGCTAGGTCCCCTACAGCTTCTCCTTGTAGGTTTATTGTTCTCTCTTTTCCGTGAAGGATTTCCTTCCCCTGGTAGATCTTCTGACCAAAGTTTGGGAGTCCCAAATTTCTCCTTCTTCCTCTGACTCCTCCAAATCTTGATCTTCCCCCTTGGTGACAGAGTCTTTGTCTTTTAGGGTTCCTCCAGGATATTTGCCTATCTTCAATGTTGCTAGGGTTTCCTGCATTTGGAGGTCCTTTTGCATGTTCTTTGGATCGATTTTTGGAATTCCTTTGTCTCTGAACTCAAGGCTACAAATCTATTCTCTTGGCTTTCTTGGGAGGGTTTGGCTTTAGGAATACTCCCCGTGGGTGCCAAACTTCCATTTTCTTTCTCCGTTGGCCCTGGCTTAAGGCTCATTCTAGGTTTCTTGGACTGCTTCCATCCTTCTTATTTCTCCTTTTTCAGGGCTGCATTTTTGGGATAGTTCTTGGCGAAGTGGCCATACTCACGACATCCGTGGCATTTGAATGACAGTTGTTCATAATCTAATTTATGTAGATGGGACCAGTTTCCCACCATTAGCTTGATGGCTTCTGACAGCCCAAATTCGAGGTCCACCTCCACATAGATTCTGGCACAGTCATATTGGTCTTTGTTATTAGCTCTATCTATAAATTTCCCGAGGGCATTGTCAATTTTCTGCAAGGATTCCTAGTTCCAGCAGTGCACTAGCAAGTTTGGGAGCCTGACCCAAACTAGAATGGTAGATGGGACATCCTCTGAGGGGTCAAAGTCTGGATTCTAGAGATTTAGGTACAACCCTTGAGGACCCATGAAATAGGGTTTGTTTCTTAAGATCAGGTTTGAATTCGAACAGAAAAAACCCTCGCCCAAGGAAGTATGAGGTAACATTATTTGCAATAAGGGGCTTCCAATTTCGAGTGATCTAGGCCTTTGTAGTTTTTGGTGAGTGCCATAAGCCCATGAACTATTGGATTAGAGCGTGGGCCACAAGGGAAAGGGCCACTTTCATCGGACCCTCAGGCAGGAGAACCACCGAGGGAATCTCATCCAGTCGCTTGACAAATTTGGAGGCGAGTTACTTCTTCTTCTTAGGTTGGGAAGTGATCAAAAGCTTGAATGCCTCGACCTCAGGACGAGGAGGAGGAGGAGGAGGAGGAGGAGGCGGAGGTAGAGGAGGGTCCTGAGATTCTGCCATTCGGCCGATCCCTAGCCAGGCGAGCACCCCACACAGAACCAGAAATCCTATGCGCGGCGAAGGGTAGAGAGTGATTGATTGATTATTTAAATAATTTATTATTATCATTTATTATGCTTCTACATACACTCATGGATTTGAGACACTGAGATTTTTCTTCCTTTTGAGTTGTGAGGACAAATTGATTCATTTCCAAGCCTTATATTGCCATTAAGAATGGTATTTTTTATTTTTCATTCTATCCATATATCTCCACTAACATCTCTTGCCCTCTTTATTATCGGAGCCACAAAATTTGCTTAGAGTAACTCTTTAAAGTAAGGTTTACATGTTCCAATATTTGTTTCTAAACAAAAAAGAGTGAGCCAACTACTTCTTTAATTTAAAATATGATCAACTTCTCTAGCCTCTTTGAGAACTAGAAAGGATTACATTTGAAGTGGAGGGGGGTCTTGGGTTTCAATTTAGCTTTAAGATTAGGTCAATGGGTTTGTAATCCAAAAGGGAAGAGGAGATGGTACAAGAAAATATTTTTCCATTATTCATGAGCGAGAGTTGGACCAAGAAATGATCTAGCTATTCTACTTTAAAATCTCATCCTCATTTTTTTATTTTTTATTTATTCAAATAAATTGATTGATTTTGGCTTAATGTAGATTATTCAAATAAATTGATTGATATTGGATTAATGTATATAAAATAAATTCCAATATTCAAGTTGATTTCTAAAATAAAATTTTTCCCTAAAATTTACATCTTAGTTGATTCCTAATAAAAACCGAACTTCCATTTTTTTTTCACTCCAAAAAATTCATTACACACTATGGAGCCAACACACTTACTACAACCTTCCAATTTTTTTCACTACAAAAATTTCATTTAAACGCTATGGCACCAACACACTTGCTACAATTGAAATGAAATGGCTTAGGAAGATATGTAACCGGGAAACTAATGATGTAGATATTGAATGGAATTCCATAATCTTTGGCTTTTAGAATTGAGGGGACAATATTCAAATGAAACCCTTCTTCACAAAGCTCCATCAAGTACCCAACATGGGCATGTGTTATTACTGGCTCTGTCAAGTACGCAACATGGGAATGTGGTATTTCTGGATATGGAGGATTGGATCATGTGGAGTTATTATAGGTTTCTACTGACTTTTGTGGGAGTTTAGAAATGGGCAGACTGAGTAAATACATGCATGAGAGGATCGAAACAAGGCAGTCATGATTTTTTTTTCTCTACGATATTTCTGTTAATTAACTGGTATAGAGTCTATTAGGGTTTGGCAGCAATGGGGTGAACAAAAACATCAAAGGGAAGAGAAGGGATATATGGTGAAGGAGCAGGTGATTACAACATCAACACCATAGTTTGGCTGAGGGGGTGATATTGGTCACAGTGGCCCAAAAGAATTCTGGGTATGAATGAACTCTGTCTCTCATCCAACGTATTTTTGATCTAGAATTCTTGTCAAGCTTCTTGACTGGTAAGATGCCAACCTGTAATTTTTCACTTTCCCTTCACCTCTTATTTTTTTTTTTTTTGATATGAAGCCTCCTTGTAATGGGATTTTGGTTGCATGCTAACAATAGACACCATAATAGAGCTTACACTTTATTTTTGTGGACAAAATGGCAAGAGACAACATAGTAGATATTACACTTGATTTTCTGGAAGAAATTCCTAATAAGACAATGTTGGATGCATTCCCCATCTATTTCCAATTGAATAATCTCAATATTTAATAAAGAAATCCTCATTGGTAAATATTTCCATGCTTGGGTATCTTTATTTCATTGCTATTAATGCGCTCAGCCTGCTTTGACATCACTTAAATGTTCTCAAGTTTAAAAATAGAAGAAATGGAGAAAAGGAAGAGGAGTAGTAGAATGCTCTTATCCTTTGTTTCCAGTTATATCTGTGCACAATAGACAAAAATAATAAAAATATGTAGGATTGGTTGAGTATCGTGTAGCAGGTTGAGTGTCGAGTAGCAATCATAGACTACATTTATATTTGATTTTCAGTCGTGATGTGTTTTTTTTGTTTCATTTTAAATTATTATTTTCTGTGCTAGTGAAGCTGAGGGCTTAACTAAAACTCTAAGCTTATTAGAAACCCACATTCTCATGGGAGAGGTATAGACTTTCATAGAAATTTCATGTAATGGTGGATGGATTGTACTTATTTCTCTTCAACAATTGGTGTCAACAACTATGAATACCAATCTACCCTGAACAAGATACAACTAATCGACTAGCTGATGTAGTGCGCTTCACAGCTCCCTTTGGTTGTACCCTGAACACATTTTCTGGTCCTTCTGCTCCCAATCTGCAAATCTGCCTTTATTAATGGATCTTTCTCCTTTAGGTCACTGGACAAAACTCTCCAATTTTCCCTCTATTTTATCATTAGTCCATCAATGAATCAACACATAGGGTGTTCTTTCGGTTTGTTCACAACTCCACTTGTGAACAACTACTAGACTACCCATTGTCGCCCCTTAGCTCTTAGGGACTTATTCCCTCTATTGTCTTCCTATGCCACTCCAACAAGGAAAAATTATGGCATGGAGGGCTGCCCTCTATCACTGCAAGATGTCCTTCTCTTTAGTAAACTTGGGCTCAACAAATGGTCCACTTGGCTTCATTATTTTTCCCTTCAAAGAGTCAACTCTTGACCTCTCTTCTTCTACCATTCTAACAAATTCTCTTTGTCCATCAAGAGGTTGTACTTAGGGCTTAGAGCAAGCCACTAAAACCATCCCAAAAATGTTCCTTTTGACTGCTCAAAATCTGTCTTAAACTAGGACAATCAACCATCTACCAAAACACCAACTTAGGAGAACACTCACCTCTGATTTGAATACACCTTCTTCTTCTGCTCTTTCACTATCCTATGCACTCTTCAAACCTGAGATTATTGGCCTATTTAGTGCACTACAACAACCCTCCATCTTGCCTCAATTCTCCTCTAAAACTGTGCTGGAACCCTTCCCTAACAGACTACCTTATCTACCATCATACTCAGCCTTCCCATAAAAATTTGCTAAGTTGTTTTGTGCCCTCAAAACAAAAATTTTGACCTCCAAAAAAACCATTGTAGGGCTTTGGCCCTACCTACAATCCAAAAAAACTCTTGAGCCCTTCTACTTGAAGAGTTCAAATTTCCAACGTGCACAAATCAGACCTTTTCCCAAGTGGCTGGCCCTCTTCTCTAACTCAGACTTGCAATGGACACAAATAGATCCAAAAACCAACCCCTTATTGCTTTGTCCTTGTCCTCTTGAGTTGTGGCTACTTCAAATGCTCTCCTCTTATGATGATTCACACTTGGTTAGGTGAGAATGAGGCTCCTTCTCACTCTTATATATATGAATCTTCTCATGGAAACATCTTTCCCTTGAGGGCATGTCCTAAGTCAAGGAAAATTTTCCTTTTGTGCTGCAAGTCAAAAAAAAACATTAAAAAATTATTATCTCAACTTCTACAACTCCTTTCTTGGTGCTTGAAGATTCCCCTTACTCCTCTAATGGTGCTATTCCATCTCCAAGGGTCAAACCATCAAATATCTTCTTGGTTTTGGGCCCACTCCTTTGGATGTAAAACCCCCAAGCTTGGGTTCTTAGCCCACAAGTGACTTTGTGATGTGTTGACGGGAAAATCTGTCTGGCCAACAGCAGGGGATATTCCCAGTAAAAGGTCCCAATTAGACCTTGAACTGTTTGGAATAGGGATCCCGTCTGGGGTGTGGGTCCGACTACCATTGATTTCTCCTTTTCTTTGGGTCTCGCTTAAACTCTATAAAACAGTGGATACAAACCTAATCAACTGATACAAGACATATGATTGATGCATTAAACACGTATATAACACTATTCGTAGCGAGAAAATTAATAAAGCATACACGCCGAAGAAGGTGTCGTTAGCAACACATCTTTTGGGTTATGCTTGTGAGGTATTCTGACCACAAAAGAAATAGTTCTTTATGGCGAGATGCCCTTTTACTATCTGAAAGATAAAATGAAATGCTAATAAACAAAGTCACTAACATCCATTTAGCAAGAAATTAATCCGAACACCATTAACACACATACAAGTAACCATAATGCATAAATGATGCCATTAAAGAGTGCAGTCTCATTAATCAAAACATTGTCTGAAACTGTAAAGAAATACACATAGTGTTCGCACCGCCAAACACATCAGATCCAACAAAGGGGTTTCCTCAAAATTATTGTATTCATCTTTCAATGTGTAACCCTTTGGTAATACAATATATTCAACTCGAGTCCCCCCAAACCAAAAGCCCCTTTAAAAGCTCCCAAAGGAGTATTTATAATACAAAACCTGCCCTTTGGGCTTCCTTGACTCTTCATCTTCCTGACCGTTGGGCTGCCTTGCGACCCAGTCTTTTCTGCGACCTGCGACCTGAGATGTTGTTGCGACCTGCGACCTGAGGTGTTGTTGTGATCTGCGACCTGCCTGGGTCGCGGGGTCGCAGGTTGTAAGAGAATGGCCAAGATACGACCTTGCGACCTTGTGACTAGGTCGCTAGGTCGCGGATCGTGAAAACAGCCGCACATGCGACCTTGCGACCTTGCGACTAGGTCGCTAAGTCGCAGGGTCGCAAAAGGCGGAAAAACCAAAGAGATGCGACCTTGCGACCTTGCGACTAGGTCGCTGGGTCGCGGGGTCGCAAAAGGCGGAAAAACCAAAGAGATGTGACCTTGCGACCTTGTGACTAGGTCGCTGGGTCGCGGGGTCGCAAAAGGCGGAAAATCGAAGATATGTGACCTGCGACCTTGGGCGGATCAGTGAGTTCTTTTGACTTTTCTTTCAGAGGTCTCATGACCTTTTTCTCTGAAGCTAGCCTTAGCCCTCATCATTGAAACGATAGCTGCTATTTGCTGGTGGTGTCACTTCCGTGCTAAGGGATTTTGCATGTGACGATAAGTGGGCAGAATGGTTTCTTTTTCGAGCAAGATACTGAGTATCCACATAACATGAGGTTTTGAGTTTGATCTGAAACCAAGATCTGCATCCTTTAGAGAGAGCTAGCATTTTTTTCGATTTGGGTAGACATAGCTGCTCCAGCATCTTCTCATAAAACCTGCAAATAAGCAAATTTAAATCAGCCATATGTATATATATCTACACATGTTAGGGAATCAACATGAAAAATACGATAACTTTATCATAGTAAAATTAGTTGGACCCCTGTGTGGTCAGGCGCTGTGTCACTATGTCATCAGAGTGAATGGTATAGGCTCTTCCTGCGCCTCTTCAACTACTGCAAATGCATATTAGTATGGCTGTAGACCGAGCTTGAAATGCAGACTCAATTGATGGGCAGTGTTGGCTTGGGCAACATGCTCCGTATGCCCGCTGTGACATGCATTATGATATGCACTAACAATACATTTTCCAATCCTTGAGGCGCGCTCACAATACTCTTGGGATGAGACTGCGGAGAACCCAAGCATAGCCATGACTTCGGAATATTTGCAAAGATTAGCCACGCACAGAAACTCGCCTTGAGGCAACGCCTCCACCAGAAATAATTCCTCGGGTTGCTAACAAGGCACGATAATTACGTGCATTCATTCCCACTTTGGATATAAACCAGCTCCGGCATGCATGGGCTTGATTCGTAACTTATTTGGTGCCTTGAAGACACAGTCGAAGGCATTTCAGACTTACAGGGCCTGAAGGTTGTGCTGGACACAGTGTGTTGCGGAGAATGCTTATTTTCTCAGAGTTCCTACTTGCCATGCTAACGAAATCAGAATCGAAGGGATTCAAAATTCTTTCCATATGAAAACCGGTCAGGTTGAGCATTGTCATTGCATGCCAGGGTTAAGCAGTGCAACGGCCGTCATATCCTTGCATGTCGGGCGCAGAGCTAAATGATTCCTGAAAAGATGTGTATCGACGTTTTTTCCGATCAGAAAAATCCATTTGAGTGCAGCAGGATAATCGTTCATGCATGGCAGTGTGCCTCGGAAACCTGTGTCCGTCTGACGCGGCATGAATCGCGGGGACTTGTTCTGTCCAGCTCACTGTGGATGCATGGAAGATCGTTGTGGCATTTATTATGGCGTTTTCTGATGCAACGATTTTGCAATAACGCGTATTGTAACTTCCTCCAGCGAAATGTAACACATCTACCTTTCATTTGATTATGACCGCACGGTAGTCATTCTAACATGCTGTCGTAGATTTGCTACGAGATTTGCCTCCATGTCTTAACACACATTTTAATAAAATATTAAATCTCTGCTCCAAAGAATAAGACTTTGCCATAGAAACGTTTGAGTCTATTTGCAATGTATGTTCCTATAGCTCTGACCGTGTGTTGACCGCTGTATGTATGCCACGTGCCCATGTAGTTTCATTGCACCCTCTCACATGGCTTGAAGAGTGTATTGCACCGCTCAAACATGGTTGTAGATTTTCATACGTTGCGCCATTAACATGAAAGCAAATGTTCATTGCGGATTACAGCTTCAGCACGAGAGCATTTGAGCCAGTTGAAATAATTTACGCCCCATGCAACGTAAATATTTCATGTTTGGTTCCATGCAACAACTTTGAACGTTCGACCATTAAAACATATGTCTGCTCCATGCATTTACATGCCAACAACGTTGGACTCCTTGCATTGTAATTTCACCACCATCATATCTTGTAGTTTCACCACAATGGACATCTCCACTTATAAAAATAACTCCCCTTCGATTGCTATCCGTAATAAGTTTGAAAAGGCGATCTCGTTCCTTTGGAAGGTGTGCCCAAGATTCTACGTAAAACAAAGGTTGAACTACAGCAGAAAATTTGGACATAACCTAAATGGAGGCCACGATGATGATAATTTGAGATAAGTTATTCTTTATCTCTTCTTCTAATCATGTCCATCGAGTTTCACCCAACATCTCACCATTTTATATGTTTGGGAACCCGTGTGTTTAAACGTGAGTTGTTTGACCGTCCCCCTGTCCTCTTTTGAGCATACAACATATATCTGCTCCAACTTTGCATTTTAATGCGATCACCATATATGCCTGCCCCAATACTAGACTTCGGCATAGAAAAATTTGCGTCCATATATAAGTTTTTGGCTCCATGCAACGTGCATGTCGAATGTATAACTCCATGCAACCTGTCTTCGTGTCATTCTGCACTGGGTTTCAACGTAAAGTTGACCGAACGTTTGTTTGAACCTTTGCGCCCGCTCCACGTTTTAAAAATAAACCTTGACCATTAGATATTCGTTCAACATGTTTTAACATAGATCAAAACTGCCCCATAGAATCATTTGAGCCCAATGGTCATGAGTTTTCATATGGTTGTGATCCGCCATATTATATGGTTTGCAAACTAAATTACGTTGCGATTTGGCATTAAACATACAACATCACCTTGGTCCATTGAGTGCGTGCCTTTTATAATGTTATCGCTTAGTTTTGCTCCAAGATATCTTATGGTTTTGAAACCATATGCTTTCGAGCCTTGTTTTAATTTGATCACTTGCTTTACCTCATAATACGAAGGCTTCTTGTTTTGAAAGATCGAGAGTCGAAAAATGCTACTCAAACCACATTGATGGCCCTTTTAATATTGAGCCTTTCTGCTTTGTAGTTCTAGAGACTATTTGCATATGCATCAATGTGCCTGGCTACCAAAAGGTGCATGCGTTTAAACATCACCTCTTACGTTCAATTTGAAGTTCTCCATCCCTTATGGTCCCGCATAGACAAACTTTATGGATATGAAAGAGCAAGGAGATTAGGGTTTTAATGCCATTTCCTTGCTTCACGTTGTACTCCTTGCGGAATAAATAATTTCACACCATGTAGCTTAGGATTCATAAATGTTGCTTCTGAAAGATGCGCTCACATATTTGAAAACTCTGCCTTGGGCTTGCCACACCAACATGTGTGCTTTCGCACTGCTACCTGGCACGGGAACGCCTCAAATGAGATGGTCATTATCTAGAGAAAACTTCTGAGTCCACTTTGTTCACTGGGCTATACTAGACTCATCAAAGTGGCGAAATATGTTTCTTTGCGTGCGCCCATCGACAGTGAGATGGTATTATGCAGGATCTGGACATTTCCAATGGAGCGCTTTAAGCATCTGGTGCACACTAGTGAAGAAAGCTTTTTGCATCAGTGACATAGAAGGTTCTCTCCGATCACCATGTATCACACTATCCTCCTTTTAACAGTACTGATCACTTGCTCTTGATCCTCCCATGTTCTGCAACTTTGGCCTCGTCGTTGAGCCCAATTTATTACCCTTGATGTTGTGACACAACTGAGGAGTTTGTCACCCGTGGGGTCGACCTGCGTGGAACATTATGACATCATAATTATTCTTTGATAATGGTGACCACAGATAAAACATATGAAACTAACAAGTTTAAGAGAAGTATTCGAACAACATGCTTAATGACCTACATCGGGAAGGATTTTATTCATCAATACACAAAAGGTTTCCATTCAAATGTATGTATGGCGATCTCATTACATATGGCGCGACTGCGGTAAGAATGTTCGAGCGTACGCTAGATGATCCTTCCCACATATGGCATGATTGCAACAACGACATCTGATCATGAAGGCGAGACTACTCATGAGGGGTTGGGGATAGGTCGCTGGGATGTAGTTGATTACAGGTTGGGTGAAAGACTTCAACGCCTAAGCGAGCAGAGGGGGAACCCAAAATTTTAAATATACCCAAAATTTTGGGTGGTGTTGTAGCGGCTACAACAAATGGCGAACCACTGGTAGAATCCATCATCTCTATCAGTATCACAACAAAATACTGAGTCCTGATAGTAATGCAAGGGAATATTGAACAATTTCCGCGGGGTCCCCTTTATGTTACTTTGGCCCTTTACAGGTATGCCTAATCCTTGTGCCTCAACTAAATCCTGCTAATCAGAAACACATCAAAGAGAAAGCTCACAGACACCAGTAGCTTGTTGATGATGTGAAGAGCAAGGAACTGGGTTTATTATTCTCAGGATTTTTAAAGTAAGTTTCTGGTGTTGCTTCGCTGCCAGCAGGCCTAGACAGTACCCCAGCAGAGTCACTTCAAGAAATCACAAACGTTGCTCCGCTGCCAGCGAGCCTGGTCAGTACCCCGGCGGAGTCGTGGAATTACCTCTCTACGCAGGAAGCCTTTCTCAATACTTTACCCTTATTTGTTTCATGTGCTTACATCACTTATTTTCACGTGCTCGTGGCACTTATTTTCATGTGCTCATGGCACTTATTTTTCATGGGCGGATGAGGGATCCCGACTTATTTTACGAGCAAGAGAGGTTGTTTCTCGTGTTACAGAAACTGAAAGATATCATGATTTGGGTTTGCCCTTGTTCCGAACCTTCACATCCCATTCACCACAATAGGTGAAGCGCGCAGAAAAATCATTAAAACGTCCAATACTATGCTGGGCACAAGGCTTAGGCTACGGGTATGGGTCATTCGAACTCATTAGGTCTCCCATAAGCAACCGGCTCGTATCTCCCTAGCTAAATGAGTCTAGACTCATAGGCATCTTGTTGAGAATGCGACTTCAATGACTCGTCCTAAGAGAAAGCTGCCTCTCGAGATAGCCACCACCACCTCACGCCAAAACAATGGAGTTACTGCTTCAGCAATCAGGGAAAAAAAAGACTTCAAGGTGATAGGGTTGTAATGAGGGCTCGTGCAGTGGCAGGCGACATGACATAAATGACGTGAGGAAGAGAGAGTACGACACAATGGAAAAGGCGAGGCTTAGGATGCAATGCAATGCCATGTACGAGAACGATCAACTAGTTGTAGGTGGCAAAGAGGCGCAATACAAGCAATGATTATTTATGCAACAACAAGCAACTGAAAGGGAAATGAAATAAAATACTTGTAACATGATTTTGCCTAAGATATTAATCATAAACAAAAACAACAAACACACTTTCAAACTATGAAGTAAAAAATTTGGCAAGTAAACCTAATTAACTTGAAACTAAAATTTTTTATTGCAGGTCCTAGTTAGCCTACACCTAAACCTTAGTTTAACCAATGATGTGGTCGGGTTATGTAAAATCAGATTTCCAGTGCAGCCACCGCATTAATTTTCATCCTGCAATGACAACAATGATCAGGATCAGAGCCAGTATCTGAAAAAGTGCAGCAGCAACAAAACTTACCTGAGGAGCAGGTGCCATGGCAAGATGATCAGAGATACTTACCAAAGAACATGCCATAACAGATTGTGCAAGATGAGTCCCATTCTCATCTTGATAACCAGCAATATGTTCTTGAAACCCAACATTTATACATGTCACACGTTCATCCATGCATAATCCTAGGTCTAATGGGCGCTGGGTAAACCACTGCCTATTTTCAGGCACATCAACCGGATAGGGTTGGTCGAGTTGACCGGCGATTTCATCAGGGCGTTGAGGACCATCAGTTTTATGGAATGGAAACAGTAAGCAAGTGCCAGGCGAATTATAGATGCATGCGCATCCAAGCGTGGAAACCCTAGTTCGAGATTGCTCCTGGGTTTGGTCAAGGGTATAAGGATCCGAATCCACGTTTAGTGGATCCTGAAATTCTTCACTGCCTTGAAAAAACTCTGGACCTTCGAGCAAGGGGCTTTCCAACTTTGACAGCTTGGCGAGATCATCAAGTGAGTAGATGTGATCATGGATTGTGGTGGGTTGCAGAATGTCAGTGGGCTTTGTATCAATTCGGTCAAATGTTTGCGCACTGACAGATTGATAATCCAAAGCATCAGATTCTCTAGATTTGCCAGGGTAGGGTGGATTCACCACAGTGATGCTGGGAGGAGCGTTGTACTTGGGGATCGTCACCTCAGAAACGGTTGGCAGAAGCTGAAGCGCTTCGCCTTTCTGATGGGTACTTGAAACTTCCCAAAGCGAATCATCGAATGCTGGTGTCTCCATATGGTTCGAAAAGAGATGTGAGTGACAATCCTCAATGGTATGATTGAATATGTTTTCAGATAAGGAGTGATCGCTACAACCATCGATGTGGTCGAGTCGGGTACCTGGCATGTCGATCTCCTCGAGAGCTACCGACTGGGATGGATCAATAAAGAGGACATCTTGAGGTTGCCCAGACAGACAATCGCTCCTATGGCTGTCTAAAAATTCCGAGTGAGAAATATCAGATCTGAAAGATTCATCGATTTTGAACTGTGATTTTGAAACACCATCTGCATGCTTGAGATTTTCGCCAATACCAGTATAAGGAGATTTTGAATGTCTCGAAGAAATTACTGGTGTGGTGGGATCGAGAAACCAACCGGGGAATAATGAACGAAGAGATTGAGTCGCAGGGGCGTTAACCATATGAGGCTTTTCAATACGCACATCCATGTCATTTAGAGGACACAATGATCTTGCAGGCCTTGTAAGGGAATCAACTTTATGCGGGGTAGGAGTCAATTCATAATCAGTATGCAAATCAGATTTGGGTTTGTATCCAGGGAGACACCGAGTGGGCTCGAGGTAGGTTTCATGTATCGAGAGAGATAATGAGCCACTGTGGTTTTCAAAATCAGATTCAACATGGTGGGTGAAATATTCAAGGGGAGTACCGTAGGCTTCATCCCCATGCACCCATCCATCATTGCTCAGAACTTTCGAGGTCGTACCTCAACTATCCGACAACTCAGGAGGAGGAGCGAGAATGTCACACATAACAATAATCTCCTTGGAGGCCTGAATGTGGTCTGGACTCGGGGAGATGGACAACACAACATTAGGGACAAAATTGGAACAACCGGTAACTTGCGGGTCATCATAGGGAACACTAGGATCTAACTGAAATTGTTCAAGGGAAACGAGAATCACAAACTTGAACTGTTCACTTAAACATTTCCAATCGACATCTCTCTCAGGGAACTCAAAACAATAATGAATGAATCTGATAGAGAAATCATCTAAAGATTCCTGAGGTTCCATTCTGATGTCATTTAACTTTATTACAACGTTATGAAGATCATACCTATGAAAAGCTTATTGTAATTCACTGGCGAGTTGTTCAAACGAATGGATGGAAGCTTCTGGAAATGTGCGGCACCATTGCTTAGCGCGACCTTCGAGGGTGAGGAAGAAAAGAAAACATATCAAACCTTCATCGTCAATTTCATAACACTCACCAAAGTCATAGAAATCTGAATGGTGTCGGGTTATGGAAACCCCATTTTCACCATCAAATTTTAACTGGGACAAGTGATACATAAGCTCATCGGAGATGTAGTATACAGGCTCATAAAACTCCGACAAACATCTCGGGAGAATGATTTGGGAATGAGCCATTACAGATATGAGATTAACTGCAGGCTCTAAGGGCTCAGCTTGTCATCTGGCCCCCCCCTTCTCGTTAACCATATGGTCGGAGGTTCAAGCCCTCCTTCTAGCGCCAATTCTGTTGACGGGAAAATCTGTCCGGCCAACAGTAGGGGATCTCCCCGGTAAAAGGTCCCAGTTAGACCTTGAACCGTTTGGAATAGGGATCCCGTCCAGGGTGTGGGTCCGGCTACCACTGATTTCTCCTTTGCTTTGGGTCTCGCTTAAACTCTATAAAACAGTGGATACACACCTAATCAACTGATACAAGACATATGATTGATGCATTAAACACGTATATAACACTATTCGTAGCGAGAAAATTAATAAAGCATACACGCCGAAGAAGGTGTCGTTAGCAACACATCTTTGGGGTTATGCTTGTGAGGTATTCTGACCACAAAAGAAATAGTTCTTTATGGCGAGATGCCCTTTTACTATCTGAAAGATAAAATGAAATGCTAATAAACAAAGTCACTAACATCCATTTAGCAAGCAATTAATCCGAACACCATTAACACACATACAGGTAACCATGATGCATAAATGATGCCATTAAAGAGTGCAGTCTCATTAATCAAAAGATGTTCTGAAACTGTAAAGAAATACACATAGTGTTCGCACCACCAAACACATCAGATCCAACAAAGGGGTTTCCTCAAAATGCTTGTATTCATCTTTCAATGTGTAACCCTCTGGTAATACAATATATTCAACTCGAGTCCCCCCAAAACAAAATCCCCTTTACAAGCTCCCGAAGGAGTATTTATAATACAAAACCTGCCCTTTGGGCTTCCTTGACTCTTCATCTTCCTGACCGTTGGGCCGCCTTACGACCCAGTCTTTTCTGCGACCTGCGACCTGAGGTGTTGTTGCGACCCGCGACCTGAGGTGTTGTTGCGATCTGCGACCTGCCTGGGTCACAGGGTTGCAGGTTGTAAGAGAATGGCCAAGATGCGACCTTGTGACCTTGCGACTAGGTCGCTGGGTCGCGGGGTCGCGGATCGTGAAAATAGCCGCACATGCGACCTTGCGACCTTGCGACTAGGTCGCTGAGTCGCGGGGTCGCAAAAGGCAGAAAAACCAAAGAGATGCGACCTTGCAACCTTGCAACAAGGTCACTGGGTCGCGGGGTCGCAAAAGGCGGAAAAATCAAAGAGATGCGACCTTGCAACCTTGTGACTAGGTCGCTGGGTTGCGGGGTCGCAAAAGGCGGAAAATCGAAGATATGCGACCTGCGACCTTGGGCGGATCAGTGAGTTCTTTTGCCTTTTATTTCAGAGGTCTCATGACCTTGTTCTCTGAAGCTAGCCTTAGCCCTCGTCATTGAAACGATAGCTGCTATTTGCTGGTGGTGTCACTTCCGCGCTAAGGGATTTTGCATGTGATGATAAGTGGGCAGAATGGTTTCTTTTTTGAGCAAGATACTGAGTATCCACATAACACGAGGTTTTGAGTTTGATCTGAAACCTAGATATGCATCCTTTGGAGAGAGCTAGCAGTTTTTTCGATTTGGGTAGACATAGCTGCTCCAGCATCTTCTCATAAACCCTGCAAATAAGCGAATTTAAATCAGCCATATGTATATATATCTACACATGTTATGGAATCAACATGAAAAATACGATAAATTTATCATAGTAAAATTAGTTGGACCCCTGTGTGGTCAGGCGCTGTGTCACTATGTCATCAGAGTGAATGGTGTAGGCTCTTCCTGCGCCTCTTCAACTACTACAAATGCATATTAGTATGGCTATAGACCGAGCTTGAAATGCAGACTCAATTGATGGGCAGTGTTGGCTTGGGCAACATGCTCCGTATGCCCGCTGTGACATGCATTATGATATGCACTAACAATACATTTTCCAATCCTTGAGGCACACTCACAATACTCTTGGGATGAGACTGCGGAGAACCCAAGCATAGCCATGACTTCAGAATATTTGCAAAGATTAGCCACGGACAGAAACTCGCCTTGAGGCAACGCCTCCACCAGAAATAATTCCTCGGGCTGCTAACAAGACACGATAATTACGTGCATTCATTCCCACTTTGGATATAACCCAGCTCCGGCATGCATGGGCTTGATTCCTAACTTCTTTGGTGCCTTGAAGACACAGTCGAAGGCGTTTCAGACTTACAGGTCCTGAAGGTTTTGTTGGACGCAGTGTGTTGCGGAGAACGCTTATTTTCTCAGAGTTCCTACTTGCCATGCTAACGAAATTAGAATCATAGGGATTCAAAATTCTTTCCATATGAAAACCGGTCAGGTCGAGCATTGTCATTGCGCGCCAGGGTTAAGCGGTGCAACGGCTGTCATATCCTTGCATGTCGGGCGCAGAGCTAAATGATTCCTGAAAAGCTGTGTATCAGCGTTTTTTTCGATCAGAAAAATCCATTTGAGTGCAGCAGGATAATCGTTCATGCGTGGCAGTGTGCCTCGGCAACCTGTGTCCGTCTGACGCGGCATGAAGCGCGGGGACTTGTTCTGTCCAGCTCACTGTGGACGCGTGGAAGATCATTGTGGCATTGATTATGGTGTTTTCTGATGCAACGATTTTGCAATAACGCGTATTGTAACTTCCTCCAGCGAAATGTAACACATCTGCCTTTCATTTGATTATGACCGCACGGTAGTCATTCTAACATGCTGTCGTAGATTTGCTACGATATTTGCCTCCGTGTTTTAACGCACATTTTAATCAAATATTAAATCTCTGCTCCAAAGAATAAGACTTTGCCATAGAAACATTTGAGTCTATTCGCAATGTATGTTCCTATAGCTCTGACCGTGTGTTGACCGCTATATGTATGCCATGTGCCCATGTAGTTTCATTGCACCCTCTCACATGGCTTGAAGAATGTATTGCACCGCTCAAACATGGTTGTAGATTTTCATACGTTGCGCCATTAACATGAAAGCAAATGTTCATTGCGGATTACAGCTTCAGCACGAGAGCATTTGAGCTAGTCGAAATAATTTACGCCCCATGCAACGTAAATATTTCACGTTTGGTTCCATGCAATGACTTTGAACGTTGGACCATTAAAACATATGTTTGCTCGATGCATTTACATGCCAACGACGTTGGACTCCTTGAATTGTAATTTCACCACCATCATATCTTGTAGTTTCACCACAATGGACATCTCCACTTATAAAAATAACTCCCCTTCGATTGCTATCCATAATAATTTTGAAAAGGCGATCTCGTTCCTTTGGAAGGTGTGCCCAAGATTCTACGTAAAACAAAGGTTGAACTACAGCAGAAAATTTGGACATAACCTAAATGGAGGCCACTATGATGATAATTTGAGATAAGTTATTCTTTATCTCTTCTTCTAATCATGTCCATCGAGTTTCACCCAACAGCTCACCATTTTATATGTTTGGGAACCCGTGTGTTTAAACGTGAGTTGTTTGACTGTCCCCCTATCCTCTTTTGACCATACAACATATATCTGCTCCAACTTTGCATTTTAACGCGATCACCATATATGCCTGCTCCAATACTAGACTTTGGCATAGAAAAATTTGCGTCCATATATAAGTTTTTGGCTCCATGCAACGTGCATGTCGAATGTATAACTCCATGCAACCTGTCTTTGTGTCATTCTGCACCGGGTTTCAACGTAAAGTTGACCGAACGTTTGTTTGAACCTTTGCGCCCACTCCACGTTTTACAAATAAACCTTGACCATTAGATATTCGTTCAACATGTTTTAACATAGATCAAAACTGCCCCATAGAATCATTTGAGCCCAATGGTCATGAGTTTTCATATGGTTGTGATCCGCCATATTATATGGTTTGCAAACTAAATTGCGTTTCGATTTGGCATTAAACATACAACATCACCTTGGTCCATTGAGTGTGTGCCTTTTATAATGTTATCTCTTAGTTTTTCTCCAAGATATCTTATGGTTTTGAAACCATATGCTTTCGAGCCTTGTTTTAATTTGATCACTTGCTTTACCTCATAATATGAAGGCTTCTTGTTTTGAAAGATCGAGAGTCAAAAAATGCTACTCAAACCACATTGATGGCCCTTTTAATATTGAGCCTTTCTGCTTTGTAGTTCTAGAGACTATTTTCATATGAATCAATGCGCCTGGCTACCAAAAGGTGCATGCGTTTAAACATCACCTCTTAGGTTCAATTTGAAGTTCTCCATCCCTTATGGTCCCGCATAGACAAACTTTATGGATATGAAAGAGCAAGGAGACTAGGGTTTTAATGCCATTTCCTTGCTTCACGTTGTACTCCTTGCAGCATAAATAATTTCACACCATGTAGCTTAGGATTCATAAATGTTGCTTCTGAAAGATGCGCTCACATATTTGAAAACTCTGCCTTGGGCTTGCCACACCAACATGTGTGCTTTCGCACTACTACCTGGCACGGGAACGCCTCAAATGAGATGGTCATTATCTAGAGAAAAATTCTGAGTCCACTTTGTTCACCGAGCTATACTAGACTCATCGAAGTGGCGAAATACGTTTCTTTGCGTGCGCCCATCGACATTGAGATGGTATTATGCAGGATCTGGACATTTCCAATGGAGCGCTTTAAGCATCTGGTGCGCACTAGTGAAGAAAGCTTTTTGCATCAGTGACATAGAAGGTTCTCTCCAATCAACATGTATCACACTATCCTCCTTTTAACAGTACTGATCACTTGCTCCTGATCCTCCCATGTTCTGCAACTTTGGCCTCGTCGTTGAGCCCAATTTATTACCCTTGATGTTGTGACACGACTGAGGAGTTTGTCACCCGTGGGGTCGACCTGCGTGGAACATTACGACATCATAATTATTCTTTGATAATGGTGACCACAGATAAAAGATATGAAACTAACAAGTTTAAGAGAAGTATTCAAACAACATGCTTAATGACCTACATCGGGAAGGCTTTTATTCATCAATACACAAAAGGTTTCCATTCAAACGTATGTATGGCGATCTCATTACATATGGCGCGACTGCGGTAAGAATGTTCGAGCGTACGCTAGATGATCCTTCCCACATATGGCGTGATTGCAACAATGACTTCTGATCATGAAGGCGAGACAACTCATGAGGGGTTGGGGATAGGTCGCTGGGATGTAGTTGATTGCAGGTCGGGTGAAAGACTTCAACACCTAAGCGAGCAGAGGGGGAACCCGAAATTTTAAATATACCCAAAATTTTGGGTGGTGTTGTAGCGGCTACAACATGATGTTAATTCCTCCACAACCCTGTCCCCTAGGGTTTGGAGTACCTCACAAGAAATGAATCTCAACGTTTTTCGTGAAAATTAAAGTACCATGGTTGGCCCATCAATTTTCTCTCACAACACACACACATGTGGGTGCATGTGTTTACATGTGCATGTTTTCACCACAAGAAAAAAATGCATATATTAAAAGGTAAAACAAATACATTACATGATAGATTGTTTGAAACTTGGAAACATTCCCAAATTTGGAAAATGATTCTTGAACCTCAGAAACATTACCAAATTATGCATGATACCATTGATCATTAGTTGGTTCAGGATTTGGAATGACTAGTCCATAGGCCATAATAATAATTTCCTTGCTTAGATTATTATGGAGCTCTATTTGTCTAGATATTTCAAAAGGAAGATGTGGATATTTATCACTCTGGCATGGTGGAGGCCTATTGTACAAACACTATTTTCATTCTTGTATAGCCTGTTTGGGAGGATTTGAATTGTTGGAGAGTTGACAAGCAACTCTCTGCTCATGGCACAAGGGGAAGTCCATAAATCTTGCATGGGGCCATAAATGGTGCAAGGGGCCATAAATATTTTGCTAGAGAATTTTTGGGTGCCAAAAAACTTCATGATGCATCTGCTAATTACTATGAAAGAAATCCTGACCTTGTTAAAGATGGAGTACAACTCTTTAAAAATAGGCTAATTTGTTATTCTTATTCCATGTTGTATAGTTGGCCATTACCCAAATGTTATGTAGCAATACATCACGGTAACAATGGAACAACTGCAACAACATTACATGCTAGAGCACCCCAGAGTGACAGTGGAACAACTGCAGCATCATCACATGCTGGAGTACCTCAGATAATTTTTCCTTTCATACTAGAGCAAATTTATTGGGTTGAATGTATGAATTGGACAGGGGTTGCACCACCACCATTAAAGAAGCAACATCTTATCCCAGATAAAAATAAAGATAGTACTATGGAAGCTGCAAATCCCCTTTTGATTCAATCCATATGGCCATTGGCTATGGCTGCTGAAATGAAATATCGTGTAGTTGATATTGCAAAAATAATTTGTTTTGAGCATGGTGTTGAAAATGTTATAAATATTCTTTTAAATAGGGTCTACATTTTAGGAAATAGGATGTTTTGAAAATTCAAGGTTAGGAATTAAAGTCATACCAAATATGTTGGCGATATTTGGTCCTGGTATGATACTCTAAAGATTTTTTAGGATCTCAACGTCATGCAAGGTCATGATTTTTTCTTATGGAGCCACCTTTTCATGTGAACACTTTCTAAGCATGGTTGTATGTAGCTCTGCAATGCATTGTGCTTTTGGTGTCGGGATTTGGTAGCTATATGCATGGGAGTCTTTGGAAGATGAGTTTAGAAGGATTGATGATTGTTAAATTTTTACTATCCTAATATATCTTGGTTTGGTTAGGCTTGGGGGAAGTCAAAGTATTTTTGTTTGGCTGGACTTAGGGGTAAGTGAGAGTGCCATGAAAGAATCAAGTTTGTTACAAGAAAGTGTTTACCTTCTCAATAAACTTGAAGAAAAGTGATATTATCATGGATTTGTTGTACTTGGGAGCCAAGTGAGAGTTGTCATGAAGGGATCAAGTTTTTTATTGGTGTTTACCTTCTCAGCTAAGGTAAATACCAATAACAAATTTGAGCTCATTTGGTGTTTACTTTCTCAACTTGTATGCTTGGGCCAAAAAATTGTATCTAAATTGCTGCCTTAGTTTCATATCAGCTGATACTGCTTATGTCCCTTCTGATAAGAATATATTTTCTAAAAATTTAGTTATTGTTACAAATTACAATCGGTGAACAGGGTTTCATAACTAAAAACTATGATTTTGAAACGTTAAGTAATTGGGGACTATTTAAATGTATTAATAAAATATGACACTTGGTGCAAAACACAGCCCAAAATAAAAAACCTTTAGATTTCCTTTCCTATCCAGGAGTAGGATTGAGGCTACGCACCAAAATGAAGCCAATTTTACACCAAATTTCATCTTAGCACAAAACATTAACTAAACTCTTCGAAGATAATATGGAGTCCATATATAAAGATTAATTGTCATAAATTGGATTGTTTCGATCCTTGAGAGTTTTAACCACATAATACATTTGTATATTAATCTTTGATCTATTTGTGTTAGTGATTATTTAAACTATTTGACTTCTGTAAAAATGCCTTGTTTTTTAGAATACCAATAAATCAACAATCCAACCATTTTTTGGACATAACCTTTACATATATGATATATGCAATAGCCCTTAGGGAAGAAGATTCATTTAATCTTAGAACCCTCAACCATATAAGCATTAGATTTAATGTCCACTACATGATCTATCATTGATCCACCTAGTGCATGGAATCTGTCACCATTTTACCTACTCAAAGCCAAGGACTGCATCTATTAGTTTCTAGGGCCAACTTCCTTAGCTTTGGTTTTCTATTTCTGTATCTCCAATTGGTTTCATATTTTCCAAAATAGGTGGAATAACTTGGATATCATCTCTATTCATTCAGTGCCACTGTGTCCTTCATTTTCATATGTGTAAATATTATTTTAAACAGTCGATGATTTCCAAACTTAGACAACCAAGTTGCATGGCTCACTAGAGAGAGATTCTATGAAGATTGAATATTTACTTAAGAATTTGTGATAATTTTATATCCAATTTATAAAACCCCAAGCGTGGAAATTTATGGATAGCCTTTTGATATATGAAATTCTTAATGCAAAGACAACCTAACAAGTTTAGGTTTGTAACTAGTGCTAATGGTGGGGAACAAGAAGTTTCACACCATTTCAAGGAGGTAAGTATTATGCCGATTCTCAGAAATGTACAATTGGGATGGTAAATTGAATTAAAAAGGGCTTGAATCATATCCATACTCACACTGAGGTCAAATGAGTACCTAGTTGATGTGGTGCAGTAGTCTATGCATAAACTATTCATGCTAACAACTTGCAAGGGATGTGTAGTGTATTGTGTTTTTTCTGCTATTAATGTTTATCTTATTATGGACAAGTTTAAACTGTTTAGCTTCCCATGTCTTATGGAAAAATGATATGATATCTATTGTATGAGTATGTTCTTGATGCAAGTATCACACATAGGAAGTAAGGCCTCTATCAAATTCCATTATTGGAAATGTGAGATTGAGGAAGAACTGTGAATACGGTACATAAAAAAGACCCAAGAGAATGATCCAATGTGTCAAGGGAGCCCAATATTTAAAAAATTACCCTATATGTGTCCTCCTTTCTACGTGATATAGCACAAGTTTAGTTTTACCCATCTACTTCCATAAGTCTAGGAAACTTACTATTTTATACCTAATGACACTAGTGATTCAAAATCTCAATATTAGTAGATGTAGAAAATCAACAGAAAATTTATAGGTGCATTATTTATGCTTATATTGTATTGAAAATTTCTTATCTGCTGATAAGGGGCATACTAATAACTTGAAAACAAATTGAACGGTATTTTAAGTTAGGTCAAGTAATCGCCAATGTTTAAGTTTTTAAGTCGGTCAATTTGAGGGGGAGAGCTACAGGCAGTGTTTACTGTGGCAGCTTGGTTTCCATTTCTTGCAGTGATGATGTGGTTACTAGGGAATTTCAAAATCCCAGAGGATTTTGACTGAGGTAGTAAAGATGAGTTTCAGCATTGGGATAAGCTTCTCTTATCTTTTCTTGAAGACTAGTTCATTTTTGGTAGCTATTCATACTCTGCAATGGGTAACTCTCCCTCACATGGCCTTTCCTTACATCTATAAGATTGTCACCAATTCTTTTGGCTCTGCTCTGGAATATCAATAAGTCAAACCTTTGGGTATTGACAAGGTAGCATATGTTGCTGGAGGAATTTTGGGCACTATATTCAGAACCATTAGATATTTTACAACCAAGACAGAGCACCCTCCACAGACATTTTAATAGTGAACTTCATAGGTTATTTTATCATTTCTAATATTAAATAATTTTGATTTTGACAACAATATCAAATTGTCCAATGTCTTTCAATTTAATAGGCAAGGCCTAGATTGTTGGTTTCTCATGGGACTTAATAGTGAACGTAATAGGATACTTTATTGTTTCTAATATTGAGTCATTTTGGTTTTGATAGAAATATTTAATTTCCATGGCCTGTCAGTGATATGCAGGGCATAACTTGGAAGATAGTTGGTTTCCGTTAAACTTGATAGTGAATGGAATATGATTTATCCTTTGGACATGATAAAGAATGGAATATGATACTTTATCCTTCTTCAAATTGGTTTTTTTTTTTTTGACAGCAATGTGGAATTGCCCAAGGTCTTTCAATTTGATAGGGAAGAATATGATACTTTATCCTTCTTCAAATTAGTTAGTTTTGTTTTTGATAAAAATGTGGAATTGCCAAAGGTATTTCAATTTGATAGGGAAGGCATAATTTATGAGATTGTTCTCTCATATGTTTTATTTGAATTAGTGTTTGGATGGTTGAATTCCTTTTATTTTTTATTTTTATAAACTGGCTTCCTTTTATTGTGATGAGACCAATGGGTCCAGATCTAGTATGACTGTGAGTCACTACCACCATTCATTTTCGGTCTTCTTTGGTAGAGGAGATGCCAGTGGGGTATCCACAAGGGCGAGCATAAGCACTAGCAAGCCCCTTGGTAGGATTGGAACCTTCATGCGCTATAATAGCTACTCGCTTTCAATGACCCCAAAAGCCACAATTGAGCAAGATTTGATTTTTACAGTGTTTATCCCTTAAATTGTAGCACTGAAAAGTGATTTTTGACAAGAAGGTAGTATAGTGGAAATTGGAATCGCTTTTGTAATTTATGCAGTATGTTTTATTTTCTATTTCTTTTCTGTCTTATGTTTGATTAGAAAAAGATCTGGGTCATTGAAACTTTTGAATTTTATAGAGAGCATATTTGAAACATATTTTGGTGAATGTTTTCCTTTTATTTATTTTTGGTGCACATAAAGCTCTAGATGTAATGAAAGAGCCCTTTCAATGTTGCAAGCTATATGTTTGCATACAAGATTTTTGTTTATTAGCAGATTTGGGGACACAGTTCTTAATCATAAGTAATTTGTTGACTATATTTTTATTTGAAACATAGTTGGTAAATTTTTTCCTTTCATTTATTTCAGGTATCTCGAAAATCCTAGGAGAATTGAAAGATCCTTTCAAAGTTGCAAGGTATATGTTTGCATGCAAAAAATTTATTTGTTAACAGATTTGGGGACATTGTTCTTAATTTTAAATAATTTTCAGAGACTATTGTTATTTTCGATATAGTTGGTAAATGTTTTCTCCAATTTATTTCCGGTGTACATAAAAACCCAAGTAGGAGTGAAAAATCCCTTTCAATGTTGCAAGGTATATGTTTGTTTGCATGCAAAAAAATTCTGTTAGTAGATTTGGGGACACTGTTCCTAACCTTTAATTAATTTGTAGAGGGATGAATTATTTAGAATTGTGATGGTCTCAGACAGGGATGCACGGTTATTGACATTCTTTACTTCTTTATTTGGGTAGGAAACATCCTCAGCAAAGTACATAGTGAAACAATACATGGTTTCCACTTGTTGCATCAATATTCAGAATTCGTTAAAGAGCTCATACATAGAGGGTTGAGTCAAAATGGTATCCTCAAAAGATGAAATGGCTACCAAAATCTTGTCAAAATTATTCACTAAAGGCTAGCAGAACTGGATGCTTTCTACGGTGGAAAATTATGTCTGATACATGGTTAGTGGAGTTAGTTTTGGGTGGGAGAAAAGTGCATTCTCGAAGCAATGGGGAGATTTTCTAGCAGGCCGCGGCACACATCCTGGCTTGGTTCACATGCTTCCGAAGGTCCTCCTTGGCCTTTACGCTGGGCTCTTCAATTTTGTCTATTCTGATGGCAAAAGAACGAGGATCTTTTGGTTGCAGAATGTATTTAAAAATCAGTTTTTGATTCAGTGAAAACCATATTTTTTTATAATGAAAGCATGTAGACTAGGCCTAGGATGAAGAGAAAATCTTGAGTCTAATAATTAAAAGTGTTAATACAACTGCATTTTATTGGCTTCTATAGATGGTCAGAATTCAATAAATTCTTGGGTTTTTTTATGCTTGCATGAAAAGTAGGTTACATAAAGGTCTATTTTAGTGAAGGATGATTGTCTTGGTATGGTATGGTTGTTTGAATGACACCTTTTTTGGCCAGGTTTGTGAGGCTAATAAATGTAGAGTAGGCCTAGAATGAGAATCAGATTGAGAACATACAAAAGTTGTACAACTATGTTCGTAATGGGCTTCACCCACTGCCCAAAATTCAATAAAATTCATGGGTTCATAGTGGGCTTCACCAATTATTCAGAATTCAATAAAATTCATGGGTTTTCTATGTTTGCATGTAGAGAAGGTCTAACACAAAGGTTGATTTTGGTAAATGATGATTTTATTGGTTGTGTTGGTTTGAACGACATAGTTTTGGCAAGGATTTTTGAGTCTCCATTATTAGGCAGAGTTTCAGTAAGATAATTTCTACCCTTTTTGCATTGATAGTGGTATGCCACCACAATAAACCTGCCATTACAGAAATGACAAGCACTTGTGTAAATATTATCCAGCTTAGGTACTCATGGCGCCTCTCTTTCAATCCCCTAATTAGGAGGAAAAATAATTTTTCCCACCAAGATACCCCCCATTGTCTCCTATCTTCATATTTCTTTAATTTTTTCTGAGCTCATTGGGATCAAATTTTTTTACCTCAACCATTCTTCACCTTATAGATTCGTAGCCATTTCTCATGTGCTGCTAACTCTAGCACACAAATCAATAAACATAAACATTAAAAGAAAAATAAGGAAAACACATGAAATTATATAGATCTATATACCTTCCGAATGTCTTTGGTCTTAACTGTATCTAACTTCAATTCTCGAGGCAGATATATCTCTTATGTATTCCCGCTACAAAGGTCTAGGAGAAAATTTGCAGGATTCATGGCTATGTGTGAATTTATAATTTTTGGTAATGCTGTGAATGCTTAATGGTATTTATGGGATGTTAGATTTATGGAAGAGAGATAGGATGGATAGATGAACTAGAGCCATGTTTTTTAACATTTGTACTGTGCGGAATGTTGTTGTAGAATCAAGTCCAGATGTGGGTTTGTCTAGGAGAATCAAATATGGGCCATTAAAAGCTCATGTCCTACGTGTTGGTGAGGTAAATCCCCTCTGCGGACAGAGGCAATCCCACTAGCCCTAAAGTGGGTCTAGCCACAAACGAGACAAGCTATAACATTGGTTCCTAGTTAACGAATGGACAGAGCTTCGATAGATGACTTATCGGAGGCCCTATGCTATTGTTGTCATCGGAAAGAGTGGCTGCCTCCCGCTCCTGGTTTGACAGATCACGATCCGCTTGCCTTCACGCTCGGATACCTGCACACAAACAAGAAACAACGAAGATATACAGCATACTATTTCACATTCGTAACTATCAATCAGTCGAAGAAGACTATATCAATTTCATTAAATAATCAACATAACACAATGATGGAACCAATACCATAGTCAAGTATATTAATGAAAGAAAGGAAGAGTACAACCAAGCTTCGACGTTGCGGTCTCCTCCAACAGGGTTCCAACGGAGCGCGTCTCACAAAGGCTTGTCAGGAATTCGGACGAGGCTCTTTCTATGGGATTCTCCTTGGTTCTACCTTCTCTATAGAAATTACTCAGCTATAGTATCTCTTCTCCAAGTTCAGTTTCTTGGCTATATGTTCAGCTAGCTTTGTAAAGGGAGAAGGCTTGTTTATATAAAGGGAGAGGGAGAGGTTAGGATCCCTATAATCATGGAAGGGAGTCCTATCTTCAAAGAGTGTTCCATGGGAGGTAAAAAACCACTACCTAAAGGGAGAGATCCGTGGCCTATCAAGTTTAACCATTTCTAATGAGTCATCCCTAAGGTAGTTAGAAGGAAACTTCCACCTCTATTTGTTAAAAAACATTCCTAAAACAGCTGGCATGGGAAATACACAGAGACGGAGCGCTAGATGGTGCGGGCTCTAGTGCAAATATTCCTTATTGGCGCGAGGGGTGAACTGGCTACCTGCACTAATGCCAAAACATAGGTTTTGTGTGCATTTTGAGGAAATGTTCAACAGGAGAAATGATGTCCTTATGCAGAAGGATGCAAAAAAGTTATTTGCAGAGTATGACATTGCTCATAGGTCAAGGGAAATACCCTCCAATATGTGGGGCGAGGGATTGCAGGGACGGTGAAAAAACGCTGTGTAACAGATGCCCATTAAAGCATGAGGTCCAAGAGAGAGGGAAGGGTGAAATGATTTATGAGAATGCGTTCGACCTAAACACTACTGTCGAAAGACCTACAAATACAAGTAAAACTGATACTTCTGATACATGACATGTGGCATGGGCGCAGCCATCCATAATAGAGTACATAAATAGTAAGATCTGAGGTATAGTCACAGCCATCCAGTAATAGGGATCAACAAACAGACTCAGGTATGGTCACAACCATCCAATCAGACGGGTCATGTAATAAGTCATAGTAATCCACAACAAACCCACAGCATGGATTTCATCAGACAAAACCCAGGGTCTTGCGCTCTATCTCAACTCGAACAAAGTACAAATTCGAGCATGCGAATATGTGATCTGAAGTCGAACATGTAAGAAAATCATCTGATTACCAGCCAATGATGAAAGCTGTTAACAGACGCGAGAGAAACCACTAATAATGACAATGGCTCTCAAGGTACGAAAGGTACAATCCACGAAATTTGAATAGTGATCTGATGTTGAACACCCGCAGAGTCAGTCGATCGAAGGCCAATGATGTGGACCTTGCGTCGAATGCGAGGAACCTGCCATTGAGGCATGCAGGCTCTAAGGTACATGAAGGGAGTCTCTAGATCATCTTCCTGGATAATGAGCTGCAGTCGATAGGAAGTGACCTAATTGGAGATGGGCCATAATGTTTCCCGCATCATCGATATGAGACAGAGGAATGTGATGTTTGTGAATTAAGACCAACAGAGAATCAAAGGGAGGTTGAAAAATTCAGAAAAAAAATTCTCTTAAACATATTGGCGGCACGACACTAGATTTGGCAGTATTTGACATCAAGAGATCTGAGGTCATGGCAACGTGGAAAAGAGCATATGAGAGGTCAAAAGAGATTACCCAAACCCATGGAGGCAAACAAATAACGAGATGAGATGTCCCCAACTCGACACGAATGCAGACAAGTGCCATGTTCAAGAGTGACATGCTGCCAACACGACTATAGTCTGGTTTCATTTTCCCCGACCATTTCTGGAGAGTACCCCAATTATTTTTGAAAACAAGCTTGAAGGGGATAGCATGTTCTTGTGATGTAAGTTTTTCCTTCAGACAAATCCAACCTAGTACATTTTACGAGCCCTAGGAAGGAGGAACTCGAGTAACGTCATAACGATGGAGTCTGATGTCATCAATTTTAACGAGTCTAACAAAGGAAGAACTCAGCATCTTTGCATATTTAGAGAGTTTGAAAATAAAGAAAAAAATAAAACTCCATCAGTCCCTTTTCATAAATAGTCTCATAGATCCGAAAAGGTAGAAAATTGTGTCTGAGAGAACCTCTTAATTGCGATAGGCTAACGTATTCCTTTTTCATAAATAATCTATCCTAGCCCAAAAAAGAGGTAAATGTATACTGGGTAGATATTGTTTCGTAGCCAATTTAACGAGGTCAAAATGACAAGCGTCTTGACAATATTTTCAGTTTTAAAGAGTTAGAAAAGAGCTAAAAGATGACTCCAGTAGTGACTTTTTCGTATTTTTACTGAGTCCCAAAAAAGTATAAAATACAACTCGTTGTTTGTCATAACCATGTGAAAACCTGTTGCTACACAAAAAGACATGTGTAAAATGTATTTCCCGACAATAATATAATGAAATAGTCGACAAATATGTTTTAAAACCTAATTTAAGATTTTGAAAAGTTATAAAACACCATAAGTGGTAAAAAATTATTTACTTTTCACATTTACCTCTTTGTGGAGCAATAGTGGTCCATTTACCTTCCGACCTTTTGGTGACGATTACGAGCGATCTGGTGAACCAATCTTGATTCTGTCAGTTTCAGGTAAGAGCCGACACCATTTGCCATCTTTTAAGCTATATTTCATTACCTTTATTTTTCATTTTGATCCCTTTAGGGGGGGATTTGCAAAATCTAGGGCATCGCGGTTAGCGTGGGTTTCAGGCACGGATCCACGCCAATCGCCTTCTTTTTACATGGGGGTCGCACCCATTGGTGCGATTGTTAGAAAAAAAGTCGTGCCAACCGTGCAACCCAAAATCTGCCTAAATTTAAGAAAAATGCAACCATTTTCTTGCAAAATTTGATGCCTAAGGAGACTTACAATGCTCATGTGAACAATGTATGAAGGTACCAAGCAAAAAAGATGGTAATTGAGTGGAAGGAGAGAGAACACAATGAGGAGGATGAACTGGCCATGGAAAATTAACAATGCATGAACAACCTCAGGAACTGTGGGCTAAATAAATTCTTCCTGACACCGTGCCTTTGGGCTCAACCTGAATTGCTTCAATATATGATAAGCATTTGGGACAAGGATCAATAAAAGTTTGTGCTTCAAGATCAAGAGCTTGAAATCAAAGTCTCTGATGTGTATTTAATCATTGGATTGTTACATAGAGGTGTAGACCCTATCTTGACCCATACCCATCCTTCCGGAGAAAGCATGGGAATAGTGATTGACAGGGTGTGCCGAGGGGCACGAAAAGGAATAGGGAGCAGAAAAGTTGACATCCAAACCATTCCTGATCTGGCACTAAAAGTAGTGTTGCACACTATCACGCAGGCTACAGGATTGCAAGCACCGCATGAGGCCATGAAGACACAAATGCTTCTTGCCTCAGAGTGCATGAACCCGACTCTCTTCAACTGGGCCGAGGCTGTGACCATTAACATCAAGCGCAGCTCACTAAGTGCAAGAAGACCAAATTAAAGAAATTTGGGTATGGATCCATTTTGGTATCATTCTTCTTGAAACGATTACCCATATTCCAGCGTCAGGAGGTCATTGTCCCGATGCCACCACCCAGGGAGCCATGGATGGCCCAATGGGCCGCACTAATGCCTAGAGCAAGGGGTGGCCAATAGATCTCCTAGAGGCCAGAGTTTTTTGATTGGGTCCGATGAAAACTGATTGTCGTGGAGGATTGGCCTTACTTTGCTATAGACTTCACCGGCGATCCAGACCTCCCACTCCCAGAGGGAGAGGATTGCGACGAAGAGCTAGGTGAGACTCATTTTTTATTTTCATGAGTTTATAATTTTTTGGTATATATGCATGTTCTGACAGTTAATTTTATATGTATGAAGATGTTGGCCCAGAGTGACCCGTAGGTATGTCACTGATAATGAGATGAACACCTCGTGATTTCGATCCTCATGGTGAGGGTGGCGAGGAGGAGATAGTACAAAACCTGGAGGGGATCGCCCGTGGGACTCCAGATTGTGCTCATTTTGATGATGTTCCTCGAGCCTATCAGAGGAACACTGTAGGGGTGCCAAGTCATATCCATCGCTTTCTGAGGCGGTTGGTACGGGCGGTGACGTGCTATCATGAGCACCATGCCGATTAGGCACTTAGGATTTTTATTTCCGCACATTTTGAGAGACATGTTGTCTTGAGATATAACTGAAACATACACATATTTTTTTACGTTCAAAGTGTGACAAACATACGATATATATATATATATATATCTATATATATATATATATATATATATATATATATATATATATATATATATATATATATATATATCTATTTGCTTACATGGATATTTTTACATATGATGATGTTTTTACAAATTATGCAAATGTCTATTTAATACAATGTTATCTAATGTATCAATAATCTGCATAATAAGTAATGACCCAAAGGAAAACATTCACAAAGCACATAAAATTCAAAAGATTTCATTTTTATGCAAGCTTGAAAACAAAAGTAAACTATGCTTGAAAAATGGGCATGCCCCCAACATGGTGACTCAATTCAAGGTACATGCCCCCCAAGCTTCAGTCTAGATGTAATGAACTAAAATCAGATGGAGTGAAGGTTCAAGTTACGAGATCAGAGAAAGACTCAACTGGGATTTTACGAGATCTGAGCAAAGACTCGAATTGAACGGAAACGTGTTTCATTGTTTTAACGAGGTTGACACATTAAAAGAACCATCCTCATAACTAATTCATTTTTTAAACGAGTTTGACATATAAGACGAACTATCCTCGGGACCTAATTCATTTTTTAACAAGGTTGACATCGAAGATGAACTATCCTCGGACAAGATTGTTTCATTTTTAAAGGAGCTTGACACAAGAAAACGTACTCTTCTCTGGACACCCTGTTTCATTGTTTAAGGAGCTTGACACAAGAAAACGAACTATTCTCTGACGACAACTTATCATGTTGAATAACAAGTCATAACATCCAAGAGTTTCGAACAGGATGGAAGAACAACATCTTGGAAATCATGACCCAATGCCCCCAACACACGATGCACCATGGAATTATCACTGAATGTGGGCATGGGACAGATAGCCACATAATTAACCTATGGCAGGGGAAGATACAAATGATGGGTAAAGGCCCGGAAGGGACGATGGTGGACCAGATGTCACGTTAGGACCAAAGAACAAAAGATGATTAATGGTCACGATCCAACCTTTGTGTGGAAAATAAATCACACGAAAGAGAGAAGAGACAACCATTCCCATAACATAAATATAGTTTCATCCCAAGAGTAAATTAAAATCTAAGGGGCCTGGAAAAACCATCACGTCTATATAGACGTTTATCCTTCCCAAAGTAACAAGCAACTTCGGAAGGATTCCTAACGGTTGTATGGTTCCTCTGTTAAAAGCCAACAGATTCTGAGTAACATGCATAAGTGGTGGAGAACCAAAATTTTGCCAAGTAGTGGAAGACATAATACTAACAGACGTGCCTTCATCTTTAATAGTTTTGGGTACGACTAGATCAAAGTTTTGTACCGTTATCTCGAAAGGCACATAAGACGGAAGGCAGTATCTTGCGAATCGACTCAAATCAAAGGAAGTGACCAAACTACTTGGAGGGGATACCATCGAATCTATATGGTTTTCCCCTAGTGTTACCAGAGTAAGGGGAGCACTCTCCTGGACTTCCATCATGGGAGTAGGAGGAGAAACTTCTTGAACTGCAGGGATGGAAGAATCTTTCTCCAAGTTCGGCGAATCTAATGAAACAAGAAGAACCTGGGAGGGATGAGATCTACTCTCAATGGAAAATACCTGATGAACCATAGGCGGGATCAAGTCAACTGATTCCACGTCCAATGGTTGGTCGGGAATGGATTCCTGAATTTGAATTTCCGAGGGAGAGGGATCGACCAAGGATGACTCTTGACCGATCGTGGAATCAGCTAGCGGAGGGATCAAAGAGTTTTTCTGGTAACCAACCAGAAGGCAGGGTGCAGAAACAATAGAGTTGTCCAACACTCTCTTGGCTTCATCCATGTACAAACAAATGTGAATGTGATGATGCCATTCACACAACTTAGAGGGATTGGTAATCTTACCCTGTTCCTTATGAGTCCTATCAGCACTAGTCATAGATGTGCTACCAATATGACTTTTGGAAGCTAAAGGAAACGACGAATGGCCATTGGACCATACTTCAAGTATCTTGGGAATGCCAGGGAAATCTCGAAGAAGGTGGTCACCTTTGCACAACATGCAAGGGAATTTGACTTTCCATGGAAGTTTGGATGACTTCTCCATGGAAGGTTTCCTAGGCACAATAGTCGCAGAGTTGGCCTCTCTCTTATCTGACTTCTTCTTCTTCTTCTTCTTAGCCATCTAGTTACTAGAATCTAGACTTGCACCAGGAAAAGTAGAAGAGGAGGAAGAATAAATAGGCGAATAAGGGGAGAGGTCTACTTTAGAACCAACATGATGTTGTTCAGGTGGAGGGAATGGTCGAACAGAGATCAGGGCATTCGGGACCACCTAGGTCCAAAAAAACATAACGGGTAAACCAACAGTTAACCCTGGAAGAGACAACGTTGCCATATAAGGAGCAACAACATTCCCAAAAGCAGGAAAAGGGCCAGGATTCCCTTTGGAGGGGATTCCTTGGTTGGTGAACTCTGGGAAGGTTGTCATCAGAAACAACGGTAAAACAAAACTAAGGAAACTAACTTTGACCAAGAATATTTCGTGGGTAGTTAATTTTAAGACAATGAAACCAAACTCTACCGTTTCATATTTTAAGAGTCGAGAAATAGGAAAAAGGTGACACTATCACTTTTAGCTTTAAGCGAATGTGAAAGGGCAAGTGCTTGATGATATTTTCAAATTTATGGAGTCAGTAAAGATTGAAAATGATTTCTCAAGTAGTCTAGGTAAAAGGGTGTACCAGGTTTCGGTGAAATGCCATATACACCTTGGTAATAAAATGAGAGAAGAATTAACCAAGGACTTGACGTACATGCAGGTAGTCTCCCCGAATGCTGTGTTCGGTGTATCACGGTTACAAGGCGGCAGACTCGGCTTCATACGGATAAAAGGATTGCAACCGAGAGGGGTCTCCCTTTATATACTTGACAGTACGGGGAGCGCAAGTCCGTACTAGTTCTTTCTGAAGCTAGATGGCGAGCGAAAACCGCTAGATTTAAAGACGCTGGAACACGTCTCTAACTTAGACCACTAAATGTTTCGTTAGGTTTCAATGTTGCCTTAGGTTAATTGAATAAATTTTAAGTTGATCTTGTATTTATGTTTCAATTCCAAGGTCCTACCAAATGTTGAATCTCAAAAAATCCCTAAATGCAAGCTACATGCCATAAAATACCATTTCATTCGATGAAAAGCTATCTACGAGAAAGTTTAGGAGTCTTCAAGCGATAGAAAATAATGAGAATGCATAGAAGCATCCACTACAGTATCTGATGCAAGCTAACGAAATGAGAAATCTTTCCTAGAATGTCCAATGCTAGTTATACGAAAGATTTTCAATTCCACAATGAAAACAAGAATGAAAGCACAAAATTATTTTGATTTTTCAATGTAATAGGGAAAACAGTGCACTAAATGACATGAAAAACAAACCAGCACACTAGTTCGAGAATGTCAACGCGAGAGTCGTAGCGAAACAATTCAATAAACTCAAAAGAAAAGAAAACAAAACTCAAACCAATGTTGCAATCTCTCAAATCGAAGAAAGATGTTGAAACAGACCCATACAAGCAGTGTAATATATGCTTGGAGTGACAAAAAGCACAACTGAATGAAAGGGACAAGACCCATTTCACCAAATGAAATCACTCAAACGGATCAAGGGAGCCGAACACAATCAAGCAAGGAATGAAGTTGACTGTGAAACAAAAATCCCATACTCCTATAGGAGGCTCAACATACCAAAGCACTAGAAAACCCTAAGGCTATGATGATGACAAAAGACAGACAAACAACTGAAGGAAAGAGGCAGTTCACAATCAGAAACAATCCCAAAGCACTCAAAACATGTCAAGAAATCACCCAGAAGCACAAGGACTGACCAGAAACTCCAAAATCTAGTAAACCCTAGAACCTACAAGAATTGGCGTGAATGTTTGGCTGTAATCAGCACCAAACAGGGGATGGCACAGGTGCTAAACTAGCAACAAGCACCAGTGGGCGTGACTGTCAGACCAAAAAATGCACCAATCAAGTAAACCCTGGTAAAAGGAAAATTTTGGAAAAAAAGAGGTTAGATTTGATCCTCTGGGGCTGAACAAGGGCCTTAGACTCAGCAAAAATAATCAGAAAAGGAAAGCTAAGTGAGCAAAGACCAAGAAGAAGACCTAATGAATGAAAGACAAACTCGCACTGATCCCCAATGGAGTCACCAATTTGTTGGTGAGGTAAATACCCTTTGTGGAAATAGGCGATCCCACTAGCCCTAGAGTGGGTCTAGCCACAAACAAGACAAGATATAACATTGATTGCTAGTTAACGAATGGACGAAGCTTCAATAGATGACTTACTAGAGGTCCTGCACTATTTTTGTCGTCGGAAAGAGTGGCTGCCTCTCGCACCTAGTTTGACAGTTCAAGATCCGCTCGCCTTCACGCTCGGATACCTACACACACACAAGAAACAATGATGATACACAACATACTATTTAACATTCGTAACTATCAGTCAGTCGAAGAAGACTAAATCAATTACATTAAATAATCAACATAACACAATGATGGAACCAATACCATAGTCGAGTATATTAATGAAAGAAAGGAAGAGTACAACCAAGCTTCGACGTTGCAGTCTCCTCCAACAGGTTTCCAATGGAGCGCGTCTCACAAAGGCTCGTCGGGAATTCAGACGGGGCTCTCTCTACGGGATTCTCCTTGGTTCTATGTTCTCTATAGAAATTACTCAGCTATAGTATCTCTTCTCCAAGTTTATCTTCTTGGCTATATGTTCAGCTAGCTTTGTAAAGGGAGAATGCCTATTTATATAGAAGGAGAGGGAGAGGTTAGGATCCCTATAATCATGGAAGGGAGTCCTATCTTCAAAGAGTGTTCCATGGGAGGTAAAAAACCACTACCTAAAGGGAGAGATCTGTGGCTTATCAAGTTTAACCACTTCTAAGGAGTCATCCCTGAGGTAGTTAGAAGGAAACTTCCACCTCTATTTGTTAAAAAACATTCCTAAAATAGTTGGCGTGGGCAATACACAGAGACAGAGCACCAGCTAGCGCGGGCTCTAGTGCAAATCTTCCTTATTGGTGCGAGGGGTGAACTAGCTACCCGCACCAATGCCAAAACATAGGTTTTTGTGTTCTTTTTGAGGAAATGTTCAGTAGGAGAAATGATGTCCTTATGCAGAAGGATGCAAAGAAGGTATTTGCAGAGTATGACATTGCTCAGAGGTCACAGGAAAGACCCTTCAATATGCAGGGTGAGGGATTGCAGGGATGGTGATAAAATGTTGTGTAACACTATGCACACCCTTTTTATTTCACCCCCCAGAGATACCTCGAATGAATGGACCTCCAATCCTGGTATTTCTACACCTGAATTCATTTCATTTTTAAAAAAGAGAATATTTCACTCTATATTTACATAGCATAGATCCCCTTAGATCCATTTTTAACCTACCTGTATATATTAAATATCAACATGGATAAAAGAGTCTGCAAAACTTGATGTCTTATATTGGAATATTTATCTTGAAAATTTTAAGAATATTTTTGAAATTCAACAGATCCCAAATAAAAATGAAGATAGTACTATATTCAGTTTTGATATTCTTTTTGGGACTGTGTTATCACCTGTGGACTCGTGAGATGCAGAAACTTATCTATTTTCTTTCATTTATCGAAAATCTGCATTTTCTTCGTGTTATTTTCTTATATGTGACATCTCAAAGACTTGATTTGTCCCTGGCCTAGGAATTGAGCACGAATTAAATATAATGTTACCATATTTTCAAATGGAAACTTGTGAATCTTCTTGTCTAGTTGCGTTACTAAAAATTGCATAGGTTGTTGACTTAAATAATTCATTTTCTTATTTCTAGAGCAATGAGGTTTTGGAAGATCTATTTCAAGATTAGACACTAGCACATTTGGCTCAATTTCCGACGACCAATTCGTCGCTATTCCGACACATATGGGTCGCAAGAGCAACAGTTTGAGGCAGGGCAAAACGTGGTTAGCCATTGTGTCACAATTCCGACACTTCAATAAAGCATCAGAAGAGCAACACTTATTCCGAGGTTTCCATACTTTCATCACTCTTCCGACGTTATCCAAATCGTCATTATTCCAACGTTTTATAAGCGTCATTCTTCTGACGAGCCACAACTATCGGTCTTCCGACGATACCGAACTGTCACATTTCCGACGCTTATCAGGTTTTCAAAAAAACGTCGCAATTCCAACATTTAAAGCATCAGTCTTCCGACATGTTTCAATTTTTCACACAACTGTCGCAATTCCGACGTTTCTACTTCTGACATTTAAGGTGTCGCACTTCCAACATTTATGAAATGCGTTTGGGTAGGCACCCTCACAAGGTGCGACACGATGCGTACGACCGAACGAGGGCACAAGGGAGAAACAGACAAACGGGCCACACAAACATGCACAGGGCACCTGTATAGTCTCAACTTAGAAAATTTGATACGGGTGCCCTCAACCGTAACGACCCAACCCAAACGTGTTTGGGCGGGCGCCCTAAACCGAAACGACCCGACCCAAATGCGTTTGGGCGGGTGCCCTCAACCGAAACGACCCAACCCAAATGGGTTTGGATGAGCGCCATTAAACGAAACGACGCAGCGCACCCGACTAAATGAAGGCACAAGGGAGAAAACAACAAACGGGTCGCACGAACGTGCAGTACAAGGCACTCGTGCGATCACAAATTAGCAAATTTGATACAACCACCCTCAAACAAAATGACCCAACCTGAACTCGTTTGGGTGGGTGCCCTCACACGACGCGACATGATGTGCACGACCAAATAAAGGCACAAGGGAGAAAATGGAAAATGGGCCGCACGAATGTGGAAAAGGCACCCGTGTGGTCACAACTTAGCAAATTTGATACGGTCGCACTCAAACGAAACGACCTGATACGACTCGAACGGGTTTGGGCAGGTGCCCTCACACGGCGCGCCCAACCAAACGAAGGCACAAGGGAGAAAATGGAAAAATAGCCTCACGAATGTGCACAAGGCACCCTTGTGGTCACAACTTAGTAAATTTGATACGGCCACCCTCAAACGAAACGACCCGACCGGAACGCGTTTGGGCGGGCGCCCTCACACGATGCACATGATTGAACGAAGGCACAAGGGAGAAACTGGCAAACGGGCTGCACGAACGTGCACAGGGCACCCATGTGGTCACAATACTCTTCAAGGTACATGTATTAGGGACTACATTGATGTGATAGATTTGGTGGATGCATACGCGAAGCCTTAGTTAATGTTCATCCTAGTGAAGTAGAGTTATATAATGTTGGCCTGAGTAAGGGTATGTAAGCTATAAATCTAGTTTTTGCATATTGTTTTTATTATGTCGAGTCTAATTTTTTTTAGACCTTTTTCTTACCTATGCCATTTTGATGTGGAAAAGAGGTACTTAAGGAGTGTTTGAAAAGTAATAACAAAATTTAATATTATATTATGACTAAAAAGTTATGCATTAATATTGGTCTAAATGGCAATAATGGGGATGTGGAAATAAAATTGTACTGTCTTGTGCAACTTGTTCCCCATGAGGGACATAAATCGATTGTTGAAATAGAAAATTAGATACAAAATGTGATTTGATACCACAAATAGGGAGCCAAAAGAGCTTGGAAATAGAGGGGGAGAGGTTTGAGCTAGAGGAGCTACCTACACAAAGAGGAGCCCCAAAATTTATCGGAACATGGAAAGAGACAAGTTGGAAGAAAGGGAGGGAGTTGTCCAACTAAGAAAAAATAGTAGAATAGAACTAAGGGTACCAAAGAAGTTAGTATTTATGCAGGGAAAATTGTGCGTATGAAAATTGTGCAAGTCTTGGGATGCATGAAGCTACACCAGTGATGGTGCCCTCAACATAGTAGCACCTATTTCCATGGAAAAGGTTGCAGGATGCGCACAGGGTGGTGAAGAAGCTTGAAATTTGAAGATGAGAAACTCAACACCCACTGGAAAAAATTCCAACTTGACTTCTTGATATTTACAAAAGTCCATTGACAACCTAGAGGGGAAATATTCCCAACTTCTTACTGCATAGGAGGAAACTGAGCCAAGAAAAGACAAAAGAATTCCCCATGTTTTCGCTTTGAATGAGACCAGCAAGACATTAACGTTCACAACACCAAGCAAGAGACACATAAGATTGAAAGAATTCTTAGCATCGATGGAGTTTACAAAGGTGTGGAGAGCCCACCAACTAGCAGAAGGATTGTCTTGACTCTCAAGGGCACACCCTTGAACTGATACTTTCTGCCTTATCATATTAACACCAAACATGAATTCCACCTTTAGACTAGTGAACTCCCATGCCCGAGGGATCGAATCAACCACGAAATTCATTAACTCTCCCCACCCTGTATCCATCAATGAACTTGGTACGAAGGCAAAGGAGGGAATTAAGGGTTGTCCAACTTCATAATACTCCACATGTGAGGGGTAAATGGGCGCGTGGCCAACACCCCCACAAACCACCACCTCAACCTTAATGACGAGATCCTGACGCCAAATGTTATGCGTGATGCGAATATGTGCATATATAGGAGGAGACAGGGGGGGCATAGAAAGGAGGGTTTTGGAAATCTTAAAAAAATAATTCTCATGGTGCATATATCCAACTAGAAAAACAAGAGGGAGGGACAATTATATTGAGTGGAATTATTCATGGAATATCTTTCCAACCTGACATGTCATTGATCTCATACTAACCCGCTTCCTCCAAGAAGGAAGGCTTGATTCGTTTCTATATCCACCTCTTTGTTTTGGCTTCTTAAAATGTGGTAATAAGCCTTTTGAGAGAATTATTTTAGGGTACTATTGATTTTTCTAAGGAGGAGAGATAAATTGTTGTTCTTCAGGAGAAAACCTTTTTGAAGGTGTTGAATAGTGATAAGGGAATCCCCCAAGATCACTAATTTACAGACATCTTGATCATTAGCCAATTGGAGACCTGGAAGAAGCCCATACATTTATGTGAGATTGTTCATTCTTTGGACTAGCCCCCATAAGTACTTTATTTTTCATATTCCATCGGGATTTAGGAGAATCTCTCCCCCTCCCCCTCCCTCCACCCCAACTATTTAACTTTTATATTTTATTGAACTATTATGCTTCTATTATAACTCTTTATAAATGTATAAATTTATATAATTTAAATGTATGTGGTATAAAAAAAAACTTAACATATTAGAATTGTGAAGATAAAGATAAAAAAATAGAAACTAAAAATATTATACAAAAAAAGTGGTGTTCTATGTAAATTAACAACATAACTTCCAACATGATCCTCATAAAATTAACTAAACCCATATTGGTCTACTGTCAAGTTTGATATTTCAATAAATTTTTAGATGATTTCCATGCAATTATTAGAGTTTTTGTTTAGCTGGTTTAAATTTGACTTGAGATTTGTGAACCTCATGAAATTAATTTACCAAAAAATAAATTAGACAAAATTCAAATGTAATTAATTTTATTCACCAATCTAATAACTTATTTCAAAACTGTATAAAAAATATATTTAAAATATAATTGTTAATATATTTGAAACACAGTGTGAATTCTATAATAATTTTAGACATTTATTTTTCAAAATTTTTATTCTATTTTATATTTATATATAAAAGTAAGTTAAAACTCTATTTAAAAAATATATTTGAATGTGAAATTATTAATGTGATGTTTATTTTGAAACTATATTATAACATTATATGTAAAAATAAATTTATATTTATATATTAATGAGAAAAAATATATTTAAATATGAAATTATAATTATATTTTAAATTAAAATTTGCATTATATATATATATATTCATATTTAATCCAAACCTTATTATATAATTCCACACATTATATATATTAACCCAAAGTTCCAAGGTTTAATTATGGTGGCAAATCATATTCCAAAGTATACCATACGGTGGAAAAACATTACAATGGTGGTGTTATAATAAAATTTAATTATAAAAATAATAATAATGATGTCTAACAACTTACAATATTAAAAATAATCATAAAAGATTAAATAATAAAAATAATAATAATTATATCTAACAACTTATAATAATAAAATTTAATTATAAAAATAATAATAATGATGTCTAACAACTTATAATAATAAAACTAACTAATAAAAATAATAAAATTTAATACAACCTATAATTGTCATGGGTTTGTATATGTTAGCAACGTCACATTTCCGATGTTTTGTGCCCAACGTTGCAAGACCGACGTATATGTTAGCACCATCGCATTTCCGACGTTTTGTGCCAAACATCGCAAGACCAACGAAAATGTTAGCACCGTCGCATTTTTGACGTTTTGTGCCAAACGTCGCAAGACCGATGAAAAATGTAAACAATGTTGCATTTCCAACGTTTTGTGCCAAACGTCGCAAGACCGACGAATATGTTGGCAACGTCTCATTTCCGACATTATGTCCCACAAACTTCGCTTTTCTGACGTTTTGTGCCAAACGTCGCAAGAACGACAACATTCATGAGCGTCGCAAAAGCGACAATGTCCCTAAACATCGATATAGCGATGGTTGTTGGCAGGATTTCAAAATTTGATAAAATTTGGGGAAATTTCTGACAATACGACAAAAGTGTCAGAATTTCCTCCAAATGTAATAGTGAGATGGCATCATTATCGATATGGGCCTCATAAAATGTTGAGATATTCTACATGTTTCTTGACCACCTATCACTCATATGCATCCCCGTGCTCCCCCAGCCTTTCCTCCAGTCTTCCACATGCATTTTTTGTGTTACCCATATTAAGAGCACTCATATATAAAGTTTAAACCTCCTATACACTCCACTAATCCATATGCCCTTCATTTTCTTCTAATACCAGATCATTCTCATGCCCTTATATTTGGATCAAACCAAGAGTACTCAATAAATATTTCCATATTTTTCCTGTTGTGTTATCTGCTAATTGCACAACCATGACTGAGCCCTCATCAGAACAATATTCCTCGGTGCACAACCTATCAGTCAAGGTAACTTGTAGTTTAATTTTAGTTTGATTCTTTGACTTTCTTTCTCTGATAATATTATTCTCTACACCCATTTGCATATTTTCATATGAGATTCTAAATGGACACTATTAAATTGTATGTAGGACATTAGGGGTAATGATGTGGATCTGGGCATCTATAAAGGAAAGGTTCTACTCATTATCAATGATGCTCTCAATGTTAATTACACCTCTTGCTTCAGTTTAGGATCAATGATTTCATAATGGATTTTACATTTTGCTTTAGTTTGGGATCAATGATTTTAGAATGGATTTAATTTATATTATTAGAAATAAAGAGGGAAGAAATTCTAGAGTTGGGTTTCTGTAATTTTTCAATTCAGGTTTTTTATAAGAGTGTTGTCTACTGACAACAGAATAGTCTCTGGACTGTTAGACTACATTTGTGATCCAATATATGGTATAAATATAGTAGAAATAACTTGAATTTTTCAAGGTTTTAGACTTCGAAACCATGACAATGAGTGGGAAGTGAGATTGAAATGAGGGAGATATGGTGTCACAATATGATTGAAAACAACTAATAACTCCATGGTATATTGTTTGAGGTGAAAGTTTAGGCTGCCATATTTGGGGTTGGAATTTTTTCACCTATATGAATGTAGTTAGAGAATATACTTTGGATGTTAATGCAACACTATAAATAATTGTCAGAGATTTACGATTTGAAAATCCCAAGAGCTAGTCCATGCAAGGAATTTGTAGCTCTTAGCTTGACTCAGGTGAACAAGATAGAAAATTCATAAAATGATTATGACTTGTGAGGTTGCTGTCAATTTCCAATTTTACACTGAGCACATTAATCAAGCAAACAAGTAGAAATTTTTTGAAACTATCAGTATGCAATAGTTTTTATTAACTTGCATGGAGAATATAAGCAATTAATTTATTAAATGTGATGAGAAATGCATAGATGATGAATTGAAACAGTGGAAATGGCCTTGGTGACAGTGATGTTTTTTCAAACTATTTTTGTTCCATACAAACACTTGGGAAATGCTACATTTCAAATGAATAGTAATTTTGTCTTATAATAAATGTTTATTGTCATCTCATAGGAAATTAATGACTTCCTGCACACTTACGCTGCTAGTGGTATTGCAATCATTTTTTTTATATATACTTTAGCATCATGTTTTTTCATACCTTTTTCTTTAATACAGACACTTATTGAAGCTTTGTCTACCCATAATCAAATTGATATTTCCACCTAGAACCAAACTATTACAAAATCTTGCTTCAAAATGTTAATTCACTATTACCATTTTGTTTAGTATGTTACTTCTGTAGCAAGGGTATTTTTCAAATCTGTAGTAAGGAATGCAAATGCACCATTCCTAAAATGCATTAAGGAGTTGCATTGTTCAGAAAAATTGAAACGTACATGGTTTTTCTTTTACTTTTGCAAAATTTTGATTTCATCTCATAGCTTCAATTTTATAGATTATAATAGGATGTCATAATTTAAGTACTATACCTTGTGGTGCCCAACAACTGGGGTGATACCTTTTTCTAATTGCTAAGTTATAAACAACTGGGGAGATACACAATGATAATAGCTAGGCTGATACACAACAATGTTCTAATTCAAATAAGATGGCATGGAATTTGTTCTAATTTTTACTTTATCACTAATTGGGGTGATACACAACAGTCATTTGATATGTATAAGCGGGTAAGGCATTTTCTTCTAGGAAGCCAAATGTGTGTTAATGGAGATTCTAGTTCTATATGTTCAAAAGCTTACATTGAAGAAGTGGTCAAAGAAATTAGTGATGGTGAATTAGGAGAGTGCCCAGTCTATCTTGAATGAGTTGAAGATGCAATCATGGCTTGTTGTGTACATCATATGTGTCATTATTACCTACTAGGAAGTTGATGTAGCTCTTTGGGTAGCGATTGTATTGCTTGTGCTAATTCTAGTTAATTTTCTTTGTATGGCTAGATTAATTTGGATGTAGATTATTGTTTATTATTAGATTTTTGTGCAAGTCAAGCTACAAGGGTGTCACACTGAGCTAACTCCATTGAGTTATTTGTTTATTAAGTTAAAAATAAGGGCTTGCATGATTATATATTTTACAAGGATTATGCCATTATGTGTTGAACGTTTTTTAAAAATCAATGCCTATTATACAATTTCAAGGATTGCCATAACTCCTCACATAATTCTTTAAAGAGTGTTAGCTCAATGGAAGAGCACCTGCCATGCAGGAGGTTGGTGGTTGAATTCCACTGTACCCTAATATGAATTATTCAATGATATTGTAGATTTTTTTAATTGAATGTTTTTATATTGATTTATTTTAATGGTGAGATATTTTTCTGGATTCATTGTTTTAAATTGTCTCTAGAGATACAATAGATAGGATTAAAGACATTGTCTCCATAAAGACAAGATGTCTTTAATTCCAACTATTGTCTTTATAGAGACAAATTTTAAGACAATAATTTCAAACAATTTACCCAAAAATTGTCTTAAAACCCCCCTTTGTGTTGTAGTGCTACTATTTTCTCTAGAGAGACAAAAATGAAACTGTCTCTGGAGAGACAAAAATTCTTGTGTTATGTATTGTCTTTATAGAGACAATATGATCCGGATTTATGCAGGAACGCAACAGAATAAACACATAACCATATATACAGAGATGCAGCGGAAATAACACTTCATTTCATTAATATCAAAGAACTGAAATTTGCTTACAGACAGAATGGAAATAAAACTAGCTAGGCCACTGGTAGCTATCTCTGAGAAGATGGGCAGCCACATGCTCTCCTCCTGAACCTAGTTACTGAGGCTAGGCCTATTACGTACATAATGGAACAGACAGAGCTAGGGGCTGTGGGTGACCATCTCCTCGAGCAGATGTGTTGGCTACCACTGAACCGTGTTACAATGAGGCTCGAGGGCCTATTTATCATTTAGAAACAATGGGAAATCCTAAACAGCCAAAACCCTAACCCTAGGAGATGAAGCGCCAAAACTATGGGCCCCGTTTGGGTAAATTGATGTTTCAACTTCCCAGGGGTGTAACTTTGGCATACGATCTCTGTTTGACGTGCTCAATAGCTTCGTTAGAAATATTTGTCCGAGGACTACAAATTTTGAGTGAGCAAGGTCTAACTGCGTGTTGCTCCTCTTATTTTCCCCAAAAATTGTTGTTTAGGGCTCCGAAATGGCTTCTAAGTTCGTAACTTAAAACTGATTTTGCTATAAATAGTGGTGCCAGCCGAAACTTACAAACTGAAATAACTAATGGTGGGGGTTCAAATGGACTCGATGGGTGGCCACCAATATCCACCTGGATTATTAATGCCCCAAAACGGCTCCGGGTGTGCAGGACCCGAAAACCTGCTATAAATAGTAAGCTGTGCTGAAGCTGAAAAACTGAAAGAATTGATGCTACGGGTCCAAATGGAATAGGTGGGAGGCCACCAATATCCACCTGGATCATTCCTCCCTCCTTAGGAAACAATGGTCTCCATTGCGTTAAGTTCCTCCATGGGGGGGAAAATTTTGCTGAACTTGGTGTTGGATTTGTCTAGGATGTCGCGGACCTGTTGGCAGACGTGCTGGATGTAGATGTGCCACCGGTGGGCAGCCATTGAAGGATCTGTGAAAATTTATCCATCATTGTGTTCCTTTGTTTCTTGAGGGCCTCCTCGAGCAAGATTTTGATAGGATCTCTTGCTCCCTCCTCTTTCTTTCCTTCCACCATGGGGGGTCGTCGGGGTTGCGAGGTTGAACTCATTATACCCTGGCCACATTAGGGACATGAAAAGAAAAATAGAGAAAGAGCAGACCGCTATGATACCACTGATCCGGATTTATGCAGGAATGCAACAGAATAAACAGATAACCATAAATACAAAGATGTAGTGGAAATAACACTTGATTTCATTAATATCAAAGAACTAAAATTTTCTTATAGACATAATGGAAATAAAACTAGCTAGGGCACTGGTAGCTATCTCTGAGAAGATATGTGGTGGCTACAGGCCTCTGAACTGTGTTACATTGAGGCTCGAAGGCCTATTACAGACATAATGGAAATAGATGAGCTAGGGTACTAGCAGCACTTATCTCTGAGAAGAGATGTGTCGGCTACCAGCCCCTGAACTATGTTACAATGAGGCTCAAGGACCTATTTATCATTGAGAAACAATGTAAAATCCGAAACGTCCAAAAACGTAACCCTAGGAGATGAAGCACCAAAATTGTGGGTCCCGTTTGGGTAAATTGGTGTTTCAAATTCCTGGGGATGTAACTTTGGCATCCGATCTCTGTTTGATGCGCTCAATAGTTCATTAGAAATATCTGTCCAAGGACTGCGATCCATATTCATCCCCGTTTTCCCAAAAAGTGTCGTTTAGGGCCTCAAAACAGCTTCGGAAGTTCAGGACCCGAAAAACTACTATAAATAGTAAGTTGTGCTGAAACTTACAAATTGAAATAAATTATGGTGGGGGTTCAAATGGACTCGGTGGGTTGCCAACAATATCCACCTGGATCATTAAGTCCCTAAAATGGCTCCGGGTGTGCAGGACCCAAAAACCTGCTAAAAATAGTAAGCTGTGCTGAAGTTGAAAAATGAAAGAATTGATGTTGCGGGTCCAAATGGAATAGGTGGGAGGCCATCGATATAGACTTGGATCACAATATTTTAGGAAAATTTAATTTTAAGATGATTTAATTTGAGACACCGGCTTAAAGACAATATTTAAGACAATACATAAGTTTTCTTTTGTCTCAAGTTAAGTCAATTTTACCCAAAAATTGTCTTAAAAATTATCTTAAAACCCCCCTTTATGTAGTAGTGAGAACAATGACAGACTAACGACTTGGAATTCCAGTCAGCACCTCAGGAATATTCAAGGAATATTATCCAATTTTTAGCCAGTGACACTGTGACAAGTGTTGGAATCAGATTTTCCAATCTTGCTTCAGGAAGTTTAATTTCTCCTTCTAATCCTAAGTTGGAAATTTCTACTATGTTGGCTTATTATTATTATGGTTATTTTTTTTGGGCCAATGGGGAAGGGCCACGTAGTGCAGCTAGAGGCAGCCATGTGTCCCCCCCATGGCAAGTTTGGAAGACACATACATTTTAATTTCAAGGTCATGGCACATATATATGATATTACAAGGTTGGAACCATAGCATGGGGAGAAACGTATATATATATATATATATATATATATATATATATATATATATATGTATATATGTATACATATACATATACATATACATATACATATACATATACATATATACATATACATATACATATATATATAGATATAGATATATATATTTCAATGTATATATATTTCGCAACATATTTATAACCAAAGTTTTCTAACTATGGTCCAAGCCTTTGCACGTTCAACAAAATTATGTGGTTGGGGTGAGGGTCGAACTTACCAACTCACCTTCCGCCATGTTCCTCACCCCAATGGAACTTCACCGTTATTTCAAGATTGTCGGTGCCATATATGGGGGTCTAGAGGAGGCCAGCCCCACGGGCCAAACCCCTCCCACATGATTGAAATTTGAATACCAACGACTAAGACAGAAAATACGGTGCAGTTAAAACATGTTTAAGCCAAGTTTAATTATGGTAATTCGTGGTTATGTAATTATAATCTGGGATTTGTGGATAAGTGCAGGTTAGCGCTAAACGCGCTTAACCCAACTTAACACCATAATTATCTTAGCATTAATCACGCATTTAACTTGGCGGTTCCTTTGGAGAACCCAAAAGATTCGACAGAAGCTCCACATTTAGTGGATTTAACTGGCAGACTTCCAGATTTAGTGGAGAAAAACTAGGAAAATTTGGTTTTGCCACAACAGAGGCAATTTTAGACAAATTTTGGCTCAGGAAGAGTCATTATTGGTAGATTTTGATGTTTTGGAGCCATTGGAGCAGGTTTTAGAGGCAACATGATACTTTAAACAACAATTTATAACAAATTAAGCTAATGCAAAGGCCCACACTATGAAGCTGGACCAAGGAGATGAAGCGTAGGAGGGGTGAACTCCTTCATCAAAAACTTGTGTATTTGTCTCCATTATTTGTGCTTGCTATGTTTTATTATGATTTTGTTCAACATTGAGTTTTCATGCTTTTAAGTTCATGAAATACACTTAATCTCATCAAGTTTAATGAATTATCACTCATAAGCACATGTATAAACCCATGTATGATAAGAAAACCAAAGAAATTTCATGTGAATTCTAAAACTGATATTAGCACAACATTAACTAACAATCAATTTTAGATCAAGTTGGTAACAGAGCACAAGGTTGCTAAAAGTTTATTTCTTTCTTTGCTTGAGATTGTGCAATAAGGGTTTTAATAGCTGCAATTTTATGATGCTTACAAGGTTGAAGTTGCAGAGAGGAGAAGGGAATATATTGGTTGTTAGTCCTAAGATTAGGAAAAGGATAAAGAGAGCTGAGAAAGCATTATCTTCACCCAAATTTCTATTCAAAGTTGCACTTGAAGCACCTCAAGTTCCATCTCCAGTAGTTGAGATTGAAGAGGTACAAATTGCACGAGAAGCTAAAGTCATTGAAGAGGTACAAGAATCAAAGGTTGAGCTTCAATCCTTAGCCATTATTTCAGGAGTTGGAGAGACTCATGGACATTTAGAAGAAGAGTATCTCAAGAGAGACTTAAAATACATACGAAGAATGGTTAAAATTATGTTTGATGCATTCACTACGGAAAGAGTAGGAGAAGGTTCTAAGCCTCCACATGGAGAAGGATCTTCAGATGGTAAGAAGGATGAAGAGAAGAGTTCGAAAGGAAGTGGAGGAAATACACCTCCAAATCCACCATCCTCATCCTGGTCATATTCCTCAACATCTTCATCTTCCACATCCACCACAAAAACCACCCAAACTCATTCAAAAATCAAAAAAGAAAAACTTCATTACTCAAGTTGGACATCAAGTTTGAAATTCCCATGTAAAATGGTGAGGTAAATGCAGAGAAGTTAGATAATTGGATTCTTCAATTAGAATTATACTATAGAATTTGAAATCTACAAGAGGATGAGATAAATATCCAGTTAGCTTCATTAAGGCTAGAAGGAGCAACACTAGTTTGGTGGGAGGCAAAGACTCAAGAGGAAATGCGAATTCATGGTAAGATATCCATTTCTTGGGTTGAATTCATTTCTTCCATTAAAAGAAAGTTTTATCCATTAGCCTATATGCAAAAAGAAATAATGATTTGGTAGAAATTTAGGCAACTCAAAGGCTAAATTGTTCAAGAGTACACTCAGGAGTTTAGAAAGAGGGCTTTGTTGTTAGGAGTAAACTTGAATTCACAAGACACACTCTTGAAATACATTGGGGGTTTACATTCCTACTTGAAACATACTATCCTTATGTTTAACCCAAACAACTTAGATGAAGTATGTGTGCAGGCCACGAATATTGAATCAAGGGGAAAGAACATTCAAGAAGAGGGTAGTAAGAAGAAGCCATTCAAGCGTAAGGGAAAAGAGAAGGGAGGAAAATGGAAGGGAAAGAAGAATGCAATCTTCAAGAAAGAAGGGGAGCAAACTACATGCAAACATTGTTCCAAAGAGGGGCATGATGAAGCAAATTGTTGGAAACTACATCCTGAACTAAGGCCAAAGAAACCAAATAACAAAGGGAAACAAAAGATGTCTGCCACCACACAACAAGATATTGGATCTGATTTAGGAGATAAGGCTAAGATAATAGCCATGGTTAACAAAGGAAATGAAGCCATAGAAAGTACTAGCTCCTCAAATAGTTACAACAACACTCTAAATGAAGACACAAGGATGTAATTGTTCCATGTTAGAGTGATTTCAAATCATACAAATATTGATGCATTGTTTGATAGTGGGTCACAAGCAAACCTGATTTCAGAAGACTTAGTCAAAAAGATTAACCTTCAAACCGTACCACATCATAAACCATACCCTTTGGTTTGGATAGTTAATAATCCCCATTTACAGGTTACAAGGAAATGCATATTTAGATTTGCTATTACTGCAAACTTTTTTGATGAAATCGAGTTAGATGTGGTTCCACTTGACATTTCCGGGATTATCTCAGGAGGTCCATATTTTGTATGACAAGAAAGTGGTGTTTTATCACCATGATAACAAATATCATTTTCTTAAGGATGGGGTGGAGTATATTGTGAGATCTCACCGCAAGAAACTAAATATTTCTTTAGTTAATGCAGGGCAAATGAAGAGGCTAGTTAATGCAAGTAAAAATTTTGTGCTTCTCATGATCAAGATGTTGACTCTGAATCTTTTGAAGGATGTGATGAAAAATTAAAATCTGATTTTTTTGATGTGGTAAGTCAGCATGGCGACATGTTTCAAGAACCAAGTGGGTTACCTCCCAAGAGGGGAATTCAACATGAGATTCAGTTGCAGCAGGATGTTCCACTTCCAAACATTGGTATGTATCGCATGTCAATTATGGAGAGTTTGTAAATCAAGAATAAAACTCAAGAATTGTTGAAAAAAGGTATCATACGCCCATCTACTTTTCCATGTGGTTCACCAATTGTTTTGGTACCAAAGAAGGATGGGACTTGGTGCATGTGCATCAATTTTCGTGCACTGAATAAAATCACGGTAAAGAATCGCTACCCACTACCACACATTGATGATTTCCTAGATCAGTTGAAGTATGCAAGATATTTCACTAAGTTATAGTTGAGAAGTTGTTATCATCAAGTTAGAATAACTGAAGAGGACATTTGGAAAATTGATTTTAAAAATAGACAATGATTGTTTGAGTGGTTAGTTATTCCGTTTGGTCTAAAAAATGCTGCAGCTACTTTCATGAGAGTCATGAATCATGTACTTAGACCATTTCTAGATGACTTTGTCATTTTTTACTCAGATGACATACTTATATTCAGCAAATCAAGAGAAGAACATGTCATGCATGTGAGCAAGGTACTTGATGTCTTGAAAAAAGAGAAATTATTTTTAAATATGTCTAAATGCGAGTTTGGTAAGACTTCTTTATTGTATTTGGGACACATTATTGGAGGAGGTGAGTTGAATATAGACCCTTCCAAAGTAGAGGTCATTCTAAATTGTCCCAAACCCAATAAAGCTACACAGGTAAGAAGCTTTCTTGGGGTAGCATATTATTGGAGGAAATTCATTGCTAATTTTTCTTCCATTGCAGCTCTCTTACATGCATTGACAAGTGTCAAGAAAGTATTCCATCGGGGAGATATGCAACAAAAATAATTTGATGCTTTAAAGCAACAGACAATTTCAGCACCGGTATTGGCTCTTTCGAATCTTAGACAACCATTTGAGATCCAAATAGATGCAAGTGATTATTCTATGGGAGCAGTGCTCATGCAACATGGTAAGCCTATTTTGTTTCATTCTAAAATTTTTAATGGAGCTGTGACTAATTATCCCACCTATGATAAAGAGTTATATGCATTGGTGCAAAGTGTAAAGAAATTGAAGCACTATTTGATGGGGAAAGAGACCATTATCCATACCAACCATCGGCTATTACAGTACTTACAATCACAGTTAAACTTGCAGCAATCAAGACATTTTAGATGGATGGGATTTCTACAACAATTTCATTTGGTTATCAGGTACAAAAAGGGAATCTACAATATGGTAGCTGATATGCTCTCTAGACCTATTGTAAATTCATATATTATACTCAAGCGCAATTCAATTATGCATGAAAATTACATTGGAAAATATGCATATGATAGTGATTTTCAAGATGTTTATGAAAGCTTGAGTCAAGGAAACCAAAATTAAGAGTTAGATTATAATGTGTATAACAATTTGTTGTATCACTTGGGCAAGTTACATATACTACAGGGAGAAACAAATACTATCATAAGGGAGGCACACACTTCATTGATTGCTAGACATTTCGGTGTAGGCAAGATAGTAGCGAATCTCTAAAGGTATTGTTATTGGCCACATATGATTGATAGTGTATCTCGTTTTATTAGAGGATGTTCTTTATGTGCAACAAGTAATCCTAGTAATAGGAAACTTGGATTGTACACTCCACTTCTAGTTCCTTCACATCCTTGGGAGAGTATCTCAATGGATTTTGTAGGTGGTCTTCCTATTTCAAGGAAAGGTCATGATTACTTGTATGTTGTGGTAGATAGGTTCATCAAAATGTGTCTTTTGATACCATGTAAGAAAACAATTACAGCTGAATAAACTACTAATATTTTCTTTCAAAATGTATGGGTTCATTTTGGCTTTCCAACTTCTATTGTAAGTGATCGAGATTTCTGGTTTGTTGGGAATTTTTGGTCAAAATTATGGGACATGATGGACACAAAGTTGAAGAAGATTACAACATTTCATCTGCAAATAGATGGTCTAACCGAGGTGGTAAACAGGACATTTATTCATCTTCTTAGAGGCTATTTCAACAAGCATCCCAAGCTATGGGATGAATAGTTGCATTACATTCAACATGCATACAACATGGTAAACCATTCTTCAAAAAACACATTGCCATTTGAGGCATGTTATGGTTACTTGCCAAGATCGCCTTTGGACTTCATATTTGAGAAATATGTCGCTATAGATGGTCATAGTGACATAGATAAGGCAAGAAAGCTCATTGAGAAAATTCAGTTGATACATCACATAGTGCAAGAGAAACTTGAAAAAAGTCAAAGCAGCTACAAGGCAAGGCATGAAAAGCACTATGTTGATCACAAATTCCAGGTTGGAGATGAAGTTTGGTTGTATATTAGCAAAGAAATATTGAAAAGGGAAGGTAAAAATATCAATCCAATCCGTTATGGTCCATTTAAAATTCTGGAAAAGATTGCTACTAATGAATTTAAGCTAGATTTTCCTCCTTATATGAAAATATATTCTATCGTTAATGTTGAGAATTTGAGATTGTTTGAGCCTCCTTTGATTGATGATCAATGACAACATGTTCAGCTGACATTAATAGGTAATTTCTCGCCAGAATATCTTGATGAACTTCAACAAGATCTCATACTTGACAGAAGAATCATAACTTCAAGAAGAGGGAATGTCGAATACCTTAGAGTGGGACTCAAGGGACAGATGATGTACACGTTTCATTTGGTATCATAGAAGTAAGGCTTCCATAATATTCAAAACGTTCTTATGATGTACAAATGAACACTAAATTCAAAGGGTTATGAAATGTACACATTGATTCTTTTATGCTATGTTCTATCTTATAGGCAATTTCATAAACTAAGATATGGGATAATTTGGGGACAAATTTGGATTTTGTAGGAGCATTTGGTGACAAATGATAAGAAACCTGGTTTCATCAATACCTTTCATCTGATAGCAATGTCTAAAGACCTTGACTTTGCTAGGTTCTTTGAAAAAGAGGTATGCCTACATATGCCCCTTATTAATTATTTGATTTTGTGTCGAAGATGTCTTCTGTTAGTCATTGAATATCCAAAGACATGGGAAATTTCAAATATTTCACTGTTTCGTAGGAAAAGTAAAGTAAGTGCCATGCTATTCATTCAAAAATGTCTATGTTTATAATGATTTGCCATAATTAATGGGGAGAAATATGCAGTGTTCCACAGGGATGTGTCCCGTAGGGTGGGGTGCATGCATCTCACACTTCTCACACTTCCCATGCACCTGGGATGGGGGGATGTCCGGGAAAACATTTTCCTTGTCTTCTTTTTGTGGAGACACAGGGAGGCACAGGGAAACATTTCCCTGTGTGGGGGATGTGTTTCTCCAAAAGAGGTGCTTCTAGACACCCCTTCAAAAAGAGACGCTCATAAGCACTCTGGAGCACCCTTTTGAAGAAGAATGCTCAGAAGCATCTCTTTTGAGTTTAAGTTATATCAATTTACTATTCCAGTTTTCAGGCTTCAATATCTATTGTAGTCTATTTTGCATGGTACTAATTAGATTCTAGAATAATGAATGATGACTATGAATCAATATATTTAATTATTTAATTCAATTATGTATGGAACAAGAGATTTATGCTTTCATTATTGAATATGAACTATATATATATATATATATATATAACCCAACATCCCATAAATTTCCCTAAAATTTGAGATTATTCCCACACGTCTCTCTTTGCATCTCTCCACACCAGTGTTCCACCATCCCAGAGTCTTGGTAGAGCATAGGTGGAGAATAGTCCATATATGATAATTTTTTCATTGGAAAAGATTAATTTTGAGAAAATGGTAAAATAAATAGCACTGTATGTCTTCATAAAATCTTCCTAGTCTAAAATTCTACTATTTTCCTTAAATTGTTCAAATTATCATTGGAAAATATTAATTTTGAGAAACTAGCAAAATAAATAACACTGTATGTCTTCATAAAATCTTCATAGTCTAAAATTCTACTAATTTCTTTAACCTATTCAAATCATTAACAGTACCAACTTTGTATTGCAAAATGATGGTAAAAGTAACAAAAGGTTTGGTTCCAGGCTTTCGGTGGAGGAGACAATGGAGAAAATGTATTCTTCTATCAAGAGTCTAAGCTTTTTGGTTGGGAAAGTAAATCCTTTCAAGGTTGGTATATAGTACATATATCTTCTCATTCCCCGTTATTTTCCTAAAATCTGAAAATGAAACATATATAAGAGCACGTGGATTTTTTACGTAGGGGTACCAATAAAATGAAATGAATGGAAGACTTTTGAATAAAAAAGTTATTGAAATTCTTTTGATGTTGTTCACTATATGTCCAAATGCATCTCTTTTGGAAAACACTTGGAGATCACTGTGGTCCAAAGTGCATATGTTAGGAAGTATGTTTATGTATAAATAGAATGCATTAAATTAAAAGAAGCTTTGAGAGAAAATTCGAGGGAATTTTTTTGATGCTGTATATTAGTTTCACACAGTTGTTTTTAGAAAAAATTGTTATGAAAAGTGTCCTAAGATTTTCCTTATTGGCAACATAGATTATACCTGGATTCTATCCTCTCTCTAGTATCATGATTGAATCCAAACCATAAGTAAATGGACCATTAAAAGACATAATATAGTTTTTATGTGTTTATCCTTGGAAGATTATTAGTCTGAAAACAATTTGGTATCTCTAGTTTATTCTCTCCAATAGTTGAAGTACCTGAAATTTGGATTTCATTTTTGTTCTTTGTTTTATACATCAGAAAATCCGAATACATCTTCCTTCCATATTTGAAAGGAAATTATAACTTTAAAAGAAAAACTGATCTGGTTGCATTTGATGATAGATAAAGATTCATGGAGTGAAAGAGATAGGAAGAAAGGATCCATATTTATGGGTGTCAATAGAGGTAAGTTCTTAATGATAGTTCCTTTATGATATTATATATGATTTTTTGTATTTCATCTAGGAGATCACACGGCCTATTGAATTTCTTGAAGAACACGATTACATAGAAAAATATAGTACACATATGGAATAATCCATAATTCCAATTCTGAAATATCAAAAGAAAGCAGAAAAATTGCTTCTAAGAATTGCAAAAGAGCACCCTCCTTAAAAGATAGAAAATGCATATTAGGTAGCAAGAAATTAAAACAATGAAATTCTATGCAGGTTATCAAAGTTGCACCATCTTTTTCGATGGTGGAGATACATAAATAAACAGGGGATATAGTAGAGTATATAAAGGTAAACATCAATCTCTACTTTAGCCAACATTTATTCCTTTTTTTCCATAAACTCTCAGAATATTTCCTTTCTCACGTTTCATGTAGTTTTACAAAAACTTTTCAAGAGTTTTCATGGATGTTCCTGATAGCCTAGAGGTAAGAAATGTTGATATATATCGCTGCTTCAGGTTCTCATTTGAACTCTTCATTATGTTAATGAAAAATTAAGTTGTGTATCTATGTAATGGAGCTTATGTGCTAATGAACTTAAAGCAATTGCAAGTGGTAGTTAGTAAAGTAAGTGTTTGAATTGCAGAATGTACAACTAGATAGTAATTTACTTATCTATGTATTGGAGCTTATGTGATAATTAACTTAAAGCAAGTGCAAGTGGTAATTAGTAACGAAAGCGTTTGAATTGCAGAATGTACAACTAGACTATCCAAGATTTGAAAAAGATAACCATTTAACTTCTGCAATGTATGAATAAGCTTCTTTTCAATTTTTTCTTTGTGGTTTATCAATTATGTTCATCATCTCAATTACACACTTTCAAGTTTAATGGTCACATTGACATTATTTTGTCCATTTAATTTTTGCAGTTGTCAAGAAGTTTGCAACAAACAGGTTAACCGTTTGTGGGAATTCTCATCAACATAGTTACCTGCAGCAAATACCTTATGATCATCATTTTTTCTCTGTGGATGCAAGAGATAAAAGTTGAATGCTTTTCAAAATATAAGAGAATTATCATATGATGTAATACATGTATATAAAGAAAGATATATATGAAGTTAAAAGAAGTGGTCTCAACCATAACATGCCATTGAAATTGTGTTTTGTTTGCACACTAAAATATAGCTTACTCTTTAAAAGAAAATCAATTATGTAATATCATTTATATAAATGGAATTAGGTTATAAAAAATACCCAGAAATGTGTGACATTTTCTTGAAAACCCTATATAAATGGAAAAATACAAGGTGTGTAGAACTAATTTTAGTGCCAATAAATTCCCCTAGATAAACCAATTAAAACTGCTAAGCTAGCTAAGATATTAAATTATTAAAAAATATTGCTCCTCCCAACTATAAGTGTGATATTTTGGGCAATCAGGCCTTTTTCGCATCTACATGTTGGCTTAGCGGTGGGTCATACTATGACTGCAAATATGGATCATGATGGCCCAGTGGGTTCATAATGAAAAGTAGAGAAAGGAGCGTTCAAGAATGATCGATTAAAACATTTTGGAAATTGGAGGGGCCTGCAAAAACAAAACTATTCTTCTGGTGTATTCTAAATAAGAAGGTTTTGACCTGGGATTTACTCCAAGGAAAGTTCCTAATGGCCCAGGTTGGTGTTGTCTGTGCAAGGACATGGAAAAGTCCATAGAACACCTTTTCCTTTCTTGTCATTTTACCAAAAAGGTTTGGGAACACACCTTGTCACTGTGTAAATTTAGGGCTCATTGGCAAGGTGAAAATTATGGTGAGGCATGGTGTGTTTGGTGGGAGGCAAACAAAGAACATTATTTCAGAAGCATACAACTCCTAATTGCATGGGTTAAACAAAGGAATATTTTTGGATGCCACAACCTCCCCTTCAATTGTGGATGTGGAATGTGTGGTGATTCGTTCATTACTCCCTAACTCAGATCCATGAAAAAAACCATGAATCGTTACTATTGAAAGGATAAAACACAATATCCCTTGGGCATATTTTGATGGGGTAGCTGATAGTCATAGAAGATGTGGTGCATACATGGTAATCCATAAAAACCAAAATGTCTCAATTGTTTCTTCTGTGCGAATTGGAGAAGGCACAAAATACTTTGTTGAACTTCAAACTGTAAAAATCCTTATCTTTTGGCTCATCCAACTACACATCATTTCAGTACAAATTTACGGGGACTCCATGAATGTCATAAATTGGGTTAACAACACACAGAGATGTCAAAACTATTTGTTACTTCCAATTCTAGAAGAGATACTAGAATTAAAGATGCATTTTGTACTTATTTATGTATGCCATATTTACAGGGAATGAAATGGGGTCATTGGCCATCTTTCTAAAGATGACCTACAACAAGCTCTCGACTCATGGCACATAGTGGAGAAGGATGTGAATGCGGTCCATGTGTCAGACTCCAGGTCGTACTCACAGAGGGTTCTGTGGCTTTTTAACTTAATGTTTTCACTTTACTTTTTCTCTAGAAAATTCTTTATATCATGGGGATCTTTTCATATATATATTTTTGGATAGATTGTATATTAACCACATTGTAATGTGGTTGATTTTAATAGACTTATACTTTTATGAGGCTCGTGGGGTTATTTTCCCATAAGGGAGGCCCAATTCACAAAAGTATATTTTTTGTTTACTTTGGGGCGTTTTCTCTGAACAGGAGGCCTGGACTACACATGTCTTTTTGTAAAAAAGGATGACTAGTTCACTTTAGATGCATATTGTGACACATAGTTATGTTGTTACGACCAATTTTTTTTTTCTGCTATTGGAAAAACTGACATGTTTTCCCTCAATGGGCGTAGAAAACAAAATGAATGCTGCAACATATGCGATGTAACTTTTTTACTATATTTAAAAAGTTTCATTTTTTCTGTGGAAGAAAAAACACTTTGTATATATCATTGTGCAGGAAAACACCTATGGTCCTTCATACAAATGCACAACACCATGTATGCAAATTATGTTTGTTCATGAAATGTAGAAATTGATTAATATATCTTTCTATCCTCCAATGGGTTGCCATTATGCTTAGCATACATTTTATTGATCTAGTTGGAATGATGTTTTGTCAAATCATAATTTCTCTTATGTTATCTTCATGCATTTTTATTTTAGGAACAATATGATCAAGGGACGGGATAAATTAGTGTTGAATTTTTTTATTGCTATTGCCCATTGATTCATTTATAGTGATCTTGGTGATAAACTTAGGGATGACCTTCATCTCGCTTCCATTTAGCAGTTTGCGTGATATCTTCCTAGGTTGTTTGGAGCAATTATTTATTTTAATAAGAATTTTTTATTCAAAATTGGGGCTTCAACTTAAACATTTTTATTTTAATTAATAACTAAGAGATGGCTGGTCAAAATAGATGGTATAAAACTTATTAGATCTTAAAATTGGTTTTGGTTTAGGTTTGGATTATTAGTTCTTAAAATTGGTTTTGGTTTAGGTTTGGATTTTGGGTTAGCTGCTTCATTGACGTCTCACTAGGTTTCAATAGCATTTTGATTTTATTACTAGGTTTTGGTTTTGATTTATTTTATTTTATTGTAACTAGGTTTTTATTTTTATTTAGATTTCATCACCAAGTTTCAATTTTAATTTCATTACTAGCTAAGATGGATTACATTACAGGGTTTCAATTTCATTACCATGTTTTGATTTCATTATCGGGTATGTGGATCACAAGGTTTTGATTTCATTGCAAAGTGTTCATAGCTAGTTTCCATTTCACATTACTAATTTCCAATGTATGTGGATCACATTGCAAGATTTGATTTCATTACCATTTGGGAGGATTTTTCCATTTCATTACCACTAGCTTCTATCACATTATTCGAATATAGAAATGGTCTTCCTATTCCAATAAACATCATGAATTGGTTTAATTGTTTCCAAATGTAAATTTAATAACTCTTCTCTTTCACCTAGGTATGATATCGTTTGTGACTAACATATGATTCTTCTTTTTACATTCAGTTAATACTGAACAATGTCGCTTATGACAATATAAATTCACATTGACCTATGACTGACCAAATCTACATAGATGTATGTTAGGCTTATGTTGGATAGATGATATGTTAAGTTGTTTGTTTGTTTAAAAAAAATTATGTGCTCCTCCTACTCATGAATTGAGGGATCCAATAGGTAAAGTAAAGACAAATATTACAATAGGCTCCAAAGAAACATACATGTCATAACTCGAAGTGATAAAAATGACAAGAATCTGTATTTTTTTTAGGGATTCATGAGGTAATGATCTCTATACCTAGACAAACATTACAATAGGCTCCCAAGAAACAGTCATGTCATAAATTACAACAATCTATACATTTTTTTACTTTTTGTCATGTAGATGATAGGGTAAGATATAGAAACATATGCTACTTCGTGGTTATACACAAAATTGAACCCTTACAAATAAATAAATATAAAATAATAGAACAATAGAATTAATAAAAATTAACAAAACAAAAGTACTACATTTAGAGATATGTAATAATACAATATAATAATATATAACACAAAAACATATATAAAAATATGTAGATTAACATAAATTTGGTTTTGAATCTTCACCTAATATATTAATTTGAATGTTCACCAAATAAATTTATTCTAAATATTTTCAATTATATTTTCTTTAATACATTTAAGCTAATAGATTAATAAAATAATATCAATATATCATCTATTCTATGGTATAGCGTGTATTATATTTAAAAAGTTATTAGATTAATAGAAATTTGGTTCTCAATGTTCAACCAATGCATTCATTCTAAATATTTAGAATTACATTTTTTTAATACATTTATAGTTTTCAGATTCTATATTTTAGGGTTTTGTTCAACTATATTGTATTCTCTTTTATATATAGATTGTTGATTTGGTAAATGTAAGTATAACTAGTCTTTTACCTAAGTGATATTTCTTCTATAATTTTTAAATAAACTTAAAAATCAATTCCTAATTTTAATGTTTTTTTTTAAATTAACATTTGAGTTTATTTATTATTTTTATAATTAACCTCGAATATTAAATTAAAAAATTCAATACATGGAAAGATAATATCAATGTTAGTTTAAGCTTTAAACTCATAAGTTCAAAAATAGAATGAGTTAATTTGTAAATGAAAATCAAAACACAAAAAGCAACGTGTTAGATGGACAGTCGCCGCTTCATGCAATAGTTTGGTTCATGAGCATGTGCCATTTTTGCAATATTTCTTCTAAAAAGTTTTTATGAATGGAAAATGGATCATGTTCTTTCTTTTCACTTTCACATGTTTTCTGGAGCAAGGACAATAGCGGATTGCACTGCATATATTATTTCTTAGAAGTATGAGTTTTCTAGAGAAAGTATGAGTTTTTTAGAGAGATTAATTTGTGATTGTTGTAAATTAGTTGAGAGTTTTTGAAATTTGTTGTGATCTATAATTTATAAAAAATTGCATTAGATAATAATTATATATAATCATGTATTGTTCAGTGTATTTCGTTTCGAACCAACCAATATATTTCATCTTAAAAACAAAATAAAAACAAAATAAAATCCAATTTCTTGAAAATATAAAATCCACATATATGTTTAATAAGTAAATAAGTTTTTGAGGAAACTTGATTACGTAAGCTATGGTATTCCATTCTGATTGGGAGATATATTTCCACAATGACTTCACGAGTAGAATCTCGAATTAAGCACAAATGGTGGCTTTCAAGAATCAAGACTGATGATTTAAAGGCTTCCGATAGTTATCTGCAGTCGTTGCCAGCTAGTGAATCGATAAAACAATTGGAATTTTCTCCCTTCTCTATTTTTCATCATATTATTGTTGTTATTATCGCTGCCGTGCAGTGAATTAAAATCAATTTGACTAAAAATTAAAAGGAGATTTCTGATGTTAACTTTACAAAATAGATTATTTTTTTTTCAATTTTTTTAAATCAAATTTTTTTAAACTGTGATTGGTTAATCAATCGGGGTGTCTTATTGTGCAATGATTCTTTGGTGGCCAATCGTAAGCTTGCAGGTTTGTTAGTCAGTGCATAAATGCTGAGGTAGTTAGATGATTGAAATGTTTGGCCATTAGATCCAGTGTTTTATATATGTTTTTATAATGTTAGTTTTTTTTTCTTTTTTTCTTTTTAATGAATTTGATTGAATTTACACAAAAATAAAAAGATTGACATATTGCAATGAACATTTTAACTACGTCTAAATATAATAAAAAATAAAAATAATAAAATAAAATAATAATAAACTATAAAAACATCTCATGGTATTGACCTATGGTATTCATGTGGAATATAGTTTATTTAAAGAGGGAAATTCAGATGGCATAGAACAATCTTAACTCTAGATCTATCAAAAGCTAAGAGGGATCAAACGTCTTGATATGCAAACTTCTTTTAGAATGAAAAGAGAATTGATCAAAATTTTACTTAATAAAATGTATCTAAATTTTCATACATCCAAATATACATAGTTTTTTGTGTTCTATATTATTTTTGTTACAACTGTTTTATTATTCCAAAATTACATGGCTTTTTTTGATATATATTATTTATGTTACAAGTTTATTATTCATTAGTAGTATTTCTTAATATATAGAAAAATAAATTAATAATGAAAATTTTTAACATGTGATCTTTTTTTAAATTTCTAAATTATTTCACACGACATGATTTATCTTGAGCAATAAAGATGAATGTTCATAATTCTCATTTCTTAAATAACACTAAATTTACCTTTAATTACTTAATTGTAATAGTTTGTAACTACATAACAGTTTGTAACTACATACATAGTCTTTAGAGTTATTTTTTTTGATTATGAATATCAAATTTATTTTTTTTAAAAGAAACTATATACATATCTTTAATTACTTAGGTATAGCTAAAAAATCTTACATGTTTTTTACTTTATAATCATAAACAAATTTCATATTATATGATGCCAAACTTACTCAACTGTTTATTCTGAAATTTTAAACAAGTTTTTCACTACATAATTTTAGCTTTTATAATTTTTTCTATTTTTCATTCCAAACAAAACTTTAAAAATAAAAAACCCACTTAGTCCATAGTGTAGATTATAATTTTACAAAATTGACACTATGTGATTAACAATAGAGTAAGTTGAAAAACTCTAAGGGGTTTTTTTGTACAAGTTTTATCATAACATTTCCCTCCATCCAATATATATTGTAGAGTCTTTTGAAGAGAGAGTGTATTCTAGTTTATAACCTGATCCACAATCAAAGAAAATGGCTAGGGATTTCACAAGTTATTAGTTTGTAACATCATCCACAATAAAAGAAAATGGCTAGGGATATCACAAGTTATCATTCACACAGTGATTTATTGATGTTCTCAGTTGAAATGGATCTTATTAGATGCATGGTAGCCAGAGACACTAAAAAATTCAAAATAGATATCTGTTATGACATCCATATTGTCTACAAACCATCCAAATTTCCCATTTTATACAACAATTTCTAACAATAACTTCTCAATTCACTCTCCAATTTTTGAAACCCCCACCCATGTCCTGTTAGATGCATGGTGCCCAGAGACACTAAAAATTTCAAAATAGATATTGCCTAAAAACCATGCAAATTTCCCATCTTATGCAACAATTTCTAACAATAACCACTCAATTTACTCTCTAATTTTTAAAAGCCCCACCCATGTTGGGGAGATCACAGTGTAAAATCAAATGTTCTAGTGTTTTTTTAAAGGGTTCATAAACAAAACAGACAATGAGAAAGTCAATATTGTGGTATAATAATTGATTTTTGAATCGTTGTGACAAAAAAAACATCACATTAGCTCACATAATATGTATAATGCTATAAGGATCTAATATGATAACAAAGTTTTGAATCATGATAACTAGGTGACAACCAAAACTAAGTTTTAGCCACAAGAAAAAAAATCAAAACAACTCACAAAATATATCCAAGGTTGCAATGAACCCCATACATATTGATGGATATCATGGGAATTTTAGTGCACATAGAGCACCACCCTAAAAATTCTATACTCATGTCTACATTGGATGTCGAGGTGGGTGGTACAATAATTGAGGATGCTTCTTAAACGTTAAGGGAATTTAGATACTCTATCCTTCCATCAAAGCTATAAAAAGTGAGACTTGTAGATTATAGTTTTACAAAATTTCCTACAAACCATCCAAATTTCCCATCTTATACAACAATTTCTTACAATAACCACTCAATTTACTCTCCAATTTTTAAAACCCCCACCTATGTTGGGGAGATCACAGTATAAAATCAAATGTTCCAGTGGTTTTTTTAAAGGGTTCATAAACAAAACAGACAATGAGAAAGTTAATATTTTGGTATAATAACTTATTTTTGAATTGTTGTGAAAAAAAAAACATCACATTAGCTCACATAATATATATATAATGCTATAAGGATCTGAGATGATAACAAAGTTTTGAATCATGATAACTAGGTGACAACCAAAACTAAGTTTTAGCCACAAGAAAAAAAATAAAAAAAACTCACAAAATATATCCAAGGTTGCAATGAACCCCATACATATTGATGGATATCATGGGAATTTTAGTGCACATAGAACACCACCCTAAAAATTCTATACTCTTGATCAATTTAGAATAACCTAAGATGTCTAGATTGGATGTCGAGGTGGGTGGTACAATAATTGAGGATGCTTCTTAAATGGTAAGGGAATTTAGATACTCTATCCTTCCACCAAAGCTATAAAAAATGAGACTTGTAGATTGTAGTTTTACAAAATTGACACTATGTAATTAAGAATAAGTTACAAACATCAGATGTTTAAAAAGTAATAAGAGGAAGGTACACGAGGGCCATGGTAATTAATGTGAATCTTTGTACTATTTTTATTTAAATTATTAACTTGTATTTGTATTTTTTTTAAATGAATATTGTTAAATGTGTTGTACTATTTTTATTTCAAATAGTAATTTATATTTGTATTTTTTTAAATGAATATTGTTAAATATGTAATTGAGTAAAATATATTAAATTGATATTCTAATTTTTAAAATATTTATTTAAAAAATTCAAAGTATGGCGAGTTTGTTTTATTAAGCTTTACTCTAGATGTGCAAAGAATGAATCTATCTCAAGTCCCAAACAAGATTCTTCTTTCTCTTCTTATTCTAACTTGCACCTTGACACTCCTCCTCTCCTCCTTCTTGCAAAAATTTAAACTATGAGGCACAACGTAGTTGTTGCATATAGGAACATTTAGATATGATAAGAAAAATGTGATACTCTATTGTAATTTTCTCTACAAATGTGATGGAAAGTGTGCCCTAAATGTTGACAATTTCATGGTTAATGTAGTATAAGCTACATGCAAATTTACAGTCTTGTATACAAGATCAAGAAAGCTATGCCCAATATCCACACCATAGAGCAATGCATGTTCACCAATTCAACAGTTGCTTCCAAATCTCTCTCAGTGCTAGAGTTGTTTTCTCAATAAAATTGTTTTTAATACTCTTGAATTGATGAAATCCATCGTTTTTTCATATAGGAGCATTTAGTTCTGATAAGAGAATTGTGATATTGTGTTATAATTTTCTCTACAAATGTGTTGGATTTGTTTTCTCAATACACTTGTTTTTACTTCTCTTAAGTGATGAAATCCATCGTTGTTGCATATAGGAGCATTTAGCTCTGATAAGAAAAGTGTGATAGTGTGTTATATTTTTCTCTACAAATGTGTTGGAGTTGTTTTCTCAATAAACTTGTTTTTACTGCTTTTAAGTGATGAAATCCATCGTTATTGCATACAGGAGAATTTAGTTCTGATAAGAAAAGTGTGATACTCTGTTATAGTTTTCTCTACAAATGTGATGGAAAGCTTGCCATGAATGTTGGCAATTTCATGGTTAGTGTAATATAAGCCAAATACAAATTCATTTCTTCTACACAAGATCAAGAAAGCTATGACGAGTAGCCAACACCACAGAACAAGACATGTTTTCCAACTCCATAAATGCTACTAAATCACTCTCGGTGTTGGAGTTATTTTCTCAATAGCATTATTTTTACTGTTCTTGAAGTGATGAAAACCAACTCTTCATACATTTTTTACTATATGCACAAAGAAAAAAATAATCCAACTTCATATCAGCGATACTGAAAAAACAAGAACATGGCAGACACTAGGGAGATTAGTGGTAAAGAACATTGTGATAGTTTGAATAGTCTCAAAGATCATGAAAAAAACAATACATAGGTGACTCAATAGGAAGTGATCAAGATTAAATATGGAAGAAATACACCAAAGCAACCTTTGATTTTGAAGGTATAAAATCATGATCTATTACTTTATTCATGAGACATTCATTTTGGCATGATCAGACAAGGTCTTTAACTTAACTTCAACATAGGCCTCATGATTTGTAAGGCTCAAGGAAGCAATATTGCAGTAAGATTTCACTGTAACATGGTCCTTCCTTTTACTTGATATAATTATTTGTTAAATCAATAATAATTTATTCAAATAAATTAATTTTTAATTTTTAATTTAAATATATATCTGTGTGTGTGTGTGTGTGTGTGTGTGTGGATCAAATAATATAACATTTAATGGTATACAAGTTGTGCCAAGAAGTTCTTAAATTATTACTCTTAAGTTATATCTTATCAGTTTAGTATGTTTTTAATCAAGAAGAGGCTTCAGAGTTTAAGAACTATATCTTAGATCTGAGCACATGATTCTATTAAAATTTATGAAACAAATTCAATTTTTACAACTTGAATGTTTAAATATGTGATTTTGGAAGTGATGATGGCTTCTTTAGAAACTTGATTAGTATTGTGGAAGAACTTTGAGTATATCATTAAGGACTTGAATAGTTCTTGTAGTAGTTTCATTACTTATAACAAATTTTAATATCCTTTCTTGCAGATACATATACCTAATCTAGGAAAAAATAGTTATCCATGAAAATTTATAACCATTTTTGCAATGATATATGCTAATCATTTCAGTTTTATGTTGATGACAAGTTATTTTATCATTTGTTAAGTAAGCCTTTCAATTTTTATGTTTATAATAGTTTATAAGAATTCATATCAATCTAATAAATTGTTATTGCAAACAAACTGATGTTTGTGACACATCTGTAGGTGTTTCCATTCATAAATTGCTTACTCATTTTGTCTCGATATTTCTAGATAATGGTGAAAGAAATACAGTGTTGATCCAAGTGATCTAGAGAGGTATTCACGGCCAGCTTGGAAAATCAAACATGAAAATGCTTCTAATTTTCAATGAATTAGTCTTCAAAAGTTCCTAGATCTGTTTTAATTACATAAATGCATTGAAAACCAAGAGATAATATTTACTTCAGTTGTTTTATTTGGATGTGTTGCAAGATGACATTTATTGCTATACAAGTTGTGCATCAAATTATTATGTAACAATTGTGCCAAGAAGTTTTTGAACTATTTCCCCTCAGCTATATCTTATCATTTTAGTATGTTTTCAATCAAGAAGAGGCTTCAGAGTTTAAGAATTTTATCTTAGATCTGAGCATATGATTCTATTAAAATTTATGAAACAAATTCATTTTTTACAACTTGTATGTTTAAATATGTGATTTTGTAAGTGATGATGGCTTCTTTAGACACTTGATTAGTATTGTGGAAGAAACTTGAGTATATTATTAAGGACTTTGAGTAGTTCCTATAGCAGTTGCATTTCTTATAACAAATTTTCATATCCTTTGTATAAGCTATTTTACATACAGTTCTAACACATTTCCCCAAGACTTACCTATATGGTGAGTAGTTCATGTAGAAATTGCATTACTTATAGCATATTTGTATATCCTTTGTATAAGCTATTCTATATACAATTCTAACAAATTTCCCCCAGGTCTTACCTATATGGTGATTGAGTGAGGATGGCTTCTTTAGACACTTGATTAGTATTGTGGAATAAATTTTAGTACACTAGTAAAAAATGGCTAATTAGTTACTAAAAAAACGACTAAAATTTGCATATAAACGACTATTTTTCGGTCGGTGACCAGTAGTAGCTAATTTACAGTATCTTATAACGCGACCAACTTTTAGTCATTTTTAGCTTAGTCATTAATTGGTTATCTCAAATTTATTGTCTAGTAGTATATTTAGTCATTAATTTTTTCATTAATTTAGTTATTGATTTAGTCATTAATTCCAATAATTAATGACCAAATATACAACAAAATATATAACTAAATGATCATCCGAGAAAACCAATTAATGACCAAAGAAATATGACCAAAATGTTGGTCATGTTATAAGATACTGTAAATTAGCTACTAATAGTCATATATATGCAAATTTTAGTCATCATTTGAAACCATTTAATGACCAAATAAATATGACTAACTTTTTGTCATGTTATAAGATACTGTAAATTAGCTACTAATAGTCATATATATGTAAATTTTAGTCATCGTTTGAAACCAATTAATGACCAAAAAAATATGACTAAATTTTAGTCGTATTATAAGATACTATAAATTAGCTACTAATAGTCATATATATGCAAAATTTAGTCATCATTTTTAGTCACAAACTATCATTTGTAGTATTCATTTATTTATTTTTGGTAGTTTCATATTCATTATATAAATGACCACTTAGTAGTTTATATTAATTTCATTTACTTTCATTAACAATCATTATAAGAAACTAATTTATTCGTATATTCATTTTATTTGTATTCATCATTAATAAACATAAAACACTAATTTAATAGTTTTAGATTGCTTTTATGTATTCATTATTAATCAACATAAATTAATTAGTACAATTTTGCAACTAAATTTAAAAAAGAAAATGGCAGACAATTTACTTGTTCACATAATATGAAAACATAAAGTTACATATGTTAAATACAATAGTAAGTAATATCAAGTGAAATTATAGATAATTTCTACCACATAAATTATATTATATAAAATATCAAGTATTACACTATGAGTTTCCAACTTAATATTGGTTGGAGTACAATTTACACATGAAGTATTGTTTCATCACTTCAAAATATTATCATTGTATTTCCAAGGCATTGCAGGTGAATTCACCAATTCTGAAGACTTGACCATCAATCTCCATGTGTGTCTTATGCGAGATATTGACTCTACAGGTACCATTAAACCAGTTCTTTTCTCTCTCTTTTTAATTTGCATTTTGTCGCTCCATTGTTTTTTTTTTCTAATTAAGACTAAATCTATTAACTTATAAAAATATTGGTACAAAACTGCCACAGCTGCTGCTGTGTAAGCCAGCTAGCTGGGGTTGATTGTCAGCACTGTTCTTGAGAGTTCTGGGCCGCCCATAGCGTGAAACCGACCCATTAAGCATTATGAACTGGGCCGCCCTTGGAAGGGAAACCGGCCATAGGTTTATACATAATATGTAAACAACAACAAAAAAGCTAGAAACGCCATTCTGCCCAGCAGTAGAGCAATTAAAACAGTGAAACTCAAAAAGACCAGAAGTAAATGAGCCAGGGGATTTAAACCTCATGCTCAGAAGACATTGGTTCCTCTTCAATTCTGCATGCATATTCATTCTCCTCGCTACTCTCCTCCTTTCCTGCAAGACTGTCAGTCTTCAAATCCTTGTTGTCATCTTCAGGACACAGCTCCGTGAGGAGAGTGGGATTGGGGCGAAGGTCAATAGGAGGGGAGGGGGAAGCACGGGGTGGGATTTCTTCACGCAGAGAGACGGAGATGAAGGCGGTGATGATGGAGTCGAAGGAGGTGCAGTGGAAGCGAAGCTCAGCGTTCTGGGTAGTTTGTCTAATAGTAGATCCCCGAAACCTACTAGCTCGAGGGTTGGGCTGACTGGGAGGGACAGAAAAGTCAGACGGGAGAGGCTGACTGGGTTGAGCGTGAGGGTCAGTAGGGGGGCATGACAGGGAGGTCCAGAAGGAGAGGCGGGAGAGGGCTGACAGGGGACTTCACCAGAAGCGCGCGCACGACCACGACCTCTGCCAGCAAGTCCAGAATTCTCAGCACGATGTCCTCTGCCCCTGCCTCTGCCTCCACCACCGCGCGAGGCAGGCGGGGGAGTGATATCATCGTCCTCAGAGGAGGAGCTTAGCTCAGAAAGGGGCGAAGGAGGATTGACAGATGTTTGGCCTCGACTAACGCCACGCCGACAACGAATTCGCTGCCTGAGGCGCGGCATGGCCAGCAAAAGGTGGCGCAAGCGAGGTCGGCCAAAGAAGGGGTCAGGAACTTGAAAAACGGAGGGGAGACCACCAGGGTGACACAGACCAGGCGAATAAGCAGAAGAGCTGGAAATACAATTGCCAGAGGAGGAGCTATCCCGAGAATGAAAATTGAAGCTGAAAGGAAGCAAAGTACCTGCAATGAGCGCAGCCGGAGCTCTAGAAGAGGCCGAAGCACTGCAGAAAGGGCTGTTGGAGAAATGGACGCCCGGTAATGTCTCCAGGCAAGCTAGAATGCTACAGCGGCATCCAGTCTGCGTTTTGCAACTAGAATTGGCGAAGCCAGGCGAACAGACACTGCTCAAGGGGATCAGAGGTCCGCCATGGCGTCCTTCGTGCTGCTCTTCCTCCATAGTGTAAATGATCAACCACACCAGCGCCATATACCAAAGAGCGAAGGAGCAATAACTACAGCAATGGTCAGTTCGAGGCGTATTAATAACGCCTGCAGATGGAGTGCGCGGGGCCATGTGGGCTCGGCATGCAGGCAGCGTTGGGAGCTGCGCAGGAGCCTTTGGCTCATTAATTCGCCACCGTAGCCGCATCCGGCGTCTGTCGCTCCATTGTTATTGTTCTCCTCTTTTTTGAATTCATGCTTCTTACCATCAACACTGAGTTCCTTTCTTGAAAAATAAAGAAGATACAATGCAAAGTATAAGACATGAAAGACGATGAACACTGGAATATAAACTAAAGTAGACTATAAAGGATTTATACGATATATACCTCAACATTGGCAATATTGTCAATGTCATTTTTCCCAATAAAAACAAGAAACTCGAATAAGTTTTCTTCAGTTGGGCAATAGTGGGTTCTATGTGGCCAAATGATGTGTATAAACAAAGAAAATAAAATGTCACCATAGAAAATAACACCTTAGTAAAATTAGTATTCAACTTTGAAAGAAAGATTATGCACAATCATGCCAACTAAGTTACATGATAAATATATCAAGTTGTGGAATACTTATACAATGTGGGAGTGCAAAAAAAACTCCTAAAAATTGTCAAAGCTAAGTCTAAAATAAAATTAAATGAAGTAAAAAGTATACACTAATAGGATAGCCTCGTATACATGTATATAACTGGATAATTTAGAAGGCTAAGTGAATAAATACAGGGCTAGAGGTCGATGATGTCAAGAATGCCCAAGTATGATGAGCATTTCCTCAGATAAGAACTACTATTTGGGTCCATTATCACATATGAATAAGCCAACTAGTCTATATCAAATTATTAATGTTTTTCTTATGTTTATGTATCACTACAATATAAGTGGATAAATTGCAAATACAATTATGTTCCCATTGTGTTCCTCACTTGTGGTACAATATATTAGCTGTGATTTGGTGCAAATTTCCAACATCGAAAATATGTAGCAATCACCACTAGTAATCCCCCAACAAAGATTATTTTGAAATGTAACTTTCAGATTCCAGTTTCTAAATGATTCTTGAATGGAAAATCCACACTGAATTCCAACACCAAACTTCCAATTTGAGGGTACACCTATGGCCATCCTCAATCACTCAAACTCAAAACATCATTGATCATTATAATAAAAAAATAAAATAAGAGTATTTTTGATATTTTTTACAGGTTTACATGCAAAGCACCAATAGTTTTCCCATATTTACCATACTTGTAACTTCCAAAATATAACACATTGATTGATCTTTTACAGCAAATACTTGATCCAATAAAAGCAATAATTTAACATATTTCAACAATACCATCAATGTTTGATCCTCCATTAGTTCAAAATAGTTAGCACAAAAACTTCAAGAAAGAACAAGTAGTATAAATAAAAATTCAATCAATTAATAATCAATCAAAAAAGGACAAGCCTTTTACTGAAGCTTGATAAACAACTATAACACTGCAACTAGTGGTGTTGTTCAAAGAGAAATACTACCTAGATAACTCATCTTCCAAATTTTTTGCTCTATCCATGAAGGTTTTTTTATATCCTCAAAACAGAATTCGCATTCAATCTTTTAGGTTTCCGAAACTACCCAAAGGCCTTACCAAATGAAATAGTGAATTTCATTGATTTGCATAAAATGCTTATGGTACTAAAAAATAATAGTTTGGCCATGTGATAGACAATTCAAGCATGTAAAAAATTGTGTACAATATTTCTTATAAGACTCCATGTTAAAAGAAAAACTTGCATATTTCAAGTAGAAAAAACATGTTTAGAAGAGAAACATTATCAGAATGAACTATATTTTGTTGCATGGGTTATTCCTAAAATAGGGAGATACCCCAACGGACATGAATGTTTGCTTAGCAGATGCGCATGAAACAAGTTCCTTGCCAATCAATCAAACAACCATCCCACTATTCCTTCTAATAGGTGCAACCATTGACTTAGAAAAATTGTACTGAAACAAAATTCTAATCGATGTAGTGAAACGGTTGTACACAAAAATCTTTGCATACAAACCTGAGGATGAACGAATCAAAGAGGCTTGAAGGGGTCACATATCCAAAAATATTTGACTCCTCTGCCATCCTAAGAATCACCCTTCTCGCAATGTCACCAAGATACATTCTCGAAACCGGTTTCTCAAAACCCTGAAGAAAGCTACAAAGAACCATTATAACTTCTTCAAATTATATTTCAGGTACTCAATAACCCTACAAAGTTGATGGGGCAATTGACGGATTTCTTTCCCAGATCTGTCGCTCCTTCCTCATGAAGATCATGTCATGGAATATCAGGGGCTTCAGTAGCCCAGGGAAGATCTGATCCCTTAAGGACAAAATAGGAAAGTACAAACCTTAGATAGTTATTCTGCAGGAGACGAAGGTGACTGCCGACAAAGTTAAAGAAAAAAGTAAAAGATGTTGGAGGAATAGCCAAGCCATGACGATAGAAGCCACTGGAGCTGTCAGGGGCATAGCAATTCTTTGGGACCCAGGACGTGTTATCTTCGAAGACTGGGTCGGCACCAAATTCACATTGTCGGCCTCGATTTTCTTGATAGGTGAACACTAGTGGAGGAGCCTAGTTGCAGTCTACGGGACGGCTACACCTCATGACAAATCAATTTTCCTCATGCATCTAAAAAGCCTTGGCAGGTTATGGGCTAAGGAATATTGGATCCTGGGAGGGGATTTCAACTTGATTCGAAACCTGGAAGAAAAGCGTGGGGGAGTCCGTCGATTAGACCCATCCTCACATGCCTTCAACGACACTATTGAGGATCTCTGCCTCGTTGATGTCATCCCCCGCTAAGGGCTTCATACCTGGAACAATTGATGAGGGGGAGAGAACCAAATTGCCTGCAGTGTGGATCTATCCTCGTCTAACCCCCCCCCACAGAGACGTTCGTTCCGATTCGAGATTTTTTGGTTGCAACACCCGGGATTCGTGGATAAATTAGCTTCGTGGTGGGCAGCCCTGGGTACACCACTTAGTAACAAAATGCAATCTTTCCAGAAGAAGCTGCAAGGCGTCAAAGGCCATATCAAAGCATGGAACTGGGAAAATTTCGAGGATATTCTTGAGGAAAAGAGGAAGTTGGAAGCCAACCTGGAGGAAGTAGAACAACGAATTATCTAGGACGGCCACACGGAAGAGCTGGCCAAAAAAGAAGATCTCTTGATCAAGGACCTGGAGGAACGAAAGCAGCAGGAGGAAATATTGTGGTGGCAAAAATCTAGAATTCAATGGTGGAGAGAAGGGGAACGAAACACAAAACCCTTCCACCAATCCATGATCCAACATTGGCAAAGCAATAGAATCACCCACCAGCAGGCAACCGACAACTCCTGCCTAGACCACCACGAAGACTTTGCGACAGAACTACAAGCATTCTTCTCTTCCCTGCTGCACGATGAAGGTTATGACAGATTGGAGGCTCTGTGTAAAGTTACCTAGAATATCCCCTCTTTGATCTCACAAAACCAAAATGAAGCTCTTCTAAGCCCAATCTCCCTTTCAGAAGTAGAGGAAGTCGTGAAGGCCCTGCCTTCAAATACAACCCTGGGACCGGACGACTTTACTGCAGAATTTTTCAAGGCTATATGGTCCTTCCTTAGTCATGACATATGGGAGTTTGTGGAGGAATCACGACAGCTCAGACAGGTATGGTCTGACCTTAATGCCACCTTCATCACCCTCATCCCCAAATCAAAGGAGGCAACAAGACCGAGGCACCTCAGGCCTATCTCCCTCTGCAATGTGATTTATAAGATACTTTCCACCATCATGGTCCGCAGGCTCAAGCCACTGCTTCACCGCATCATTAGTCATGAGCAGTCGGGGTTTGTGGAGGGACGTCAAATCCTGGATGGCATTGTCTTCGCGCATGAGACCATCCACTCTATCAAAACACATAAGCTTCGCAGAATGTTGTTGAAACTGGATCTCTCGAAAGCATACGATCGCCTCAGTTGGGATTACCTTCTAGAAACCCTGCAGGCATTTGGTTTTGCAGTTGAATGGATTCAATGGATTAAATCCATGATCTCCACTCTATTTTTCTCCAATCTCATAAACGACGCACCATCAGAAACTTTCCAGTCCTCGAGGGGTATTCATCAAGGGGACCCGCTCTCCCCCTTTCTGTTTATTATTGTTTCCAAAGGGTTGAGATGCTTGCTCAAGGCCGCTAAACAATCCAATCAGATAACAGGGCTTCATCTGCCTGGATCAAACATTGACATGACTCACCAATAGTTCGTGGACGATAACCACCTCTTCGGTGGCGCGACTATGAAAGAAGCATCCCATCTCAACATCATCTTGGAGGACTTCCAAGAAGCCTCAGGTATGCTCCTCAACAAGCTTAAGTATTATATATATTTCTTCAACACTCCCCGCCCAGTTCAAGCTTGCTTAGCAAAAACCTTGGGTTTCAATGTTGGCTCTCTCGCCTCCAAGTACCTGGGAGTTCCCCTCCTGTTCAATCCTTTGCGCATTGTCTAGTACGCTCTTTAACTGGAATTTTTGTGTCCTTAACCTTGCGGGATGGGCCACCCTCCTCAAATAGGTCCTACAATCAATGCCCCTCTACCAGTTGTTCGCTCTTCCAAACCCAAACTGCATTTACTCGGAACTCATTGCCTTATTCTGGTGATTCCTCTGGGGAGGTACTGCAGATGATAGAAAGTGGCCTCTAGTGACCTGGCATAAGTTGTGTCTCCCAAAACTGATGGGGGGTTTGAGCTTGAGGGACCCAACTTTTCTTAATGCAACTCTGGTGGTGTTGGTTGAAAGGGGGACCGAAACTGTGCAAGACTATTTGGTCTCATAAGTATGGCCAAGGGAAAACTCAGCATGAAATCCTTCACACACCCCTCCATATTCAAGGGTCTACCATCTAGAACCTCGCCAACAATAATAGCGACCTGATTCGCACACACTTCTTCTGGGAGGTGCACGGCAGGGAAACTGGACGCTTTTGGGAGGACTCTTGGCAGCAATCCCCCTGCCTCTCTCAGGACCATTCTTTGGCGGATCTCATGCCCTTCTTCCATTCCTGCGGAGCCATGACAATAAAATATTATTGGTGCAACCAACCAGACAAGCATGGTTGGCACCAATGGAAAACTGCAAAAGATTGGCCTATATACCTACCCCACCCAGGGTCAGATCGACTTGCCCAGTATCTCGCCCAACAGAAAATCCATGCCTCCCAAGGCTCGGACAAATTAAGATGGGACCTCTAGACCTCCGGGGTCTTTTCAGTCAGGGAAGCATATCTCCTTTGTGCGGCGGTCTCGATCATCCCCAACACTCAGGTCTGGAAGAGAATATGGACCAGTCATCTTTGGCCGAAAGTGGCCCACTTCCTCTGGTTAGTGATTCACAAACGTATCCTAACATGGGATCGTCTTCTTAAAAGGGGCTTCATCAAGCCTTCCATGTGCTTCCTTTGTCGGCAAGCCGAAGAAACCCAACATCACATCTTCATGGACTGCCCCTTAACCCAACAAGTTTAGAAGCAAGCCTTTGATATTTTTGGCCTCATTGATGGCACCCCTACTACCACCAGAGCCCTGCTTGAAGATTGGCCGACCCACAGATTCTCCAACCCAGTGGTCTCTAAAGCATGGTGGCTCCTCCCTATTCTCCTACTCTGGAACACTTGGAAGGGGAGAAATCGTGCTATCTTTGAAAATCAAACCCCTTTCGCCCCTCTCATATGGTCTTTGACCCTCTCCAACATTAGGGAATCCATTCTCGCGGACCCCTGGGACCCTACGAACTGGGATGCGGGTCCATCCGATCTAGCCATCCTACATCTTTTGAATTTGATCTCCTCCAACCTGGTCCACCCTCGCCTGACTCAGGGATGCCCTCCCCCCTCCCCCCCTTCGGGTTGTCTTCAACTCAATTTTGACGGAGCCTCCAAGGGTAACCCCGGCCAGGCGGGATATGGTAGCATCCTCCGCGATGCCGAAGGAACACCCCAGGCAACATACGCAAGCTCCATCGGCACATCGAAAAATAATGTTACAGAACTAACTAGGTTGGGTTTCATGAGCAAGGTTTTTATTATACGTCAAAAGACTTCTTCTTGATGTCTTTTAGGGATTTGTCATCTTGTCATAAATGTACTAATTAAGAGTCATGTATATGAAGAGTCACGTCAATGAAGTATGCCTCAAGACTTTGTCATATAAGCCTTGAAGACATGGCTCAATATGATGCTCAAGATCAACATTGAATATCTCCTCAAAACAGCCTATGAGCAGTGGACAAGTCGGCTCACATACCCCTGATCAAGTCAGCCTCATAACATAAGTACAGGTCGGCTTATTTACAGTGAGAATCAACTATTTAAAAGAGCATGTGGATTTCAGTTTGACACAAATTTCTAGTCAAGAGTTCTGAGATTTAGTACGAGCTTCAGGACTGAAATATAAGTGCAATAAAGAGAACAGAACTACTGATTGAAAAATAGGACATTATATCAGCAAAGAAAAGGATTATGGTTTGGATATAAAGATTCTGTGATCTAGTGCGGAACTTCAGGTCTGCAATAAATGCGAGTTTAGGATTGTGTTTATACGAAAGAGGGAGACGAAGTATCTTATATATATACGAAGATATATGACTGTGTTAAAGAGCGAAATTGCAGAACTGTGTTTAGTGTGAAGTTGCATGATTATGGGAAGATTACAGGACTGTACTAAGTGCAAAGTATCATCAGTATGCTCAGCAAAGTGAAGTAAAGGTGCAAGATGTGCACAAGTCTATCCATAACAAGGTGCTGATATCTCAACCCTTACACCCAAAATACCAAAGAAATGAATTAAATGGATACCAACACATATGGTTGCATCATGGTTCAACTGGGAATACAAGATTTTAGTTTTATTTTGGGCCTTGCAATACAGATTTTGTGTGAGAAATACTATGAAAAATCATTACCATCCTCCAGCTCATGCATCTACATTATAAATGGAAAAGTAGCTCAAGACATCCATACAAATGTAGACTCCAGGTTGCTCTCAAAACAAGACTTTTATGACAAAGAGATGCTTTCCTGCCAATTTTGTCTAGAGCTCTTGAAGATTATTATATGGGCAGTAACTTTAGTCTTATCAATCTTGGAACAGGTTCTCAAGTTTTATCCGGATGATTGCATAAACAATGAAATCTTTTTATTTATTGCACCTCAACTTTGTATGTACTGCAACATTTTTGGAAATGATAACTCTGATATTCCTAATCATGGTGATCTAATAGTTACCAATTTAGGATTTGCTGGAAGCCTTGAGTATTGGCTGGCTCATAGGTTGTTACTTTCAAAGGTCCCAAACAACAGGTTGAAGCATGCTAATATTTTGAACAAGTGTTTGGAATTTTTGAATGAACAAGAACATTTGTTGGTTTGTGCATGTGCTCATGAACAGCTCAATTCCACGATGAACATTGAAAGTGATGTGCAATTTCGTGTTGTTGGGGACCTTCTTGCTATGCTACAAAAAGAGATGCTTGTAAACACTATTGGAATGAAGAAATATGACACCGCACCAATAAAATTTGACAGGGTTTCAAAGTTGTCGTTAAACAAATTTCTGAAAATTGATGCTATAGGTTATGATGCCTTGCAAATTTTTCAAGTTGATAAGCATCCAAGCAGCATGGGCATTGGAAAAGACAAGGAAATTTTTTTGCTATTTGGCAAGTTTAACAAGTGTGTCATTGTCATGGGCTGACGTCTTTTAAGTACTTGGTTCTTAATGCCTATAACCAGCCCTGCACAACACTATGAAATATGTGAAATATATTCCCCCTTACATGAACATTCCAACAACTGAAAAAATCCAGATATTTAACATTTTAGAGATGAAAATTTTTGCACTTGAACATTGCCACACCCTCCACAAAGCAACATACTAAAGATCCCCCAAAAGCCTCCAACCTAAGAAAATATTTACAATGTTACAAATATCGTTTCGAAAAAATATCAGAAGGTTTGGAAACAAACTTCTCAGAAACACTCGAACACCAGGGAAAATATTGGAAAATATCAGCAAGCATAAACTTGGACCTGAAAAAGTCTGGAAAACTTGAACCAAGATATACAATCTAAGCATCGCAAATTGCCCAACAAGAAACAAGATTTCTACTGTATACAGTAAATCTCCAACCCCTTCAAGCACTACAACTATTTGACTGAAGGCCTAAAGGGTTAGCATGCTTGTTACATAACCAATATCTAGGGTTTTCAGAGAATTACAAAGGATCTAACCATATACCCATCACAAGCTATTTGACTAAACCTAACGATTTGGCAAGTCGCAAAAGATGCAGAGCTACAGAAGATTAAGAATTATAAACAATGGATAGTAAGGAGAATCAAAAGACAGATGGTCTAGGAAGCATAATGTCACAAGAAATGAACTTTAAGTAACGAAAAATATTCCATTTTATTTCTTTTTTTCCATTTTTCATCACTCCAGAGTCCAAACTAGATCAAATTCCTCCTTCAGTTTCATTGAATGGACTAGCTTGGGCAAAGGTTTGGTTTTGACTTGGGGGATCCCATGTACATATTAAGGTGAAATTGATGAACATTGTTTCTTAATCAACTCATTCACCAAAAAATTTACAGCTAAGGCTAAGATTATAAACATAAATGATAACAATTTTTATCATTACAAGAAAAATAAACTTGCAAATCAAATCAAAGGAAACAAAAATAGTTTAACAAAAAAAAAAAATCGTTGAATTTTTCTCAGACCCATGTGTACTGGCACCCTTTAGCATACATTTTGATGTGAAAATTGGTGTTAGTTTACTTTAATTTCTTGGATAGTGCTCCAGCTACAACACTTTTTCCTTCAGTAGAGAAGTTCATACAGCAGAGTTTGGAGCTGTAATATTAATTTTTTTTTTTCAAATTTGATAAAACTACAGATTATGTATTGACTGGTTCAATTAAAGTGTTTGTTGTTTTATTTATAAGCAGTACACGTTTGTAACTTTAAGTACTCCTGAGACTCGACGATAGTGAATTGGAAAATCTTAAAGACAGTTTGCTTTTGCAGGTGAAAAGGATCATCAGGAAGCATAATTGTATTATACTTCAAAGACAAAAGAGTTGGATCTTCTTCTAGGATATGTTTATGATAAAATGTTAGATATGGAAAGAGCCATAATAAGAGATTTGGAATTGCAGCTTTAACCTTTCTCAATGCATTTTCATATGACATCAAAGTTCATATGGGAGCTAGACTGCATGCTCTCATTGGAATTAGTTGCATAAGAGTACATGCATGTCAGGCTAGTGCTCACTGCAGAGTATGCACTTGAGATAAAAAAAACGCAATCACTCATTTTATGTAGGGAACAATGCCTTCTCCCTTTTAGAAACCCCTACAAGCATTGACATCCTGCCTATACAGAACGTTGATGGCGTTATTGTCCCTGTGATCAAAAGGTTAATACATCAGAAATTGGAAACTAAGGAATCTAATCTATCCTGGACTGGACTGGTTTTCCTTTGTTTGAAATGTTTTTGGAAATTTCTATCATTTGCACCAACATCTGATGATATCTTTACTCACGTTGTTCCTACCTTGTCTCTAAGCGCCCTCCTTTTTCCACTTTAAAGCCTGCAATGACATTTTACATTTATTGTGTTCCAATGCTGATGGTGCTTGTTTGAGGAGATTTCAACACTTGAGCTAAAATGCCTCCCATGCCAAGCTAATAATACCAAACACGGGTACATTATATATATACCTCAAATTGGTTATCAATTGTGCCTTTCTGGACTAAAACTCGACGATAGTGAATTGGAAAATCTTAAAGACACAAAGTTTGCTTTTGCAAGTGAAATGGATCATCAGGAACCGTAATTTTATCGTACTTCAATGACAAAAGAGTTGGATCTTCTTCTTGGAGATGTCTATGATAAAATATTAGATATGGAAAGATCCATAATAAGAGATTTGGATTTGCAGCTTTAGCCTTTCTCAATGCATTTGCATATGACATCAAATTTTTTTAAGGAGCTGGACTGCATGCTCTCGTTGGCATTAGTGTCACACCAGTACATGTATGCCAGGCCAGTGCTCACTGCAGAGGATTCACTTGAGATTAAAAAAAAATGAAATCACTCATTCTCTGTAGGGAATAATGCCTTTTCCCTCTCAGAAACCCCTTCAAGCATTGACAGCCTGCCTGTACAGAATGTTGATGGCACTATTTTCCCAGTGATCAAAAGGTAAATATATAAAAAATTGGAGACTAAGGAATCTAATCTATCCTGGACTGGTTATGTCTAGATTTCTTACAGTAGAAAGCCATCACACAATGAAGAAGGGGATCCTATTAAGTCCATCCTTGGAGTATTAGCAAATAGAAAGTGGCAACAAAGGAAGTGGAAGATGTCAAACATAATGTCAGGGTACCAAAAGCACATGTCTGAATTAATGGCAACTTGGAGTTAATGATGATCATCCATATATATGCTCAATCAAATAAGCCTAGATTATTTATTCCCTGATGGACTTTCATGTGCTACAATACAAAAATAGCTTTCTATCAAGAGTCAAGACAGTATCAACGCCTATATCTACTCAATCCTGAGAAGGGTCCTAGAAATCCACAATACAAGAGGTTGCGGCTCCAAAACTTGACATGTTGGCTAAGTCCTCAAAATATATGTGGAGGCTTTTGTAATACAAAAGTCGATTCAAAACTTGTTCCTGTAGTACATCTGGGAAATTGTATTTGTACTGTTTTCAAAAAAATTGTTATTCCTACAGTCCTATGTCAGACAATAATACTTTGCAATGCATTTATAGCAGCTTTTTATTTACACATTAATTCTTGCATCATGCCATTTCCCAGTTTCCTACAAATTTGTAAATGAAATTTTTAAACATGTACCATTTCCCAATACCATATGCACTTCTTGATTCCTGATGGCAAGAATCACATTAAGTGGCAATGTTTTGTTGTTTAATTGTGTTTGTATGGTGAAGTGTGGACCTTAAAAGTGTATATATGGTAGATAACCATTCTTCCCAACCCAAATTGCCCTGCAATGATATTGTACCACCAATTGATTCTATAAAGAAGGTCAATCTAGTACCACAAAGATGACACCATATTTCATGGTTTTACGACTCATGTTCTAACTGAAATTATATCAAATGATAAAACACAGACATAGGTTGAAGTACTTTTTCCACTTAAAAAGCATCTGATACTAGCCAACAGGATGGAAATTCACTAGTGAGGTCGATGGAATGTTAAGCCACTACCAGTGTTCCATTCTTTTAATGCTCGCAATAACTGATTTGTTGGAGAAGGGCCATTTTATAGGAAAGGGGCAAGCAAACTTTAGGAAAGATTATCAAACCATGTAGCACATATCCCGGTCTTCGCTCTCAAAAAGGACTTCCATTTTTTTTACTAGCATAACTTCCCATTACCTTGAAGGACAACACTCTAATTAATAAATGAGAGTTATAAAAATACTGAGACACATTAGAGGACAAATCATACAGAAAGACGTGTACCTATAGAAGTTAGTTCTTTAAATAGAGAAAAATTTCCTTCCATGTTTTCGACAAATAATGTAACTTCCCACTACCTAGAGAGATAGTACTCTAATTACTAAATGGGAGTTACAAAACCGATTGGGCATATTAAAGGATCAAACATATTAAAAGACATGTCCCTATGAAAGGAGATAGTAATGGGCCCAAAAAATTCTTATAATCTAGATTAAAACACCCATGATCTTCTCCCTACTCAGTGAAATTGTCTCAACTTTTGAAAAAACAATTTTCACCATATTTACCGACCATCAAAAGTCATAGAACAATCTGAATCCCCTTCTAATGTAATTGGATTGATACAGATAATAGAGACACCTTCTTTCCAAATTGTGAAATGGCCTTTATTGGTTGTTGAAGGAGAACAATGATATGCTGCCAGTGGTCCTAGGTCGTTCTATTGAAGAGGAGATGTCATCCATATAAGTTATTACATGATTAGTCAAAAATCCAGCTATATTTCATCTTTTGGACAGTTGGTCAACATAATTTATAATTGTAATGATTTCAAGATGTGCAATTTTCTAAACTATTTCAATTTCCTCTAAAAGGAGGTAACAAAATCACCTACTTTTTTAGTTTATTTTAAGGATCAAAGTAGAATAGATGGAGGAGGTTTTCTAGCTGTACAAGTATTCAGAGAATCATAACTCCACCACTTTTATCTCCAATCTCGCTATTCTCTCATTGATACTCCTGAGCTTTAGAAGAAACTGGTTTTAATTGACCTTAATAATCCTTTGCTCTTCTAGAAACCATGTAGTAAAGATTTTCTGCTTTTTATATGCAGGCTTTTGAACATGTATAGTTAAAATTTTCAAGATGGTTTTGTCTTCTTTGACGTAATATGGAAATTTTTTGACCCTAGGGGCCATGGTAGCTCACATCAAGATAGTCATATGTTGGACACCTCATAGACTGAAACAATACCTCTTCTCACTTGAATAAGAATGTAAACCTACCAACCTTCTGCATAGCTCTAAGAACCATACGAATTAATTCAATGAAACTATCATCCAAAACAACAAAATGTATCTGGACAATGTTGAAATTACATGTTGATGTTTCTTTGACTTTGGTCTTATAGATATTTTAGCAAAAAACACATCAAAGCAGATCTCTCTAGACCTCAGTAGACTGATCCATCTCTGTTGAGCCTTCAGAGACTACTACTAAGTACAAGAAGGCATGAATAGCTTGAATGTGAGTTCAATACGAAAAAAGAAAATATTCAAATATTCAATATAACCACTAGACATATTATTAATATCCATGATAATGGATGACTCCCCTGACAGAATAATCTTGGCAATGTTGGTGTTTGTCAAGACCCACAAAGGTACAAGATAACAACAAACAGTTGAAAAGAAAGCAGCCAATCCTTTCTGCAATAGAACTTTTCTAAGCCTAGACATATACTAGAAACAAAGGAACCAATATTTAAGTTTTGATGCCAAACCAAATATGAGCTGAGATGAGAGCATGACTAGAACTGCACACTTCAATTGTCAAGAAACATGTCTTGCTAAAGATAACCACCAAGGTTTAGCAAGATGATGTTGGTGCCATTGATTGTTGAACTTCGTTGATGTTGGTGGTATTGATTGTTGAACTCGTCTACCATGGCCTTAACAAAAATGTATCCTTCACTCAAAGGAAAATAATTGGTTGGGAATGCTAAGCTTTTTCTACTACATTATAAGGTTGAGGGGATGAACCCTTCACTCAAACCAAAATCATTGGTTAGGCATATTAAAAGGTTGAGCAATCCAAGTCTGAAGACTTTGAGCTAGATGATGTTTATGTATTTCTTTTTTATGATTCCAGTTCTAGTAGTGTTGAATCAATGATGAGTTTCACGAGTGGTCATGTAGATCAGTGATTTGTAGTTTTGATGTCTAGTTTTGCTGCTACTACTACCAATACTATTGAGGTTGCAGAGGAATCATAGGAGTCCTCAAACTCTAAGCCAGATTATTTATGTAGCCCATGTTGATGCTCCCATGTCTAGTAGTGGTGATGAGTTTGATCATGATGGGGAGTGATCATGTTGATCACTGATATGTAGACTTGTAGTAGGTAAGTAGCCCCATAGCTTGTAGCATTGTTTTTGGACTCTAAATTCCATTTAGAGCCTCATTGATTATGTTTTTTGTTTTTGATATGTATTGCACTCGGTTCCATTTTGATATATTCACCTTTTCATGGTATATAGATGAAAACAATTTGCATATTTTATCTCTATTGGTTTGGAAATAGTTTTTAAAAATAGTTTTTTCATTAAAAAATAATTATTTCATGTATTTTTTTAAAGCCCGGTTCATTGAGGTCTATTAAAATTGGAAACTAGGGCCAAATTACACCATTGGATAGCTCATTTGTTGGATATTATTATTTCATTGAACTCCTCATTTCAGAGGACCAAAATTGACCTAAAGATCATCAAATTTGGACAAGTAGAAGTGTGTTTTTGAACTTATGCCCACTCATGTTCAAAGTGTCAAGGTTGGCCTCATCATAAAAAAGCCCAACGGTCACGTCTTTTGACCTTAAACAATTTGTATATATAGAGGGGCCTTCAACCTCATTTTCTACATCAAAGGGATCCAATTTATATCTAAGGTAGTTGAGCTCTTGAGCAGGACGTAGGGTTGTCTAATTTGGGTTTCTTTTTAAACAACTAGGGCCAATATTCATCAGATAAACAGCTGCATGACTTGATGAAATTTTAGGGTAACTTGTATGGGTAATCCTGCCATTACAGGTCTGAACTCAACCTCGGAAAGTTAGGTCATGTTTGGGTACTGACTTCAAGCCAACCTATGATCAATTTAAGGAAGAATTTCTCCCTTTTTGTGTCCACACTTCAGAGCCATTACTCTAGGTAGGTCCACAGGCATGCACAATGTTAGATAGAGGGGCCGAGAAACCTATCTTAAGTTCAGATCAATTCTAAGGGCCAGCGATGGCCAACCTCTTGCTTGCCAAGGAAAGCCGCAGTTGAAAGGAGGGTTTCTTGATCAGTTGAATGGAACGATAGTGGATTGTAAGAAACCCTAGCCATATCTTAGCTAACTACTGTTAACAACATGATGATATTGCAGTTTTCGGCTATTCACTTTTCCAAGGGAAGTCATATTGGATATTCAAATTTGCAAGTCATTTTGACTTTAAATTATAGTACTCTCTCTCTTTGTTGAACATTTGATATTAGGCACCTCTCAATGTTAGGCACCTCACATGGTTCTGAATCCATCGTACCTCTTTTGGCTCATTGCATATGTAATTTTGCATTCTCAGCACATTGGCACATAAAATATGTCTCCAACAATATATTTAAAGAGCAAGAAATGTTTTGGTATGACAAAACCATATAGAAATCAGTGTATGGTTTCAGATATGATTATTACATATGGTATTGATGTCATCTTAGTCGTGTAAAATTATCCACATTGTATGCATAATATAGATACTCTAATTATAAGAAGACATTGTGGTATTGCGTATATATATTGACATGGTTTCTGTAGCATGTGCATGACATCATATTTGCAAGCAGAGCAATATTGGCGTCAACAATCAACATATATACATACATTCAGTCAATATTGGTATATGCATGGCATTCTTGCAAGCCCTGAAACAGTTATGGTATTTTAAAAAGCTATTAAAGTATGGAAATTCTAATCAAAGTTATGATCATTCATGGCCTTGGGTAGTATGTTGACATTTGTTTCTTATATCTCTCTGTTGAACTTCTGAGTTTCTCTTCCTCTCATAGCCTAGAAAAGAAGAACCTTAGTTTACTATTGTTCTAGACACAACTACAACTCTCAACTCATAAAGAAAAAGAAACCAAGGCCCCTATGTTGATGGATCATTAGTAAGGCTCCAAAGCATTAATGCATATGTACATCATACAGTGATAAATGATGAATGTGAACCAAGTCCTGCACACTCTACAATGACATGATCTATACTTCTTATATCAATTGAGCCGACTTTTGGAGATTTTCTGACTTACATAGCTATAGGCATCAAGCGATGAAAGCATATGATATTTATAACACAGTTAACCATATTTCAGTTTTTCTACACTAAGCCTTAAGTAGCAAAGAAGAGCTTTTGTTGAAGACATGTTTGTAAGCAAAGATCTTGGATCATTCGAAAGGAATCATGCTCCTGGAAGTTTGAAGACCTGAAGCTATAGTAGAACCACATAAATTGAATATTGTTGGTTACCTCACAATGATATATGGCACAGTTCTACGTGTGACACTTCTCTACAGCTCAACATCATCTATTATCTATTTTCAAGTCCAACATTATGCATGATATTACTACAATCAAGTAGCCATAATGATATATTGTAGCCCCAGTAAATTGATGATTGTATTATAGCCTTGTTCACTATCGAAGTTGTGAACAATACATATGGAAACATTGGATAGCTTATCTTTTGAAAAAGCTACATGTATCTTCTCGTAAAATAATTTGTAGCACCTTAGATTTTGAAAAGGGGTGCAGCACTCTTGAAACCCTTTTTCTTTTTAAGAACAACTAAGTGAAGAAGTGCATAGGACTTTGGAGCATATCTCTATAACAATGATCATCTGCTTATATGAGCACAATAAGCAGATGAGATGTTGATTTTGACATTTGTCACCTAGCGATGGAGGATAATTCAAATATTTTGAAATAATATCATGGGAGGATTTCTTCTACCTAATTAAAGATGAACCATGACGATTCTTCAAAATTTTCCTCTTTCACCTTAAGTTTCCTTGAAGTTTATTGTTGCAGTTGCCTCATGAAAAGTCTCATCCCTTGCTTGAGAAGCTCGTAATTGAAAGCTAGATGATCACATGAAACAAGTCTTAAGAGGGAGCTATAGAATCCTTGGCAATATGACCTGATGACTCTTCTAGCCAAATTGTTTTTTGATAAGGGAAATAACTCAGATATATCCCTATTATTTGAAAGTCTGCATGGAAGTTGCATGATCATGACTTTGGTTATATTTTGGCAAGGTCACTTTTCTATATATATCCAAAGTAAGTTACATTGAGCCATAAAGGTGTAGATATTGATGATATATGATTGATGACCCTCTCAAAGTAAGAGGGATCTGACCTAGCCTTGATAATCTATTTCATGCACTTAAGATCTGATGAAGAAGTTGCGAGTCTGCATATGCATATCTTGTGGGATCCCCGGTGTCCTAGATAAATTCCTCGCTATGAAGACTATATATATATTTATAGTTTCTTAGTAAGATATCTCAGTGACTCTATTGTCTATAATTTGAGGTACACAAATGAAATCCAAGATTCCATGAATATTCTGATGTTGGATCGATTGGCAGTATGATGGATTGAAAGAGTACATCTAGTACTACATCTCTTGATTTGGTTGCTCTGAAAGCACTATTGAGGTTGATTGTATAGAGCAACACGCATGTATTATTATGAATCCATTTTGGTTGAAGAAGTTCTTTAGTGACCCATTTGAGCACATGTTATATTGCAATATTCTTCAAAGAATCTGTACTCCACATAAATTGGGTACCACTTTACAATACATTGGAAAGCTACCTAGATTCATCATTGTTGAATTAACAGATTACTTTCTTTAGAGAGAGGCTGGGAATTGTGGATAGACCTTGCTAGGAGGTTCATGGTTGAACATTGAGGTTTCGGAGCTCCTGGGGACCTAGGGTACTTCTAGAGAGCTATGAGCAACCATATGGTGAGTGGTTCACCTTCCCCTATTGGTGCACTATGTATAGGGTGAGTGGTTCACCTTCCCCTATTGGTGCGCTATGTATAGGGTGAGTGGTTCACCTTCCCCTATGATACCCCACGATGGTTGACATGTGTGTAGGGTGAGTGGTTCACCTTCCCCTATGATTGATGAGATATGCATAGGATGAGAGGTTCACCTTCTCCTATGGCATAAGAGTGGGATGAGTGGTTCACCTTCTCCTGTGGATACCTAGTGAGAGATGCATTCAAGCATCTGTTTTTCGATATGTCGGTAATACATGGTTCATCCTTTCCCCACATGTAGGATGCTCATTCCCTGTGATTGATGTTGACATGTCGGTGAGACGTGGTTCACCCTTTCCCCACATGTAGGATCCTTCTTACGATTATTGATTAGCATGCATGTAGGACGTGGTTTATCCTTTCCCTACTCTTGGTTTGCATGCGTGTAGGATGTGGTTTATCCTTTCCCTATGTATGGTTCTGACATGTGTTTGTATGATGTGGGTTCTCCTTTCCCTACGTAAGGTTGTGACATGTGTTTGTAGGATGTGGTTTCTCCTTTCCCTACGTATGGTTGTGAACTGTGTTTGTAGGATATGGATTATCCTTTCCCTATGTGTGGTTGTGAGAAGGATGTGATATATTATTTCCATGCTAGTGTTCCTGCATCATCCTACCCATGTAGTCTAGGACACATGGGAAGTACCTCTCATTTGGCCAATGAGTTGGGAAAAGTGGTTGGGACCATAACACTACTTATGGACACATCATGTACAATCGCACTCCCTATGTCTAGGATGAATGATGTTCAACAAACTTGATCACTTGAGATCAAGTCTGATTATGATTTTACAACTGGTTATATGGAGTCTGGATTGACTTTTGTAAGTGGAGAGCGGTAAGGTCTTGTGACTCACTCTCGATCGATTCTTCTTCATTATTCTTATCAATGTTCAGTAGAGTAGATAATAGATAATATACAAATATGGCACGTGATGTCAAGATATTTCATGATGACCGAATGGCATGATAAACTATCAAGTGGTATTCTCCCTAGTTGAGAGGGAGTGTTATAATTAGAAACTAGGGCCAAATTCCACCATTGGATAGCCTATTTTTTGGAGATGATTATTGAATGAACTCCTCTTTTCGAGAGGACCAAAATAAACCTAAAGATCATCAAATTTGTACAAGAAGAAGTGTTTTTTTTAATTTACGCCCACTCATGTACAAATTGTCAAGGTCAGCCTCATCATCATAAGTCCCAACAATCATGTATTTTTTCCCTTAAAAATTGTATATATAGAGGTGCCTTCAACCTCATTTGATACATCAAAGGCCTCAAAATTATATCTAAGGTAGCCAAGCTCTTGAAGAGGACGAAGGGTTATCTGTTTTGGGTTTCTTCTTTAACAACTAGGGCTATGATTCCTCAGATAAAGAGCCACAGGACTTGGTGAAATTTCAGGGCAACTTGTATGGGTAATCCTGTCATTACAAGTCCGAATTCAACCCTAGAAAGTTAGGTCATGTTTGGGTATTGACTTCGAGCTTATCTATGGTAAATTAAAGAAGAATTTCTCCCTTACTGTGTCTACACTTCAGAGCCATTACTCCAGATAGGTCCATAGGCATGTACCAGGTTATATAGATGGGTCGAGAATCCTATCTTGGGTTCAAATCAATTCTAAGGGCTAGCGATGGACAACCTATTACTTGAAAACGAAAGCTGCAGTTGAAAGGAGGGTTTCTTGATCAATTGAATGGAAAAATAGTGGACTGTAAGAAACCCTAACCAGATCTTAGCTGACTACTGTTGACAGAATGATGAAATTGCAGTTTTGGGCTATTCACTTGTCCAAGGGCAGTCATATTAGATCTTCAAATTGGCAAGTCATTTTGACTTTAAATTATTGTATTTTCTCTCTCTGCTGAACATTTGATATTAATACTAAGATGAATTGATCAAGGTTTTTCCACATCTTGGGGTTTTTTCCCTGGCTTGTGCCATATCCTTGTGTACTCTTGTCTTTGCTTGTATACTGCATCTTTCGTCTATGTTCTTTCTTCAGTTACTGTCATTATAACGATGTATTATTTGATTGCTAATGGAAAATCGGGCTAATATGGATCCCTGAAGTAACTTCCCTAAGAAAATAACATGTTAACCTAAAATTAATAAGATCTAACCAATCCTGGTTTGATCGGTTCTAGTTTGAAACCCAGTTTCATATGTGGACTAGTCCGGTCACTGGTTCCGGTTTTGAATACTATGTTCTGGAGAATGTAATAAACTAATAGTGCCAAATAGAAATAGTTTGAAATAATCTAGATCCATTACCTGTCTTTATGTGTTGGAAAGTTTCAAGATTGAGAATCTGTAATGTTTCTTTTGTCACAGCACAGTGGAGCGACACAAGGTCACTTGTCGAAAGAAAACCATTAACAATATCCATCTATTTGGTGGCTGGAGGGAAATATCTGCACCCTCTCACAACTTTTCCCTTCACATAAAGGGAAGTTTAAAATCACACTCATGTCCCCAGGCATAGGAAAAGAATTATGTAAATGTTATACACATTGAGATGACGTTGGTCGCGATATAATTCCTATGAGTGCAATGTTTCTAGATCCACCATTCTAAAGCCAAAGAAACGCTCCATGGCTTGAAATGTTTGGTTAATGCCCATCCTTCGAAAAAAAAATCATGGAAGGTCATTGAAAATTACCCTTGGGTAGCGTTTATTTAAAGATAATGTTTGTTAGGGCATTTTCATAAATGTACACAGATCCAACATTCAAATGCCAAAAAAAAATTGATGTTCTAGAATGGTTTTTTGGGTTCATTGATTCTCAAATGCCACTAGAGAGTTGACTTGAAAAATTATTTATTCAGAGGAAAGTGTTCTAAAAAATACAAAAAAAGTATCAATAACACATACCTCTTCGCAATCCTAATAGAGGACTGTCATCTTGGATGCCAAGATCTTTGTGGTAAGAGCGTAGGCTGAGGCTGGTCAGAACGCGATCCTGAGCATGAGACCATGGCGGTGGGTACCTTGGCACTAGAGCTGGAGCGATACAAGCCAACTGGAGCTGGAAAAGTGTTGTTTTAACAACAAGCACGTGTGCAACAATGCCATCACAATATCAACCACCTCCTCGGCTCTGGTTGTGTGGACATGGAGGAACTGCAACCCTAAATCCATGGTGAGGGTGGAATTAACGGCCTTGTCGGACAAGCCGAGGCAGAGGATCAACTGCCATGGTTGAAGCCTCCTCTGGGCGTCCCGGGGAGATAAGCAAGGGAACGAAGGAGCACAATCATGGCTGATTCTATGCACTCACATACTAGACGAAGGCAATGCCACCGAGGGTTTCTTTGTCGATTCTATTATCATTCAGGAAATTCATCGTGATCACCAGAGGAAAACCACTGTCGGATCCCTATCCACCTCCTTTCGATTGTTTTTCATGGCCTCCATCTTCCTCATCTTTTCCGAGGCCGCTGGGGAATAATGGTGGATATCAGAGGATTCCATTAGAGTCATACTATTAGGGTCTGGTTTATCGAAGTCGGATTTAGATGATTTCATTGATGTAAAGTCATGGACCGAGACTATGGAGGGAAATTTGAAAATGGACAGAAATTATTGAGGGAAAATTGAATTTGTTGAGGAAAATTATTTATACCGAGTGTGTTTGCGATCAAATTTATTTTTTGGTTGGTTATTTTCTTTTTATTATAAAATTCAGAGAGTTTTTTATTATTTTATTTATTGATAATTATTATAGTTTGTAAGTATTTGATTAATTAAAAATTGGTTTATTGAAATTTAAAATGTTGTAATATATATATATATATATATATAATTTATTGAGAGTGTAAATTATAATGAAATGTTTGAGTGTAAAAAGTTAGTTTAACCAAAACAAAAATTAAGTGGTTTTTGATATGGGTTTTATGCCTTTCTAAGAGTAAAGTCATTTTTTATTTTGTTTAGAATACAAAACTTTGTGCGTGTTTTTAATTGCTTATTATGTGTTCTATTTGAAGTGGATTTGTAACCATGATTATTGTTGCCTGTGCAAATACTAATGTAGGTTGCATTATTTTGGTATCAAAGTAGGTTTAAGACCTACACATAAATTGAAGAACAATGTCATCAAAAAGAATTTGTTTGGTGGATCTATAATAAGGAGAATTTCAAAAGAGCGCATAAGGAATTAGGAATACAAGCATAGGGTAGAGGGAAACATAGCCACAAATAAAATCACCTAGATGTTGAGGTCCATGTTAACTATAATGGATTCCATGAAGGAAGCTAAGAAAATATGGGTTGTTGTAGATATTCATGATGTGAGTAATGAAGAGTGAAAATTAGAAGCCCCATGGGAGATAAGACTATATGATTTATTAGATTGGGAATATGGAGAAATCCCTAGAGTTTGAGAAATTGAGGACCCCGAGAGAGTGAAGCATATATTCACAAAGTTGAAAGGGCATGCATCCCTTTAGTGGGATAATGTATTTTGACAAAAAATAAGAAGGAAATATAAAATTAAGACTTGGGAGGAGATAATTTCCAAACTAAATGGTATTCCACAATTTATAGTTGTTGGCTTGAAAACAATTATCCGCCACAATTAAAAATTATTAACATATATGACTATTATAGTCCAAGAATAAAAATATGACCAAATAACAAGAACAACAAGTATGACTAATTCTATACTTGTTGTTCTTGTTATTTGGTCATATTTTTATTCTTGGACTATAATAGTCATTTATGTTAATCATTATTAATTTTGTCACTTATTATATAGTCATAGACTAAATTAGTCATTTAAGTAAGTCATTTTTAGTTTAGTCACTTATTATCTAGTCGTAGATTTTATCTCTAGACTAAATTAGTCGTTTAAGTTAGTCATTTTTAGTTCGGTCACTTAAAATTGCTTAAATTTAGTAGTAATTCACTTGAAATAATTGCAGTGACTAAATTTTTTAGTCACCTAGTCACTAATTTCAGCATTTTCTACTAGTGGTATATCATTAAGGATTGTGAGTAATTCATGTAGCAGTTACATTGCTTATGAAATATTCTTATATCGTTTAGATAGGCTATTGTATAAACACTTATGTTATGATATGGATACACATTCCCCCCAAGCGTTACCATATGGTGACTGTTGTCCAATTGCTGATATTTAGAGAAATAAATTTAAGTGATTGATGATTTTTTAACATCAAAGTTACTATGATGACCTTTTATCTTAGGATGACTGCTTAGTGTTGAGATTCGATTTGCATGACAGAGATGCATTAATCACTTCACAGGAAAACCCTTTTCTCTATTGATAGTGTGTGGTAGTTGTATGAATGGACTGCTTATATTGTCCTCATTGTCATAAGATTCCAACACGATTACTTTTTTTTTTATAAGTATATTTACAAGTTATACATATTATGTAGTAAGAAATTTCTTTAATAATAACAGTCACTGAAAGGGGAAATGATCTCAATACACACCTCTATATGTACAATGTCTCATGATATTCTTCTTATTTGGTGACACATGGAAATTCCAATACCAAAACTCTTTCACATTGTCGCTCACATTATACGAAAGTCTATCTTGATAAGGTTTCCTACATATATTATCCCAACATGCAAGTTCATCCATCTCATGTTATTGAATCCTAATTGTTTAATGTCTCTATAAATTTTTGCTTGATGTTTAGTACATTCTTGTTTTCATTGACATCAACCAATTTGATGTAGTTCCTTTTCCAACAATACCTATCAATAATGCCCTACTAGCACTTATTCCATATTGAGATTGATATTTTGCAATTTTTCTAGGGGTTATGTCACATTTCTTGATACCAACTCATTTACCTTCACCTCTTTGGAATTTCTAATGCCCAATAATTGAACTATATTTGTTAGATATTTGTGCCTTAAAAATATATTTAAGAATTAATCTTGTGCTATTATAGATATACATTGAAAAATATTTTTGATCACCAAATTTACTTTATCTTGAACTGTTCATGAATTAGTGGCCTCATTTCTTCAATTTTAGTTGATTCTATATTATCTAGAAAATTATCATTGAAGACAATTTCTTGCAACTTCCGATTAATGTCCATGTTTTTATATGTGTGGTATGATCCTGTGGTACGTTCTTGTTGTAGGTAAGATGTTTCCCCCACATAGAAAAATATAAATTTTTAATTTTTAATTTGAACTTGACATGTACATTCAAAAATTTTAAAATATTAAAAAGGTGACTGCATTTGTGTGGTCAGTATTCTTATTGACAAGTTCCTCTACATCTCTCATTTCGTCATCATTTCTAGGTACATCCACATCTCTTTCAATTTCTTTGTTTTGTACATGTACATCTCCTTCATGCTCTCTATTTTATACCTCCCCATTCCTTTAGGCTCTCTATTTTCCTTTAATGCTCTTATCTTTTATAGTAGATCATCATTTTTTTTCATTTAAAATAAATAAATTCTATAATATATTTTTTCACTAGTATATGATATATATATATATATATATATATATATTAACAACTAAAATTTTGAACTAAAAATTCTAAGTCGGTGCAGGGTTTTTTATATTGATGTATCACACTATAGTACATTTGGAATTAAGGAACACTATCCCCCTTTCACTTAATGTGCCGTAATGTGTTAAATCTCTATGCAATTCACCAAATCCATTTATTTCCAAATTAATCTTATTTTCCAAAAAAACAAAATTATTATTATCATCAAATATATATCTTAAAAATATATAATTATAATTATATATAATTATAAAATAATATTTTTAAAAATTAATGTAGAAATTCGATTGTGAAAGTTGTCTTTTTAATGATATAACTCTAAAATATATTATCCCTTCTTTTTGTTGCCCCTATATAGAAAAATATAAATTTTTAATTTTTAATTTGAACTTGACATGTACATTGAAAATTTTAAAATATTAAAAAGGTGACTACATTTGTTTGGTCAATATTCTCATTGGCAAGTTCCTCTACATCTCTCATTTCGTCATCATTTCTAGGGACATCCACATCTCTTACAAGCTCTTTATTTTGTACCTATACATCTCCTTCATGCTCTCTATTTTGTACCTCCACATTCCTTTTGGCTCTCTATTTTCCTGTAATGCTCTTATTTTTATAGTAGATCATCATTTTTTTTTCATTTAAAATAAATACATTTTATCATATATTTTTTCACTAGTATATATATATATAAACAACTAAAATTTTGAACTAAAAATTCTAAGTCAGTGTAGGGTTTCTTATATTCATGTATCACACTATACTACATTTGGAGGTAAGGAACACTAGCCCCCTTTCACTTAATGTGCCGTAATGTGCTAAATCTCTATGCAATTTACCAAATCCATTTAGTTCCAACTTAGTCTTATTTTCCCAAAAATAAAAATATTATTATCATCAAATATATATCTTCAAAATATATAATTATAATTATATATAATTATAAAATAATATTTTTAAAAATTAATGTAGAAATTCGATTGTGAAAGTTGTCTTTTTAATGATATAACTCTAAAATATATTATCCCTTCTTATTGTTGCCCCTACATAGAAAAATATAAATTTTTAATTTTTAATTTGAACTTGACATGTGCAGTGAAAAATTTTAAAATATTAAAAAGGTGACTACATTTGTGTGGTCAATATTCTCATTGGAAAAGTCCTGTACATCTCTCATTTCGTCATCATTTCCAGGGACATCCACATCATTAAAAAGGTGACTACATTTGTGTGGTCAATATTCTCATTGGCAAAGTCCTCTAAATCTCTCATTTCGTCATCATTTCCAGGGACATCCACATCTCTTTCAAGCTCTTTGTTTTGTACCTATACATCTCCTTCATGCTCTCTATTTTGTACCTCCACATTCCTTTAGGCTCTCTATTTTCCTTTAATGCTCTTATCTTTTATAGTAGATCATCATTTTTTTCATTTAAAATAAATACATTCTATACTATATTTTTTCACACAAACACACACATATATATATATATATACATACATATTAACAACTAAAATTTTGAACTAAAAATTCTAAGTCAGTGCAGGGTTTTTTATATTGATGTATCATACTATACTACATTTGGAGGTAAGGAACACTAGCCTCCTTTCACTTAATGTGCCGTAATGTGTTAAATCTCTATGCAATTCACCAAATCCATTTAGTTCCAACTTAGTCTTATTTTCCAAAAAAAAAAAATATTACTATCATCAAATATATAATTATAAAATAATATTTTTTAAAATTAATGAAGAAATTCGATTGTGAAAGTTGTCTTTTTAATGATATAACTCTAAAATATATTATCCCTTCTTATTGTTGCCCCTACATAGAAAAATATAAATTTTTAATTTTTAATTTGAACTTGACAAGTACATTGAAAATTTTTAAAATATTAAAAAGGTGACTACATTTGTGTGATCAATATTCTCATTGACAAGTTCCTCTACATCTCTCATTTCATCATCATTTCTAGGTACATCCACATCTCTTTCAAGCTCTCTATTTTGTACCTATACATCTCCTTCATTCTCTCTATTTTGTACCTCCACATTCCTTTAGGTTCTCTATTTTCCTTTAATGCTCCTATCTTTTATAGTAGATCATCATTTTTTTTCATTTAAAATAAATACATTCTATAATATATTTTTTCACTTGTATATATATATATATATATATATATATATATATATATATATATATATTAACAACTAAAAATTTGAACTAAAAATTTCAAGTCGGTGTAGGGTTTTTTATATTGATGTATCACACTATACTACATTTGAGTGCAGGGTTTTTTATATTGGTGTATCACACTATACTACATTTGGAGGTAAGGAACACTAGCCCCCTTTCACTTAATGTGCCGTTATGTGTTAAATCTCTATGCAATTCACCAAGTCCATTTAGTTCCAACTTAGTCTTATTTTCCCAAAAAAATAAAAATATTATTATCATCAAATATATATCTTAAAAATATATAACTATAATTATATATAATTATAAAATAATATTTTTAAAAATTAATGTAGAAATTTGATTGTGAAAGTTATCAATGATATAACTCTAAAATATATTATCCCTTCTTATTGTTTTATTTTTTTAATGATTCAATCAAGATTAACTAACTTTTATATCTATTTATTGTAAAATTAGCTTCCTAATAGAACGAGTTTTCTAGTCTAAATCTAATCCAAATTAAGAAATTCCTAAAACTTTGTATACAAAATTTAATTTAAAAAATTATTTGAAAATGAAATCTATGTCTATTTACCACCAAATTAGATTACTTCTAATAGAAAGGACCAGTATTCTAGTTGTCCAAATCTTATCCCACTTTAAGGCTTAACGCCAAATTAGATTACTCCTAATAGGACCAGTATTCTAGTTTTCCAAATCTTATCCCACTTTAAGGCTTCAACGTCTATGGCAGAAGTACGTGCACATGTCTAATATTTGAATCGTATGTATTTTTATGTTAAATCTCGAGCGTATGTGTTAGAAGCCTGAATTTTCCCAGTTTTGAGGAGTTGATGATGATGTGTCATTGAATATGTGTTGTGCATACGTTTACTTAGTGCAGGTCAAACGAGAGATTAACACGATGAACCTGGTTAAGCATCCCAATATTGTGCGTCTGTACGAGGTCGTTTCTAAACGTGGTTGAACAAGAAAACAAACTTTTGAATTCTCTGGAATTCATTATTGAGGATGAATACAATACTTATGGAATAATGACATGGGGTGCTAATTGAGATTCTGATCATTGGTTTTAATGGTAAAATGTAGGTTATAGCCAGCAAGAAGAAGGTTTATCTAGTCATGGAATATGTAACAGGGTGTTGAGATAATGCCTCATTTATGATGCATACTATAGATTAGGGATTGGTTTGGTGTGTTGGAGGATGTTGAGAGATTCTCTCAACTACTGCCTCCAAGAATGGAATTAGTTGGATCTCAGCAGCACTATAAATATTGTAATGTATTAGCGTGATTTAATATATAGAAATTAATTATTGTGTGTTAGTCCTGTGTTCAATGGATGCTCTCTCCAATTTTTAATATGGTATCGGAGCCACTACTGGCTTAAATCCCTCACGGGATAGCCAGGAAGATGTGAGAGCAATAATTGTCAAGCTACTGCCGTAGGAGAGTAAATAGTTCAGTAGATTTATTTTCTGGGTGAAAGTTTCTTTTGTGTGTTTGTTCTTTTAGTTTTCTTATTTCTCCTAGCCGCATTCACTGCTTCGGTGATCATCTTGTAATTCTTGCTTTGGCCACCACTGCACCTATTCGTATGCCATTTCCCACCGTTGGGGCCTCAAGAAGCCGACGATTAGCTGGAGCCAACCACGACAGGAAACCCTCCTCAACTGGTGTTGAACATTGCAAGAGAGTTGCTGAGAAGGTTCAAGATTTTTTGCAGCGCCGGTAGCATAGGATTCTCTGAAATATTCCCGTATACTCCTTGGATGCAAGCTTCCTGGTTCGTGAGAGTCGCGCTGAGTCAAGTCTAGGCATCAAAACCGATACAACTGCGATGAATGCTACAATCAGCCAAATGACGGGAATTTTAATCGGGTCTGCAGATCTGCTTGATGGTGGATAACTGTTCAGGCAGATTCGTAGAGTGTTGTATGTTTGGTGGGAACACCTGAGATGCGCTGTACCTGTCTCAAAGTTAATCACTGTTTGCTGCGTTGCAAATTGTGAAGTGAGGCTTCATACAAAGTGTGCCAAAAGCATGTGAGAGACGCAGTAGTAGCGCTTGATGGTTGTGGAGATGTAGCAAAGCCATTTAAAAAAAACTCTTGCTTCGTGAGGAGACCGTTCACAATTCCGTAATGTCTTCAAAATTCTCTCTGTGGCATCGATTTTTAATACCGTCACTGCATATAAATCATCCTCTGTTCAATAAACTCCTCAATGAAGGTTACAGAAGCACAAATGTTGTAAAACGCTTCCTTCAAGAGTGCGAAACTGCCATTAAAAACGGTGAAGATTGGGGAGAGGATGCTTTGGCGCAACCGTAGAAGTTTGCCGAGGTGAATGGTAGCTACAGATTGATGTTTGAAGTTCATTATTTTTTGTGGAGTGTGCAGCTTGTTTAGTGCAATCCTGGGGGTATCAAGCCAACAAAATGAAGCTAATTTAGCAGCCAAAAATGCAGTGAAAGTCTTTGCCTATTTTATTAATTATTTGAATAATGTTTGGATAATTTCATAAATTTTGTTGTTGTGAGATTTGTAGTGCAGAACCAACTATGAACAATTTAGCATAATTTAAATTAGTCGTTCTCGACGTTCTACAGGGACAAGAGAACAATTGGCTAATTTGATTGTGTGAATTTGTTATATGCTGATCTTGTTGTGCTACAGGCCAAGAGCATCATTTACAGGTTACAGTATGAGATCCATTTGTGTGAAGCAAGTCAAGTTGTTAGATTAGCTCTTGAACATATTCAGTATTCAGACCATTTTCCTAGCCACTGATGGATAGTCGAAAGCGAAATATCCGACAGATGGGGATTGGTCCATAGGATGGTTCATCACTTGTCAGCTCTTATCGCGGAAGCCCCGACGAGCCGAGTTGTCAATACTGTTGATCTTGCAAAGTTCATTATTTCTGGTCAGAAACAAATGTATTTTAAATGGGTTGAATGGTAGCTCGAAAATGGTGGAGAAAAGAGCGTTGTCTATGAGATCTCAGAGTGGGTACAAATGTTAATGAAGACCAGGGCAGACAAATGTTTGTATTAATCTAGTGTGTTCTCCATTTCTGTAATGTAGGCATTAAGGGGGGGTGTTGAGATAATGCCTCATTTATGATGCATACTACAGATTAGGGATTGGTTTTGTGTGTTGGAGGATGTTGAGAGATTCTCTCAACTACTCCCTCCAAGAATGGAATTAGTTGGATCTCAGCAGCACTATAAATATTGTAATGTATTAGTGTGATTTAATATATAGAAATTAATTATTGTGTGTTAGTCCTGTGTTCAATGGATGCTCTCTCCAATTTTTAATACAAGGGGTGATTTTTCTGACAAAATTGTGAGTTGTTATCATGGCCTAAGTTCACTCATTTTGTGTGCTGCAACTAATTTCAGACAAACAAAGTATACTCATTGTTATATAATTTCAGTAAGTGAGTAGTGCCTTTTACATAATAGTTGGTTGTTTGGTTGCGGTGTGATTATGTTTGTTGCTCAACCTTCCTCTCTCTTCGTGCAAAAAAATTGAAAAGAGTTCTCACCAGTAGTACTCTACAGTATGCTTTTCATATTATGTCTATCTAAAAATTGCCCATCTCTTAGTCAGATATTGTGACAATGCATTTTAGATTTATTTCTATGACATAAAATTAAATAAAACAAGTGCAACACACACAATCATGAGACAGAGCTCACACAACTTGCCATTAGCTCAACGATGACATTACATATTTATAGCATAGGCACTCACCTAATCTTCCTAAGTTTGGGGCAACAATCCTGAACTGGTGGAACTAAACTCTAATCATAAAACTCTCATTCAACAAACCATAACCACTCCTATTTCTACATTATTCTAGATTGTTCTCACATCCTCCCTTAACGGAGAAATGGATTTTCCACAACACCTAATTTACTTCTAAGAACTTCAAACTTGAGTTTACCAAGAGGCTTGGTAAAGATATCAGCCATATTATCCTTGGTATTACAGAATACTAAATCAATTTCATTTGATTCAATCTTCTCTCGTACAAAGTGGTATTGCAGCTCAATGTGTTTTGATCTGGCATGATATATTGGATTGTGTGCTAATTTGATAGCACTTTGATTATCACAATTTATGCATGTTGAACCGCTTTGCTCCTCTTCAAGATCTGCAAGAATTCTCCACAACCAAACAGCTTCATAGGTGGCATTGGTCAAAGCTTTGTACTCAGATTATATTGATGATAAAGAAATAGTTGGTTGTTTCTTACTACTCCATGACACAACCCTTGACCTTATATGAAATTCATAGCCAGAGGTATATCATCTGTCATCAGGATTTCCTGCCCAATCTGAATCAAAAAAACCTATCAGTGCAACATCAAATTCATTAGTATACACAATACCTAAATTGATTGTTCCTTTTAAGTATCGGAGAACTTTCTTTCAGCATTCCAGTGATTTCCTGAAGGCTTAGCCATGAACTGACTAAGAATACTGACTGAGTATGCAATTTCTGGTCTGGTAGTGGTGAGATAGTTCATACTTCCCACCAACTGACGATATAAAGTTCCATTTGCCTCTTTAGGTCCATATTCTTTGTACAACTTTGCATTCTGTTCTAAGGGAGTTGACATTGATTTGCAATCACTCATATTGAACTTTTTAAGAATTTCCTTTATGTATTTACTTTGAGTGATCAATGTTTTACCAAGCTCTCTCCATACCTCAATTCCTAAACAGTAATGCAATTCACCCAGATCTTTCATTTCATATTCCTGAGACAACTGAATTTTAATTTCTTCAATTAACTTGTAAGCACTGCCTGTGATAATGAGATCATCCACATATAAAGATATTGAAGCAAAATTTCCTTCTTCATCTTTCTTAACATACAGGTTAGGATCATTTTTTCTTTTCACAAACCCATTCTGATAAAAGAAGGTATCAATCTTTACATACCATGATCTCGATGCCGGTTTCAAACCATATAAGGCTTTTCTTAACCTGCAGACTACATGCTCCTGTCCCTGTTTGACAAACCCTTCAAGTTGAACAAGATAAACTTCTTCCTTTAAATCACGATTCAGAAAAGCAAATTTGACATCCAATTGATGTATATTCCAATTATGTTTTGTAGCTAAGGAAATCAGTACTCTAATTGTATTCAATTTAGCTACTAGTGCAAAAGTATCTTCATAATCAATTCCCTCATGTTGAACATATCCTTTTGCAACTAATCTCGCCTTAAATTTATCAATGCTACCATCTGCTTTACATTTAGATTTATAGAACCATTTGCTTCCAATTGGAACTTTGTTTTTAGGGAGTTCAACTAATTCTCATGTTTTATTTTTCATAAGAGAGTCATATTCATCATTCATAGCATTTCTCCATTGTTCATGCTCTTTAGCTTGTTCATAATCAACTGGTTCTACAACATTCATGATATTAGACATCAAGGCATAATCTCTATACCTTGCAGGAAACTGGGTTTGTCAGGTTGACCTTCTTGGTTCTACAATACCTGTTGGAGTTCCATCCATGATTCTCCTTCTTTGAGGTGAATCTTCCTCTCGTGATGAATCACTGCTGCTGGATGTGCTCATGCTGCTTTCATTCTAATCGTGAAACTATACCTGTACCTATTCCTATTCTTGTTTAACCAAAGTATCAATTTTGGCATGATCATCATTAGATATATGCCAAGCATCATTCATTGTATCACTTTTATCAGCATTCTCATGAAATACCACATCTCGACTTGCAAACATTTTATGTGAACTGGGATCAAACAATTTATATGCTTTCTGATCTGTACAATACCCAATAAAAACACACTTGATTAACTTTGCATCAAGCCTTCTTATGTTATCCTTAGGAATATTTGCAAAGGAAATATATCCAAATACTCTTAAATGACTGACATCAGGTTTATGACCATAAAGAATCTCAAAAGAAGTTTGAAAAGATAATTTCTTAGTGGGACTTCGATTCTTCAAATAAACAGCAATATTAATGACTTCTTCCCGAAAACCATTAGAAATGTATTTACCTTGAAGCATACTGCGAGCACACTCCACCAGTGTTCTATTCCATCTCTCAAAAACACCATTTTGTTGAGGAGTATGAGGTACTGTGAACTGTTGTTGGATCCCATGAAATTTACAATACCTGTTAAACGCTCCTGATTTATATTCACCACCCTGATCTCATCTAAGAATTTTAATGTATTTGCTTGTTTTCTTTTCAATCAAAGTTCTGAATTATTTAAAATACTCAAAGACATCACTTTTTCTTCATATGAAATAGACCCATGTATATCTAGATCTATCATCAACAAAAATAAGAAAGTAGGAAGCACCACCAAGCGAACTAGTTTGCATAGGTCCACATACATCAGTGTGAATTAATTCAAGTATATCATATTGTATTTTCTCTGTATGAACGGGAAACTCCTCTCTATGTTGCTTACCAATTGCACAAGCTTCACATGGTAAATGTTCACACTTCATAACAGGAAGACCTTCAACCATTGTTTTTCTTTGCAACAAAAATAAATCATTGTAATTTAGGTGCCCATACCTGTGATGCCATAACTCTGCTGTTGACGTTGTTGTGGATGTCAATGCAACATGACGCTTCATCGTCACATCCAATTTATACAATCCACCAACCCTAGTACCTGTGGAAACAACCCTGTAGTGATCCTGAACATCCTTCACAATACACCCTAATTTACCAAATTCCACTTTTAAATTATTATCAGTGATACTTGAAACAAATATCAAATTCTTTTTAATAACAGGAACATACATCACATCATGAATCTGTCTCATTTGTCCACTAGGTAAGTACACACTTATTACGCCATAGCCTTGGACTTTATGTGACCTGTTATCTCCTAGGGAAATGTGTGTGCCATCAGTTTTCTCGTAATATTTATCATACCATTCTTTATTACAAGTCATATGACCTGATGCACTAGAATCTATGAACCAAACAGTCTCATCATCAGTTTCAGCAGATAATGCAACATCAGAAGGAAACAATTTAAGATTTTTAAATGCATCAGTCACTGAAGTGTCTCTGTTCATGAAATTTCCATTATGCCTTCTATGTCTCTGATTTGATTCATGATTCGTTCTTCTATATCAATCTCTAGTTAGATGTCCAGGTTTTTCACAATAATCACATTCAATATTTCTCTTAACATAGGAATCCAGATGTGTCATACCTTTCTTCTTTGCTTTAGAATGAGCTTTGTTCCTATCCCATGGTCTCTCTTGGAATGATATTTTACCTCTTGCAATTAATGCCAAATCAAAATCATTTGAATCCAGTTCAAAATTTTTCATTCTCTCTTCTTCTTGAGAAAGAATTCCAACCAATTCATCAAATGTAGGAGGCATTGGTCTAGATGAGAGTGTTGAAATAAAGACTTTATAGTCTTGGACTAAACCCTTCAAAACAACAATTACTAAATCACTACCAGACACTTTTTCACCAATGTCACCAAGCTTATCGCTTAAGTCTTTAATTCTAGAAAAAAAGTTGTTGATGCTTTCATTGGCTTCCATTTTGATAGACAGTAGTTTCATTTTTAAAAATAAAATGTGGTTTGCATTAGTAGTTTCGTACAAACCTTTGAGAGTTTCCCATGTGTGCTTTGAAGATGTACAGTCCCGAATGTGAGGAATGATGTTGTCCTTTACAGACATGCGCAACAGCACTTTCGCTCTCATTTCTCACTTATCCCAATCTGGAATCGCGGCGACAATAGCAGGCTTTGGCTCATCACCATTGACAATCATCCAGAGGTTGTATGCCTCGAGAACGGTGACCAGCTTAAACTTCCAATTGACGTAGTTTTCGCCATCAAGTTTGGTGGATTCATTTAAATATGAATCGGCAAGAGGATTAGCCATTTTTTTCAACAACAATGACCATATTCAATTGCAAGAAGTTAATTCACTGTAATGATCCTGCACCAAATTTGATCTATACTCTTATTCAACTCACAGGAAGAGGTCAGGCGAGGAGGAAGAAGAGCAGCAGAGGAGGAAGAGGACAAACAACTAGCTGCAATTCTTCATTTCACTTGCTATATATAATTATTCGATTCCATTCAAATGAATTATGTCCTTTATGTTAGCTGCAACATTCGCATTAGCATGCCACAACGAAATATATATTTTGGATGGATTTCATTAAAGGTCCATGCCAGGAGTGGCTGGACGCAGAGTTGAAAAAAGAGGAAAGATGGTGCACGCAATTTTTTTACCGTAATTGTGGGAAGACTTTCAAGAAGCCTCAGCATCCCTACAAGAAGGAGAGGCTGGAACTGCATTCAAGATCTATCTCGCCTCTGCTGGGAGATCACTGGTGATGCAGTTCACGAATTTTAGACCCACAAACGTGACACTTGCAAACACCTGCCTGGCGTTTAACCTTGTGCAGTCAAGGGACTGACTTCTTCTTCATGGCATCTTGACGTTTTTGGCTCGCCTGTCACGAGCTTTGAGGTAGACACAAAATGTTGTCTCCAAGTGCCGCCGAAGGAAAAAGATGAACAAGCTGCTCTACACGCTGCGGGCTCTGGTGCCCAATATTTCCAAGGCAGGGTTTGTGATGAATTAGATGGACAAGGCATCGATTTTAGGCTACACCATCGATTATGTGAATGACCTCAAACAACAAGTGGAGAGAGCCGAATGCGACGTTCAATCCACCAACGTCTCGTCTCAATCAGCCAAGCACCGTCTTGAAGAAATCGATTATCTGGCCCTCAGATTAGATGTTGTCAATAAACTGTGCTCCGATGGCTCTGATACCAAATTAAATAAAACAAATGCAACACACACAATCGTGAGACAGAGCTCACACAATTTGTCATTAGCTCAACGATGACATTACATATTTATATCATAGGCACTCACCTAATCTTCCTAAGTTTGGGGCAACAGTCCTCAACTGGTGGAACTAAACTCTAATTATAAAACTGTCGTTCAACAAACCATAACCACTCCTATTTCTACATTATTCTAGATTATTCTCACACATAAATACTTCTCTATTTTGTTAACTGACAGTGTTGTTAGACATAGTTGTATATTGTTATAAATGGCATTTTAGAGATTACAAGTCTAAACATTTTATTTATTAGACTCTTCTCTCAACCATGATTGGAATCCAACTATATAATTGTTGGTGAAATCACAATTTTTTGTTGCTTAAATTACATTTTTGAATGCATAAATGGATTCAACACAGTGAAAACCCCTGGAACACTCAATTGCAGAGACTCAATAAATCTGTGCATCTTAGAATTATCTCTTTGACATAAATATTTCTTTATTTTGTCAATTGACAGTATTGTTAGACATAGTTGTTTATTGTTATCATATAAATTTCAGAAAGGCTGAGTCTAAATGTTCTACCTTTTGCACCTTTTCATAACCATCATCAAAATACAGCTATATAATTGTTGTCGAAGTGAAAAAAATTTGTCGCTTGAATTGCATTTTGGAATACATAAATAGATTTAGCATCATGAAAAATCTCTGGAACGTTCAGATTGCACAGACTCAACCACTCAAATATGCAATTCCAACAATTTCTAACTAGATTTCAAGAAAAATATAACTAGAATTTATGTCCAGGAAAAGTTCTAAAGGTTAAATATTTAGATTACACTTTTCAGAAATTTGATATACATAAACATGACCACCTTATAGAAATAATATTATCTTAATATGGAGATCAAAAATATCATTATGAATTTGATGGAAATTATGTCCAGGAAAAGTTCTAAAGGTAAAGTATTTAGACTACAATTTTCAGAAATTTGATATACATAAACATGACCACCTTGTAGAAATATAATATTATCTTAATATAGAGATCAAAAATCTCATTATGAATTTGATGGCTTTTGTACAGGCTTATCTTCAGAAAATAACTGAAGAAGAGGCCAAGAAATAGTTTCATCAGCTTATAGATGTTGTAGATTATTGTCATGGTAGAAATGTATACCACAGAGACCTCAAGGTATGTTGTTTTGACTTTCAATATTTATGAAAATTTCTCTTTATATATGTACCCAATGAGAGCTTATGTAATTTTAGTTGAAAATTGATAATGCTCTGTGCTAAGATACAATTTAATGTTAACTTGAGAAGCCTCAAAACATACTCTTGGACGAGAAAGGCAATCTGAAGGTGTCTGATTTTGGACTGTGTCTTGCACCAGGTATTGTAATTGCATAATTCTTTTTTACCAACCATGAGTTCTTAAGGTTTAACATTTCAAAATTACAGTCACCTATTTAAACTACTGGAAACCCTGTTCACCCACCTAAACTACTGGTAACAAAAAAACACAGAATAGTATGGTTATCACATGGGGCATAAGAGCGACCAGTTGATATGAAACTCAAAACTTCAATTCAGATTTAGATAGAAAAAATTTGGTCCAGGCATAAAAGCAACATTGGCGGGTCTCTGTTTAGATTTTATGGAAGGGGTGCCTTAGGAATTCATCCTATTATTACTTGTACTGGAGATTGATTTAATTTCATTTCATTTATGTCTGCTTAGTTCGAAATGGATTCTGAGAACTGTGGTTAGGAAAAGCATCAACTTAACATTTGATTACAAACCCATTTCAAAAATTCTAAAAAGGAATTTTTAAAAATAATAATGTAATCATATACCCTTTTCTTATTTCAACTGTTGTTAGATCCTAATGTTGTGTCTAAACACACTTTGTGCAGACAGATCCTATACTTTCTACATCTTGTGGCTCCCCAAATTATATTGCCCGTGAGGTATCTGTTACACTGAAAATTTTCATCCTGACATTCTGCTGTGTGTATGAGCTCATTATTACTCATACTTCTCCCTTTTGCAAGTCTAACATATCAGTTCCTCATGTCAAGCCTTGAAAATCAGAAAAAATTCCTAAAAGTCTCCTAAACTTTGGTGTCGCACTTTCTGGCAATCTTGCCTGCGGTCCCGCACCCAATGTTCAGCTTTCCTGCGTTCTTGAATGCACTTTATCTTTGTTATAGGTGCGGACCCCTGTAAGATTAAAAAGGCGCAATTAAATCCCAAAAATCTCAATTAAAGTAAATTCTGGAAGCTTATAGAATGGATCTTGCAGTGGCAGAACCGCTCTTGTGAGGTGCATGAATCCCTTACCTTATGGAGCTAACCCCTTGATGTGAGGAGCTTATCCCTTTGAAGGAGGATTCTATCCCTACATACTTGGAACATAAAACCTCCTCTTTTCCACTATAAAAAGAGGCATTAGGTAGCCTCAAAGGGAGTTCAAGCTTTTAGAATATTTGAAGTTAAGTGCTGTTGAGATTTAGACTCAGTTAACTAAGACTTTTGTGAGGAGAGATTACATACCTCTATTTTTCTTGGTTGGAGGAGTGCAGAGCTTATCAAAGTAAAGGAGACTCTTGCTTCGGACCCCGGAAAGTCATGTGCAACATCAAGGCTCAGGTTGTAAGGATTTTCTTATTTTGACATTAATACAAATATACTCATTTTTCACAATAAGCTTTCAATCAATGGTTTATTTCATAGATTCCTTGATCGATAAGCATGGTTTATGATGATTTCTATACAGGTGCTATGTAATATTTTTCTTGTTTGTGACTGCAGGTTTACGAGGAAAACTCCTTCAAGCGCACAAGGGATAACAACAACTTCAAACAAGCATTGGACAAACGGTAAGTCTTTTACACCTATATAGAGCTTTTCATAGATCATATATGCTTAGAGAAAGATTATTCTGTTTGGAAGTTTGTTGCTAGATACTTTTAGTACTAGGGAGATCGGTCTTGTCCGCAAGACAGATTAATCCATACAACAAATTGGCGACTCCACTGGGGAAAGAAATTGTTGTTTTTGGTTCTCTTTTATTTTGACTTGAGGAAACGTTTTCCTGGTTTTTGATTGATAAACATTTGCCTGGGTAACTTAGGTTTTCTCTGTTTTTGAAAATTTTGAAATCCTTTAAGTTTTTCTCTAGTTTTTCCCGGGACCGCACTTTGCCTTGTTTTCACAGTGCGGGCAGTTCCGCACTTTTCCTGTGTAAACAGTGCGAGACCGCACCTGTGACATCTTGGAGCCTGCGGACCCTGTTAAAGTTTTGAAAAAATTCAGATTTCTTTCTTTATTTTATCTTGATTTTGATTTTCAGTTTTTGTTTTCTGCCTAGATTGATGATTGTTTCTGTCAAAAGCTTTCTGTTAATAAATCTCAGCAGTATTGGTGTTTTGATGATTTTCTAGAAGTTTTGCGTTTTGGATTGCATTTCACTTGGTCTTTGTAGCGATTTGAAGCATTTGACATTTTGAAGTACCTCAGATTACCTTGGTCTTTTTGGTCTTTTTGCTGGATCTGACCTGATTGTGAAATAATTCTTTATTGAGAAATAGAGTTACCTATTTCTTTGCAAATCTTCGAAAAGAAACTTTGTTATTGGTTTTTGAATTTCATTTTTAATAAAAACATAATTGAGTGTTTTTGATCTGTTTGTTATTCTGGACGAATAGATCCTTAGGTTGTTGAACAACTAAGTAAAAACATTCTTCAAAAAAATATTAAAGCTTTTATTCATTTAGATTATTAAAGTTTGTAGTTTTGAGTGCTATTAAACTTTGTAGATCTCGAAATTAGTTTGTGGTTTTGAGTGCTTTTAAAATTTCTAGCTTTCTTTTGAAGGAAAATTGTTTTGTAGCTTCGAGTTTTTGGAAAGTGAAAGGATTTTTATTGTGAGCTTTGATAATTTATTGGAAAAGACAAAAATATTTTCTTTCAAGTATTCTTTATGTTTAAAGAAGGAATTGTTTATTAAAAGAGTTGCATTCTCTAAATTTTCCTTAATTATAATTTCATTGAAAGAAAACAATCTGATTATCATTTTCAGGTGCATTTTTAGTGTCTTTTGGAAATCGAGTCTTCACACCATCAGAGTTTCATTTCCGACCCATTGACTTAAGAAACGGCTCTTAAAAGTAACGCTTAATTAAAATTCATCTAGCAATCTTTTTATTTTCTAGGGCTCTTATCACCAACATAGCTTAGGCTAGTATCTTGGAGTAGGAAGTAGTTAACTCTCCAAGGTAGTAAAAACAAACAAGTAGACAAATCTTGCGGTAGGAGATAAATCCAATTGTAATTTGTATAATCTGGGAAGCTTCTCTTAAAGAATTCAATCACGAGATCATGTCCGAACCTTTGAGACAATCAATTCTGTTTCATTGGGGAAGATAGAAGATTTTGCGCGTATTACAAACGGTAAACTTTAGATTAACCATTGTCGAGGAGCCTGGGGTCACTTGTCAGTAAACCTCGGATTAACCATGTCGACGAGCCTTCAAGGGGATTGAGCTTGCTACTCTACCCTTGCGCGTGAAATCGGATCGTAGACTATTCCCCCAGTTATATTTGTTACTTTTGGTAACCTTAGTGTCCATTATCTTAAGATTATTTCCTAAGGTGACGGTGAAGGAAAGATCTCACTGTACCTGGAGCAGACGTCGACTAGACTCACTTGGAATCTCTGGGGGGTTCTCTTCACACGAGATGGTTTTGTGAGGAAACTTGTGCCAGTATGTTTCATTAAGCAGGTTGTTGGGGTAATTGTTCCAACTGCCCTTTTTGTGTTAAATTTCTACTAAGTTGGATTTCATCACCAAATAGTGTTTTTAGTACGGAAAGTTACTGTTTGTGTGTGGTTTGAACTCTTAGATTTTTAAGCGTGTGATTCAGCTGTTTGTTTCTTTAGAGACTTTAGGTGTTTTCATTGAAATTTTCTTTGTTTGTGTGTGATTAGTTAATATTTAATCGTGGCGGAAGTGCCGAGACAATCCCGGAGACTACAAGGGAAACCCCCTGAATATTCACCAAGTCAGCTTGAAGGGCTTCTTGCTCTGGTATCATCCAGTAGTGGTAGGATTAGATCAACAGAAATTGGAAGTTCATCCCTAGTTGTCCATCCTGATCATCAAATACCTACAACAGAATACATTCAAGAACCGATTTCATTTTCTGAAGTTACTGGTAGTATTCCTTCTTCCAGTGAACTGGCTGACGAACCTGAAATCTCTGAACCTAAAACTGAACCTTCTGTTTTAGAAACATCCTCAGGATTTATTTCACCAACTTCTAGTGATCTTGGTTCACCTAGGGTAAGAAATATTGTCACTGACGATCTTCCAGCTGGTCTTATTTCCATTGAAGAACTTACTAATCCAGACGAAGATATATCTCTTCCCGACTCCCCTCAATCCTTAAATCTTAGGGAGCGTGAATCTATTTTCTACAGCCCTATTCGAACTAGTGCTTGGTATCTATCCTTAACAAACTTTTTAGAGAATCCGGGTCTTGCTTTTTCTCCACCTCAAGTTCCATTTCATCCTACACCCAGAGGTTACTATCCGCCATCCATTATGGCCGGAGAGTCATCCATGTTTTCCCAGACACCGGAATCATTTTTACACGGTGGTCCTTCTGTTCCTTCGGGATATCAGGCTCTGTCTGGTACTTTCTCAGGAGCAGCTCCTCAACCAATTGAACAAATGTTGTCATCTGGTAATAGTGGTGTTAAAACTGAAACGTCGAAGGCAACACAAATCTATATGATGTCTGGTAATATTCTGAATCCTCAACCTCAAGGCAGTCAGTTACCGCTTGGAGGGCCAATACAGGGAAATCCATTACCCCCTGGGGGGCAACCTCAAGGTAGTCAATTATCGCCTGGGGGGCAACCTTTAGGTAGTCAGTTACCGCCTGGGGGGCAACCTTCAGGAAGTCAGTTACCGCCTGGGGGGCAACCTCAAGGTAACTTTTTCCCAGGACAAACTGTGGAATCATATTATTTTGGGGGACAACCCCAAGGACAGTACACACCTCAAGGGTATCAACCTTTAGGACAGTATATGCCCCAAGGTCAACCTCAAACTCAATATGCTCCTTAGAGTCCTTATCAACCCCAGCTTCAGTACGCGCCTCAGGGTTATCAACCTCAAGGTCAGTACCCAATTCAAGGTTTCCAACAGCCTTCTGGATAGCCATCTATTCAAGGAGCTGGAAATGTACCACTTACTTATCAACCCTACGTTCAACCAGGTTATGGTCCTTACGTTCAACCTTCTGCGGGACAATACCCCGGAATGAATATGGTGTGGGATCCGTCCCAATATCAACAGCCTATGCAGCCTAATGTGTAGTTGCCTTATCAGCCTAGATAGCCTTTAATTTCTAGTCCAACTCAGCAACCTGTCCAGCCTACTATTCAACCTTCTGCACCTAGTACTGTTCAGCAAGTTGGTCCTAGTTCACCTAAGACTCCGCCTCAAACTTCTGCAATTTCTGCTACAACTGTTCAACTTGTAACACCTGCTTCTGGAGTATCTGTAACCCCGAGTTCGTCTATCCCTGCATCCGTGCAAATCCCTCAAATCTCTGTACCCCAGTCAGGATCTTCGGTTCAGACTTCGGTTCAGATGCCTACGGGACAAGCCGGTACAAGTACAGTTGTCACAATTCAACCGTAATTCACGTATCAACCGTACCAGGGACAGCTGCAATTCGGTCCCTATACACAAAATCCAAACTATCAGTATCAACCGTCCCCTGGCTATACTTATCAACAGCCTCAACAACCCCAGTTCGGTCTGGTTAATCCTGGTTTTCCAGGAGGTTATAAAATTCCTAAGGCTAATCCGATTCCCATTTATCCTGGGTTTCCACCTCCTAGAACTGCTTTTGCTACTCAAGGTTTTCGTGACCCTAACTGTCAATTACCATTTATCGCAACTTTGGATTTACCTGATTTGACGCACTTTACGAATGATCCAATTTTTTATTATCCATATTGGCCGCCAATGCCGCATAAGTTGCCCAGTGATATACCAAAATTCGAAGGTAAGTCAGGAGAGGATCAATCAAATCACGTCATGACTTATCACCTTTGGTGTGCATCTAATTCAATCATTGATGATTTGATTCGCTTACTTCTTTTCCAAAGAACTCTTATTGGTCTTGCAGCCAAATGGTACATTGAGTTACCACGAGGCTCGTTTCATAACTTCATTCAGTTAGCAACTACCTTCTTGACTCATTTTCAGTTGCCAGTCAGATACGAAAATGGCACGAAATTATTAACTTCGCTGAAACAATCCACGTCTACGTATATTTCTGATCATATTCATGAATGGTGACGTAGAAGACGTTTGGTGAAAGTTTACATTCCGGATCAAATTTTGGCGGAATGGTTTGTTAAATCATTGTCACCCAAGATTACTGAAGATTTAGATAAGGCTGGTGTTGTTACTGAAGAGCAAGTAATTTCTCAAGCTCAGTACCTTGACCTCGTTTACACGCAGTCAGGTCCTTTACATGAAAAAATCCCAGACCTTCAAAAACAAGGTCAAATAGCTGCTGCTCCTTCAGGGTCTCATGCCGCTGACGGTATGATTGGTACGGTCAATACTAAAAGTAAGAAGAAATCTTTAAATAATTCTTCTCTGATTATAACTTTACCTGATTCCCCGAAAGGAGAATCTTCCCCCGAAGTTTTTGCCGATATTCATGTTGTGGAGACATCTACAGCTAAATCTAAATCCGGTATTAAAAAGAAAGGGAAGAATAAAAAAAAAGAATTGGAAAGAAAAAACTGATAAAAATGAATCTAATGACGAAAAACGTAAACCACGTTATCCTTGTTACATTTGTGACGAAGATCATTTTACTAAGGAATGCCCACATCGGGTCGAGGTTGCGAAATTCATCAAAGGTTCACAACCTGCTGCCTTGAAGGATCCCTTTCTGACTCAAGGTAGTAAGATGGTTGGTTCTACCTCGACTGCTTCAGAAGAGCCCATTTTGATGATGTCTCATGTAAGGATTGCAACGCGATCACAAGATTATGATACTAAGAATCCTGTTGATGGTAAAGAAGTAGAATATTCTAATGAAAATACATCAACTACACCTCCTCCTGTTTCTGGTCCGCTACAGATCGAGAAACCAAATCTAGACTTAATAATCAAACCGCCTGCTAAAGGTGTTCTTCGTAAATCAGCTTTCAATCCACATGCGAGAGCTGCTCATAATTACAACATTGTTGAAGACTTAGCTATTTCTCCTTCAGCGATGTCGGCTTTGGAAGTGCTGCAATCATGCCTAGCACAGCGTAAATTGCTTTTTTCTGCCATAGGAGCTGTTGATATTCAGGATTCTAATATTATAATCTTCTATCTAGAAAATAGTACACCTCACCTACCTCACCAAATGGCTTTCCAGATCCTAGTGACAGTAAAAAACAGACCGATCTATCAGACTATGATTGATGAGGGAGCTTCAACGTGTATTATGTCGATTCAGTGTTGGAAATCGCTTGGTTCTCCTACACTGAACCAATCTCCGATGATTCTTAAGGCTTTTGATGGTCGAGGTTTCCACCCTTTTGGTATTTTGCAGGATTTACCCATAGGGGTTGAAGGTAAAATTGTAAATCTAGATGTGGAAGTGGTTGATGCCCCTCTTGATTACAACCTTCTTCTGGGTCGTAGTTGGTCTTACGCTATGACTGCTGTTGTCTCTTCGGTCTTCCGACTCATAAAATTTCCATATCAAGGAAGGATCATTACAATAGATCAATTAACTTATTTTTCTTCCGACCCAGCCTCTACAGAAACAATCCAGCATGTTGGTAAAGCGGCTATCCCGTACAAGGATGTTGGAGTAGGTTTGATTAAAGATTCTGGTTTGCTAGGAACTTTTTCCATTCCTCCTCCTAACGTATCGCCTTCTGTTGCAACTATTCATATGATTTCGTCAGACTCTCTTATGTTTGATGATCCTTGGATCGTACCTTCCGAATCTGAGTTAGATTCAATTGATGGCATGATGCCTTTGACTCCATTTGAACTTACATATCAGGCTATACAGTCATTTTATGACCCCTATTCAACCGAAATTGATCCAGTGAATGGGATCCATGAGGAATCACTTTCTATATCTAGCTCAGCCACAACGACATTTCCTGAACCTGTTCATTCTGATGAGCAGATTCATGAATTATTGTCTGTTGACGATTTACCATGGGAAGATCTACATCACTGATCTTCATTGTTACCTAAACTAGATCATTTTGAAGATGATTTCGCTTCAATCTTTACTGCTGAATATGTCAAGGAACCGCAGAATCCATTGAAAAATCTTGATTCTGAGTTAAATTTGGAAAATATTTCTCGAACAATTCCAATTGACATTTCAGTAAAACCTGGAATAATTGAAAACATTCATATAGGTGCTTCCTGTACTGAAAATAAATTCAAACTTATAAAGCCCTATTTCAAGAATTCCGTGATGTGTTTGCTTGGTCCTATGAAGAAATGCCAGGAATTGATTCGTCAATTGTCGTACATGAAATCAAGACTTACCCGGATGCCAAACCCGTCCATCAACGTCTACGTCAGATGCATCCTAGAAAAGCTGCTGCTATCAAAGCAGAGGTTGAAAAATTACTTCATGCAGGTTTTATTTATCCGATTCCCTTAACGGATTGGGTATCTAATATTGTTCCTGTGACTAAAATACAAGGAACGATACGAGTATGTATCGATTATAGGGATATTAATCGAGCTTGTCCTAAAGACAATTATCCAACTCCCTATATCGATCAAATAATCGATGATTGTGCTGGCAGTGAAATGTTTTCTTTTATGGATGGCTTTTCAGGGTATAATCAAATAAACATACTCCCTGCTGATCAGCCAAAAACATCTTTTATTTGTCCGTGGGGGACATTTTCTTACTGCAAACTACCCTTTGGATTGAAGAACGCTGGAGCAACTTTTCAAAGGGCAATGTCTTATGCGTTTCATGACATTAAGCACATTGTGCAACCGTATCTCGATGATTTACCTGCTCATTCATCACGCAAGGCTGACCATCTTACACATTTACGTGTTATCTTTATGAGATGTTTGCATTATCGAATTCGACTAAATCCACACAAATGTGTTTTTTGTGTCGATTCAGGTCGTTTACTGGGATTTGTTGTCTCGAAAGCAGGTATTCGCGTCGATCCGTCGAAGGTCGAAGCTATTGTTAAATTACCTCCTCCTTCGACTTTACGCCAACTCCAAAGTTTGCAGGGGAAAACAAAATTTTTACGTCGATTTATTCCTAACTACGTCGAGCTTACAAAAGGTTTTACCCAGTTTTTAAAACAGAACATTCCATTCTTTTGGGATGAGATCGCTAATCGATCTTTTGATGCACTTAAACACGCGTTGACCCATGCACCGTTATTGCATCCTCCCAACTACAACCAAGATTACATTTTATATATCGTCGCTTCTCATTCCACCATTGGGATGGTGTTAGTTCAAGAAGACAAATCTCATACTGAACATGTGATTTACTATCTTAGTCGAAATCTGCATCCGACTGAGATTAAGTATACACATGTGGAGAAACTGGCTTTGGCAGCTGTTCAAGCTGTCCAACGATTTAGAAATTACATATTGTTACGCAAAACTACGGTAATTTCTAATTGCAACCCTATGATGTACATTTTGACCAAACAATTGCTAGGGGACAAGTATTCCAAATGGATAGTCATCCTGCAGGAATTCAACTTGGAATTTGAAAAATCCAAGGCGAAGAAATCCTTGGTCTTTGCGGAACTAATGTGTGATTTCCCCTCTACTGATACTGAAACTGTGGCAGAGCAGGCCATTGCGGACGAATCTCTATTTCTTATCAGTACTCTTGATCCATGGTATGGATATATTATTGTTTATCTCCAAATCCAATCTTTTCGGCCTGAAATCTCGTGATCTCAGCGACGGAAGATACGTTTCCAATCCCAACAGTATAATATTATTGGTGATACACTTTATCGTTGTGGAGCGGATTTTGTTTTCTGACGCTGTCTTATTCATGAAGAAGCTGCAAAGGTTTTAAATGACTGCCATTCTAGGGCATGTGGCGGTCATATGTCTGGGTATGCCACAGCCCAAAAGATATTGCGCGCTGGTTATTTCTGGCCGTCGTTATTCAAAGATTGTATTTATGCAATCCGGAAATGCCACAATTGTCAACTTTTTTATCGTAAGATGTGCGCGCCACCCACTCCTCTTCATCCCATAATTGTTGTTGGTCCTTTCGCAAAATGGGGTATAGATTTTATTACATGTAACCCTCACTCGGTCGGGGGGCATGCCTATATTATCTTAGCAGTAGATTATTTTACTAAGTGGGCCGAGGCGATGCCTACATTTTTGGCTGACGGCAAGACTGCTGCAACTTTCCTATTTAATCACATAATTGCTAGGTTCGGTGTTCCTCAAGCCATTATTACTGATCATGGAAGCCATTTTCGGAATGTCATGATGACTGAACTGACATAACAGCTTGGCCTGCGCCACGATAGTTCCACTCCATATTATCTGCAAGCCAATGATCTGGTCGAAGCCATAAATAAAGTTTTAGTCACCATGATTAGACGAATTATTGGTATTCACAAGACGAATTGGCATTCCATGTTATTTTCAGCACTTTGGGCATATCGAACCTCAGTCAAAACATCAACTGGTTTCACTCCCTTTCAACTCGTTTACGGTTTGGAAGTTGTGTTGCCGATTGAATGCGAAATTCCATCTTTGAAATTAGCCATAGAGTTACTCCCAGCTACGTCTGAAGAGGAGAAACGTTTTTTGTATTTGGCTCAATTGGATGAAAATTAGAGAAACGCTTCAATAGCAAATGAGGCTCATGTCAAAATAGTAAAATCTCAGTATGATAGAAGTGTTACCCCTCGAAATTTTTCAGAAGGAGACCTAGTCTTAGTTTATGATCAAGCCAACGATAAGCTAGGAGCTGGGAAATTCGTGCCCATGTGGCATGGTCCTTTCATTGTTAAGCGAAAGCTGGCAAAAGGGGCCTATGAGCTGATAGATTTTGATGGTATCCATTTAGATAAGCCCAGAAATGGGTTATATCTGAAGCGATATTATGCTTAAACCTGGTGTGGAGATCTTTTATTTTTTAGGTTAGATTTCTTTACTACTGGTGTGTCTTAGATTAGAAAGGTGTGCCTAGTTTAGAAGTGTGTTTTTATCACTATTCCTGCTTATCTGAGTTTTACTCTTGATATTGCAGATGTCGACGTCTCTTCAAACCTACATTGGTTTTGTTGATGGTGCTTGTCGTAGTACACGGAACATTTCTTCCGCAGCTTGGGTTATCTATTCACCCTCTGACGAGTTAGTTTCCATGCATGGGGTAAGCCTTGGTCAAACAACGAATAACATTGCCGAGTATAGTGCAGTGATTGAGTTATTATCTGAGTCCATATCATTTGGGATTCGGAGTTTGATTGTGAGGTTGGATTCTGAACTTGTTGTATTACAACTTAACAGGGTTTATGCCATTAGAAATCCAGTGTTGTTACGGTTATTTTTAAGATTTCGTCTCTTGGAATGTGAATTTGACTACATTGAATATCAACATATTCCAAGACATTTAAATACATTAGCAGATGCAGTTGCTTCTAGTATGATAAATCGACATTTGCAGTAAAATAAATAACATTCATAACATGTACACAGATAGCTGGTAAATAGTGATATATCATAGATAGAAGTGTTTTCAAAAAATATACATCGTCTTCGATCATAGGTTGGAAACACCTTATGATCGGCAAATGATAACACAAAAAGTCAAAAATATGAGTCTACAACACGATCATCCCATCACTGATGGTGATCACAATAAGAAACCATTGCCCGAGCCACTCGGCACAGGAACCTCCTAAAAGGTCCTGGAACACCAATCACGTATCTCTGCAATCTGAGTGGAATGTCATCTATGTCTATATCCAGAATGTCTAGAGTCAAATGCTCTAGATGATGCTCTAAATTAGTCAAGATTTCTTCTGATTGGCCTGCTGGAGCTGGTGCGGCTGCAACTGGTTGTCTTCTTTCATAAGGTTTGAGATGGGCTGGTCGCCGTGGGCCCACATCTGTATTCAACAAACTTTTGGTTATGAATTTTCAAGACGATTTAAAAAAAAAAAAAAAAAATTAGAACTTAGAAACTGTTGAAGAAAGATTTTTTACCTGAGTCATCCCACTGTTCCCCTGCTGGGAGAGTCATCTCTCGGTCGCCGCGGAAATATATCTCGGCGTATGGAAAGTCCTCTATGAAAAAAAGTTGGCGATCAAGCCAACGAAAATATGAAGAAGGAAATCGAACAATCTCAGCGCCCTCAATACGATGACGGGCCATCAGTGCGGACCAACGAACCATCCTAGGTTCTCTAAGTCGACTGGAATCAACAGGGATACTTTGTGGAGCTAGCATCGGAATCCTCTCTAGAGAAAATGAGATGAAAATGGATCCATATCCAAAGTTATTCAGTTTCCCATTTTTTGCTCTATTTAGTTGGCCTTTTATATTAGCCAACACAGCGTCACACCAGTTGAAAATGGTGCTGCGAAAACAGTCCACAGCAATGCACATCTGAGAACCGGTAGCTACATGCAATGCTACACTCCCGCACATCCTGGTAACAGTAAATGTAATAAATTTCAGCTCGGGACGGATGATAGTTTTTATATCAATCCGTTTGTCCCTGGGGTCTGCTTCATCATTACAGAATTCTTGCCGAAGACTAGCGACAGTCTGGCCACCTGGCCTAGTCCCAAAGAAGGAGAGTTGTTTGCCCTTCTTGGACAAACCAGTCAGAAAATAAATGTCCTCCAGCTCGATTTCGAGCCAGTGGCCGCCAATAATGAAACACTGGTCCTGCACGTTCCACCTGTTTACCAGCCATGTCAGGAGCTCTACCTATGCTCTCATGCCTTGGATGGCCCAGAATTTATATAAACCGCACGCTCTTAATCTTTGCATTGTGGGCATATTGAGCATTGCGGCGTCATCCACATCCTCATGTTTACGTTCTCTCCAAATCAACATCTTTTTAATCCTACAATACATAAAAAGATAGATTAGAACAATCTAATTTGAAATATTTTGGGCGGCAAAAGAGAAATTTGAGTTTTAAATTTAAACGTACAGGGACCACACTTTACTTTTGTAAATAGTGCATAGGAACGCATGCGCTATATAAGGAAAGTGTGGACCCACGAATTTTTCCTTGTAGAAAAAATTCGGGGTCCGTAGGTACCATGTGTGTCACCTGCGGACCCCCGCGGGCGATTTTCGAACCATATTTTTCCCTTAAAAATAATATTTAAAGCCTAAAAACGAATTGTAAACGGATGAAATGCAAGATTAAGAGGTCATGGATTACCTGGGAGTGACGGTTCTCGATTTCAACGGACGGATTTTCCAGAATCTTCACAGGAACTTTTTTACCCAAAAGCTTCTACTTTTCACTCTGAACTTGAACGGTAAAAATGAAGTTGAAAAAGTCCTTTTTATAAGTTTTTTCGAATAGATGAATTTTTAATTTATTTATTTTTTACTTTAAAAAGGGTATTTTTGAAGCATTTTTACTCATCTTAAACAGGTATGTGTAATGTTTCAAGTTTTTGTGCAGAAATTGGATTTTTCAGGAGAGTTGATCATTTTTCAACAAAGAGCATACTTTTATCACTTTTTCGGACTCTTTCAAAAATTCATGAAAAAGCGAAACATTGGAGTCCTCTTTTAAGCCCTTTTCAGACTCTCTAAACATGAAAATATCACCGAGTACTTGATTGTTCGAACTCGTTAAAGTAAATGAATAATCGTCCCTTCAGTATAAGTTTACCCCTTTTACGGACTGAAATGGACTATTTACGAAAAAGGTATACGTTGACTAATTACGGTCAATAGAGTTCTCTCCCGCATTATTTTATCCTTTTTCGGGCTCGAGAGACTAAATTTACGAAAAAGCACACCCATGGAGTTTTCTTAAGTTTTTTCTTCTGACTCCCTAAAATTGAAAAACACCGAGTTTCTCCTATACTGGACTCGTTAAAATTTAACAGTAAAGGACCTGTTTAATTTTCAACAGGGACGAACCACTCCTTCTTAGGGTTTGAATCTTAAACTAAGTTGGACTCATCCGAAGGATGAGCTTATAAACAAGCAAATGTTATCCTCCTCAAGCTTGTCAAAAATAAAGAGGTACTTGCCAGAAATGGTGGGGGAAAAGAGAGGAAAATGGGCGTGTTTGTTGTATTTTGATTCTTCGAAAATTCAATCAACCACTCTTGAACACGACACTTTCATTCACCTGGGTTGGGAAATCCTTTGCCTAATAGTTAATCAAACCTCATTGAAAGTTTTCATCAAGTTTCTGGGTATTAGCTTTGGGTCAATTGTCGCCAAGCCATCTGCAGTGTCGTTATGTGTTCAAGAGGATAGTTCAAATAAACCATTCATCTGTAAAATATCTGTCATCCATTTTGACCATCCCTGAGTCAGTCCTTGCCAATATATTTTCAAAACTTGATCTATGATTTTGTGTTGTGGGCTTGCCTACGACAGATCACTTTCTATCGACATCAGCACATTATCTAGGAAGTTGATCCAGAAATTGTCAGTACCTTGAAATCTGCATGCCTCAATGGCAGGTTTCTCGCCTTCGACGACAGGTTGCATCATTGACCTTCGATCGAATGATTCCGTGACATGTTCGACTTTAGCTCATTCATTCACATTTCATGGATTGTACTGGGTACTTTGAGAGCCATTGACATTACTGGTGGTTACTCTCACACTTGTTAACAGTTTACATCATTGACTGGTAATCAAGTGGTTTCTACCATGTTCGACTTCGACACATTCATTTGCATGGATAGAATCGTACTAGTTCGAGATGCGGAAATCAAGACCCTGGATCTAGTTTCTACCATCCAGGCTGCGAGGAATTTTGTTATCATTTATACAGTGGAATATTTATAAACAGATGGCTGCATCCATACTGTGTTCACACATGTCTATACTGTCATGTACTCAAAATCATTCCTATATCAGAACAGTTGAATCAGTTTTTAGTTATTTTAATCTGATTATGGGAATGCCTACCTCAGTGATGATATGTATACATATATATTTTGCATTGAATGTTTTTACAGGTGCTGACTAGGGTGACCACAAGATGATCCTTGAAATGATAAAGTACTGCACTCTTCATATATGACAGACTTCAGCATCATCTATTCCAGACTTTGCACTTTAGGGGGCAATCTGTTAAACTGAAAATTGTCATCCTGACATTCTGCCGTGTGTATGAGCTCATTATAACTCATACTTCTCCCTTTTGCAAGTCTAACATATCAATTCCTCATGTCAAGCCTTGAAAATCAGAAAAAATTCCTAAAACTCTCCTAAAATTTGGTGTCGCACTTTCTGGCTATCTTACCTGCGGTCCCGCACCCAATGTTCAGCTTTCCTGCATTCCTGAACGCACTTTATCTTTGTTATAGGTGCGGACCCCTGTAAGATTAAAAAGGTGCAAGTAAATCCCAAAAAGCTCAATTAAAGTAAATTTTGGAAGCTTCTAGAATGGATCTTGCGGTGGAAAAACCGCTCTTGTGAGGTGCATGAATCCTTTACCTTATGGAGCTAACCCCTTGATGTGAGGAGATTATCCCTTTGAAGGAGGATTCTATCCCTTCATACTTGGAATAGAAAACCTCCTCTTTTCCACTATAAAAAGAGGCATTGGGTAGCCTCAAAGGGAGTTCAAGCTTTTAGAATATTTGAAGTTAAGTGCTATTGAGATTTAGACTCAGTTAACTAAGACTTTTGTGAGGAGAGATTGCATACCTCTATTTGTCTTGGTTGGAGGAGTGCAGAGCTTATCAAAGTAAAGGAGACTCCTGCTTTGGACCCCGGAAAGTCCTGTGCAACATCAAGGCTTAGGTTGTAAGGATTTTCTTCTTTTGAAATTAATACAAATATACTCATTTTTCTCAATAAGCTTTCAATCAATGGTTTATTTCATAGATTCCTTGATCACTATGATAAGCATGGTTTATGATGATTTCTATATAGGTGCTATGTAATATTTTTCTTGTTTGTGACTGCAGGTTTACGAGGGAAACTCCTTCAAGCGCGCGAGGGATAACAACAACTTCAAACAAGCATTGGAAAAACGGTAAGTCTTTTACACCTATATAGAGCTTTTCATAGATCATATATGCTTAGAAAAAGATTAGTCTGCTTGGTTGTTTGTTGCTAGATACTTTTAGTACTAGGGAGATCGGTCTTGTCCGCAAGACGGATTAATCCATACAACAGTATACAAATCAAACTCTTCATGTAGGATTTTTTAGAGATAATATGGGAATTACAACATATATTTGATTCCTATACCAACCAGCATATTGGTTATGTTTGGCAGGTAATTGTTTGTCATAAGTACGATGGAAGGGCAACAAACATTTAGTCTTGTGGGGTCATTCTATTTGAACTTGTAGGTTTCTGTGCCTTTGAAGGTTCTAATGAAATTGAACAATATCATAAGGTATACTAAATATTAATTTCAAATTTATGGTGGACCTAAAAACAATTCTGTTGCAAAGCTCTTGAGTGGGTAAAATTGAAAAAAAAAAAAAAGAACACTGAAATTTCTCTTGGCTGTAAGGGGAATTGGTAATGGTCCTAGCTCTCTCAGTCTCAGATATAGATGCACAAGCAAATTCAATCTTGTAATCTTGTTTTTAACTTAATCATATTTTACTTCACAACAATTTTCGGTTGTTGATGGTAGAGTTTTTATTGGGTAATAGATTTTCAAAGCGGAGTTTTCCTTTCCTTCATGGTTCTCTCATGGGGTCAAGAATCTAATCACGAGGATATTGGATCCAAGACAAAAGAGTGTACGTTATAAATTCTTTCTAAAACCATATTGCAATATCTGGATTGCAACTCGTTTGGATTTATTCCATACTTCAAAATTCATGACAAAATCAAATGTGATTGCCTCTTGTAGCGGATAACAATAGCACAGATTTATGAAGATGAGTGGTTTAAGAAAGATTACTACCCTCCCGCAGAGCCCTGGGATGAACAAAAAATTAATTCAGATGATGTACATGCTGCATTTGGTATCAAAGAAGTGAGGCTTCCATAATATACGAAACATTCTTATGATGTACAAATGAATACTATATTCAAAGGGTTATGAAATGTACACATTGATTCTTTTATGCTAGGATCTATCTTATAGGAAATTGCATAAACTAAGAAAATTAACAGGGATAATTTGGGGACAAATTTGGATTTTGTAGGAGAATTTGGTGACAAATGATAAGAAACCTGTTTTCATCAATGCCTTTCAACTGATAGCAATGTCTAAAGACCTTGAATTTTCTGGGTTCTTTGAAAAAGAAGTATGCCTCCATATGCCCAATATTAATTATTTGATTTTATGCCGAAGATGTCTTCAGTCAGTTAATGAATATCTAAAGACATGGGATATTTCAAATATTTCACTGTTTCTTAGGCAAAGTAAAGTAAATACCATGCTATTCAGCAAAAAATGTCTATGCTTAGAAGGATTTGCCATAAGTAATGGGGAGCAATATGCAGTGTTCCACAGGGATGTGTCCCCTAGGGTGGGGTGCATGTACCTCACACTTCCCATGCACTTGGGATGGGAGACACCTGGGAAACATTTCCTTTGTTCGCCTTTTGTGGAGACGTGGGGAGACACAGGGAAACATTTCTCAGTGTGAGGGACATGTTTCTCAAAAGAGGTGCTTCTACACACTCTCTCAAAAAGGGACGCTCAGAAGTACCCGGAGTACCTTTTTGAAGAGGAACGCAGAGAAGCATCCTTTTTGAGTTTAAGTTATATCAATTTACTATTCTAGCCTTCAGACTTCAATATCTATTGTAGTCTATTTTTCTTGGTACTAATTAGATTCTAGAATAATGAATGATGAATATGGATCAATTTATTTAATTATTTACTTCAATTATGTATGGAACAATATATTTATGCTTTTATTATTGAATATGAATTTTATATATATATATATATATATATATATATATATATATATATATATATATATATATATATATATATATATATACTCTGACATCTCCTAAATTTCTCTAAAATTTCAGATTACTCCCACACGTCCCCCTTTATATCTCTCTCCACCCGTGTTTCCACCATCCCAGAGTATTGGTGGAACATAGGCAATATATGATATTGTTCACTGGAAAATCTTAATTTTGAGAAACTGATAAAATAAATAGCATTGTATGTCTTCATAAAATATCCCTAGTCTAAAATTCTACTATTTTCCTTAACCTATTCAAATCATTAACAGTACCAAATTTGGATTGCAGAATGATGGTAAAAGTAAGAAAACGTTTGGTTCCAAGCTTTCGGTGAAGGAGACAATGGAGAAAATGTATGCTTCTATCAACAATCTAGGCTTGTTAGTTGAAAAAGTAAATCCTTTCAAGGTTGGTATACAATACATATATCTTCCTTCGTCGTTCTTTTCCTAAAATCTAAAAATGAAACATATATAAGAGCACATGCATTTTTTACGTAGGGGTACGAATAAAATGCACTAAATGGAAAATTTTTGAATAAAAAGGTTATTGGAATTATTTTGATGTTGTTCACTATATGTCCAAATGCATTTTTTTGGAAAACACTTGGAGACCACTGTGGTCCATAGTGCATATGTTAGGAAGTATGTTTATGTATAAATAGAATGCATTAAATTAAAATAAGCTTTGAGTGAAAAGTCGAGGGAATTTATTATTTTTTTTATGCTGTATATTAGTTTCACACATTTGTTTTTAGAAAAAATTGTTATGAAAAGAGTCCTGAGCTTTTCCTTGTTGGAAACATTATTCTACCTGAATTCTATCCTATCTCTGGTATCATGATTGAATCCAAACCACAAGTAAATGGACTAGTAAAAGACATAATATAGTTTTTAAGTATTAGGAATTTTTCTTCTGTGATCCATAAATTGTGAGTAAAATCTTTCGGTAAAAATCGCATCAAAATAAATTTGGTTGACACGTTTCAAACCATCTAGTGTGGTTCATCAACAGGACAAGATCTTGTCCTAATGATGAACCACACTGTCTGGTTCGAAACGCATCGACCAAATTTATTTTGATGCGATTTTTACCAAAAGATTTTACTCATAGTTTTTAAGTGTTTATCCTTGGAAAATTATTAGTCTGAAAACAGTTTGGTATCTCTTGTCTCTAGTTTATCCTCTCCAATAGTTGAAGTACCTAAAATTTGGATTTTATTTTTGTTCTTTGTTTTATATATTAGAAAATCTGAATACATCTTCCTTCCATAGTTGAAAGGAAATTATAACTTTAAAAGAAAAACTGATCTTGTTGCATTTGATGATAGATAAATATTCATGGGAGCCAAAGAGATTGCAAGGATTCATATTTATGGGTGTCAATAGAGGTAAGCTTTTAATGATAGTTCCTTTATGATAATATATATGATTTTCTGTGTTTCATCTAGGACATCACACGGCCTATTGGATATCTTGAAGAACATGATTACATAGAAAAATATAGTACACACATGGAATAATCCATAATTCCAATTCTGAAATATCAAAAGAAAGCAGAAAATATGCTTCTAAGAATTACAAAAGAGCAGCCTTCTTAAAAGATAGAAAATACATATTATGTAACAAGAAAATAAAAAAATGAAATTCTATGCAGGTTATTGAAGTTGCACCATCTTTATCAATGGTGGAGATATGGAAATCGGAAGGGGATACAGTAGAGTATATAAAGGTAAACATAAAGCTCTACTTTAACCAACATTTATTCCTTATTTTCCATAAACTCTCAGAATATTTCTTTTCTCGTGTTTCATGCAGTTTTACAAAAAAAAATTCTAGAGTTTTTATGGATGTTCCTGACATCCCAAAGGTAAGCAATGTTGATATATATTGTTGCTTCAAGTTCTCATTTTAACTCTTCATTATGTTAATGATAGACAATTTTGTAGCCAAAAAATCTCAGAGAATCTCTTTCTCTCTTATGTTGTCATTGCTACATGCCCTAAAAATTGCATTAATACAATGCCAAGAATATTACATAGTGGGTAGAGATACCCTACAACCACCCTATACAACAAGTTTTACAGTAAGTTACTTTACTTATCTATGTACTGGATCTTATGTGATAATCAACTTAAAGCAAGTGCAAGTGGTAGTTAGTAACAAAAGTGTTTGAATAGCATAATGTACAACTAGACTGCCCAAGATCTGAAGAAGATAACCATTTAACTTCTGCAAGGTATGAATAAGGTTATTTTCTATTTGCAAGGTAACCATGTACATTATCAAGTTTGTCCATGTCCATGACTCTTTAATCTTCGAATCTAAGATTAAAAGAAGTGGAGAATTGAGATGATGGCATCTGATGCCATCATCTCAATTCCCCACTTTCAAGTTTAATGGTGGCATTGACATTATTTTTTCCATTTAATTTTTGTATTTTTCAAGAATTTTGCAACAAATAGGTTAAAGGATTACAATTCTCATGTATCAAATAAATTTCCACAAGATCCATGTACCAAATATCAATTTCTCTTTTTGTGAGAATTCTCATCAACATAGTTACCGGTAGCAAATACTTTATGACCATCATTTTTTCTCTGTGGATGCAAGAGATCACAGTTGAATGCTTTTCAAAATATAAGAGAATTAACATATGATGTAATACATGTATATAAAGCAAGATATATATGAAGTTAAAAGAAGTGGTCTCAACCATAACATGCCATTGAAATTATGTTTTGTTTGCACATCGAAATATAGCTTACTCTTTAAAAGAAAATCAATTATGTAATATCATTTATATAAATAGAATCAGGTTATAAAAAATTACCCAGAAATGTGTGACATTTTCTTGAAACCCCTATATAAATGTAAAAATACAGGGTGTGCAGAACTAATTTTAGTGCATGCCAATAAATTCCCCTAGATAGGTAAACTGATTAAAACTGCGAAGTTGGCTAAGCTATTAACTTATTAAAAATTATTGCAAAACTTTGAGGCAAAAGTAAATATAAGTAACAAATGAGAATGCAAAAGTAAATGTAAGTAATAACATGATTTAGTCCAAGGCTGGGGATTTTTTTTGCAGATTAGAGCATTAGAGCATTGTAAGCAACTATTATCATTTAACCTGAGGCTCAGAACAATTTTTTTAGACTCCAGAGCATGGGTCAAAGTACAGTTTTAGGAGAAGAACATAATCATATATCTATCGGAGAAAAATTGTCAAATAAATGATCAATAAAAACAATCATTACAACGCTTTTCTCATATTAATGTACTATGAAATTGGTATTTGCAGGAGGATTTCATGATCGAACTCGTTTTCTTTTCAAAACCCAGAGAAAGATAACATTTTCCCATTTTTTTGCTTGGTATGGAAGTTCTTTTTTTGACTTTTCAAATCTCACTATGGATCTACTGGATCTCTAGGAGAATTTTATTCTCTAAGGACAACCAAGGTTCAAAACTCTTGGTAGTTAGGTAGTTCGGGAGACACCAAAAATATCCAGTTATGTTGATGGTTGGTGTAACCCTTATATAATTGGAGTAGTTGGGAGGAGACACATAAAATATCCAACTATATTGAGAGTGGACCCGTGTTATCCCCAAGTGATTTATACAGCTATGTTTAGGGTTGATATAACTCAAATATTATGCCCATTGATTTTGACAAACTCTGATTTTGACAACTCAGAGATAGGTGATTTTTACAACTTGTCCTCATCTCCATAAGTTGGATCAAAACCGAGGGGATTTGAACCTTGGATCTCTCAACTTTCACAAATTTCACATTACTTCGATCACCAATTGATTTGAACCTTAGATCTCTAAACTTTCACATATTTCACATTACTTCGATCACCAATTGAGTTTCGCCTCGACAATACACAAAATAATTAATTTTTAATAAAAAAATGAACTTTAATATTTAAAACCAGATACCAAACAAATAGAGACAAAAAATGCAAATTATGTTCATACATATACCATGTAAAGGTGAATATATCAAAAAGGCACTGAGTGCAATACATATCAACAACAAAATACATAATCAATGAGGCTTTAAATGGCCTCTAGAGTCCAAAAACAATGTTACAAGCCATGGGGCCACTAGCCTACTACAAGTCTACATGTTAGTGATCAACATTATCACTTATCATCATGATCAAACTCAATTGGTTGAGTCTCAATTCTCAAACTTTTCAACTGCTTGAGCCACAAACTTCTCTGTTGGTTGAGTGACTTTAGTCTCAAACTTTTGAAGGTATTCTACCCTAATATTCCCTATTGCTTCATTTGGTGCTCTACATGGCTTTGACATGGCCTTCTCTCCCAGCCAAGTGTTGTTTGAACATGTTAATACCTCCTCCTTCAATATATTTTTGGCAATATTTGCAGATCATTTTTCCACCAATCATATCACAATGAGCCCATACAATATGCTTGGCTTTTGGAGGAATGGTGGCCACTACTCAGCCCAAACTCTAAGTTGTTCCACTACTGCAACAAAAATTCAACACTCTCCAAGCTCACAATGAAGCTCACTAAAACTCCAAATGAGACGTGTGGGGCAAATGAGAGGGGAGACATCCTTTTATAGGTTTGGAGGTGTTTTTATGGACGGAAAAAACCCCTAGTTTCCCTCAAAACCACTTGAAAAATCATGAAACGACCTTCTGTGGGGTCCGGGAATGAACTGACAATAAACCCACCAGTTTATGGCTGGTGGTACCCAAAAAACACCCCCAACCCTAGATGACCCAGTTGTTCAACCGGTTTGAAGGCACCGCCTAATAAACTAGTTAGTTTGACTGGTTTACAGTTCAAACCAACCGATTTTGAATACTATGGTTACAATAACAAAGCTCAATATTATGCCTTATCAATAACACATGCCCAAAAAACCATAACATCATTTTGTATGACACTGGTTCATATATAACATTTTTTTAATTAATCAATTTAATTAAAAGGTTGAGAAAGAGTATAACCTCTTTTCAGATAAATCCAAACCTTTGATTTGTGACTACTATTAAGAATATTCTATAATATTCCATGGAGCTTAAATTCCTACCATCCACCTAATAATTAATGATAATTAAATTAAAACTATCGGAACTCTATTTCACAATAGACATGCCCATGAGCATAATAATCCTTTAAGTTATGTTTATTTGTAGTGCACTTTAATCCTTCATCTTTATGTTTATCTATGCACTTTGATCCTTCATTTAAATTTATTGTTTATGTATTTTATAAATTTATTATTTAATATATTGTATATTTTTGTTTATTTGTAAAAGGTAAATAATATAATAAATTAAAAGAAAATTGTATTAAAGAATGATATGTAACTGTAGAAAATCTAAAAACAAGATTCAATTCGATCCTATAATGTACTAAAACAAGATATTGAATCTTTCTACAACTTGCAGAAGAAAAACACGATTGCATAATCACATAACAAGTAAGAGAAAGAAATTATCAATCGCACAACACAAGATGTATCTGGGGACAACAACTTCTCAAAACCCCTCTATCTCTATATTTCATATGGTCAAGATCACGAAACAGTAAAATTATCTTCTCTCTCAGAGAAACTTCATGCACTCTTCCAAGTGTCTCACTCTTTTCTAGCTCGGATATGGCTTGCAATCAAAGCAAGTTTGGTCCAATATTTAACATGTTGCTTGCCTCTGCCTAGCATGCCTTCCTTACACATTCTTGGGCTAATTGAGCCCCTATTAATTAGGAAAATACCAATTAATGATTGCACAATCCTCAAATACCTTCTCGATGACCTCATGCATGACCTGTACAATTTTCTAATAGTATAATTGATATATCTCTTCCCTTTAACCTCAGTCTCAACTGGGCCTTCCTTATAACTTACATGAAACAACTATTTATAATGAATTATCAGTTAACTGATTGATCACTACTTGTGAATTAAACAAATTTAATTCATTGGTCCTCTCACTAGCTCATCTCTCACGGTTAGAGCTAGTTAAACTGATTTTAACTTAATTAATTGAGCTAACTAATTACAACTCACAAAAAAGTGTAACTAAACCCCCTAAAATCATGGAATGTCCTCTAGATGCCTCATATTTGACCTTTAACTCAAATTTCCTAAGATAACTAAGTCTTCCTCACTCAGTTAACTAATACAAGTTGTCATGAGATGAAATTACAATTTTTCTTCCAATTTAATTAAAAATAAATCAGAATCCCCTTATGGTACCATTTCTAGGTGCCATTTCTGGTTTCCATTTTGAATGTTTTTGTTTCCCATTTAAACACTCTCAACAAGAAATGAATTCAATCTATCCCGATCTGGTACCTTTGTAATGTTCTGTATACAACACTTCTCTAGTGTTGTTTGATCCTGCAAATCCTGAAACTAAATATCCTAAAAAGAAAACTGAATCAGTATGATGCATCTGTCATCAGTCTCTAAACACTACTAGTTATTGCACTTTCTACTGGAAACTCTATGTTGTGTTAAATTTTAATTTGTGCCCTCTGCATTGTTGCCAACTCTGATATGAGCTCCAGTATCTCACATTTGTCACTCTGATTTCAATATTCCTGGCATCTGATTGCATCAATCCTACTGATCCTTCATGCTATTGTGTATTGTAGGCTCCTCATAGCTAGGTCTGATCCATGAGACAAGCCATCTCAATGGATCCTGCCCAAATTTATTCTCTTAGGATTATTTTTGCAGATCGCCCCACCTCTCACCTAGAGGTATGGATGCATGTGTTCCCTCTGCCCATCTAGCTCAAAATGTTCCCCTACTGGTGATCAAGAGCTCAATATTTAGCTAAAAAAATGAAAGTGCTCAGAAATGCTTCAAACCTAAATGACCGGATAGATCTCGTCACCAGGATTCCAATGTAACTCATTTCATCAAAATCCGAGTTTGTATGAGTGATTTATGGTTTGTTGTTCATTTTCCCTAACAGGTAAAAACTGTGCAAAACAGTGACAAACTGATGACTTGGCAGTACAGTTAGCACCTCAGGAATCTTCAAGGAATATTCTCCAATTTTCAGCCAATGACACTGTGACAAGTGTCAGAATCAGATTTGCCAATCTTGCTTGGGGAAGTTGAATTTTTCCTCCTAATCCTAAGTTGTAAATTTCTACTATGGTGGCTTATTATTATTATGGTGAATTTTTTTGGGCCAATGGGGGAGGGCCGCATGGTGCAGCCAAAGGTAGCCATGTGTCCCCCCCATGGCAAGGTTGGAAGGTGCATAAATTTTTATTTCAAGGTCATGGAGCATATATATGATATTATAAGGTTGGAACCATAGCATGGGGAGAAACGTATATATATATATATATATATATATATATATATATATATATATATATATATAGAGAGAGAGAGAGAGAGAGAGAGAGAGAGAGAGAGAGAGAGAGAGAGAGAGAGAGAGAGAGAGATATTTCAATGTATATATATTTCGCAACATATTTATAACTAAAGTTTTCTAACTATGGTCCAAGCCTTTGCATTTTCAACAAAATTATGTGGTCGGGGTCAGGGTCGAACCCACGACCACCCGCACCACAGTCCACCGCCTTACCAACTCACCTTCCGCCATGTTCCTTACCCCAATGGAACTTCACCGTTATTTCAATATTGTTGGCGCCATCTATGGGGGTTTGGAGGGGGCCAAACCCACGGGCCAGACCCCTCCCACACGACTGCCAGTTGAAGACCAACGACTAAGACAGAAAATCCGGCGGAGTTAAAACATGTTTAAGCCGAGTTTAATTACAGTAATTCGTGGTTATGTAATATTAATCTGAGATTTGTGGATAAGTGCGGGTTAGCACTAAACGTGCTTAACCCCACTTAACACCATAATTATCTTAGCATTAATCACGTGTTTAACTTGGTAGCGCCTTTAGTGAACACGCCAGATTTGGCAAAAGCTCCACATTTAGTGGAGTTAACTGGCGGACTTCCAAATTTAGTGGAGAAAAACTAGGGAAATTTGGTTTTGCCACAACTAAGGCAATTTTGGACCAATTTTGGCTCAGGAAGAGTCATTAGTGGTAGATGTTGATGTTTTGGAGCCATTGGAGCAGGTTATAGAGGCAACATGATACTTGAAACAACACTTTTGCAGAATTGAAGCTAATACAAAGGCCCACACTATGAAGCTCGACCAAGGAGATGTAGCCCAGGAGGGGTGAACTCCTTCATCAAAAACTTGTGTATTTGTCTCCATTATTTTTGCTTGATGTGTTTTATTATGCTTCTATTCAGCATTGATTTTCCATGCTTTTAAGTTCATGAAATACACTTAATCTCATCAAATTTAATGAATTGTCACTCATAAGCACATGTATAAACCCTTGTATGATAAGAAAACCAAAGAACTTTCATGTGAATTCTGAAATTGATATTAGCAAAACATTAAATAACAATCAATTTTAGATCAAGTTAGTATCAGAGCACAAGTTTGCTAAAGGTTTATTACTTTCTTTTCCTGAGATTGTGCAAGAAGGGTTTTAATAGCTGCAATTTTGTGATGCTTACAAGGTTGAAGTTGCAGAGAGGAGAAGGGAAGATATTGGTTTTTAGTCCTGAGATTAGGACAAGGAGAAAGAGAACTAAGAAAGCATCATATTCACCCAAATTTCCATTCAAAGCTGCACTTGAAGCACCTCAATTTCCATCTCCAATAGTTGAGATTGAAGAGGTACAAATTGCACGAGAAGCTAAAGTGATTGACGAGGTACTAGAATCAGAGGTTGAGCTTGAATCCTTAGCCATCATGTCAGGAGTTGGAGAGACTCATGCAAATTTAGAAGAAGATTATTTCAAGAGAGACTTCAAAGACATACAAAGAATGGTTAAAATTATGTTTGATGCATTCACCACAGAAAGAGAAGGTGAAGGTTCTAAGCCTCCACATGGAGAAGGATTTTCATATGGTAAGAAGGATGAAGAGAAGAGTTCGAAAGGAAGTAGAGGAAATCCACCTCAAACTCCACCATCCTCATCCTCTTCATCTTCCTCAACATATTCATCTTCCACATCCACCACAAAAACCACCTACACTCATTCAAAAATCACAAAAAGAAAAACTCCATTACTCAAGTTGGACATCAAGTTTGAACTTCCCATGTAAAATGGTGAGGTAAATGCAAAGAAGTTAGATAATTCGATCCATCAATTGGAATTATATTGCATAATTTGGAATCTACAAGAGGAAGAGATAAAGATCCAGTTAGCTTCATTAAGGCTAGAAGAAGTAGCACTATTTTGGTGGGAGGCAAAGACTCAAGAGGAAATGCGAATTCATGGTAAGATATCCATTTGTTGGGTTGAATTCATTTCTTCCATTAAAAGATAGTTTTATCCATTAGACTATATGCAAAAAACAACAATTATTTTGTATAACTTTAGGCAAGTCAAAGGCCAAACTGTTCAAGAGTACACTCAGGAGTTTAGAAAGAGGGCTTTGTTGTTAGGAGTAAACTTGAATTCACAAGTCACACTCTTGAAATAAATTGGGGGTTTACATTCCTACTTGAAACATACTATCCTTATGTTTAACCCAAACAACTTCGATGAAGTATGTGTGAAAGCCACACATATTGAAGCAAGGGGAAAGAACATTCAAGAAGCAGGTAGTAAGAAGAAGCCATTCAAGGGTAAGGGAAAGAGAATGGAGGAAAATGGAAGGGAAAGAAGAATGCAAGCATCAATAAAGAAGGGAGAAAACTACATACAAACATTGTTCCAAAGAGGGGCATGATGAAGCCAATTGTTGGAAACTACATCCCAAACTAAGGCCAAAGAAACCAAATAACAAATGGAAACAAAATATGACTACCACCACACAACAAGATCTTGGATCTGATTTAGGAGATGAGACCAAGATAATAGCCATGGTTAACAAAGGAAATGAGGCTATATCAAGTACTAGTTCCTCAAATAGTTACAACAACACTCTTAATGAATACACAAGGATATAATTTTTCCATGTTAGAGTTATTTCAAATCATACAAAGATTGATGCATTGTTTGATAGTGGGTCACACGCAAACCTGATTTCAGAAGACCTAGTCAAAAATCTTAACCTTGAAACTGTACCACATCATAAACCATACCCTTTGGTTTGGATAGTTAAGAATGCCAATTTACAGGTTACAAGGAAATTCATATTTAGATTTTCTATTACTGTAAACTTTGTTGATGAAATCGAGTTAGATGTGGTTCCACTTGAAATTTCCAGGATTATCTTGGGAATTCCATATTTGTATGATAGGAAATCAATGTTTTATTGCCATGATAACAAATATCATTTTCTTAAGGATGGGTTGGAGTATATTGTGAGAGCTCATCACAAGAAACTGAATATTTCTTTAGTTAATGCAGGGAAAATGAAGAGGCTAGTTAATGCAAGTAAAACTTTTGTGCTTCTCATGATCAAGAAAAAGGATGATGTTGACTATGAATCTTTTGAAGGATGTGATGACAAATTAAAATCTGATTTTTTTGATGTGGTAAGTCAGCATGGTGAGATGTTTCAAGAACCAATTGGGTTACCTCCCAAGACGGGAATTCAACATGAGATTCAGTTGCAGGAGGATGTTCCACTTCCAAACATTTGTATGTATCGCATGTAAATTATAGAGAGTTTGGAAATGAAGAATAAAATTTAATAATTGTTGAAAAAAGGTATCATATGCCCATCTAATTCGCCATGTGGTTCACCAATTGTTTTGGTACCAAAGAATGACGGGACTTGGCACATGTGCATCAATTTTCGTGCACTGAATAAAATCACGGTAAAGAATCGCTACCCACTCCCACACATTGATGATTTTCTACATTAGTTGAAGTACGCAAGAAATTTCAGTAAGCTAGACTTGAGAAGTAGTTATCATCAAGTTATAATAGTTGAAGAGGACATTTGGAAAACTGCTTTTAAAAGTAGACAATGATTCTTTGAGTGGTTAGTTATGCCATTTGGTCTAACAAATTCTCTAGCTACTTTCATGAGAGTAATGAATGATGTACTTAGACAATTTCTAGATTATTTCATCATTTTTTACTTATATGACATACTTATATTCAACAAATCAAGAGAATTGCATGTCATCGATGTGAACAAGGTACTTAATGTCTTGAAAAAAGAGAAATTATTTTTAAATATGTTGAAATGTGAGTTTGGTAAGACTTATTTAGTGTATTTGGGACACATTGTTGGAGGAGATGAGTTGAAGATAGACCCTTCCAAAGTAGAGGTCATTCTGAATTGTCCCAAGCCCAATACAGTTACAGACGTAAGAAGCTTTCTTGGGGTGGCACATTATTGGAGGAAATTCATTGCTAATTTTTCTTCCATTGCAGCTCTGTTACATGCATTAAAAAGTGTCAAGAAATTCTTCCATTGGGGAGATATGCAGCAAAAAGAATTTTATGCTTTAAAGAAAAAGATTATTTCAGCACCGGTATTGGCTCTTCCGGATCTTAGACAACCATTTGAGATCCAAAACAATGCAAGTGATTATGCTATGGGAGCAGTGCTCATGCAACATGGTAAGCCTATTTTGTTTCATTATGGAATTTTTAATGGAGCTGTGACTAATTATCCCACCTATTATAAAGAGTTATATGCATTGGTACAAAGTGTAAAGAAATGGAAGCACTATTTGATGGGGAAAGAGACCATTATCCATACCGACCATTAGCCATTACAGTACTTACAATCACAGTTAAACTTGCAGCAATCAAGACATTTATGATGGATGGGATTTCTACAACAATTTCATTTGGTTATCAGGTACAGAAAGAGAATCTGCAATAAGGTAGCTGATATGCTCTCTAGGCCTATTGTAAATTCATCTATTATACTCAAGGACAATTCAATTATGCATGAAAATTACATTGAACAATATGCATATGATAGTGATTTTCAAGATGTGTATGAAAGCTTGAGTCAAGGAAACCAAAATCAAGGGTTAGATTATCATGTGTATAACAATTTGTTGTATCACTTGGGCAAGTTTTGTATACTACAGGGAGAAAGAAATAGTATCATAAGGGAGGCACACACTTCAATGATTGTTGGACATTTCGGTGTAGGAAAGACAATAGCGAATCTATTGGTCACGCATGACTGATAGTGTATCTCATTTTATAAGAGGATGTTCTTTATGCGCAACAAGTAATCCTAGTAATAGGAAACTTGGATTGTACACTCCACTTTCGGTTCCTTCACATCCTTGGGAGAGTATCTTAATGGATTTTGTAGGTGGTCTTCCTATGTCAAGGAAAGGTCATGATTACTTGTATGTTGTGGTATATAGGTTCAACAAAATGTGTCTTTTGATACCATTTAAAAAAAAATTGCAGCTGAATAAACTGTTAATATTTTATTTCAAAATGTATGGGTTCATTTTGGTTTTCCTACTTCTATTGTAAGTGATCGAGATTCCCGGTTTGTTTGGAAGTTTTAGTCAAAATTATGGGATATGATGGGCACAAAGTTGAAGAAGAGTACAACATTTCATCCGCAAACGGATGGTCAAACCGAGGTGGTAAATAGAACATTTATTCATATTCTTAGAGGTTATTGAAACAAGCATCCCAAGTTGTGGGATGAACAGTTGCATTACATTCAACATGCATACAACAGGGAAAACCATTCTTCCACAAACACATTGCCATTTGAGGCATGTTATGGTTACTTGCCAAGATCACCTTTGGACTTCATCTTTGAGAAAGATGTTGCTATAGATGGTCATAGTGACATAGATAAGGCAAGAAATTTCATTGAGAAAATTCAGTTCATACATCACACAGTGCAAGAGCAACTTGAAAAGAATCAAAGAATCTATAAGGCAAGGCATGACAAACACTGTGTTGATCACAAATTCCAAGTTAGAGATGAAATTTGGTTGTATATCAGCAAAGAAAGATTGCAAAGGGAAGGTAAAAATTTGAATCCAATCCATTCTGGTCCATTTAAAATTCTGGAAAAGATTGTTACTAATGCATTTAAGCTAGATTTTCCTCCTTATATGCAAATATATTACGTCGCTAATGTTTAGAATTTGAGATCATTTGAGCCTCCTTTGATTGATGATCAAGGAGAGCATGTTCAGTTGAGATCAATAGGTGATTTATCGCCAGAATATCTTGATGAAATTCAACAAGATCTTATACTTGATAGAAGAATCAGAACTTCAAGAAGAGGAAATGTCGAATACCTTAGAGTGGGACTCAAGGGACAAAATCATTCAAAGGCCAAATGGATAGAGAGTGAAAGGGTGACGAAGTTGTACCCTCACCTCCTGAACAATTGATAGTATATTTTGGGGTCCAAAAGGTTTCTACTGGGGGAGGAATGATTAGGAGCTCAATATTTAGCTAATAAATGAAAGTGTTCATAAATTCTTCAGACCTGAATGAACAGATAGAAATCGTCACCAGGATTCCAACGCCACTTGTTTCATCTAAATCTGAGTTCATATGACTGAGTTATGGTCTGCTATTCGTTTTCCCAAATAGGTAGAAATTGTGCAGAACAGTGATAGACTAATGACTTGGCAGTCCAGTCAGCACCTCAGGAATCTTTAGGGAATATTCTCTAGTTTTCATCCAGTGACACTATGAAAAGTGTCAGAATCGGATTCGCCAATGTTACTTGGGGAAGTTTATTTTTTCCTCCTAATCCTAAGTTGGAAATTTCAACTATAGTGGCTTATTATTATTATGGTGATTTTTTTTTGGGCTAATGGGGAAGGGCCACTTGGCACAGCTGGAGGCTTCCACGTGGCCCCACCCCCCCCCCCCCCCCATTGCAAGGTTGGAAGGTGCATACATTTTTATTGCAAGGTCATGGCACATATTTATGATATTATAAGGTTGTAACCATAGCATGGGGAACAATGTGTGTGTATATATATATATATATATATATATATATATATATATATATATATATATATATATATATATATATATATATATATATATGTATGTATTTATTTATTTCAATGTATATATATTTAACAACATATTTATAACCAAAGTTTTCTAACTATGGTCCAAGCCTTTGCATGTTCAACAAATATATGTGGTCGGGGTCGGGGTCGAACCCACAACCACCCGTACCATAGTCCACCACCTTACCAACTCACCTTTTGCCATGTTCCTTGCCCCAATCAAACTTGACCGCTATTTCAATGTTGTCTATGCCATTATTGGGGGTCCGGAGGGGGCCAACCCCCTCCCACAGGACTGCAAGTTGAAGGACCAACGACTAATATAGAAAATACAGCGGAGTTTAAATGTTTTTAAGTCTATTTTAATTACGGTAATTTGTGGTTATGTAATATTAATCTGGGATTTGCGGATAAGTGAGGGTTAGTGCTAAATGCGCTTAACCCCACTAAGCACCATAATTATCTTAACATTAATCACACGTTTAACTTTGCGGCGCCTTTGGTGGACCCGCCAGATTCGGCGGAAGCTCCACATTTAGTGGAGTCAACTAGCAGACTTCCGGATTTAGTGGAGAAAAACTAGGAAAAAATGGTTTTTCCATAACTGAGACAATTTTGGACCAATTTTGGCTCAGGAAGAGTCATTCTTGGTAGACTTTGATGTTTTGGAGCCATTGGAGTAGGTTGCAGAGGCAACAGGAGACTATAAATAACACTTTTGCACAATTGAAGCTAATACAAAGGCCCACACTATGAAGCTGGACCAAGGAGATGTAGCCGAGAAGGGGTGAACTCCATAAAAAACTTGTGTATTTGTCTTTGTTATTTTTTCTTGCTGACGGTTTTATTATGTTGTTGTTCAACATTGATTTTTCGTGATTTTAATTTCATGAAATACATTTAATCTCGTCAAGTTTAATGAATTTTCACTCATAAGCACATGTATAAACCCTTGTATGAGAAGCAAACCAAAGCATTTTCATGTTAATTATAAAACTGATATTAACAAAACATTAACTAACAATCAATTTTGGATCAACTAGAGGTCTCCGCTTGAGTGGACGCCTCCACTCGGTCTCCTCTTTGTTTCTCCAATTGTGGCTACTCCACACCCTTCTGAGACTTCTTCTGAGGCTGCAAGTTGAGAGGTAATTTAGACTCACTCTCAACCACCAAGTCACTAACCTTTTCTTTTCTCCTCAAATATTTGCATGCATCTTTGACCTTGAGAGCATACAGGTTCTTGACTCTTACACTGATATGTTTCACCTGTCCCGTGGCGATGTGTCTAAGGAACACCTTTCCTTTTCTAAATATGACATCATAACCATGATCTTCCGATACCGCTACAAAGTCAATATTCTTATTTAGTCCTGGAACATACAAAACATATGCCAGTCTGAGAGGGGATCCACACTCCCTCTGAAAGGTAATTATACCTATGTTGGTTGTGCTATACCTCCTGTCATCTCCAAAATCTATGTTCTGTTGGAGGTCCTTCTCCTCCAAGCCACTAAAGAGATATCTATTCCTCGTCATATGGAATGAGGCACCGTTTTCGAGATACCACATGCATCCCATTACAGTGTTGGTAATACATGCAATGAGAGTAAAATAAATCTTGAACTGTGAAGTTATCACTTCACCCACTGGAACTACAGGATCCTTCTTGCTTGCCTTCCTCTATGGAAAATTCAAGGCATAGTGCTTGTGCTCGTGACAGTGAAAACACTTGATCTTGGACAAGTCTCTCTTGCCCTCTTCACCTTGGGACTTATTTCCCTTGGCTTTCTTGACTTTTTCAATCAATTTAAAACCTTATTCTTTGTCTTTGTCGGAGGTACTATCTCTGGTGCTCTGCCTTATCTCTTCCATTACCAAGTCAGGCCAAAAACTCTCCCAGTCTGGTAGCTTCTCCCTCCCATTCACAGAGTCCTGGTAACTATGCCAAATCTTGGGAAGGCTTAGAAGAGCTAGGGTCACCAAATCATCGTGGGCTATTGTCACCCCAACACTTCCAAGCTCATCTCAACATTAAGTGAGCTTTGTCAAGTATTTTTGTATCCTCTCACCCTCCTCCATGTTGATCATTTCAAGCTTGTATTTCAATGCCAACTTCATGTAGTTAATATTATTCTAAAACATATCTATCAAGGCCTTCCACATAGCATATGGAGTCACCTTCCTATGGATAATTGAGACAATAAGATCTCTAACTCCTTCTAACAAGATCCTTCTCGCCTTTGCTACCTTCTTTTTCCATGCATCAAGAACCTGAGAATCTGTTGCTATGTGCTGGGGAATATCATTGTCTATGAATTTCTTCATTTTGTTCTCCTCGAGAACTATCTCCATCATGTCCTTCCATGTTATGTAATTTAAATTTCCCTCAAGGGCATATTTGAGTCTCAAGGCATTGAAAGACATCTTGATCTGCTGCTGGATCCTGAAGAATAAATATGAAAATTTAAACATGTTAAAAAAAAAACTCAATTTATTCTCTTCTATTGTGATTCTTGACACTCTAATACCATGTAGAAGATCTAGAAACGAAATTAAATTTGATCTTGTAATGTACTAAAACAAGATACTAAATCCTTCTACAATTTGCGGAAACAAAACACGATCACACAATCACATAAAAAGTAAGAGAAATAAATTATCAATCACACAACACAAGATGTATCTGGGGAAAGAAATTGCTCAAAACCCCTCTATCTCTATATTGCATATGGTCAAGTTCATGAAACAATACAATGTTCTTCTCTCTCAAAGAAACTTCTTGCACTCTACCAATTGTCTCACTCTGATCTAGCTCGAATCTGGCTTGCAATCAAAGCATGTTTGGTCCAATATTTAACTTGTTTCTTTCCTCGTCCTGACCCACCTTCCTTACAAATTCCTAGGCTAATTGAGCCCCTATTAATTATGAAAATACCAATTAATGATTGCGCAATCCTTCAAGGCCTTCCCAATGACCTCATGCATGACCTTTACAATTTTCTAATAGTACAAATGATAGATATATTCCCTTTAACCTCGGTCTCAATTGGGCCTTCCTTAGAACTGACGTGAAACAACTATTTATAGTGAATTATCAATTAAATTTTTGATCACTACTTGTGAATTAAATCATATTTAATTCACTGGACCTCTCACTAGCTTATCTCTCAGTTATAACTAGTTAAACTGATTTTAACTCCATTAATTGAGTTAACTAATTACAACTCACAAATAATTGTAACTAGACCCCCCAAAATCATGGAAAGTCCTCTACATGCCTCCTTTTTGACATCTAACTCAAATTTCCTAAGCTAACTAAGTCTTCTAGACTCAGTTAACTAATACAAGTTGTCATGAGATTAAATTACAATTCTTCTTCCAATTTAATTAAGGGGAAATTAAATCAGAAGGCCCCTATGGTACCATTTATGGTTGCCATTTTCAATGTTTCTTGTTGCCAATTTCAACATTAACTATAATCACTAAAAATCATATGCTATGGATTTTTGAAGATTTACCAATAGGAAAAAAAGGCAAAAAGGGTTAAATATGAGATATACAAAAATAATTTTGTAATATCTAAACTATTAACACCAATACCTATTTATTAAATATCCAAGAAATTTATTCAAGTGTAATAATTAACCTTAATTGCATTTGAAATCCTTATTAGAAACACACTGCATATTAAGTTGCTTATAGAATACATGAAATGTTGCATTAAGATTCAGTAAAAAAGGCTTTCTTGGCCTATGAAAGGAATTTGAATTATGTTTCAAAATAATTCTCCACTAGAATACTTCAAAATTTATCCATAATCTAAAAACCCTTTACAAGAAGTTGATGCCTCTATTTATTAAAGTTTTAATGACTAAAAATAGTAAATTTTCAAATAAGACAAAACTAAACAAGTTAAAACAAATTATGCATGTCATGAAAACTCATGTGCACTCGATGACTTGGTTTCTTGCTCATTATCGTAGGTGGTCCATTGTGCAAATATTATCCATTAAACGAGTGTGTGGAAACTAATGTTGATCCATAGGAAAATTGAGGGTTTAATTTCTCTCTTTGAAGCACTGGGTGTATTTCTATATTTTGGGAACCAAAAGGTCCAATTTATTAGTTGTCTCAACTTCAATAACCAAAAAATTTTGCATGTGTCCATGTTCTACTACAAATATGCCTCTCATGTCAACTTTGTGTTTTTGTGCAACTTGCTAGAACTGTAACATCACTTTCTCAAACTATTGAAATAACTTTGGTGAGCCAATGAAACTAAATATTTCCCATCGCCCGGTTGATATTTCCCATGGTTTGTGGCAAACAACCCATTCTTCCTCCATTTGGATCTTCAACTTAGTGGCCAAATTCATCAATTATTGGGTTGCACCGTGCAACATTATTATACTTTCCTCCATCAAAATTTTAATGTTGTGATCATCTTCACCTTGACCCTTTTGGATTTTCTAGATATATTTAATCTAATCTTGTAGATTGGCCCCCTTCTCCCTCTACTTGAAGACATATATATGTGTTACAAATATTTGTAACTTCTCCTCTTGAAGATCTACTATTTTCTACAAAAATGTCTCATTAACCTGCTCATTCCTAACATGCTCTTCCAAGAAATCACCCACAAAATTGGGCATGGCCTTTGTGGATTCTTTATAAGAACGTGCCTAATACCCGAGGAATGTTAATTCCTTTCACATATCCTCCACTTCCCTTTCCTCTACCCCAACTCTATCAATGATAGCATGTGAAATGATTACTCCAACAAAAATCAAGTCACTTACCTAATATATTTGTTAATGAAGAAATGTAGATATTTCCATTGGGCTATGGCACTCACTGGAAGGGAAGCAAGGTCAGTGATATTGAGGTGACATCATTAGGGAAATGGACACTCATAGGTAGCAGAATAATACCAAAAGTGTAATAAGATTACTTAGAGATTACAAAATAGATAACCTCTTATTAGAATTTGGCTTTGAATAGGTTTCTTTCTCAAAGTGTAGGTCATTGATTAAACATATTTATTTTAATGGATTTATAGATAGTTCTTTTTTTTTGGGTTTTGTACTAAGTTTGTTTCACTTGAAATTAATTTAGTTATTATTTGAAGGCATAATAAAAAATGTTAGAAGGCATAATCAAATATGTTGGATTCATCTATTGAATTGTCATTTGTTGGGTACACAACACAATATTATATAAAAAAAAATAAGTAACACTTTTCTTTTTGTTATATAATTTAAAAAATTATATTTTTAATAGACTTGATGAATTTTATTCAACTATTTTACACATGGTTTTTCTTAGCAAGAAATAACCAAACAAGGAAATATAAGATTGAGAAGATTCTAATTTTTTAAAATATTATAAGGACATAGAAGGAAAAAATCAAGTATGTGTGGGAAGAAACATTAAAAAATGGGCTATTTACATTTTTTAATGCCTCTCAAAGGTTTGGGTAAATCAGCAAAGTGGTAGTTTTTCTTTTAGTGTTAATGTTGAAAGGTACATTCCTAGGAATTGTAGATATAATTTTGCGAGCCTGAGATTTTTTCTAAGCCCTAATAGCCTTTCAAAGGTATATATTTTTTTATTATTAAAATCAATGGATTATCAAAGGTTTGCTAAGGAGTGTAACAAAAAGAGGCTTTCATCCAAGATAAAATTTTTGGCCATTAATCATTTCTTCTTCCTTTTTCAGAAAGAAAAAACGTTGTCTATTTATATATAAATAGTACATTTCGAAACATCATATCAGATATGATGGAATACATCACAAAAATGAGATGTATCAGTGCTGAATACATCCATCCATAGACAAATTCAAGCAAATGTGTAAGTTTACAACAATCAAAAACTCCATATATCATCATTTCAATGATTTCTTATCCATGCATCATAACAAAAAGGAAAAACATTTAAGCATAACAAAATTTCGAACAGACATGACATGTCTATTCATCCACTATAAAATTGTGAGTGAATACTCAATGAACACATATCCTCTGGTTCAATTGTTCTCAGGCTCAATTGCAACAGTCTCAGCGTCCTGATAGAAACTGTATATAGAGAGAATCATGGGGATACAGGCTCTCTTTTTCTAGATCTTCATTAGACCACATCCATGTGATTTATTATGGGATGGAGATATCAGAAGCCCAGACTTGTTCTCCATGTTTGTAGTGAGAAACCTGATTCACAAACTATTGCTGGAAATGACACTGTCAAAGTATCACTAATTTATCTGAACACTCCCTGCAACTTCATTGTTGTTGGTCATCTCAGATACTCAGGGAAGATATTGGTAGCTCGGCTTCCCCAAAATTTATCATCCCCCCTCTTGCACTGCAATGAATTCTCTCCAACTCTATGTGCTCCTCTTTTTCTCTTTGTCTCTCAGGGGCGTTTGTGATGTTTTGTAGAGCTGTTTTCTCATTCATGCTTTATTCCATTAATAATTTCTTCTAAGAATTGATGAGCCTGAAGGGTCCATTAAATATCCCAATAAGTGAAGCAAAACATGTTTATCGCTTTCGAGGGTTTGCCAAAAGGTACCATAAGAAAGGTTTTACTAACCATCGATAGGCAATCAAGGGATAGAGAAAAGTGTCATTGAGGCAATTTTTTTCCAAGTATCGAAAGAATATTCTTGGAATTTTATCATTAGTGATTTGTTAAAAGGTTTCATAATAACAATTTTGAAGTGTTCTAATGCACCTTTCTATTGACTCCCAAAAAGTGAAGCAAAGCACGCCAAAGTTGAATTTTTTCAAAATTATCCAAATGGATATACATCTACCTTTTTTTCGACTGCTATAAACAAAAATTATTTTTAATTTGAATTTAGCAGTTGGAGGAGGTATTTAAATGAAAATATTTACTAAATTCAATTGTAAAAAATATTATTTCTCCCCTCAATGCATCTATACTTTTCCTTTTTGCCTTTAAATTTGAAGTCATGTGGTCAGTTTCTTCATTTCACTTTATTTTCTAAATTCTTAGTGTTTTTGGAAGCATAGTGCTAAGAAATTGTTTTTTTCTTGGTTAATTTGTGTCTGTGCTTTGGTTTCATGTTTTCTTATCTCTGATAAGTGTCTCAATTGATCTCAATTTCACTAATATTAAATGTCTGCATGTCTTAATAACTCTACATCATCACCTATTGGTTCAATTGAATTAAATACATAGTATCATCAGGATGGGAATTCATATATGTTAAATATGTTATTTTATGGTCTTGTTGTAGGTACAATTCCATCGAAGAGAACATTTATTCAGTAGTCCCCAAAAGTGTCATTGAAAGAAAAAGGAAAGGGGACAAAGGAAGCATAATTGTAGTGCCAATGAAGAGTGTGGAACCAACCAAATCTATAGATCCAATGATCAAACTAACCTTAAGGAATGTGTTTTTGCAACCATCTGTGTAAAAAGATATTGATACAATCATAGGGATGTAAGTTTTATTACTGGGGTGGAATGAATTTTTCATGAAGATCAAGAATGAGGATTACCCTAAATCAATGTCACATAGTGATCCTACTACCATGGAGATGGATGATAAATTTTTCATGAATGTTTGGAGATATAAACTACATTTAGCTGTAGCAAGGGCATTGATGTTTCTCTATGTGGAAGCAATTGAATGGACTATCAATCATTTTTTCTTCAAGAAATATTCAATTAATGATGAGGAGGGAATGTGTGGTGAGACATTTATTCCATAGGAGACCAATTTCTATTATAAGTTCCCAACATTGGAAGTGTTATTAAACACTAGTTTTGTGACAAAGTTTCATGAGCAACGTGATATAGGAAAATTTTCGGCCATTTGGTGGAAAGAGGACAAAAGTATTTCAATCGTTCTTAAGAGTGGTGTAATGTTAAGAGTTTAAAAGAAACCTATGTTTACATCAAGTCATATTATAATGATTTTATGGAGAAATGTTGTTCTTAGTTTACTCTGGAATGGATACTACTAGGAAGATGTTCAATTAGGAAGCCATAATCTCCAACTAGATTTGAGCAAGATCAAAGTTTTGAGCAAGGTGAAGTTCCTTCATTTTATATGGATTTATTCTTACTAGATGTGGTATGATTCACGGATCTCTTTCTAAATTGAATCTTAGCTGGCACATTTTGGATGCCCTTATTCCTATTTACTTCATGATGCCATGGGAAAATACGTATAAGAAATCATATTCCATGATATGTAATTTACTTTTGGCATCTCTATATATGTAATTAATTTTGTGAAGAGTGTTCAAGGATATCCAAGCTGGTGAAAAAAAAAATCTCGTACATCATAAATTGATATACTGAAGAGAAACACACATATCTCAAGATATGTGGTGCCACTAGTCCACCCTATCTTCTTCATGTATATGTCCCTAATAGGATAGTTCTTGAGGAAATATGCTAAGAAGCCATTATTTAAGGCTTTAATGCATCCTTAGTTAAGAATAAGGAAAGGGTATTCATTCCTTATGGTTTTCAACTTGGATATTACTATTTTTTAAATACCAAACAAGACAAGTAGGAAGGTCTTAGTCATTTTAGAGTGCAAATTTGATATCATTATGTATAAAAATAATGACCGCAAGGGATTGGTGCTCAAAAATGTTGAATAAGTTTCTTATCGCTAGCCATTCACTCATGAAAAGTTGAAATAATATGCATTTACTAAAGATGCATAACATTGAGGTCAAGTTTTGTAGAGCAAGACCAATCCTAGACTCGCTGTTAATAGATATTTATCTTTAGATGAGTGGGTGGAGGTAATGACCCAAGGAGCGATTGGTTAGAAGAGAAAACAAAATCAAGTTGAAAGAAGAAACAAATACCAAATCCATATATGATGAACATAACATATAATTTCAAGAGTAGGAACTTCAACTCAAAATTGAAGAGGAATTGAAAAAAAGGTGCGAAGAAGATGTTTCTTAGGAGGAGCTCAACAAATAAATAAGAGAAGAAAAAGTTGATCAAAGTAGAAAATACATGGAGGAATATTAGAAGAAAGAAAGAGAAGAAAAGACTACATAGGATTTGGAAGAGAAAATAAAGCAATAAATGAATTATTGAGAAATCAGAAAAGGTTACAACAGTAAACTAAAAAATAATCATACTCTCAAGCTACTAAGACTCCTCAAAATATAATTGACATTGATTCAAGAAGAGAAGGAGGTGGAGAAAACAAGTGCACTAATATAGAATGAAGTTGTTGCTAACACTAAAGAACCATCCCAAGAGCCTAATAGAACTCAAACCATTAAGGAGACTAAAGGGTCAAAAGCATATCAAGAATCTAATCAGAAGGATGAAGCTACACATAAAGTAATTGGTGAAACTCAAGCACCTATTCCAACCCTAGTTGAGAAAATTATAACACATCCTACAACACAAGAACTTGATCGTAGCAAGAAATGCATAGAGACACCAACACATAAACAAGACAAAGCATTAGGAATAACCCAGGAAATGGAAAAAGGAAAAGAACATATGCTGGAGCACTTTCATACCCTACGTAGTTGCGAGAAAATTTTATCATGGGGATATAAACCAATTCCTAAGCCAATATATGAGGTGGTATACATGCAGTGATCAGGTGCTCAAAATTATGCTCAAAAATGAAAGTTTTCGGAATGGTGTGGAACCTGAATGACCGTGTCGATCTCGTCGCTCTAAATCTCATATAACTTATTTTGTGGAAAATCGACATTGTATTCTCCATGAAACGCTTTATCAAACAAGAAAAATTTTGGATAAAAAAGTGCACGGACCCATGTGGCAGGTTGATTGTGCATATGATTGTTTTCGTCTGGTGAATCAAGTGGTACGAAGTGGCCCGATTTCAGTGGTTTGACGTGGCATGATATGGTTTGTTGGTTGGTGGCCAATCACAGGCTACCATGTGGCCCAACCAGAGGCTGCCACATGGTAGCCCGAGGGCCACAAAAAATTTGTTAAGTCTGAACTGGACCTCTGAAGGGTCGAACTCACAACCTATGGCATACAAATTCACCGCCTTAGCCACTTGGGCTACCATATTCCTTATTAATCCATGGCCAAATATTTATATTTAAAATATATTGCTTTTGTATATTGGGGTGGGGGTCGGGGTCTAGCCCCAACTTTGGTCATGACACCCTGGCGAACTAGGGGCAGGACCAAGGGTCAGGCTAGCCCCGTGCCCCCCCATAACCATGACCATTTTTTGTTAAACATTTTAATCAAGGTTGTCATTGATATCAATATGGAATTGATCGAGATTTCAATATTCTTGAGATTCCTGGTTCTAGATGATGATACCATGACTCTTGGTTGATACCATCAATGAAGATGTCAAGTCATGAAGAATTCAAACCACTAATGAAGGAAGCCCTAATATATACTTGATATTATGTTGCGCTCACTTGATGATCTACACCTTAATCTTTGATGACATATGGAGAACTACACGTGATGATGACATGGAAGATCTCAATTGATGGTTGGAAGACTATCTTACTATCTTGGAAAACTCCTAATGATGAAGTTGCTTGTCATATCATTGCAGTATGATATGGATACATGAAAAAACTATGATGAATCACTTGGTGACATAATATGACATGGATGAACTCATGATGATGTGGAAATAATATAAATACATATTTGGAGTCATAAAAACAAAGAAGACCTAATGACCTCTTGTTGTCCCAATCACTTTCTGCACATAAAAATTAAAGGATGAAAAATAAATTTTGTCATTTTGGAGGAAGCTTATCACAATGAGTCCTAGACCATATGAAAGAGGACTTTTTCCTCTTTCCAACGAGCCTTTACTTGCCCCAAAACTCCCATCGGTTTGTGAGAAAATGAATTTTTAAGTTTAAAAATAATTTTTTTTAAGGCTAGCCGACCTACACTCAGGCATTCATGTTGGTCTCCCTCCAAGATACGTGTCTCTTTATTAAAGGTCAAAATCTAGTATGAATTGAAATCCAACACTGCATTTCAACCATGATTTTTCAGTGATCATTTGAGAGAGAAGTTATAGAACATCAAGAAGGTCGAGGAGATAAATGAAGAAGTTTGTTTGGGCAATTTTGTTGTTAGGATTATATTTCAAGCTCAGATAATTAAGGCATCAAACCTATATACTTAACCTAAAGAAAATCACCTGAAGGAGGATGACAACCACTTGTGGGAGCTAATTACAAGATCCGAGCTATTGTAAATTTACAGTGAAAGAAGAGGGCTCGGTAATGATTTTTAGGGTGTTATAATATCCTTAAAGGACGTGATTTGAGGAAAATTTAAACCTATAATACCTTGGACAACAGATAGTATTATGAGGCTCGAAATGTTTTACAGCTAGGAAGTGTATCTCTACAACTCTCTTGTGGAAGGTTTGAACCTTGAAAATGGTTCGTAACAGCCTACAATTTTGGCTCTTTTGACCTCACTTCAGGTCTGCAAATTTCACCCTGTGGTGTAGTATTTTGAACCTGTGACAAAAATCTCACTTTGGGAGAACATTGCTATTTAGGACTGCATCATTGAACCCCTATCATCATTGCAGTAAAGTGACTTCGTTTGAGCTCAGATAGGACATTTTTTTGGTTTGATACTGTTATCACAAAATCTAACCCTGATAGGCTGCTGATCAAATAGACTCTGAGTAACTATTTCAAACCAGAATTTTGGTTGAGGCTTAGCCTCCTCAACCTGAGAGGGCTCTCTCACTAGGTTTAGGATTTTGAATTAAGGATTAGATGGCTAACTCTAGAAATAAATTGGATAAAAGTGTATAACTGGTTGAATTACTAATCAACAAACATCTATTGGGCTATGGAGTCAAGGTATGTTTCAAAAAAACATCAAAATTAGCTTAACATGAAAATCAGGGCATTTCAGAGTTTTAGATGTATCAGCAAAAGAGTAACACAGTGAATAAAACATAGTTTAAAAACATATGAAGGAAGTTAGAGCATTTTCCAATGAGTTCTAAGTAACACATGTTCATACCACTGCAAATAGGTAGATGAGGAAAGTGATAGGAAGATCAAACACAAAAAACTCTTTCTGAATCTTGAGTAGTAAAGCCAATATCTGTATTAAGATTAAAACACACAACCTGCTATAGTAACATAGTTTGCTTGTTAATGAAAATTTCCAAGCTTTAGCAATTCTACCTCATGTCTCTTATAAAGTCATCATTTCAATCTTGGATTCCTATATCCATCTTGAAGAGAATTCGAATTTCTTAGATTAATGCCTATCTGCTCCTAAAACAGACTCTTAATTACATCTACCACTTAACTGTCTCTTATAGAAGTCCTAATACAAATAGGAGTAAAAATCCTTATTATTTCTAAACAACCTTATCTGAGACTTAAAATAATATCTCTGACAACTGTTCCTCCTTATCTTTGATCTTGATGATGCCTCTAATATTGTTATGCAATCATGCTGGTTCATGTCTTATTTTCCCTACAAAACAAGGAACATGTTTCCTGTAATTTAGCTTTTTCCTTCATTGATGATCTTCGAGCCCTTTGCTGGCAATGTTGAATTTTTAAGATAAATGACATGTGTAATCATTTCCATGGAACCATGCCTTTCCACCTGTAAAAAAACTAAGCCTTTGAAAAAGTATAAAGAGAGATGATATGGCTGCGGTACGAAAATAGCGGTTGTTTTCGTAGCACAAAATTTGTATCTTTGTAAACATCTCTCAACCTTCCACTTTCTTTTGCCTTGACACATTAAATTTCATCTGTGAGCCCTTTCCATCCACCAGTAGCGACAAAAATCGGAATCCAAGTGTTTTTACCTCTTAAAACCTTTGTAAAAATATTCAAAAATGCACCTACAGCAGTTTCGAAGCGCGCTACGAAACTGCTGTGTATGTCTTTTTTACACATTTTTTTCACAATTCTCATATTTTAAGAGTATTTACACCTTTTAATGATTTCCATGATATCTATAGACCTTAACAATAAAAATAAGTCAACTTTGAAATGTCCTCAAAAAGTGATATCCTTCCCAAAAACAAATCTATATTAAGTATTTGTCACTTACTGCTCTTGTTTATCTCTGTTGTAGCTGACATTCAGACTTTTTCAATTGAATTTCAAGATTTTCAATCTGCCTCTTCAGTCTCCTATTGGTAGCCCTCAATTTAACATTTATCATTCTCATAAATCTTGCCTCTTTGATTGCAGGGATAGTCCAGGTAAAGTACTGAGCTTCACTGTTGACTGTTTCAGTTTTCGAAACTCTTTCAACCTCCCACAGAGCCCTTATTCTATTGAATTTTGTCTTCTCAACAACATGTATTCTTTCTTTCTTCTTAAGCTTAGCAATTTCAAGATTAGCTAGTCTCAACTTTTCTTTAATTTCTTCATAACTGCTCTTTTCTCTTCGAGTGTTGAAAACTCTGTTTCTGTCACCTTTAGGCATTGGTGATGAGAGGTCTATGGGCTCCTCATAAACATTTTAAAATTCCCCTGCTTTATATAACTCTATATTCAGCTCTTGCAACCTTTTTGATTTCTTGGTTAAAGGTCTTCTGGGCTTGAACACAAACTCTGAAATTTCATCATCAAAATCTAGCTTTTTGGAAGATTTCATCTTCTTAGATTTCCCTTCATCCAATCTTATAAATTCTGCCTGAACGAAAGGAGATTCTTCAATATCAATAGCCTATAAAATATCATTCAAACTACCCTTTAAACCTATATTTTCTTCTGACACCACTTCTTTTCCCTTTTCCTTTTCTATTTGAATTCTAGTCAATATTTTTTGGGCTGATTTGTTGGTTGACTTTTCCTATACTATTTCCTTAACTTTAGTTGGCCTCTTTTGTGTAGGTTGAGGGGTTTCTTGAATAATCACTGATGTTTTAAGCTCTGGCTCTTTCACTTGTTTTCTAGGTTTTAACTTGAAAAATCTTTTTGATCTTGTCTCTGCAGGGTCACTAGTTTCTGATGGTGACTTTTCTTTGGCCCTAGGGCTAATACATGTTCCTTGTTTTTCCACCCCAAATCCACACAAAAACAAAAATGTAGACCATTCTCTGTTTATCCTTTGAAGTTCATGTAAAACTATCAATTTAACTAGACCATGATGGAAAACTAAAATTTCACAGTATTGAGCTTTCATTTGCACTTTATCTGCCATCTTAGCTAAACTTCGAAACAAGAAGAAAGGAAAATCCAAGGAAATCATTCCAGTAAAATGCAACAAGAGTTTGAAATGATAAGAATACACTTTATGGTATCTTCCCTCACAGGTGAAGTACCTTTGAATGTTGTAGAGCAGGTTGGCATAGGTTTTCTTGATGTAGCTTCTTGGCACTACTTTAGTTAAATCTGTCTCTTCAAACCCTGGCTTCAGAAATATTTTACAAGGTTCCATCTCAAACCTGAATTTTTTGAACCACATTTCTTCTCCCCTTGGAATCTCTGTCACTAATGATATAATTTCAAGGGAAATTTTCAAGTTTAAGAGTCCAAATTTTGTATTTGAACCTGTGAAATGAAGAGAAAACTCTTTTGTCACTTGATTATGACCTCCCTGCAATTTTTTGCAGAATTTCCAACATCCTATCTTCTTGAAGGCCTCCTCAACTAATTTGTCTTTGGTTAGAGCCTCTATGCTTTTAGGCTCCGTCCTTACACAGTGGCCTGGCATGTGATTTTTTCTTTCCTTTTTCATCCTATCCTTGAAATTCCTGTGTGCTTCTTGAAAACCTGTAACCAACAGCCTCGCTTGATTTTAGAGTAAACTGCCTCGCTTGATAAACTGCCTCGCTTGATTAGAAACACTGCCTCGCTTGAAAATAATAATTATCCTCGCTTGATGAATGCGAGAAGCTTTGGTTTCTGCTTACCATGAGCTTACCATTCGGAAAAGGGTATGCATCATGTGTTTCTTGCATGAGAAAATAAAACCAAAAACTAGCCCCTTTCAAATTTGAAAATGACTAAGATAAATGACCTCTAATGAATGTCATGATGGCTATGAATGGTTGCATGTGTGAGAAAAGACTCGTGGTTGACACCTAATCATGAAGGATTAACGGAATTTTGGTGGATTTGATAACTGACATGACATGCTACGAATCCCCGATTTCGTAGCACACCTAATGTAATTTCAAGGTTGTGCGCTATGAAATGAGTAGCATTTTTGTAGTGCAAAATAAATTTTTAACATTGTTTGTGCTACGAAAACGTGGTTTCGTGGCTTAATATTTTTTTTTTTTAAATGGTTAAAAACTTGAATCTCTAAACATGGTATGAGGCTCTCAAGGTATGAAATAAGGTTGTTAGAATTTATTATGTGAATGAAAATGAGACTCTAACCCTATCACTTAACCCCTAAAAACTTAAAATGACTTCACACCTATCTAAAAACCATGACTAGGAACAAAGCAAACTGTCCAAGAATGGAAATTATTTTTATAGTGATAACAATGGCTCCACTTGGGATAGTGTGCCCCTGTGGTACACTAAGAACCCGCAGCTCCAGTACTATCCATTTTTGATAAAAACAGAAATTTGTGTTGAAAAGAATCTTCTTCAAACTGTTTGGTCCTTCACTTCGGGCTTAAGATCTCTGTTTCAGCTTGTCATTATTAGCAATAAAATTGACAAAGATGGAATATGTAAAATGTCATGAGTGACTGATAAAACTTCAGCAATCATAATGCTTTAGGAACCTGCCATTAACAAGCCCTCCAGCATATGATCCTCCATCAATTTCCTGCAATATATAAGTGTTGTTCCCATGAAAACCAGCAATCTTAAAAGGACCCTTCCATAAATTCTCAAACTTACCATGCTTGTCCTTTTCCTCAATTTTGGCCTCCCATTTCAGCACTTTATCTTGTAGCTAGAAACTGTCTTCTTTGATCTTCTCATCAAATGTTTTCTTGATTCTGTTTTGAACTTGCTAATGGCTATCATAGACTTTATTTCTCTTTTCTTGCAAGGCTATCAGCTGGTTGATCCTCCTCTAAATGGCATTTGGTTCCTCTTCAAGTCCTTGAATTAAATTCATGACTGGTACCCCAAGTGATGTCAGAAAAATAGCTTTAGCACCATAGACAAGTTCATATGGCGAAGTCCCAATTGACCTCTTTATACAAATCCTATCAGCCCATAAGGCGTACTTCAACTTTAAGTGCCAAGCTTTTTTGTTCTCTTGAAATACCTTTTTGATGATTCTTATAATGCTCTTATTTGATGATTCAGCAAGACCATTCTCTTGTGGATAGTATGTTGTAGAATGTCCAAGAGTGATATGGTATTGATGGCAGAAATTTATCATTTTCTTAGACTTAAATGCTTGAGCATTATCTGTTATAATCTTCATGGGACAGCCAAATCTAGACAATATATTATTCTCTAGAAAAGAAATAATTACAGAGTCATTAGCTTGCCTTGTTGGTATCGCCTCTATCCATTTGGTGAAGTAGTCTGTTGTTGTGAGAATTCAGCGATGCTACCCTGATGATGATGGATGTATCTCTCCAATAAATTCTAACCCCCACTGCTGAAAAGGAGCTTCTACATAGATAGGAACCAAAGGTAAAGGTACAAGCTTTCTTCTTCCTTCAAAAATTTGGCAATCATGACATGCAACAATTCTTTTGTAAATGTCTTTAAACATTGTTGGCCAAAAATATCCCGCTCTTAGAATATTATTTGTTGTAGCCTTCCAATAATGATGTCCTCCGTAATCACCTTTATGAAATTCTTCAATGACTTTATTAGCCTCTTCTTCAAGTAAAAAATTCAGCAAAATTCCTCCTGTATATTTCCAAAACAGATTTCTGTCATATACAAAATATTTTAAAAATTTCAGCTTCACAAACCTTGCTTTGGACTTTGTTAAATCAGCGGAAGTTTTGTGATGTTGTAGAACAAAAACCACATCCTTATACCACTCTGAAGTGATGTATTTCTCTTCAATTTGAACCAATTCTTCCTCATCATCAGAAATTTCTGATATTTCTGCATTCAGATTTATGTCAAGATAGTCCAAATTTGACTGAGTCATTAGTTTCGCCAAGCCTTGTCCCTTCACCAACTTGGTTGGTTTTATGTCTATATCATATTCCAGCAATTTGGCGATCCATTTTCCGCTCTTACCATCAGGATCCTCCTGAGTTAGAATGTCTTTTATCACAGCACTTGGAACATATGCCACGATGTGAGAATGTAGAATATAAATTCTGAAATCTTTTATAGCTTTCACCAAAGCATAGGCCTATTTTTCTAGAATATTATACTTTATCTCAACATTTGCTAATGTTTTACTAAATAAGTAAATAGGCTGTTCAGTACCTTGCTTTCATTTTTGTAGAAAAACTCCAGCAATTGTGTTTTCGGAAGCAAATGTAAAAACCAGAAATTCTTTGGAAAAATATGGGTTGATGAGTATCAGTGCTTGTGTGAGCGCCTTCTTGATTTACTCAAAATATTTTTTAGCTTTAGCTGTCCATTTGATATCAACTCCTTTCTTTAACGTCCTTGTTATATCTTTGACAATCTCAGCAAAGTTAGGAATGAAGTGTCTAACAAAATTCACTTTTCCAAGAAATGATTAAATCTCTTTCCTACTTCTTGAAAAATTTTCCTTTTGAATTGCATTAACTCTATTAGTATCAATCCTAATTTCATCTTCAGAAATGATATGACCAAGTAATTTTCCTGTAGTTAAAGCAAAGATTCTTTTAGTAGGATTAAGAGAAATACCAAACCTTCTACATTTCAACAGAACCTTTTCTAAGTGTTTCGAATGATCTTCTTCTTTCTTTGAAAAGAATGTTATATCATCAAGATAAACAACCACCGACTTATCCTTTTCTTTAGAAAAATAAATTTCCATTGCTCTTTGGAAAGTGGCTCCCGCATTCATGAGACCAAAAGGCATCTTAGCGTACATGAATGTGCCCCATGTTGTAAAGTTTGTTTTATCCTAATCATCCGGATGCACAAGAATCTGATTGTAACCTGAAAAACCATCAAGCATTGAAATTATTTGAGAGCCAAAAATATTTTGCAGAATTGTATCCATCTTGGGAACAGGATAGTTGTCCTTTAGTGATGCTTTGTTCAAATTTCTAAAGTCAATACAAATTTTGATTTCTCCATTCTTCTTTCTAACCGGTACCAAATTTGCAAGCCAATTGGAGAATCTGATTGGGACAATGATTTTTGCATCAAAGAGTTTCTTAATCTCCCTTTCAATCAATGGCATGAGAAGGGGGTTAATTCTCCTCAACTTCTGTTTGAATGGTTTCTAGTTTTCTTTGATAGGAATAGTATGTTGAATAATGGAAGGATCATATTTCTTTAAATCAACATAACTCCAAGAAAAAACATCAATAAACCTCTTCATCATCTTAATATATTTGAATTTCATATCAGCTGAAAGAAACCTTGAAATTTTGATCATTTTAGGAAAAGCTAATGTACCAAGATTACAGCTCTCTACTTCCTCTTCATCAGCTTGTAATTTTGGCGATTTGAAAACATCATTTTGATCAAAAATCTTTTCAAGAGGAATAAGACCTTTTGGTATTGCATTATTCTTAAATTTCAAAACTTCAGAATTTTCTTTAGACTCAACAAGCATATTTTGCTGATCTACATGTGTACTTTCAAATTCTTCTTTCAGCTTAACAAAATTCTTTACCTGTTGATCATCTTCAAAAACATTCCAATTTGTGATATTGTCTGGTATAGCTGGTCTATGACGAACTTCAATCTCATATTTTTCAGTTGAATGCATAGGAATGATGAAGAGACTTGCAGAGACAGCAAGAGAATCAACAATGGAATTTTGATCTCTAGATTTGACTATGAAGGAAAAAGCTTGAAAATTCTCCAACATGTCTAAAATTAAATTTTTGTAAGCTCTCATTCTTACATCCTTTGTTTGATAAACACCTTCCACTTGTCTAATAACCAATTCAGAATCTCCAAAAACAGAAATATTTCGGGCCTTCATTTTTTTAAGAAGATCTAGACCCAAAATCAAAGACTCATATTCAGCCATGTTGTTTGTGCAATCAAAATTCAGTTTGTAAGAGTAAAACTTGCTCTCATCAGTTATACTTGTAATCTGAATCCCTGCTCCTGCCCCCTCTTTTCCTGTTGATCCATCAAAGTACAGTGACCACCATTCTTCCATCCATTTGTCATTTACTTGTTGATTTTCTGCTCTTATTTCTTCATCAAAAATATCTGCTGAATCATTAAAAAGAATGGCAAATCCAAGCTCAGTATCAAAGTCATAAATAGGATAATTCTGACGCTTATCTTTGCTACTTACCATGTAATCCATTCTGGTCTCCCGATACAATCTCCTTTGTTCACCAAAAACTGGAATAGTGGCATAGGTAAGGTCCATCTACATTGTGCCTTTGATTTTTGATGCCCATGATCTTGACAATAGCATACCAAATTTTGGAGAACATCAGCCACAACAATATCCATAAAAAATGTCTTTGCTGGGATTTTTTTTAGACCAACAACAACATCCTTGATTAGACCAATACATTGAACTCTTTTTGAATCAAAAGAAAATAAATCCTTATATGGTATTGTGATTTGTAATCCCATACTTTCCATGATTACTTTGGGCATAAGGTTATGAAAATCCCCTGAATCCAACATAGAATTTGTTATCACTTAGTAATTTCTCCATGTTCAAGAGAAATAGTCTGAGGTAACCACAAACCTACTTTAGAAATCTAGGATCTAGCCTTCCTAGATTTCAGAGAGGGCTCTCTCTTTATGATTTAACTTTGTTTTTGTTTAATATTTTAGGCTAGTTATGATAGTTCAATTTGGTTTTGGTTTTGAAATGTTTGGTGGAAAACAAGATTACTTGAAGAAAAATTAAAGAGGGATCTACTAGTCCATTGGGCTATGGAGTCAAAGTCTAGCAAGTAGAACTAGAAGGCAAGGCCAAGAGGATGCTAATGTATTCAGGGCAAGGTAGATAACCCTCAGAGATTTGGATAGATTTTTTTTATGAGATGGCTTGTTTCGAGATAAAGGGAAATGAAGAATCCTTTGATCCAGAAAAAGAGGAAGGAGGAAGGGGTCAAACGAGACTAGGAGCAATTAAGAATTCCTAAATCCAGAAATCAACAGAAAACATTTAAATGATTAAGTAGTTAAGACAGGGAGTTCTAACACTAGTCCTGAAGTAATACTCCTATTTAATCATTAATATTGAACAGCATATATGAAATGAATGGAACTCAGAAAGTAAACAATGACAAGATAGATGCACTTTACTCTTCAAATTATCACATGAATCCTGAATTATGAAGTCCAATTGGCAATTGTCTAGACTGCTGCTTTGAAATAAACACATGTGAGCCTCCAACGTACTAGAAAAATGTTTATAATGTTCTTAGAAATTTTATTCCACCCTAAACACTTCACAAACTGAAGTATTTATCCAAATTCTAAACTAGAATTTCTTGAAAAAATATCAAGATTGTTTTACAAATATCTCCAACTGTTTTACATAAATAGAACTTAATTAAAGGACACTCAAAACTAATGCATCTATTTGGCACTATTTTTTATGGATAGGTGATGAAAAAGAGGATAATTCGAATTTTATCGAACTCTTAGTTTATGATGAGGCATCCAAGTCACTAATTGTTTCCTTTCTTTGTGCATTCTGCTCCAGCAATTCTGCAAACTTGGGGTCCAATGATACCTCTGTATTTCTCAATCCAGAATATATATGTAAAGAGTGAAATAGGTTGTTATAGATAAATATGTTGGTGAATTAAACCTCTCTCATTTTCCTAAAATTCCTCTCCAGCTGTGTACAATAGGCTCTGCAAAAAGATGTGTAAAAAACCATTTTACCGAGTCTGAAAATATGCGCATGTATCTCTCATTCTGTAATAACTATGCCAAATGTGAGATAATTTTTTATAGATGGGTCTCTTAGGAAGAAAAACCTCCTTCAGGTTTGTAAGATGTATTTCTGATTGGCCACAATATTCTCTTCAAAATTATGACTTAACAGGAATTTTCTGCAGAGAGAGCTTTCAAATATTGTTTAATATTTCCAAATCCATAATTGCTGTTAGAAAAGTGAGAGAGGCGTTTGTAGTAGAAGACCTTAAGAATATAAACCTCCCTCCGTTTTTCAAAATTCATCTTGGATTGGTCACAATAGGTTCTGCAAAACAATGACTTAAACATGAAATTTCTGAAAAAATGTTCCTTCTTGTTATGTTTTCATCTTTTCACATTTTTGTTCTTTTAACTGTTTTACTTTCACTTTGGATAAAATTTGTTTTTGGTGAAAGTATTTTCATCTCTTTTTACCATTTACTTCCTTTGTATTTACTTTTATTGTTTACCTTTGACTTCTCTGTAACTTTGTTTTAACTTCACTCTGACTTTTACCTGATACACTTTAACCATTGATACTCTTTGACTGTTATGTTTTCAGTGTCATTGTGAATTTTGATTTCACTTTTACCATTCAATATGAAAATTTCATCATTCTGATCTCTCTCTGACTTGATTTTATTTTTTCTTTGTATAAAAACTGTTTGTTGAATGAAGCTTTTGATTTAAAATCTGAGAATTTGGAGCAAACAATTTTGTCAACTAGTATTCAAACTGATGGCCCAATTTCTTATTCTGTTAATAACCTGAAAAAATCAAACAATTTTTTAATGAAACATAGGTCTGCAAGCAGGTGATTGAAGGCTTTTGAAATACTTGTGGAATGAGATATTTTTGTGGAGATTTAACTCTGTTTTTAGGCATTTTGGCTTCTTTTGTAAGATTAAATGGTTTACAGAAGTAATTTAATTTAAACGGAGGGGTAACTAAGCAATTTAGGCTAAAGATATCTTCTTTTGGGATTTTTGCTCAATTAGGTTTATCTGAGGATTGATACTGGGATAAGACAGGTAACAAGGTTTCCTGAATAGTTTAAATTGTAAAAAGGATATTTTTAATAGATCTGTAGGCTTTAAACTCCTTTTGTGTTTCATAATTGATCTTCAGAGGTCGTAAGCGGATGATTGGATTTAAAAGGCACACAGAGGAAAATAGGTTTCCTGGACAAAATTGGCCAGGGTTTGGCCTGTTTTTGGGCAATTTACACTGTTAATTCTCATATTTAACAGTTTGTCTTCTAATGGAAGGTTTCAAATTGACTGTGCAGGATTGTAATTTAATAAAAAATACCCCAGATTGTAGGTATTTTGGTTCTTTTAAAAGGGTTTCTGAATCTTCTGGTTATTCCTGTGGATGGATCTAGATCGCTGATGCAGAGAATGGCTTTAATGATCTTCAAATAAGGAAAATTGTGGTCAAATTCGACTTTGCGACAAGAGATTAACAAATATGGGCTTAGGGCTCTTTACACAGTCGGGCGGAGTTTTCTTTCCAGTCTGGACTGCACAAATACATATGAAAAATGATATATCAAAGGTTTAAACTTTAATATGAATCAACATAGAATGCATTAAATGCAGGTCTAATCCAAGGCGAGAGGTGGTTTGATTTTTCGTATGCGAAAAACCACTGGTGGGTTTCACGTCGGGATAGAGTGGTAAGTTGTTTTTTGCAAATCGAACGCGATCGAATAATATGGCGCCACGTTGCATTGGGTGGTTTCATAAAACAACTCATTTCGTGCGATTTCGAGCTCAGGGCCATCGATCAGTTTCGGAGCACGAAACAGATCATGTGCCGTTGGATCTAAAAATTAGGAGCGAACGATCGGGATGTGATGGGAAGGTGTGGGGAAAAGGTTATGGTGGAGCCCAGGCGGCTTTATACGATGGCACATTATAAATATAACAATACCTTTGTAAAAATAGACTTTATAACCAAGGTTTTAATATATGGAATGGTTTATATATAAGCGGGTATAATGCAAAAGGTTTTATTGGGCGACGTTATATATATAAACAAAGTTAACATATATGGTAAAAGAGCGCGTGAGGCGAGTTTTAACCAAGGTTAGGATATGGTAAAGCTTAGAATGATAATAAGCTTTTTATAGTGGTGCGGATGAAAAAATTTAGGATAAATGATATAAGAGAGGTGATGTGGTAAAGCTATATTTTTCCGATAGCTTTATTTATATTTATATTTTTATTATATAGTTATAGATCATGGAGGGGTCCAATAACTATATGGGGCGGGATTATTTATATATGGTTAGTTTTAGACCAAAGGGGGTACTTTTTGGGTATTTAATTTAACATGTAGATATTTAACTTTGGTCAAAAATCTTATAATAGTGGGTTTTTGGGGATAATTAGATAAAAGGGGTTATACTAATAGGACAAGGTTTATTTATAGGGATTTAATAAATAAATTAGAAGTTAATATGACTAAGGACAATGAGAAAACACCAAAATATAATTATATGACTAAGTAAAGTGATAATGTGAAAGCCAAGTTTTATCATTTAAAATTTGACCACTTTGACCTAGAATATAATATTTTTGGAGGGTTTTTATGCTTTTATGAATGAAGGAAATTAGTCAAAAGGGGATTTTATTTTTCATTAAGTAAAAGGTCTTTACTTATGAAATTAAAGTGTAATAGATGAATGTAGGGTAAAATATGATAATCAGGGATTTAAAAATAGTAATTCAACACTTTTTAACTTATCAGTCATTGAGCATTGGGTCCGGTCCCAATAGAAGTCAGAGAAATGCTCTGAGCCTCTTTGACTAGAAGTCTAAAATGTAGAACAACTATAAGGGATAGGAAATTAGTGATTTTTTCCTGGTGTAAATATTTACATGTTTCTTCCCACTTCCTTCTACCTACCCAACTTTTAATCTAACATTTTTTCTTCCTTTTTGCAAGTGCATTTGAGCTAGCAACCTTGAAACATTTTATTCTTTTGAAAGCAGTAAAAACTAACTAAATCTACCATATATCTTCCAAGGGCTCATATTAAACTAATGATCTCCTCTTTATTCTCTACCTATCTACTGATTAGTCAAGATTAAACCGTCTGACTAATCTTTATTCACTATCTATAACATGTAAATTGAAATATGACAAGTCAAGATTGAAAAGTTCAACTCATCATGGATTATGGCATTTATTGACACTTTGCCATAATAATCTGAAAGTAAAAAGTAGTGGCATTTGGACTTACACACTTTCATGTTTTATTTCTTTTTCTTTGGGGTATATTATTTTTTCTAAGTCCTTTGATTTTTCTTTTAGGACTTTTACCCTCTTTTTGATTTTTTTTATTTGTTTAAAAAAAATGGGAAAACAACTTGTAGAAAGAAAGGTATGTACATATTTACAAGACTATCAAAAGTCAACTCCAAATTATGAATCCTATATTTATAGGACCCTAAAAACGGCTTCACATGGGGATGGCATCTCCTTGTGAGATGTCAAGAACATCGTTGACTAGTAGCCTGATCCATTGGGCCAATTCCAAACATGCATTTGCTGTGGCTGAAAATATTGAACTGAATATAGTCCTTTTTCTGCAAACTGAAATCTGATTTGAAACTAAAAGAACATACTGCAATTCTCAAACCAAACTGATTAAATCTTAAATATCTTTAGGACCTTATCCTTAGCTTTAAATCTTAATGAATTATTCCAAAACTAGATGAAAACTGAATACTGAAAAATGCTCATAGCTTTGAGCTTATTTTCACTTATCTACCTACTCTAATCTACTGTTAATTTTGGTGAATCAGGTAATACAAAAATGCCAATGAAGCCAGTCAAGTAGCTGTAGAAATGAATGGATAATTTGACTTCTTGTGATCAAACTTGGAAGTATAACTTGATCATGAGTCTTCATAATCAATGATATGATTTGAAATGGAAATTGATGATATATTTGATCCTCATAGATAAAACATATTTGCAGATTTGAGCTAGAAATATTCTCCATATAATTTTCTATAGGATCATTAAAAGCATAATGTATGATTTGTGCTTCTAGGCCTTCAATGACTAGTTGTTCAGTTGTATTCTAAATATTAAACCCTGGCAATATTTCTTTAGTCTTGTGTTTGAAAGAATAATCATCCTCAATCTGCAAGTCAAAAGATAGTACAATTTCCTCTTGCTTTGGAGAAGGAAGATTTTCCAAGAATTCTTTAGGATCTCGGAAATTATAAGACTGAATTTGAGAATGTAAAAGTTTAATTTCATTTTCATAATTTTCAGAGATTATCTCAAGAACACATTTTTTAAGTTGAGGAGAATATTTTCCTAATTTCAAAATAAGAAAGACAGCTCCTGGAAAATCCTCATCAAGATGAAATTCTAATATCTCATCCCTCAAAATAGCTAGTGATTGTTCTGTGAGATTAGCTTGAATTTGGAGAACATAATATTGATCATACTTAGGAAAATATTCAGAAGAAGGAATGTCATCAATCATAAACATATCATAATTCCTATGTAAATTCATATCAGGAATACTAATTCTTTAATAAAAAGGAGGAAACTCTTCATTTTGTTCATCTTCTATCCTTGGACCCAAATATATAGTAGGATTATCTTCTTGAAGATTCAAAATTTTAGCAGCTCCTGGTTGTGAGTTTAAAAACTTAACAATCTTGCTTCTATATTCATTTACCTTGAGAATCTCACTAAATGGGACTGATATCTTAATCTTTGAAATCTCATTCTCAAGGTTAAAAATAGAAACATATTTTTCAACTTCTTTGATAAGAGGAGGAAGTTGAGTATCTTTCTTACCAAGTGGAGTGTCCTTTTTACCTTCAGCAACCTTTGGAGTATCATTTCTAGTTTCAGAAACCTTTGGAGTATCTTTCTTAGGTTTTGTTTTGTTTTCAATGATAGGTACATTTCTGTTTCTGAGAATATATTGCTTTTGCATCTCAAAAATGGCATGCTGATATCCCTTAAAATAATCTGAAGATTCTCCTCCTTGATTAGCCAAATCTAACTCATCATGCTCTTCCTTAGTCAAGAAAATTCCTGAAATCTCTTTATCAAGACAATTGATGTATTCTTCAATAATTTCAGGCTCATCTCCTTCATCTACCAAATTCTGCTGAAAAGGCGGTCTCACTGGAGGATCAGGCTGTTGATCTCTATTTTCTCTTGGCCTTTGTTGGTTCTGAGGTCTCCTGAATTGAGGATTTCTAAATTGAGGTTCATGTTGCACAGGAGGAGCTGAAGTGTTTCCAAGAGCCAACCTATCCATGAACTTCTCCATGGTTTTCATCATTGAATCAAATTTATCTTCAGAAGTTGAAGTGGAAGGTTTCTCTTCTTCTTTCAATTTAGTTTTTCCCATTTTTAACTTTTTAGTAGCTATCATGTTTACCTCCACCTTAACTGCATCACTTTTCATTTCAGCAAGTGTAGGTGATTCTCTTTCTCTCAACAAGATAGAAAATTCATAATCAAATGCTTCAGCATATCTCATTTTTGCTAAGGCTTCCGGAGGTTTCAAATGAGCTGGAATTGAGTCAAAAAATTTATTAAATCTCTTTGAAATTTTTTGGACAGACTCATCAACTTCCCTTCTAAGGTTTTTATATTCAGTAAGTGCTTGAACTGGATTGGTTCTGTTTCCTCATTTATTTAAAAATTTATCTTCAAACTCATCCCAATTTCTAATGCTTCCTGGTGCAAGGGCTTTAAACCATTTTCTAACTTCACCAATAAAACTCTGTGAAAAAAACCTTAATTTCACATCTTCATTATCAACTTCTTCCCTGTCTATAAAATCATTGAATCTATCTACATATTCCTCTACTGTAATTTCTTCATCACTACCCCAAGTAGGGATCCTAGCAGCATATTTACTAGGAAGATCATGAAAAACAGCAAGGAGTACAAGTGGTGCATACCTAGCAGGAGTAGCCATGCTTGAGGGATGAAAAGTAGTTTTAGGAATGATAGAAATAGAAGATGAAGAACTGATATGAGGAGGAGTACTTGGTTTCTACAAGCCACTAACAATTTAACTCCAATTTGGAAGGGGCAAACCAACTTTGGATTTTAGTAAGACTTCAAAAGGGTCAAGTTGTTTAAGTTTATCTAGAGACTCTTTCTCTAACAATAGCTTAGAGGTAACAGCTTCCCAAAATTCCTCTTTCTCTTCTTGTGTTACTAGAGCTGAAGTGCCAATTCCTCTCTTATGAAAGTCTAAGATAATATCAATGAATTCCTTTTCACTTTCTGATCTAAACAATACTTCATGAATTTTATCATCAACTCTTTTGTCTTCAGGACTTCTTAATATTTCAGAGGAGAAAGATTTCGAATGAGATGGAGTACCTAATATTTCTGAAATTCTTTGACTGCCTCTTGAAATAGTGTTTGAATTGTCCACAACGGTAGGTGGATTAGGATCAGGATTTCTCCGTGTATATCTCCTTCTCGAAGACACCTTTAAATTTGAAAATTTTGGAGCCACCAAGGTAGATTGCAGCCTCGAAAAAATTTCTGAGCTCCTGCTACCTTCAGAAGTTCAGTTTCTTGATTTCAGGAATGAGTAATCTTCAGGCTCCCGACAGACGCACCAAAATGTTATCACAAAATATGACCATGATAGGTTGTTGATCAAGTAGACTCTAAGTAACTATTTCAAACCAGAATTTTGGTTGAGGCTTAGCCTCCTCAACCTGAGAGGGCTCTCTCACTAGGTTTAAGATTTTGAATTAAGGATAAGATGGCTAACTCTAGGAATAAATTGGATAAAAGTGTATAAATGGTTGAATTACTGGTCAACAAACATATATTGGGATATGGAGTCAAGGTATGTTTCAAAAAAACATCAAAATTAACATAACATGGAAATCAGGGCATTTCAGAGTTTTAGATGTATCAGCAAAAGAGTAAAACAGTGAATAAAACACAGTTTACAAACATATGAAGGAAGTTAGAGCATTTTCCAATGATTTCTAAGTAACACATGTTCATACCACTAAAAATAGGTAGATGAGGAAAGTGATAGGAAGATCAAACACAAAAAACTCTTTCTGAATCCTTAGTAGTAAAGCCAATATATGTATTAAGATGAAAACACACAGTCTGCTATAGTAACATAGTTTTCTTGTTAATGAAAATTGCCAACCCTTAGCAATTCGACCTCATGTCTCTTATAGAGTCATCATTACAATCTTGGATTCCCTTATCCATCTTGAAGAAAATTCAAATTTCTTATATTGATACCTATCTGCTCCTAAAACAGACTCTTAATTACATCTGGCAGTTAATTGTCTCTTCTAGAAGTCCTAATACAAATAGGAGTAAAACTCCTTATTATGTCTAAACAACCTTATCTAAGACTTAAATAATATCTCTGACTATTTTTCCTCCATATATTCGATCTTGATGATGCCTCTAATCTTGCTATGCAATCATGCTGGTTCATGTCTTATTTTCCCTACAAAACAGGGAACATGTTTCCTGTAATTTATATTTTTCCTTCATTGATGATATTCGAACCCTTTGTTGGAAATGTTGAATTTTTAATATAAGTGACATGTGTTATCATTTCCATGGAACCATGCATTTCCACCTGTAAAAAAACTAATCCTTTGAAAAAGTATAAAGAGAGATGATATGGTTGCGCTACGAAAATAGCAGTTGTTTTCGTAGCGCAGAATTTGTATCTTTGTAAACATCTCTCAAACTTCAACTTTATTTTGCCTTGACACCTGAACTTTCATCTATGAGCCCTTTGCATCCACCAGCAGCAACAAAACTCAGAAACCAAGTGTTTTTTCCTCTCAAAACCTTTGTAAAAATATTCAAAAATGCACCTACATCAGTTCCGTAGTGCGCTACGAAACCTTTGTGTATGTCTTTTTTACACAGTTTTTTCACAATTCTCAGATTTTAAGAGTAGTTATACCTTTTAATGATATTCATGATATATATAGACCTTAACAATCAAAATAATTCAACTTTTAAATGTCCTCAAAAAGTGATATCCTTCCCAAAAACAAAAATGTATTAAGGATTTGTCACTTACTGCTCTTGTTCTATCTCTGCTATAGATGACCTTCAGACTTTGTCAATTGAATTTCAAGATCTTCAATCTGCCTCTTTAGTCTCCTGTTGGTAGCCCTCAATTTAACATTTATCATTCTCATAAATCTTGCCTCTTTGATTGCAGGGACAGTCCAGGTAAAGTACTGAGCTTCACTGCTGACTGTTTCAGTTTTGGAAACTCTTTCAACCTCCCACAGAGCCCTTATTATGTTGAAGTTTGTCTTCTCAACAAAATGTCTTCTTCCTTTCTTCTTAAGCTTAGAAATTTCAATATTAGCTAGTCTCAAATTTTCTTTAATTTCTTCATAACTACTCTTTTCTCTTTGAGTGTTGAAAACTTTGTTTCTGTCACCTTCAGGCATTGGTGATGAGAGGTCTATGGGCTCCTCATAAACATTTGAAACTTCCCCTGCTTTATATAACTCTATATCCAGCTCTTCCAACCTTTTTGATTTTTGGTTAAAGGCCTTCTGGACTTGAACACAAACTCTGAAATTTCATCATCAAAATCTAGCTTTTTGGAAGATTTCATCTTCTTAGATTTCCCTTCATCCAATCTTATAAATTCTTCCTGAACTAAAGGAGATTCTTCAATATCAATAGCCTATAAAATATCATTCAAACTACCCTTTAAACCTAGATTTTATTCTGACACCATTGTTTTTCCCTTTTCCTTTTCTATTTGACTTCTAGTCAATCTTTTCTGGGTTGATTTGCTGGTTGACTGTTCTTGTACTATTTCCTTAACTTTAGTTGGCCTCTTTTGTGCAGGTTTAAGGGTTTCTTGAATAATCACTAATGTTTTAATCTATGGCTCTTTCACTTGTTTTCTAGGTTTTAACTTGACAAATATTTTTCATCTTGTCTCTGCAGGGTCACTGGTTTCTGATGGTGACTTTTATTTGGCCCTAGGGCTAATACCTGTTCCTTGTGTTTCCACCCAAAATCAACACAAAAACAAAAATGTAGAACATTCTCTATTTATCCTCTTAAGTTCATGTAAAACTATCAATTTAACTAGACCATGATGGAAAACTGAAGTTTCACAGTATTGAGCTTTCATTTGCACTTTATCTGCCATCTTAGCTAAACTTCGAAATGAGAAGAAAGGAAAATCCAAGGAAATCATTCGAGTAAAATGCAACAAGAGTTTAAAATGATAAGAATACACTTTATGGTATCTTCCCTCACAGGTGAAGTACCTTTGAATGTTGTAGAGAAGGTTGGCATAGGTGTTCTTGATGTAGCTTCTTGGCACTGCTTTAGTTAAATCTGTCTCTTCAAATCCTAGCTTCAAAAATATTTTACAAGGTTCCATCTCAAGCCTGAAATTTTTGAACCATCTTTCTTCTCCCCTTGGAATATCTGTCACTAATGACATAATTTCAGGGGAAATTGTCAAGTTTAAGAGTCCAAATTTTGTATTTGAACCTGTGAAATGAAGAGCAAACTCTTTTGCCACTTGATTATGACCTCCTTGCAATTTTCGTAGAATTTCCAACATGCTATCTTCTTGAAGGCCTCCTCAACTTATTTGTCTTTTGTTAGAGCCTCTATGCTTTCAGGCTCCGTCCTTAAATAGTGGCCTAACCTGTGATTCTTTCTTTCCTCTGTCATCCTTTCCTTAAAATTCCTGTGTGCTTCTTGAAAACCTATAACCAACAGCCTCGATTGATTAGAAACACTGCCTCGCTTGAAATTAATAATCAGCCTCGCTTGATGAATGAGAGAAGATTTGGTTTATGCTTACCATGAGCTTACCATTCGGAAAAGGGTATGCATCATGTGTTTCTTACATGATACAATAAAACTAAAAACCAACCCCTTTCAAATTTTAAAATGACTAAGATAAATGACCTCTAATGAATGTCATGATGGCTATGAATGGTTTCATGTGTGAGAAAAGACTCGTGGTTGACACCTAATCATGAAGGATTAACGAAATTTTGGTGGATTTGATAACTGACATGTCATGCTATGAATCCCCGATTTCGTAGCGTGCCTAATGTAATTTCAAGGTTTTTCGCTACAAAATGAGTAGCATTTTCGTAGCGCAAAAGCAGTTTTTAACACTGTCTGCACTATGAAAACGTGGTTTCGTGGCTTAATCAATTTTTTATTAAAATGGTTAAAAACTTGACTCTCTAAACATGGTATGAGGCTCTCAAGGTATGTAATAATGTTGTTAGAATTTATTATGTGAATGAAAATGAGACTCTAATCTTATCACTTAACCCCTAAAAACTTAAAATGACTTCACACCTATCTAAAAACCATGACTAGGAACAAAGAAAACTGTCCAAGTTTGGAAATTTTTTTTATAGTGATAATAGATACATCAAATCCGTGGTGGCTTGGATATCTCATAAATTATTAATAATAAAGGGTGTGGGGGACTGATATATATTCAGACATCCTTGAAAACTACCTATCTCCTAGGATTTTCAATCTGTGGAAACTTGAAAGCCTTCAACAGTTTGGATCATCACTAAAACAGTGGGTTTGTGACCACATGATTGTATTGTAGTCCTATGAAGAATAATGAATGAGAATTGATGGACAATGAGCTTGGAGGCATGTACAAGTGAAGAAGATCTTGACAGTGGGCATATTGGAGAAGATCATTGACCAGATCTTGAAGCATTTGGAGGAATCATTTTGAAGACACCTGGAAGCATCTTGGTTGAAGTGTCTTAGAAGCTATTATTGGGGAATCCCTTGAAATATTTTTTTTGTGGACTTAAACCTTGCTAAAGCATAATTGTCGAGAATATTTTAAGCCTTAAAGAAGAGTTTTCAGTAGTCCTTGTACTTGAAGCTGTTTGGAAGACATTGTGCAAAATTTGGGCAATTGATTGAAGACACCTTGAGACATCACCAAGCATTGATTGAAGTCTTGGAGAAACCCTTGGATATCATAATGCATTGAAATTCATCATGATGTGAACTTCGAGATCTAGCTTGGGTAATATTAAGAGAATTAGTGACACCTTATAAGAAGACAAGGTTGTCATTTATGAATTTATTTGAAGAATACATTGCTAAAGATAGACATGGCTCATTGAAGATGATATTGGGATCCGTGAACAAACATGAAACTTATCTTGACGAATTGAAGTTGAGGGTTTTAGCCCTAAATTTTGGAGCCTCGTAGAGATAAGGTTGGTGCCTTGGAAGATAGGGTTGGAGCCCTAGAGTATAGGAGTCCTCAAGAGATGAGGTTGGATCCTGTACCATAGACAGGGTTGGAGCCCTAGAGGTTGGAGCCTCGTGAAGTCCAAGTTGGTGCTTGGAAAAGTAAAGGTTGGTTCCTATTTGATTGAAGATCGGTGTCTTCATATAGGGTTGGAACCCTACACATTATTGTAATGGATTTATAGTAAATAAGAGATTAATAAAATATTTATTCTTATTGTTCATTTTGTGTTCTAAATATAAGTGATCTTAACTGGTAAAAATAACAATTGAAAAGAAATAATAATTCACCCCCCTCTCAATATTTCCAACAATTGGTATCAGATCTAGTACCTTCACTCAAAGTGTAATGGCTTGAAGGTTGATCCTTAGAACACAAATGGAAAAGCCAAGGAAGAAATTCTTGAATCCTCCTAAAGATGTGTCTTCCTCAACCATCGAATTTGAATTCAATCAATTTGCAAAGGCTCCATTGTTCAATGGAAACTTTGATATATGTGAGGCAAGAATGAGGATCTTTTTAAAGACTTAAGGCATTGAAGACTAGAGATTAGTGATTACTGATAGCATGATGGAAGGAGAATCCAAGGAGTATAATACAAGAGCAATTAAAGAAATCTTGAATGGGCTACGTGATTCTATGAAGGCCAATTTTGAAAAATGTTTGTCAGCAAAAGGTATATGGGATAAACTTCATGATCTTCATTCAAAAGGAGTGTTGAAAATAATCTCTAGTCAAGAATATGATGGAAAACAAGAAGGAAATCCAGAGCTCATTAAGGAAGCTAAAGATAAAAGTGATGATGAAATTAAGGCCAAAGAAGATCTATAAGAAGAAGAGAATAAACATGTCTTTGAGGAAGATCTCCTAACAAAAATTATAACCCCAATGGAAGAAATTAACAATTTGAAAAAGGAAAATGAGGAACTTAAGCAGAAAGCGCAAGATGGTGACCATGACAAGACAAGGAAGGAAGTTGACATTTTCAAGCTTCAAGTACAAGGAAGAGATGAGGAGCTCACCAAAATTAAGGAGGAATTTCATAAAAACAAAAGAAAACATCATGAAGAAGTCATATATGTTGGGTGTGGAGCCTGATTACCTTCCTTATCTAGATGTATCGCCACATTGGACCCATGTTCTTAACAGGTTGGAAACGTTGCCCATCATTTAATCGCTGCTAGAGGGGGTTTAGCAGGGCATTAACAACCTTTTGGAGCCCTCCCCTGGCGAGGTGTTTCGGGGGCAACACCCCTGAAGCTAAAAACATATGTAAAAGTGCCTTGTAAAATATTGTAATTTCGTAGTCAATATGGGATGTTTATTAGGTGGATGATCCGACGGTAGAAGTTATGTTTAATTTAGGGTTTTTTTCCCTAGAAGGAAACCCCTCTATTTTATGAGGGTATTATATTGCAGTTGTGTATGGTATGTGTATAATGAGCAAGAAATAGAAAGGGGGACTGTGAGAGAGAGTAGAGGATATTACATCGGATCTATTTCAGGTTGTGTCTCTTCATATTGCTGGATAATATAAAGGAAGGGCTGCCTATTTGGGGTGGAAGTAGCCCAAATTGGGTGAACCACGTATATCTATGTCTCTCTTGTTTTATATTTTTTCTATGTTTGTGTTTTCGCATATTTTATTTGTCCCATTGCTTTGTAATATATAATTTTCTAACAATATCTAGGACAAATCAATTGGAGAAGGAAAATAAAAGGGAAGAAACTTTTTCAAGCCACGTTGAACAAAGACTTAAGAGCTTGAACAATCTTGAATAAGAGATTGGTCAATACAAAGAAGAGGTCTCCTCGCTTCGATCTTAACTAGAAGAAGCAAGGAAACAATAAAAAGGAGCCAAGAAGGTGATGGAAACTTTGGCATTCATAGAAGGACAAGTTGATGAAGAAGAAAAGGAGAGAACCACCATGATATGCCAACTAGAAGAAAAGGATGAAGAAATATTCAAACTAAAATCAGATATCAATCTTCTCAAGGCTGAAACATGTGAAGATACAAGAATAAAAGAAGAAATAGAGAGCAGTCTAGCAAAGGAGAATAAATAAATCTTCATAATAAGATCAATTATCATCTCCCTTAAAATCGAAGCACACGAAGCAACAAGGATGATGGAAGAAATTAAGAAGCAACTAGTCATGAAAGATGAAGATTGTGAAAAAATTTCACTCTTAACACGGAATTTTTCTCGCTAAATAAGAACTTGAAAAGCTCTCAAACCCTAGATGACATCCTAATTCATCAAATATCTCCTCTTGATAAATCGGGTCTTGGCTATGCAGGTGAACCCTCAAGCAAGAATGATAATGCTTCAAAAAACAAGGATGTGAGGAAGCCAGGAAGAAATGATACTCCCAGTTCCAAGAAAGAGAAGAGTCAAGATGACATTAGAAGAAAACCTACTCCAAGGAGACTTACAGATGATGTCAAGAATACAAAATGCAATGAATATCATCAAAGAATCCCAAGGAAAAAAGACTTCAGAAGTACTTCAAGGAACTCTTCATCTCCTAAGTATCAAAGTATATTTCTTGGTTATTACTATTCTTGTACAAACTTTTGGCACATGGAAAATGATTTTACGGAATATCACAAAGAAAAATATAATGGTCCCTGTCAATATTCTAAAATAAATTTCGCAAGAAGAAGTCATGATTACTCTATGAACAAGATGGAGTGCTTTAATTTCCATAACATTGGACATATGGCATGTGAGTGTAACTTGACTTGGGTCCCTAAAACCATGAAAATCAAGCCATAGAAGAAAGTTACACAAGTATGGAGAAGGAAGAAAATTGGGTCTCAACGTCTCTTGAGCACTCCAGGAAACAACACATGTTGTTGACTTGATGAAGTCATCCTTGATATTTCAAGTATTTGATGGTGAGATTCTGCCAAAAAGAGACCATACCATTAAGGGGGAGTTGGTTCATCACATGAATAAATGTAGACACATCTATCATGGACCACTTTCCCAAAATTAATAACACCATGACAGGGGGAGCATCGTACCTATGAAGAAATATTATTGACGACAAAAATACGATGGAAGAAACATATCAAGAAGCAACTTCACAAGGGGAGTACTTGGGAACCCTATTTTCCATTGATGTCAAAGGGGGAGAGAATGTTGGAAAGGAAATAATATTTTCATCAATGAGAAAGGGGGAGATTGTTAATCAAGGTTGTCATTGATGTCAATATGGAATTTACTGAGATTTCAATATTCTTGAGATGCCTCGTTCCAGATGATGATACCATGACTCTTGGCTAATACCATCAATGAAGATGTCAAGTCACGAAGACATCAAACCACTAATGAAGGAAGCCCTAAGAAGTACTTCATCTAATCTTGCATGCACTTGATGATCTAGAACTTAATCTTTGATGACACATGGAGAACTACACGTGATGATGACATGGATGATCTCATTTTATGGTTGGAAGGCTATCTTACTATCTTGGAACTTTCCTAATGATGAAGTTGCCTATGTCATATCACTGCAGTATGACATGAATACATGAAGACACTATGATGAATCACTTGGTGACATAAGATGACATGGAGGACCTCATGATGACGTGGAAATAATATAAAGACATAGTTGGAATCATAAGAATTAAGAATACCGAATGACCTCTTGTTGTCCCAATCGCTTTCTGCACATAAAAATTCAAGGACGGTTATAAAGAAAAAAAAAATTGTCACCTTGGAGGCATCCTATCACAATGAGTCCTAGACCATCTGAAAGATGAATTTTTCTTCTTTCCAACGAGCCTTTACTTGCCACGAAACTCCCAACGATTTGTGAGAAAATGAATTTTTAAGTTTAAAAAATAATAGTTTTTTAAGGCTATCCGACCTACACTGAGACATTCATGTTGGCATCCCTCCAAGAGACATGTCTCTTTATTAAAGGTTGAAATCTAGTGTAAATTGATGTCCAACACCTCATTTCAACCATGATTTTTTTAGGATCATTTGAGAGAGAAGTTATAGAACATCAAGGAGGTCGAGGAGATAAATGAAGAAGTATTTTTGGGAAATTATATTGTTAGGATTGTCTTTCAAACTCAAATAATTAAGGCATCAGACCTGTATACTTAACCTGAAGACAATCACCTGAAGAAGGATGGTAGCCACCTGTGGGATCTAATTACAAGATCGGATCTGTGGTAAATTTACAGTGAAAGAAGAGGGCTCGGTCATGAGTTTTAGGGTGTTGTAATATCCTTAAAAGACACGATTTGAGAAAACTTCAGACCTATAATACCTTGGACAACAGACAGTATTCTGAAGCTCGGAATTGTTTACAACTAGGACGTGTATCTCTATAACTCTCTTGTGGAAATTTTGAACCTTGAAAAAGGTTTGTAATATCATACAATTTCGGCTCTTTGGACAACACTTCAGGCCTACAAATTTCACCCCATGGTGTAGTAATTTGAACCTGTGATAGCAAGCTCACTTTGGGACAACATTGCTATTTAGGACTATATCATTGAAACTCTATCTTGATTGTAGTACAATAAATTTCTTTGAGCTCAGATAGAAAAGTTTTGTGGTTTGATACATCAAATATGTGTTGGCTCGGATATCTCATAAATGATCAATGATAAAAGGTGCGGAGGACAAATATATATTTGGACATCCTTGACATCTGCCTATCTCCTAGGCTTTTCAATCTGTGAAAACTAGAAAGCCTTCAACAGTTTGGATCCTCATTAAAATAATGGGTTTGTGACCATATGCTTGTATTGCAGTCCTATTAAGAATAATGAATGAGCATTAATGGAAAGTGAACTTGGAGGCATGTATAAGTGAAGAAGATCTTGATAGTGGGCATATTGGAGTAGATCATTAACTAGATCTTGAAGCATTTGGAGGAACTGTTTTGAAGACACATTGAGGCATCTTGGTTGAAGTGTCTTGGAAACCATTATTGGGACAACCCTTGAAATATTTTTTGTGCAGAATTAAACCTTGCTAAAGCAGACTTGTTGAGTAGATTTGAAGCCTTGAAGAAGAGTTTGCAGCAATCCTTGTACTTGAAGCTATTTGGAAGACCTTTTTTCAGAACTTGGGAAATTGATTGAAGACACCTTAATACATCACCAAGCATTGATTGAAGTCTTGGAGACACCCTTGGAGATCATGATGTAATGAAATTCATCATGAGGTGAACTTGGAGATGTAATTTGGGTAATATGAAGAGAAGTGGTGACACCTTCTAAGAAGACAAGGTTGTCATTGATGAAGTAATTTGAAGAAGTCATTGTTGAAGATAGATAGGTTTCATTGAAGAAGGTATTGGGGGTCATAAAAAAACATCAAAATTATCATGAATAATTGAAGTTGAGGGTTGGAGCCTCATAGAGACATGGTTGGTCCCTTGGAAGATAGGGTTCGAGCCCTAGAAGATAGGAGTCCTCAAGAGACTAGGTTGGAGCCTATACCAGAGATAGGGCTGGAGCCCTAGAGGTTGGAGCCTTGTGAAGTCCAAGTTGGTGCTTGGTAAAGTATAGGTTGGTGCTTGGTAGATTGAAGATTGGTGTCCTCATCTAGGTTTGGAACCCTAAACATTATTGTATTGGACTTATTGTAAAGAAGAGATTAATAAAACATTTATTCTTTTTGTTCATTTTGTGTTCTAAATATAAGTGGTATTAACTGGTAAAAATAACAATTGAAAAGAAATATTTATTCACCCCCCTCTTAGTATTTCCAACAAAACAGTGGAGTATGTAACCAAAACTGCGAATACCAAGGTTTATTAAACCACGAAGATTGTATATGGTAAGCGTGAGAGTTTTTTCGAGGGCGGGGGTTAACGTCCTGACCCTCAGAACCATGACATTTAATGTGACCAGTGGTTTCAAAGTGGGGGCTCGGCTTGCAGGGCATGTCATTGGCCTTAGCCCCCGGGCACGTGGCCTCCACATGACCACATTTTTTGGCCTTGAGGCCTTAATGGAAAAATTAAGGCACCCACAATTTGCACTGGGATTTCACGGAATTGGTGCCCATTTAGTGGAATTCTAGGAGGATTTGTAGGTTCAATGCTGTCTTTGGTGGAAAATGTAGAGAGAATAGTGCAAAAGCTAGGGGAAGTCATAACTTGAGGAGTTTTTTACCAACTTTGAAGAAGAAAGAGGCTACACAGAAATTTTTGGGCATTCTGGAGCCATTGAAATAGGTTTCAGAGCTGATTGAGCATTTCAAATGTATCAAATCACACTTTTGAGCATAAAGAAGATGGTTAAGCCATTGCAAGCTGGACCAAGGAGACGTAGCCCATGAGGGGTGAAATCCTTCATCATGTGTTATTGTGTTACTATTTATGGTGATGTTCATGTCTTCATTGTTTAGTGTTTTTTTTATGTTAATTTTCTCAAGAAATTCACATAGAAGCTCATGGTTAACTTGCAATTTACCCCATAATCCTCAAGCTCTTTGTTTATATTCTGAATTGGAATTTAGCACAACAAACACTATTTTTCGCATTTAGATCAAGTTGGTATTAGATCACTAGGTTTACTTTTGCAAGGAGGATTTGATTGCTTTGCAATTTTTTAAATGCTTACAAGGTTGAAGCTCAAGAGAGCAGAAGGAAAACTTGTGGGTGCAGGTTCTCAAGTTGGAGCAAGGGGGAGGAGGGCACAATTGCCACAATCTCCACCATAAGACTCACCTCCTCTTGCACCTGAGGCTTCAGTAAGCGTGTGTCATGAAGGAGGAAATGATAACATGACAGAGGATGAGAAGGATTTCAGGAAGGCTTTCTTTGACATGACAGAGATGGTGAAAGTCCTCTATGAAGAGATGAATACAAGGCTGCAGGGTGAATGCTCTATACCTCTAAGAGGAGAGGGTTTTCTAGGAGGAGGAAGTAATGGAAATGGTGATAAGACACCATATACTCTGCCATCATCCTCACTTCCATCTTCACCTTCATCTTCATCCTCTACCACTACTACAACCCTTACTCATACTCAATAGCATACCACAAAAGGAATTGGTAAAACACCCCTATTAAAGCTTGATATTAAATTTGACTTGCCTATGTATAATAGTGAATTTAATTTAGAGAAGCTTGACAATTGGGTTCGTCGATTCGAGGTCTACTGTAGGATTCAAAACCTTCAAGATGACAATACAAATATTCAGCTAGATTCCTTGACAGTAGAGGGTGTAACACTAGTATGGTGGGAAGCCAAGACACAAGATGAGATAAAAAAAAGCATGGTAAGATGTCAATATCTTGGTATAATTTAATTGCTGCAATTAAAAGATAATTTTACCCTCTAGCATATATGCAGAAAGCCATCATGATTTGGCAGAACTTTAGGCAACGTAAAGGTCAAAGTGTGCAAGATTACACCCAAGAATTTAGAAGAAGAACTCTTATGTTAGGTGTTGATTTGCATTCACAAGACACGTTGTTGAAGTATATAGGGGTTTTAAATAGCTACCTAAGGCATACTATCCTTATGTTAAATCCCACTATTATAGTGAGGTTTGTGTGCAAGCCACTCACCTTGAGACAAGAGGGAAAAATATTCCATAGGAGGGTAAAAATAAGTCATTTAAGGGTGGAGAGAAAGGAAAGGGTTTCAAAGGAAAAGGAAAGAAAATGCATCCATTAAAAAGGAAGGAGAGAAAATTAAATGCAAACATTGTTCCAAATAGGGTCACGATGAAGACAATTATTGGAAGCTTCATCTAAATATGAGGCCCAATAAATTCAACAACAAGGGGAAACAAAAAACAGATGCAACCACTCAACATGATTTTGGATCCAATTCGGGTGATGAAACTAAAATTACAGCCATGGGTATGAAAGGAAAAGAATCCATTGCTAGCACTATTTAATCAATTTGTCACACTAGTACTCAAAATGAAGAAACAAGGATTGAATTATTTCATGTGAGGGTTACTTCAAAACATACAAAAATCAACATACTATTTGATAGTGGGTCTCAAGCCAATTTGATACCTGAATAATTAGTCACGAAAATTAATCTTGAATCCATTCCACATCCCAAACCATATCCATTGGGTTGGATATGCAAGAACACAAATTTTCAGGTTACAAGAAAGTGTATTCTTCAATTTGCAATCGCAACAAACTTCATTGACGAAGTTTAATTAGATGTTGTTCCACTTGATATTTTAGGAATTGTTTTGGGCAGTCCTTACCTCTATGATAGAAAATCCATCTTCTATCACCATGAAAACAAGTAGCACTTGTTCAAAGATGGTGTGTAGTATATTGTGAGATCTCATCGCAAGAAACTAAATCTTTCATTAGTTAATGCGGGACAAATGAAAAGAGTAGTGATTTAAAGAAAGAATTTTGTGCTTCGTATGATTAAACCAAATAATGATGTTGATTATGAATAATTTAAAGGTTTTGATCCAAAGTTGAAATCTAATTTGATTGAATTGGTTAATCAAAATAATGATATGCTTCAAGAACCAAAGGGATCACCTCCGAAGAGGGGAATCCAACATGAAATATAGTTGCAACAAGATTTTCCTCTTCCTAACATTGGCATGTATAGAATGTTGGTGATGGAGAGTAATGAAATAAAAGAAAAGAAAAAAAAACAAGAGTTTTTGGACAAAGGGATCATCCGACCAAGTACTTTTCCATGCAGGTCACCTATTGTGTTGATGCCGAGAAGGATGGAACATGGCGCATGTGTGTATATTTATGTGCATTTAACAAAATTACGTTAAAGAAACATTATCCACTTCCTAGAATAGATTATTTAATTGATCAATTTAAAGATGAAAAGTATTTTACTAAGTTGGACTTAAGGAGTGGCTACCGTCAAACCAGAATTGCTGAAGGTGACATTTGGAAGAAAACATTCAAGACAAAACAAGGTTTTTTTGAATGGCTTGTTATGATGTAATATCCCCAAATGGGATATTTTACCAATTTTGTAGAAAATAACTTAACCTAACATTTTTCTGTAAAATCCACATTTATTTAACAGAATATTGCCATGTAAAATCAAATAAATCAAGCATATGCAATAATATGTCAAGAAGAAACGATCTCAGATTTTATTATATTAATAGTGGAAAGAGTGTACATGATAATATAATTGAAGTACCTAAGATGGATGATCTGATCTCAAAAACTGATTTTCTCTGATGCTGAAATTGGCCCTCCCAATACTGAACTACTGCACTCTCCCTCCGACAACAGTTTCCGCTGAATCAACTGAAAAACAATGAAGTACAAGTTGAAGATCTGAATGATCCTCACTCCAATATCCCTGAAGCTCTGTGAAAATACTGAATGAATTCTGCTCAATAGAGTTGGGTTTCCTTCCAACACTCGACAAATCACCTGAGGGTTTCCATCCTGGGGCTACCAAGGGAGTAGAAACCAAGTTCTCAAACCTCTCTCACAAGAAAATGATCTAATCCAAGATATCCCTCAATGGCATCCTCCTCTTCTTTTATAGATCCCATGGATCCTTCTAGAGCATTATTTTATTACTATTTTAATCATGGAGCACTTTTCCATCCTATTTTCCCATTAAAATATTCCTTTTTAATGCAGGAAAGAGTAAATCGGCTACCATGTCTCCTCAGGTCATTGAAACTCATGTCCAACCATCCCATCATGTAGGTATCCTCATCCCGGTTCCAACGAGCTATTACACTAAGTTTTTCTATCATGTATTCCTCCCGGAATGCCACCTTGAGCGTAATTAATTGAGTTAAGCCCAAAAATAACTCATTTTTTTGAAATTTGTCTGAATGCACCGAAACGAAAGGAAAACTATGCTAATGATGGAATATATCAAGTGAATGCCACCGATCCTCATAGAAACTCCCCAAAACTCCTCCAAAAATCCCATAGGCCTGCTGATGACACCAACATGTACTTCTGACCTGTCTGCTCCCAACTTTGGAAGTCCATCCTAACCCTATCATAAGTGATACCAAAAAAATGAATATTACAAACCTTTCACCCCAAGATTGATTACCCTTAAGAAATCCAAATATGTGGGCCACCCTATTGGCCCGATGCAACTAAGACCCAATGGCCGGATCCCATACAAACCCCTAGGTGTTGCTATGCTCTTGTTTCAAGTCACCCGAAATAGAACCCTCAATGTCAGGATCCCAAACTGATCTCTCACCGTATCTATCATCAACCAGTCACCCGGATCCCAATTCCACCATGGCCAATCATCACCCAAGTCCCACGGCTCGGACTGTGCATAGTCTCTAGCTATAGTTATTGCCCCATGAAGCGAAGGCCAACTTAGCCGCTCTCTCCAATCCAACCTCCGGTTTAGGCCAAGGTCAATCCTGATCTGCGTATGTCGAGCTAGTGCTACTAAAACACTAATGGACTATCAATCCACAATCCATGGCTTGAAGGAACATGTAACATCTCTCTCGTCCAAGTGCTCCTGTCGAAATGTACCCAAGAATAAGAATGATACTCTATCACCGATCTCCAATGCAACTCCTGATTTGATCTCATGCTAACCCTACACTCCTGAAGTCGGGATGGAATACTGAAGAACTGTCGACATGTGCCCCACTGCCAACTAGAATTTGTAGCATTTGTCATGTCTAAGGGTCCCTTCTCTGCTATTCTCCCTACGAAGAAGATCGTACCATCAAGAGGGTACCAAATCATGATCTCCCACCAATCTATCCTGGAAGAATAATCCAATGTAGTGACATCTGCATATGGAACACGTTTGTAGTGTTGTCGCCAACCCATACTCATCTCATGTTGCTCTATCCCATATGACGATGAGATCTACCTGCATAGGAAGGCCTCTCTCTCTATAAAAGAACAAAGTGGGCGAGATATGCTGCAAGCCCCATCAATATACTCCTGGAGAGTGTTGTGCCCTGAAAGTATTGCAACTTTGTTGATTGCATGTGCATCTATCTTCACCTCATCAGTGGGTCTACCCAAATATAGATGCTCCACCATTTCCAACATCTCCTCCCTCTCCTACTTAAGGGTGTCATACTCCTACTGTCTGATAGCCTCCCACAATACTACCCTATCTACCTCCAATATCTCTTGAGGACAAGTATCTGCAACTATTTCCACCCTGCTAGATGTCCGCACATCGGTCTGATCCTCCTCAATGGATAAACCCAAGGTTAGCCGCATGTCCACCACTAACTCATTGTGAGCCTCCATCTGGCTCTCCCCCAAAGGACTATCTTGCATGATGTGCATAGCCTCCTCCTCAGCTGGCCAATGATCCACCATACGCTGCTCCGGTTGAATCATCATAAGTGACTCATCATCCTAAATATCTCCCATTGAGTCCCCTAACTGCTCACCCTACATGTTGAAAGACAAATCTGGCCTACGGTCATCAACTACACATGACTACTCATGCTCCCCAGAAGAATTCTCATATGACCCAATGGACTCATCCGAAGAAGAGTCCTCATCCTGAAATACAGAAGGAATTTCCTCATGCTCTACCTCTGCCACCCCATCTGCATCTCCCATGCATGAGTGTTCAAGTACCCAAGGTTCTTTGCAGATGAAGAAAAGTCCCTTCCTCCTTAACGCGTTCTTTCTTTTTGATCCTCCAAACTGAAGCAACTCCTCCGTGGTCAATTGTCTCCTGAATAGCCCAATGTTCTACTCAACTAGCCCTTGGGCTAGCTCATAAAATTTAGGTGAGACCAACTTCTCTCTCCTCCAAATTTTCAATAACCTAGTCTGCAACTCTCGACAAATGGCATCATGGTCTCTCATACATTATGAGATGGACTGCATGTGTGCTATTACTGTGTCGGTATGATGTCTCCTAATGCAGAAGAAGCATTGGAACATCTGCAGAATCAATCCATCGCACTCAAGATCAAACATGATCTCATAAGTCTGGGTCATGGCCATGACTCATAAAACCTTAAGCTTCCTCCCAAATGTAGAGCCTGCACTGTGGTCCAAATCCTGAAAAATTCTCTACTATCAGTATAAAAAATCCCTTCATAACATCATCATTGTAGGGAGGAAAGGGTGCTACTATCCTAAAAATATCACTGAAAAAAGAGGCATCTATAAGCTTGACTCTTTCACTTAGATGTTCCAAGAATCTGGCTTGCACCAATGCAAGGATATATAGCTTCAAAGCCTAATTTAAACTCCAATCATATTTCTATACCTTTGAATGACAATATTCTAGTCTCTTGAACATGGGGAAGTCATTTTCTGATCTTCCACCTTTTAAGTCCATCCCAAGTGCATAAAGCCAATTTCCCACTTATTTCTCCTTCTATAAATTCCTCAGATGCCTTTGTTGGAGAAAATTATGTACCTTCTTGGAGAAGGGTTTGTTGTTCTATTTCATGGAACTAACTTTTGCATTGTTTAACCTTTTCAATTTGTTTAGGATTTCTTCCATGGTTCAACCCAATGATGATAGGAACATTTGTGATAACGAGGTAACTATGTTTTTATTTTTTTTTGAGTTTTGAGTGTATGTCATTGATTGAGAATTTGTCAAATACTTGAAATTCCTCATTTTTGTAGGTGAAGTTTGGATTTAATGTTTAAGCCATATACTAATAACATAAACTGTCTGATATTGGTGCCAATATTACCAAACATAGATGCAAATTTTATCATGAGAAATGTATCACAACTATAGATTAGAAGAACCTGATTTGAGCACTGTGAATGCCTTGAATTTAATTCACAACCTTCATATATCGCAACAAGGATGAATTTTAGAGAGTAACCCCTTCATTCTACTACTTTCTTCTATCTGCTACAACAGTGACACTACAACAATGATGTGCTCAAATATTAATCTCAGACTTGAACTTGTTTGAGTACCTTTCTACCAAACAAACTCTGAATTCACCCTATAGTGATACCTTCCAGGCATATCCTTGAATTTTCCCCTTAAATTTCTGATGTGGGTATGAATGTCTATAAGTTCACCTTTGAATTTAAATTTTAATTCCAACAACGATGATAAGGAATGATGTGGTATTCCGCCTCCAGAACAAATTTTGTCTATCTCTTCTCGATGCGCTTGCGCTTACAACAACTCGATAATTGTTCAATATTCAGAAGTTACATATTCCACACCACTTATGCTACCAATAGCGACGCTTATTCCTAGATATGGACCCGAACTCCTTCAACAGATAATCCAATGCAGTCATATATGAAAGCTAAAGCCTTGAGAATTCAGCCTTCAATGCTTTGGAATCGTAATTATTTTGGCTCACCAAATAAAATGAAGCATTTTAAATCTCATGTGCACAACAATTTAATTGCACTCTCTCTCTGTCATTCTCTTTGCCATCGATCTATCCAACTAAACAATTGGCTCAATATGTACACTATAGCCTACCATTTTGACCCACCCCCTGTTGGATCACTTCACCATTGTTTACTATCAATAAAACTCTATCTGGTGTGATCCTTGACCCTCTACGTATATTAAAGTGTCAGCGATGAATGCAGCTACATAACCCATCCGATGATGAAAACATGAAGCAGTTTTCGATTGCGGATTCATCAGTCATCACGAATTCAACTTTGAGCAACATATCAGTTTACAGATCCTCTCCTCACGTTGTATCCACATCCTGATGTCAATTTGTGCATACAACATGAGTGCACGCAAAACCCTGTAGATTATTTCCAGGGTACAATTTTTTTGCATCAGGCTACATGTTCACTATATCAGTGTCATCTGACTATATTTTCAGCTTCCAACTAGAGAAAGATTCATCCTCGGTCAAAGAAAAAAAGAGTTCTCAATGAGAAATAGATTAATGCTCTCGTCCTCTACGTCTTCAATCAATGCACTAGATCAAACATGTGTTACATCGTGTCTATGATTCAACGTGCCCTTTAAATTTCATGTGATCATGATGACCTCTTCACGCCATTACGAAAACTTGAACTGGCCCCTTCGACGACCCTCCTTGAATTCTCAGCATAAATTGGAATCTCAAAGTGGAGACGACAAACTCTGGAAGATGCTCAACGACTAGAGGTATTCAATGTTACACTAATCCTGACAATTTGAAATTAACAATTCGACGTTTTAAACCCCATAGCTCGGCTTCAGTAAGAAAATCAAAGAAACTTCAGCGGAAGAAATTTGGTCTTCGATAAAATTTTGACTCTGTAATATCGATAAATCTTTTCCAACATAACTAAATAGTTGTGGTCCCTTTTACAGATGATTTTCACTAAATTTTAGCTGGTGATTTGACCACAGAAAATCTCACAACTCCTGAAACTTAACTTTCATGTATGTAACTCTCTTTGATCTCCTAGGAAACATAAGAAAATTTTCACAAAGGTTTTGGTCTCTATAACAAACTCGAATAAAATCCTCGAGCAATAATCCATATGACTGGAAATTGAATCTCGAAGGCTGAGCCAAGACTGAAGGTCTGATACCACTCTAATATCCCCAGATGGGATATTTTACCAATTTTGCAAAAAATAACTTAACCTAACCTTTTTTTGTAAAATCCACATTTTTTTAATAGAAGATTGCCATGTAAAATAAGATAAATCAAGCATATGCAATAATATGTCGAGCAGAAACGATCTCAGATTTTATTATATTAAATAGTGGAAAGACTGTACATGATAATATAGCTAAAGTATCTAATATGGATAATCTGATCTCCGAAGTTGATCTGCTTTGATGCTGAAATAGGACCTCCCAAAACTGAACTGTTGCACTCTCCCTCCTGCAATAGATGCCGCTGAATCAACTAAAAAAAAATGAAGCACAACTTTAATATCTAAATGATCCTCACTCCAATATCCCTCAACCTCTACGAAACTCCTGAATGAAGTCTCCTCAAGAGACTTGGGTTTTCATCCAACACTCGACAAATCACCCAAGGGTTTCCATCCTAGGGCTACCAAGAAAAGGAATATTACATCTGCCTTTTGGTTTATGTAATGCTTTTGCTACCTTCATGTGTGTGATGAATGATGTGCTGAGGCCATTTCTTGATGAGTTTTTCATAGTCTACTTAGATAATATCTTGATTTTCATTAAATCACTTGATGAACATGTCATGCATGTAAGAAAAGTACTTGATGTCTTAAGGAAATAATAGTTGTTTTTGAAGATGTCAAAATGTGAATTTGGTAAAATTTATTTGGTGTACTTGGGGCATATTGTTGGAGGAGGTGAGTTGAAGATAGAACCCTCTAAGGTTGAGATTATTGTGAATTTTCCAACGCCCAAGACAGTCACTGAGGTAAGAATTTTTTTGGGAGAAACCCAATATTGGAGGAAGTTTATTGCTAACTTCTCTTCTATTGCAGCTCCATTTCATGCATTGACTAGTGTGAAAAATGTCTTCCAGTGGGGAGAAAAGCAACAAAAATCATTTGATGCTTTGAAAGAGAAGATATGTTCAACCATAGTACTTGCACTACCGGACTTGAGACATCCCTTTGAGGAAGTTTATTGCTAACTTCTCTTCTATTGCAGCTCCATTTCATGCATTGACTAGTGTGAAAAATGTCTTCCAGTGGGGAGAAAAGCAACAAAAATCATTTGATGCTTTGAAAGAGAAGATATGTTCAACCATAGTACTTGCACTACCGGACTTGAGACATCCCTTTGAGATTCAAACTGATGCAAGCAACTATACCATGGGCGCAGTCCTTATGCAACATGGTAAGCCCATTTCATTTCATTCATAAACTTTCAATGTTGCAGTGATTAACTATCCTACTTATGATAGGGAGCTTTATGCGTTGGTTCAAAGTCTGAAAAAGAAAAAACACTACTTGATGGGAAAGTAAACCATCATACACACCGACCACCAACCATTGCAATACTTGCGATCGCAAACTAAGTTGCAGAAATCAAGGCACTTTCGATGGATGGGTTTCCTACAACAATTCCACTTGGTCATTAGGTATAAGAAATGTATATATAACAAGGTTGCTGATATGCTTTCTAGGCCTATTGTTAGTGCAACTACTTTACTCAAGCATAATTCTATTTTACATGAAAGTTATGTTGAGCAATATTTATTTGATAATGACTTTCCGGATGTTTATGCAAACTTGAGTCAAGGAAACCAAGTAGAGGAATTGGATGTAGTATTCCAAATTAGGAAAAATAGGAATATTGAACATAAAACTAGAAAGTGTAGTAAAATATCAATACATCAAAACATGAGAATATCGTTGATCCATTTTATTACATATATGATAGCATAAAAGAGATTACAAGATCTTGAGGAAAATACACTCAAGCTAGGCAAAACAAGCCTCAAATGACCCAATACATCAATACATGAAAAATTGTTGCTACATTATCTACCGGAAGGCCATGAATACGCAATCCCTATTGGAGATAAAACTTCTAGAAACTAGGATTTCATGGATATGCTAATATAGTGCTTAGAAAATGTTGGGATAAGAGATATAGGCTTTCTAGCACAATTCCAACAGAACCCATAAAGGGTTTCCGGAAATACACAAGATGAAAAATGCAGCCCTAGGCTGAATTACGCTCTGCAGCTGTGCAACTAATGGGAGGTGGATGATATGATCTGAAAATAGCTGATACTCCTCCCCACTGACTTCCCAAATGAAGGGATGCTCCCCTCACAGGAAAATAAGCTCAATAATTTGGGTTACAAACCCTCCTCTAGTTGCCCTCCTGGTGTACGTTACGAGAGCGTAATAACATTGGAGGTGGGCCCGAAGATTTTCCTAATGCTAGATGATGGAATGAAGCTCAAAGGAACCTATCCTAAGTGGTCACTCAAAGTCCCCCGAGGATGACGGTGGGATTTTTTCCCAGAAACACCCTTGTGCTAAACAACACAGTAGACTCCGCTAAATAGCTAGAGTGTGTAGAAAGTCATAAAAGACCATACATAAATAATATTCAGAATTTCCTCTATGTCTACCATATCCTTCCTTATATTCTTTGTGAGCCTCCTACCCCTTGGTCCGACACATTAAAGATGCTACTCTCATGGAGACTCCCTCCCATTATGATTGCGGTGTCCTCCAATATCTCTCCACTACCTCCATGATTGCGCTTTTTATTTTCCCAATATTGACCCCATCCACATGCATTGACCCCCATTCACACCAAGGAGTGTTTTACTTAACTAGATACACTAATCCACTATCACACTAGAAGTGGTTTTATTCCTACTAAACATATTTATGGGTCCCTCTACCTTCTTATTCATCTATCTTATTAAGAAAAAAAAAATTGATACTCTAAATAGCTAAAAGCTAATTAGGAATATTACAGTCCCCCCCTCCCAAATGTTGTTTGTCCTCAGGTAACTACAAGGATGGATGTTGTAAAATATTCTCTCCTCCCCATGTAGCATCCTCATCTGGTATATTCCTCCATTGAATAAGATGTTCTCCAATCAAATTTTTCCTTAGCTACCCCTCCCAAGTGTCCAAGTTAGCCTTTTATGATAAAAAAAAATGGTTCACATCATAAAGAGGTGGGAGAGCCATGGTGGAAACTACATGCTGTCCAATGGCATTTTTGAGGCATGAGACATGAAAAAATGTTGGGGAGCTCCAACCCATATGGATCACCCTGTATGGCCCATGGAAAATCTTCTCAGTCCCCTTATCCTTCAATGTAGATGGTTTGCATGGCTAAAAATGGAGATAGACCAAAATTTCCACCCCAAAATATATCTCTACCCACCCATGATATATATATATAACTTTTGTTGATCTTGTGTTGTAGCAATATTTTCCTTAAGAGACTGGAATATATCCCAATGCTCTTGGATCCAATCTTGGATTCTAGGAGCCTTGCTTGCTCCATCCATCCTATTAAAAACTGATAGAGCATCGTCACCATATGGAACCAAAAATGGAGACACACTAAATGCCATATAAAATTTCGGATGGTAACAACAGTCCCTCAAGTGGAACCATCGCAGCTCTACTCCTTGCTACCCCAGAACATAGTTTGGCAAGTTGCTTCCCAACCACTTGTTTACTACCTCTATCTACCCATCTGCCTAGGGGTAATAACTGATACTTGGTGTCAACTGGGTGCACCCCAAACAGAATAACACCTGGCCAAATCCATCCAAGAAGTGGCTATCCCTCTCACTGAATATGGTCTTAGAAATACCATGAAGTCTAAGGAGAATCTTTCCCTCTTGAGGAGCAGTGCACAGTGAATAAATGGCAAAGGAATGTAAATACTTTGTTAGTTGACCAATGATTATAAAAATACAATCCATGTATTGTTGGCAAACTGGTGATGAAGTCCATAGAAGGGCTCTCCCATAACACTGTTACCGATAAAATAGGTAACTGAATTGGTACCTACTTTTTGACGTAGCAAGAAAAACACCCGATTTTGAAAAGTGGTGATGCAGAATCAATTTTTTTTTTTTAGCATGTTTTTGGTACTTTAATTTTTTATTTTTTTTATTTTTTATTTTTATTTTTATTTTATTTTATTTTTTATTATTTATTTATTTATTTTATTTTATTTTTATTTTATTAATTTTTTTATTTTTTTATTTTTTCTGTGATGCTTTTTATGTCAATTTTGAATGGTGGCAGCGTATCATCACCAACATTTTTTTAGAGGATTTATTTTGACACTATAAATTTTATAATGTCTTCTTCTTGTGTGATATGTTTATTTTTAAGTGCATTTATGTACTTGTGTTTTAACAAGAAAAAAATATTTTTTTTTTTAAATAAAAATTTCTAATGATATCTTCATTTTTCACATAGATAAAAAATGAAAAAAGGGTCAATATTATAAAGTTTATATTTTCTACAAGTTTATGTATTGCTAATTAATTTTTCAATGCACATCAAATAATTGTTGCCAAAAAACCAATATTTTGAACGATATGACAAATAAATACAAATTTTCAATATAAATAGAATGCAAAAAATACACTTTTAGAGACTTTTTGTTAAAAAAACATGTTAAATAAACTAATTTTTTGGGAAAATATTAACAAAAAAACTTAAGAAAATAGCATTTTTACTGAATTTTATGTCAAAAAATAATAGTAATCACATGTTTTTTGTAAACAATAAGGATTTTTCTTATAAAATATCAAAGTCTAAATATTACAAGTAAAACCGATTAATAGATCTAAAAAATGAGCTTTGTCTGCAAGCATAACTTAAATATCATCAACAATATCAACTAATACATGTTCAATTTTACGTCTTCAAGATACCATGAGAAATCAGTTTTATCTATTTCCTCGACATTCTTCCAATCAGAAATAAGCTTTAATGAACATGGTGGGCCACTTGCTTGACTTTTATTAGTGTGTGCAACAATGTCCTTATTGTGTCCGGCGGCGGTATCCATGGTGCGCCCCTGCAGCTTTATATTTGGGAGTTGTATTCCATGGTGCGTCGGCTGCAACTTTAGATTTGGGAGTTCTTTGCCCTCGGTGCATAAATATTCACAAAAATATTTTTTGATGTCATTTTCACGATAAAAAGATATATATATATATATATATATATATATATATATATATATATATATATATAGTTAATGAGAAAAATTAATCAAATTTTTTTATTTGTCAATATAAATTTAAATTTAAAACTTATAATGTTTTATTGTATTTTAAAATTTTATAATTTTATTTTAAAATATTGAAATATACACTATTTATTAAATTTTAAAAATTTAAAATATAAAATAAATTTAAAATTTTTAAATTATTATATTGTTTATAATTATAACTATAAATACATTTTAAAATTAAAACTTTATGTTATAACAATCTTAAAATTATATATTTAAAAAAAAATACTAAAACATTATTATAAAATGTTATATATATTTTAAAATTTTTATATTAAATTAAAAAAAAAACATTAATATTTTATATTTAAAATAAAATAAAATAAAAATAAAAATTTATAAATTTGATTATGTATTTAAATTTAAAATAAAAATAAAAATAAAAATTTGTTTTCGTGCATGCTCGGGGTTGGAGGCCGGCCGACCGACATCGTCGAGGGCTGCCTAGCCTACCTCTGGCCCCCGACTGGGCGGAGGCAAGATGGGCCACCTTTGACGGCGCCGCCCCACCTCCCTCCGGCCCTCGGCTTGGCGAAGGCAGGCTGGGCGGCGCCGTCGAGGGCTGCCCAGCCGGGTGCCGGAGGGTGATTTCGAGAATCGCCCTCTGCCCATCCTGCCTCCGGCCCCCAGCGAGCGACAAATTATTTTTATTTTTATTTTTATTTTTTCAAACACAAACTATAGGAAAAATTTAAATTTTTTAAATTTTTTTTTTAAACAAAAACTATTATAATAAAAAAAATGTATTTTTTAATATTTAAAAAAGAAAACTATTCAATTAAAATTTTAAAATATAAAAATACAATAAAAACAAATTAAAAAATATGTTTTGAAAAATAAACAAACAAATATAATTAAATTTTTTTCTTTTTTAAATTAATACAATTATTATTTAAAATATAAAAAAAAACAGTAAATAAAAAAATTAAAACTATGTTTTAAAATTTAAACAAACATATATAAGAAGATTTTAATTTTTAATTTTTTTTTCTTAAAACTAATACAATTATAATTTAAAATATAGAAAAACAATAAAAAAAATTAAAAATATGTTTTAAATATAAACAAACAAATATATGAAAATTTTAAATTTTTTTTTTTTTTTAAATAAAACAATTATAATAGCAACATGGATAAAAATTGTTCGAAATGATAAGCCCTTTAGACATGATTTTTTTTATATTTAACATCATCTATCAAAAAATTTTGAATTTTGCGATTTTTCAATGTCCTATTATGTTGTCTTTAATTCCATTGTTACAATGTGTCAAAAGTGTGACACAATGTTTTTTTTTGTTATTCCAGCATCAACTTGTTTTATTTTGATGGTGTTTTTTCAAACCTTTTTTCAAGAAACAATTTCGTTTTTAGCATAATTTTATAAAATGTTGAAATTTGACCTTGAGAAAAAACCAAATGCATTATGGAATACACACTTATTGTTTTTGGTGTGTTTTTTCATGTTTTTTGAGTCTTTTTGGGCTAGAGTTCCCCATTTGAGCTAATAGTTCTCGTTTCATCGGTAACAGTGTTCCATCTCCCTCCTGGAAAAGGAAGTGATTGTAAAAACCATGCATGATGCTTGTTTTCTTCCTCATTCTTCAGGAAAACTACGCACTTCCTGATATGATAGAGCAAATTCTCCTTGAGACCCTCCAATGAGAATCTATCCCTAATGGTCTGGTATTTCCTAATGAAACCTTGGTGTCCGGAAAGGGGTGAATCATGTGCTACATGTATAATTTTATCCTTGAGCTTAGAATCCCTATTCAAGAAGATTCAATCCTAGTAATAGATGACTCCATCCATCACTGTATACCTCTCATCAGTCACCTTCCCATCGACTACCTCACATGTGAAGTGGTTCTTGGAATACTCCACCAAAAATTGGTACTCCCAATCTGGATCCACATTCATCAATGATAGCGTTGTTGGTCTCTTTGATAAGTCACCTATTACCTCATTGCTTTCCTATTTGACCTGTTCAATTCCAGAGCCACATGTCAGAATTCTACTAACCCACTTTTGTTGCCTCCATTGCAGCTGCTTTTTGCTCAAGAAAATATTGAATTTTATGGTGGTCAATCTTCACTTGGAAACTATTTCCCATCCAAAACTACCTGAGTTTGGCCAATGCATGTATGAAGGCCAGCAACCCCTTACCAGATATGGAAGACTCCTTCCTATGTGGAAGTATCTTCTGACTCTCAAAGGCTATGGAATGCCCCCCTTGCACCATAATTGTGACATCATCCACTCCTGAAGCATCACCTTCCAATGCAAAAGGCTTGGTGAGAGTTGGTAATACCGATACCGAACAAATATTCATCTCCTCCTTAAGCCAATCAAAGGCCCTATGCGATGTGTTGGTCCCATCCAAGGCTCCCCCTTTAGCCAGATCTATGAGTGGTGCCACTTGTTGATAGAAATCTTTAACCAACATCCAGTCTGGAGGCCTTCGTGGTGGAATGCCTCCAGATAATATAACATCATGGTCTAGAGTAGACTGCATATCTGAGTGGACTGATTGTCCTTACTTCCTCTATGAAAATCAGTCTCCATCTTATGTGCAGAGACTTCCTAAGATGGATAGGTGTGCATGCCCCTGATCATCTAATGCTTACCTCTCTTCGTATCTATCCATTCCATTTGCAAGGTCTCCTAATCTGTGGTGGCCTTCCCCAATGTAATCAACCACTGCACACCCAATATTACATTGGTGTTAGGAATATCGACCACAATGAAGTGATCAGCCAAAGTGTATGTCCCCAAGGTTACAGAAAATGACAGAACATACTTCACACATTGAATGGTTCTAGCTCCTGGAACCAAAACTGAGATTCTTTCAAAATAATCAGTGGGCATTGTTCTCTTCTGCACTAACTGAGTACCAATAAAATTGTGGGTAGCTCCAATTTCTATCAATACTGATATCCACTGCCCTGGAATTGTACCTCGGACTCTCAAAGTCATATATTGGGTACTGCCTGCAAATATGCAAGGGCCCCTCAAATTGGATCAAATGCCCCATTTCCACCTCTTGGTGGTGGTGGATCCTCTCCTGGTGCGACAATGATGATGCCTCCTTTTGGATCCTCTTCTTCCTCCTCTTCACTATCAAAGAATACATCAAAATAGTGTGTCCTTTCTGCGGCACACCGATGCCCTAGTGCCCATGGTTCTTGGCAAGTGAAGCAAAGATTCCTCCTCCTCAAATCTCTTCAGGCATCATCACTAAGAGTTCCTTTGTTATGGTTCTCCTTTGGGGGAGGAACCTTCACATCTTTCCCCTTTCACTGAAAAAGTGGGCTTTTGCTGAAATGGAGCTCTTGCCCTTGGAAAAGAATCTTGTAAGTCCCTAGCCCTCTCATTGGCATCTTGGATCATAGTTGGTCTAGTGGACTTTACCAACCCATGCACAGGCTCTAATAGCCCATCAATAAACATATAAACTCTCCTAGTTGTAGATAAATCTGGCACCATGACAGAAATTTTTAGGAATTCAAAGATATAAGTCTCTGGATTTCCTGACTACTTACGCTTGGCTAGCTCAACAAAGGGTGCCTCTAGATATCTTCGGTCAAATATTTCTACCAACCTCCGGGTGAATTCTGCATATGTGGTCACATTTGCATGCCCCAATGTGGGTAGCCCGTGAAACCACCATTCATGTGCTTCACCTTCAAGGTGCAACACTGCTATATTAATAGTTTCAACTTCTGGTACTTGGTTCAACTGAAAATATATGTCTAGTTTTTCCACCCAAGCCTTGGCTGTGCACTTGGATGACCCATCAAAAGTAGGCAAAAATAATATACCCATAGTATGATGTATATCATTTTTTTGCATGTACCCTCCACTTCTATTGTTATTCTGGGGTCTCCTATTATCCTTGATCTAACAGAATTCCTGAAATTTCAGATTCTCTTTGAATCTTTGAGATTGGAACTCATACTCTAGAAAGTAATGTTCAAGAGTATCTTGTTTTGGGAAACTTGCTGCCTTACTGGTTGTTCACACCAGTGATGTGAAGTTTCAAAGCTTTCTCCATGTAGAAACCTTATTGGTTTCTCTTTCTGTCTTCCATCCTCATCCCCTTCATTTCTTTGGAAATATCTTGCATGGTTTGGAGAAGAAGCTTTGGCAACTCCTTTTCATCCATTTCTCCTAATATTAGAGTCTTACCTTTGTCTTTTTTGTTGCTTGTATAATCATAACCTTCGAATTATATTAATGTACCTCTTCTCCTTTTCTATGAGAGGCTCTTATTCTTCTGATGACGCAGATGTGATGTCTCATGGGTTGAGCCAATATTATTCTCTGATACCACTGTAATATTCCAAATTAGTAAAAATTTGAATATTGAACATAAAACTAAAAATGTAGTAAAATATAAATAAATCAAATATGAGCAGATAATAGAGCCATTTTATTAGATATGATAGCAGAAAATGAGTACAATATCTTGAGGAAAAAGACACTCAAGCTAGGCAAAACAAGCCTCAAATGACCCAATAAATCAATACATGAAAAATTGTTGCTACATAAACTGTTGGGAGGCCATGACTGTGCAATCCCTATTGGAGATACTGCTGTTGGAAACTATGATTGCATGGATCTATTGATATAGTGCTTAGAAAATGTCGGGATCAGAGATCTAGGCTTTCTAGCACAATTCCAAGAGAACCCGGAAAGGGTTTCCGGAAATACACAAGATGAAAAATGTAGCCCTAGGTTGAATTACGCTCTGTAGTTGTGAAATTTCCTTGAGGTGGCTGATCTAATCTGAAAATAGTTGATACACCTACCCACTGACTTCCTGGATGAAGGGTTGCTCCCCTCAGGAAAATAAGCTCAAGAATTTGGGTCACAAACCCTCTACTGAAACTTCCCTCCTGAATTGCGCAATTTCTGAAGGAGACTACGCTGCTGGAGGTGGCTAAAGATTGGCCTGATGCCATATGATGGAATGAATCTCAAAGAAACCTGTCCTGAGCGGGAACTCAAAGTCCCCGAGGATGAGTGTGGGATTTCCGCCCAGAAACACCTTTGTGCTAAACAGCACAACAAACTTCGCTAAGTAGCTTAAGCGTGCAGAAAGTCATAAAAGAAAAAACATAAACAATATTCAAAATTATTTCCATGGTTTCCATCCCCTTCCTTATATTCTTTGAGAGCCTCCTCCCCCTGGCTCCCACTCATTAAATATGCTACTCCCATGGAGCCTCCCTCCCATTATGACTGTGTTTTCCTCCAATATCTCTCCACTACCTCCATGATTGCGTTGTTGATTTGGTCAATATTGACCCCATCCACATGCTCTGACCTCCATTCACATGAAGGAGTGCTTTATTCTACTAGGTACACTGATCCAGTTTCACACTAGAATTGGTTTTATTCCTACTAAGGATATTTATGGGTCCCCCTACCCTCTTATTCACCTATATTATTAACAAAAACAAATTTTAATATTCCAACTAGCTAAAAGATAATTAGGAATATTACATTGGACTATCATGTATATTATAACTTGTTGTATCATTTGAGAAATCTTTGTATTCCACAGGGGGGGGGGGGAGTTAATGTTATAAGGAAAGCACACACTTCTCATATTGCTGGTAATTTTGGTGTAAGAAAAAGAGTGTCACATCTTTAGAGGTTTTTCTATTGGCGTCGTATGCTTGAAAGTGTGTCATGTTTCATTAAAGGTTGTTCATTGTGTGTAGTAAGTAAGCCTAGCAATAGGAAGTTAGGATTGTATAGACCGATTCCCATACCTTCACATCCATGGGAGAGTGTTTATATGGATTTTGTAGGAGGTCTTCAATTTTCAAAAACAGGTCATGATTATTTGTATGTAGTTGTGGATAGGTTAAACAAGATGTGTATATTAATGACATGTAAAAATAAAATCGCAGCTGAAAAAACAACTCAACTATTCTTTCAACATGTTTGGATTCATTTTGGGTTTCCCACATCCATTGTTAGTGATCGAGACTCTCGATTTGTTTGGAATTTTTGGTTAAGTTTGTGGGACTTGATGGATACCAAGTTGAAAAAGAGTACAACCTTTCATCCACAAACAAGTGGCCAAACCTAAGTGGTCAATCGAACAGTCATACATCTTCTTTGATGATATTGTAGCAAGCATCCTAAGTTGTGGGATGAACAGTTGCACTACCATTCAACATGCTTACAACTGTGCAAAAGACTCCTCTTCACAAACATCGTCATTTGAGGCATGTCTTGGATACTTGCCTAGATAGCCATTGGATTTCATTTTTTGGAAGGATGTTGATATTGATGGTCATAGAGACATAGACAAACCCAATAAGTTCATAGAAAAAATCCAATTGATACATCAAACAGTTCAAGATCAACTTCAAAAGAGCTAATGCAAGTACAAAGAAAGGCATGAAAATCATCGTGTAGATCACAAGTTCCAAGTTGGTGACGAAGTTTTGCTTCACAGTATAAAAGAGAGGCTTCAAGGGGAAGGTAAAAAACTGAAACCAATCCATTATTATCCTTTCATAATTTTGGAAAAGATTGGTGACAATGCCTTCAAGTTAGATTTTCCTTCATACATGCAAATGTAATTTATTGTTAATGTTGAGAACTTAAGGTTGTAAGAGCGTCCTTTGATTGAAGATAAAGGATAAAATGTTTAGATTCCATCTATTGAAGGCTTTTCTCCAAAATACCTCGATGAGCTTCAACAAGACACCATTCTTGACAAAAGAAAAATGACATCAAAACGAGAGAGTGTAGACTACCTTTGTGTGGGGCTCAAAGGCACAAATCAAAGCAAAGCCAAACAGATCGAGATTAGAAAGGTGAGGTAATTGTACCCTCGTCTGTTGAACAAATGAAAGTGATATTGTGGGGTCCAAAATCTTCCTGTGGAGAGGAGTGATCAGGTGCTCAAAATTATGCTAAAAAATGAAAGTTGTCGGAATGGTGTGGAACCTTAATGACCACATATATATCCTCATTTTGAATCCGGCGCAACTTGTTTTGCAGAAAATCGACACAGTATGCTCCCAAAAATGCATTCTATCCACTTTTTCAAATAAGCAATTTTTTGGAAAAAAAAAAGTGTAAGGACAACCTAGTCAGCAGTTTGTACTACTGACTAGGCATACCCATGTGGTAGGTTGACTATGCATATGAATGTTTTCCTTCGGTGAATCAGGTGGTGCCAAGTGGCACGATTTCAGTGATTTGACGTGGTGTGATATGGTTGGTTGTTTGGTAGCCAACCATAGGTTGCTACGTGGCCCAACTAGAGGCATCCACGTGGCAGCCTGAGGTCGATAAAATTTTTGATAAGTTTGAACTTGACCTTCGAAGGATCGAACTCGCAACCTCTGGCATACAAAGTCACCGCCCTAGGCACTTGGGCTATTGTATTCCTTATTAAACCATTGCCAAAGATTTATATTTAAAATATATTGCTTTTATATATTGGGATGGGGGTTGGGATCTAGCCCCAGCCCTGGTCACTACAGCCTGGTGAACTAGGGTCGAGCTAGACCCGCCCCCCCCAATAACCCTAACCATTTGTTGTTAACCAGTGGAGTATGTAAGAAAAACCATGAAGATCACGGTCTAGTAAACCACGAAGTTTAAACATGGTAAGTGCGAGAGTTTTGGCGGGGGTTGGATTTAAGGTCCCAACCCCCGGACCCATGACATTTAATGTCACCAGTGGTTTTGGAGTAGAGGAATGACTGGCAAGGGCAATCCGTTGGACTTATCTCCAGAGCATGTGACCTCCACACGAACACATTTTTCGGCTTTAAGGCCTTAATGGACAAACTAAGGCGCCCACAATTTGCACCGAGCTTTGACATAATTGGCGCCTACTTAGCAGAACTTCGAGCATATTTGTAGGTTCGGTGTCAGATTTGGTAGAAAATGTAGAGAGAATAGTGCAAAAGCAAGTAGAAGTCATAACTTGAGGGATTTTTGACCAAATTGGAAGCAGAAAGAGGTTAACCAAGAATTTTTGGGAATTCTGGAGCCATTGGAACATGTTTCAGAGTTGTCTGAGCATTGCAACTTTATGTAATCACACTTTGGAGCATAATAGAAGAGGGCCAAGCCATTGGAAGCTGGACCAAGGAGACGTAGCCTAGGAGGGGTGAACTCCTTCATCATGTTTTGTTGTGTTACTGTTTATGGTGATGTTCATGTATGTTAGATGTTGTTGTTCAATGTTTTTTTATGTTAATTTTCTCAAGAAATTCACATAAAAACACATAAGAACTCATGGTTAACTTGTAATTTACCTCATAATCCTCAAGCACTTTGTTTATATTCTAAATTGGAATTTAGCACAACAAACACTATTTTTTCCATTCAGATCATGCAGCCTATTCCTTATGATCATAAAAGACAATTTATTTTTAAGAGGACACAAAATAAGAATAAATTAAAATAGGAAATAATATGAGGTGCACTTTCAAAGAAAATATATTCAATGCTAAAATGATTCATTTTTTCTATTCTTTTAATATTTAAAGAAGAGCTTAAATGAAGCAACAATAAACTTCTAAGGTTGATATATGTTAGTGAAAAAATAAATCAAAAACTTAGTCGTTAGAGCTTACCCATCCTAAGGGAAGTAGGACATTCATTTGTTTCCCTTCATAATATGGATCATACTCTCTAGAGACATTATTTATTTTATTCACATGCATGACCACCACAAGAAAAAATTATATTTTCTCCAAATTTGATATAAAAGGAACTATAAATACCTAATAACTTCTACTCATGTTCATTGTTGACTTATCTTACTTTTGATTCTTAACAAATGATGTATGTTGCCAAGAACTTGTTGTCATGTTTTACCAAAATAATAGAACTCAATGTCCCCATCAAAAGCATCACAAATACACGAGGTTATGCAAAAAGAAAAAGAAAAAACATATAATGAAAAAAAAATGAAACTTATGTACAGAAACAAAGAAAAATAATTTATTGTACAAGTCACTATGAAAAGAAATTAGTTGAAGTATCATTTAAATATCTAGCCATTAATAGGAACAAAATCCAATTCACCTTCCAATATTCCTAATTGATAAAGTCCAACCCAATTTTTTTTCAGCCACTTGGTAAACTTGAAGAAGCCACAATTTTTGGAGCTTAAGTATATTCTCCTTTAGTTTCAATAAATTTATTCCATTTTAAAACCAAATCACCTACATTGAAGTTCTTATCACCAACCTTATGTTTATCAAATCATTGCTTAATTATGTGATGGCATGCTGAATTTTTTTTCTTTCCCTTTTCCCTCTCTTCCTCTAGCACAAGGGGTGTATCAATTAATTGTTGCATAGAGAAGAGAGGTTGATGTCTTGAGGCTTCAGACAATTGCAGGGAAGGGAGGTAGCTGTATTTTGAAATATCACTTATTGGCCATATACCATACAATATGAAGAAGTATTCAACACCTTCTTAGGAGTAATTCTACGAGCCTAGAGTGTATTGTGTAGAGTATTATGTCAGTTTCTATAATTTTTAGTAATGACCTTTTTTAGGATGTGAATTAAGCTCTTATTAGTTGACTCAAACACCCCATTTCCTTGAGGATAATAATTAGAATAATATATCAAAATACCATTTGGCTTATCCAAATTCAATCAACAAATTAGTGGAAATATAAGCAACGTTATAAAAAACAATCATTGTAATTAAGTTGTTCTAAAAAATAATAATTACCTTTTTATTGATTTGGATTAGAGGAATGGCTTCAAACTATTGAGTAAAATAATATGTTCTTGCTAAAGTGTATTTGTGATGTTTTGATAAATAAGGGTTAGTTTCCCCTATAATAGTTATTTCCCACTGCTTAATGGATCTATTAATGGTAATGAGTTACAGTGGGATAAACACTTTATTTTCTTTACCTGCACTCAATTGAAAAATGTTACATGTTCTCCCCTAGTTGTGTGCATCTTGGAATGAGCTTGCTCAGTGTTATCCTTCCCTCAAAATTTTATGAGTATTGGGTTCTCCTGCAAAATGGTCTCCCAGAAAACCATTATAATATCTTTTAGTACTTTCTCAGCATCAACTTTTTATAGATATCAAGACCACTCCATCATAATTGTTTCAAAATAAAATAGAGTTGATTAACTAATACTGGTTAGAATTTAAATAGAATGCCCTAGTTTCCATGGAATTGATATATTTTTTTCATATATTATGATGTAATAAGTAAACTAAATTATAATACCACAATAATTATAATGGTATGACCCCAAGGAGGGCATATATGGGTCATATTTGACTGCATATATTCTCCCCTTTGGGTTATGCCAAAGAGATACTATTTGATGGAATAAAACATATGTCATTGGAACAAATTGACAACTCATTCTCCCATCCTTCATCATGTTATGTGATCCCATATTTTCCCCCCCTCGTTCAAGGTCATACCAAAAAGTAACTAGTTGTCAGAATGAAAAGTATGGCATCAAAACAAACCAGCCACTCATTCTCCCACCTGTCATCATCTTTACCTTCAAAATTTTGGGACCCGCTGACCAATGTACTAGTCCTTGATGTCTCATTATGTGATAAGTTTTAATCTAAAATTCACATTATTGTATTTTGGTCATTTTATTTCCCCTCACTCTCTTATACCTTTGTATAGCCTCATGATTTCTTCATTTTGACACTCCCTTTTACCTATCTTTCCTCTTTTTAACCATCATCATCAACTCAAATAAGCATCAAACTACAGGTTATTGACATGATAAGGTATTTAATTGTCTTAAATTTAATATTTAATAATGATCCTTATTATTAAGTTAATATTTGTGTTAGATATATAATTGACATGATTTTGCAACTAATCTTCCTTTCTGTAGCTAACTCCATGGTTTGTCGGACTCTGAGGTGCCAGCTGAGAAAAGAAATACATGGATAGGTGGGGATTGATCTCCTCAAGGATTTCCTCCTATCCATCTGAGCCATATCATGAAGGAAACTGTTTGATTGTGTGGTCAAAGGAGTAGGTCAACACATTGCTGAAAAAATGAGCGAGAGTCCAAGTCAATCATGCTTCATGATTTGATTTTCGAAATAGAAAATCATGAAGAAGCGATAATTTATTATTTTCTAGAAGTTTGAATTAGGATTTTTTTATCCTAAGTAGGAATTATAGCCTCGAACAATTATGCGCAAGATTTTATAATTACGAAGCAAACAAAACCTGAAGTATGTAATTTTTTATGCGACTGTGATATTTTTAAAAATACATTTTCATAATTTTTAATGAATAAATACCCTAGAGATTTGATGTGTAGTTGACCGTTCGTGTAAAGTTTTGAAGACCACCTATTTGTGGAGGGCCCCTACAAACAGTGAAGGTTCTGCATTTTATGTTTTTGATATAGTTCTTTATTTTTTCATTTTTTCATTTGTTGTAGTTGTTTCCAGCATTCCATTTTATCATTTGATGTAGTTACTGTAATTTTGTCATTTGATGTAGATTCATTAATCTTCCCTTTCGAATTGTCAAAACGCAGAGTAATTCTTTTTCATGTATTTATTCATAGTTTCATTTCAAAAGTAGATGTGATTTATCTCAGAATAGTTTTACAAGCTCATGAGTGATTTCCTTTTAGCATCTGAGTGAGTTCTTTTGAAGGCAGTAGTGATTTCTTCACAAGTTTATGAGTGAATTATTTTCAAGAGAAATAGTAATTTCTTTGCAAGTTCTCATTTCCAGTAGATGAGAAGATGTATGGTTTTCATTCCTAAAATTTGATAATGCACAGGTTTGTTAGAAAAATAGATTAGGTAATTTTTTTTTAGAAACTAACAATAGATTAGTTAAGTTTCTTAGTGAGATAGTGAGAACTTGTTTTTAGTTTTACTTTGCAGAGTTGATTTTAGGAACTTAGTTGTGATTTACATTTGTCTATTTCATTAGGAACATAAGAACAATTAGAAAACATCCTTAGAAGTAATAATCACATCAATAAACTGAATTAAAATAAGCTTCTAGCATATATAGTGCACTTGCACTTCACAAGTTTACCAACTCCGGTCGATAATTTATGTAAGCAATTTAAGACCATTAAATTTTCTAAAAATTTTGACGTCCTTTCAATGCCCCATTCTGACTTATATAAAAAAAAAAGGTATTCGCATGTGTTATCGTTGGAAAATAGGACAAGAAAAAATGACATTATTAAATGTCAGGCAAAAGGATTTACAGGGCTGAGGCACATAAGAGAATTTTAAAAATTTTAAAAATCTGTAAGGTTCAAAAGAAAAATCAAATTGCGCACTCAAGAAACTAGCAAAATGTGCCTTTGCATGCATTTTTCTTTGATAGGCGCGCCCTTGCACGGATTTCTCTTAAGAATTTGCGCGGACCTGAGAGTGGCAAAAATCACTTTTCAGGACCACAATGCACATTCCAGGAAATTGATCCCACACTTGAGGCCGCTCAAGGACATGCACCTAAGCCTCCTTGGGACCTCAAAGGAGCACACAATGGAATCATGTGGCACACAATGGAATCATCTCCCTCTCTTGGGTCACCATCCACCAATGTACCAAGAGAGGGAAGGAGAGTTTGAATTCATCTATAAAAGGCCACCAAGAGATGAACAAAGGGAAAACACATTGTTATGCTGGCCAAAATTTCTCCAAGAAATCTAGCAGTGTGTGATCCGGAGTAGAAGTAGAGAGGGGATTGAGTTGTTGGCCATCCAACAACTCCAATCCTTTGGAGTAGAGAGAGGGACCTTGCACCAAGGAATATCGGAGGTAAAAACATCCTTGCATCGGGTCCTAGAACTCCATAGTTCTAGGGGCCCTGGCAAGTGTGTAAACACTCTACCTTTTATTCCTAATAACACATAATAAGAGGGGACATAGATGCCACCATTAGTATTATTGTGTTGTTTGACTCTATATGATATTTTGTGTTATTTGTTTAGTTCAGTCTTGTTTTCTCTTTACATATTCATACTATATCATTATCTAGTGTGTTTTGTTTTATGGCATGTTTACTAACCTGCTAACTCTTTTGTTTATCTGCATGTGTCGAGAAAATTAAGAGGAAACAACCACTCCTCTTAAGAAAGTGTGTATTGGTACATTCGTGCGCCAAATCCACCAACACAGGATTTGCGACTCCAATTATTTTACTTCCTAATTAATGTGGTTGTGCCTTTTCCAGAGACCTGTTTATTTGCTCTGGAGTTTGGATTGAACAACCCCTCTTCTCTTCTTCTCTACATGTTCACCCTCAGTGAGAGGCCAAAGTTTAGAATATCCAAAAAAATTGTTGCAGGAAATTTGCGCAGATTTTACATAGACAAACGCGCCCAAATATGTGCATTCAGCAGTGACCTGCGAGCAAACTACGTGCCTGTGTGAGACTTTTGCACGCGGAAACGAGAGGCAGAAATTTTTTGCTATTTCCCTTCATTTCCTATTTGTAAAGTGACTGGAAGACCATAAGAAATCTTCCAGCACTGTGTGAGGTGTCCCATGACTTGTTAAAACTCACTCTTGGCTGCATTTGAGTAGTTTTATGTGTTAGTTTTAAAATTTCCAACTTTATTTTCGCAAAGGAAACACATAGTTTAAGTAGGGGGAAATTAACTTGCATTATGAAATAACTTATGTTTTGTGAATTTAGACAACAAAAACACATAGGTAATTAGCCAAAGTAAGTGGCCCTACTCCACACATGCGTGCTTAGCTAAATTTTTTCATTTTTCCTAGTTTAAAGTCATTAATTTTAGTTCAATTTTTGGCACTAGGATTCGGGACTAGGATTTAATTATCCTTAGAGAGAAAGTAATCTTTGTTCCCTTTGCACCCTTGGGTGACCCTGATCAAGTATATGAACACTCTCTACTGATATTTTTCCATCTCCCTTTAGTTTATCATTTATACTAACTAGGAAACATTGTAAGTGGCCCATATCCACACATGTTTTTCTTTTGAGCAAGGAACAACCAAACGTAGCTAATAGGGGATTTGAAAAGGATCACCGCATATCCACATGTTTAAACTATGTGATTGTTCACCTCTTTCTCACACACTTTCACAACTTAAGTGAATTAAGGCCACCTTAAAAGTAACTTAACTAAACTCATTAAACTCTCCCCATAGGGGCCACAAGAGAATTTATAGTTTAAGTTAGGACCAAGGGGGTAGGAATCCAATAAGACGCCTTGGTCAGTTTACATCTTGAAACCTAGAAGTTGAGTTTTTATGGAAATTTTAAATCCATCTATCCGCCCACAGAAAATAAAACCCGAGAGCCACAGAGACCTGATTCAGAGGTGTTTAATCTTAGGTCCAGTGTGTGCGGTATTATTCGGGGGTAGCTGACCCATCTAATACTCGATATTGGTAGTTGAATTACCAAGAAGCTCAAGAATCAAACTCTCACCTGGGATGACGGTACTTAGTGACCAAAACTAGGGCATCCCTTCCCTATAGGTGACGGTGCATGCAACACTAGATCCTCTACCTTTACCTTGGTCGATTTTCTTTGGTTTACTAGGGGTGTCGCCAGTTCTTTAAAGACATTGTGCCAGCATTCACAAGATATCTTCTCAAGGCTTAGTTACATTTTAACTTGTGAGGAATATTAGGTCTTCTAGGATTTGAGTATCACATGCGAAAACAAAAAAAACCATTTTTTTTTATTGACTGGTCACATAAGATTAACCTAAAGGGAAAATTTATCTTTCATTTTTCGCTTTGTTTTATGTATGTGATCAGATTTTTTCTTTGATTATAATTTCTATCCTCTCAAATATTTCCAAAACCATACCTATTCGACGCCATAATGGACCCAACAAGACCTCATCATTCTAGATGTCTTTTAGACCTCCCCCCATTACTGGGAGCGGTTCCAGGTCTTTCACCATTTAGGCGTCAAAGAAGTAACACTGCCACCCTTATCAGTTCATCCTTTATTGGGGTATCGTTAGTTGGGAACCCTTGTCGGTCACCCAACGCCACATTGGTGAACACCCCCATAGGGTCACCGCATACCACTCCTTCCACAACCCCTACGGGGCAGAGGAGCGCTACCCATTTGGGAAGCAAGTGAACTCATAGTCGGGTACGTCGTAGACAAACCCTATACCTAAACAGAACATTGTCTCTTCACATTTTGTAATGGCTCTCAACTCACAGTCACCATTCTTTGCTTCATTAAACTTTCCTCATTTAACCAAGCTAACAAACGACCCTATTGCGCACAACCCTACATGGCCACCCATGCCCACAAAGCTCCCTTTGGACATTCCAAAGTTCAAAGGGAAGCAAGTGGAAGACCTTGGAAATCATGTCATGACTTTCCACCTATGGTGTTCGTCGAACAACATCATTGACAATACTATTCAACTAAGACTATTTCAACGCACCCTAACCAGAATAGCCACAAAATGGTATGTGGAGAAACCATCTGCTACACATGGAACTTTTAGCAGCCTCGCTACTGCGTTCCTTACCTATTTTCAGTTACCCATCCACTATGATTCTGGGATGGGACTATTGACCCACTATAGCCAAACACCCACCGTCCACATCTCGGACCATCTCCATGAATGGCGGCGACGTCGTAGTTTGTGCAAAGCCAAACTCGATGATTGAGTTTTGTTATACCTGTTCCTGAAAACTCTCATCGCAGATATTTCAAAGGATGCGGCAACACAAAATCCCATATCCGAAGAGGACACCATTATCAAGGCCCAACAGCTCGAGATGATCTATACGCAGTCAGGATATATTAGCAATATCCTGCCTAAAGCCTCGCACCTGCAAACTTACAAAAAATTTCCAGCCGCTTCGAACTCTGCAGATATTTTGATTGGGTCATTGACCCAAAATCACCTTAGTATCAATGTTCAGTACCATGGTTACATATAAGATTCTAAGCAGAACATCCCACAACCTGGCTACCAGAGTCATCATGCAACTTTGCAAAACATTACCAATAGGGCACAGTCGTACCACCATCAACAAGGAGGTCCATATCCTCCAGCTCAGGAAACCCAATACGTAGCTAGAAGCGCTGAGGGAAGAGCTCCCCCCAGTAGCCATCCACCAACGAGGGATAGGGGAACCTATTTGCCTCACTCTCTTGAGTTTTCAAAATTTCCACTCAAGGAGTTTCCTGGTACGTCAAATACTGCAGACAGTTTGATCGGGTCTTTGGACCAAGATCACCTAGGTAGCAGTAGTACCTAGGAAACTCAGAGATTTTCCATGCATGATGAATACTAGAGACGGTTTTATACGGGTCTTTGGCCCAATATCACCTAGGCAGCAGTAGTACCCATGATACTCAGGAAATTACCAGGTAGGTCGATACTATAGATGGTTTGATCGGGTCTTTTTTCCAAGATCACCTAGGAAGAAATAGTACCATACGTGTCGATACCTTAAATGGTTTGATTGGGCCTTTTTCCCAATATCACCTAGGCAACAATAGTACCATGCACATCGATACTACAGACAGTTTGATTGGGTCTTTGGCCTGGGGACACCTAGGCAGCAATAATTAGTACCCTGGATACTCATACAATTCTACTTAGAACATATCAAAACCTGGCTATCATGAAAGTCACCCAAGCACTCATATACCAACCAAGGACAAGGGAACCAATATCCCCCATTCCCTGCACAAAGTGGACCACCGCCACAGCATAATGCATCGGTCCATCTAGTGCAACCTTCCCAAGCTCATCAGTAACCATACAACCAACAGAATTATGACAATCCTACAAATGTTGTAAAAATAAGTTGAGGAACAAACACAAGGGAGACTATGGACAGGGGGCAGTAACCTGTAACGCCCCCCGGGATATCAGTCTAGGTGAAACCCCAACCGAAATCAAAACCGCCAAGTAACAACTCCCAAGGGAAAACTAGAGCTCAGAGTATTCGATCATAGAACTAAAAGGAGCACAGTGATCAACACCTCATAATGCCCAAAGAAGGCTCCACACATTCTCACCTCCGAAAAAATAAATTTTCAATGCCGACAGGTATGCCCTCTCTCATCTTCTTTTCATTTAGTGCATGTCTTTCAATAATATTTGAATGAAGAAGATGCTTTCACTTGGGGTATTTTTTCTGCAGATATTGTGCAAAGCATCCATCAGCCCATCCACTTAAAGTACCAGAGCAGGTATCATTATACCCTCAGCATGATAGAGTCCCAAAAAAAATTTGTATATCCTGACATCATTTCTCCATAAGAAATTAACCATAGGTTCCAATCACCTGACCATGTTTATCATCTCCCCACCTTGCACATGATAAACATCCTTGTTGGTCAATAAAGCCCTCCCTCCATGGTGCCAGTCACTCGAAGTAGATCATACATCAGAAAAATCATAACGCCATGTCCATACTACTTTAGTATGGGAAGCACTTCAAGCTCATTCACCCACCATGCATCAAGTAAAGTTTTACCATATCAAAATAAAACCCCTTTCCCGGACTACCAGGTTTTTCAAGCAGATCGAAAGCGCACCACCACATCTCGCATTTGGACTACCATACCCCCATTAGCATAGCCCATATGCAATACTTTCCATCCAATTCATCACCCCCACACAAGAGACCAACTAATGGGGACCCCACCCTCAGCAAAAACACCCTCCTCACATCATTGGTGAGAGAACACTTTCATTTTTTGGGGCACCCGTCTCTGTGTTTTGTACAATCCAAATCCCATTGTTTCATTCTTTTGGTAAGTGTACAAAGACCGCAAACGGTGCACAATGTCCCCCACTCATCCATCCACTTTTTCTCCCTTTGCCGCAATCCCTGGTCACCCTTGGTTGGAGTATCACATCTTTCATGCATAAGCCACCCTGACATTCATAACCAACATATACCCAACTTGGACGTCCTACCGACTCTAGGGATTTCTCTATCAGAAATATTTATAATTGCTGCCAAGCTGCTTTTTATACTCCGAACTTCGGCCACTAAATTCCCATCATAAGTTTCTAGTCACCCCTCGCCATCATGCCTATGTTAAACCTATCACATCCAAGATCCTGATCCCCAACATCAGTGACTCTCTCGTTCGGTTGAGGCTTCCTTTTTATCGACTTCAACACCTATTTTCAAAAAAGGAAGCGGTACTTTGGATCACCTCTCACCACAAAAGGGACATCATCGGGTGGCACTGTGGGAAACGTCATTGCCCACAAATGTCATCGATCCTCTTAACATTTGACTAAAACACAAGCTTTCATGTCAAGATGGTATCATACCTTACAACTATTGCAATTTGATTAAATTCATCGAAGACATGTGTCGTTATAAGCATATCTTTCAACAATGCTTGCATGGGAAGGTCCGAGTCATACACCCATGCATACAATGCGCATTTATATTCCATACCAAGCTTACACATGTGGGTACCATGTTCCACCTATTTTCAAAGAAAAAACACCCCTGAGGGCATCAACAATCATCATCATCAACCAGCATATCACTACCATACTAGTGACATAGAAAAAATATGTATATTTCAAATAGATTTGTTTATTAATCAAGAGCTCAAGTCCAAGCCATGGAAAAAGTTCAAAATTGAAAGTGTTAAAAATCACTTGCAACTTGAACAATCAGATAGGCCTCAGCGATACAATCCTGACGCCGTGAACGACACTCAAATTCAACATCGTATGTGAAAGTTATTCAAGTTTGAAAATTCACAATTTCAGGAAAAAGACCAGTTTGACCAGGTTTGACTTCCAAATGTTGAACATTAAAAAAGGAATATTCCTATAATATTCCTCAAAATATTCCTCGAAATATTCCACCTGGACCAATCAACATTTGACAATTGGCAGTGCAGGATTCGTCATTGGGTTGACTTGGAAATTTTTCGACCAATAATAGGCTGCCACATGGCAGGCCCGGAGGTCGCCACATGGCCCACGGTCATGGAAAATTTTGGCATTCAAAGTTTTTATGACTCCACTGGAGTCGAACCACGGACCTCCCGCGAACAACCTGAATGTGTTTACCGTTGTGCCATATGTTTAGATCTTAACATATAACAAAATGAGGTTTTATTTAAAGTTTCAACTCTGTTCCGGCGGAAAATTAACTAGGGGCTAGCCCGACCATTCATGTGACCTTGACGTAAAGACCATGGGTCTAAACTCTTACCCATGGATAGTTAGGCAGTTAACTATGTAGCATGACCGCGACATGTGGCTGCTTCCCAAATGAAATAATGCCATGGTTTTTCGAAGTTTGTTTATTGCGGTGGTTACGTTATCTACTATGCCAAAACGAGGAGGGTGCGGACATGTGTCCACACTAACCGCCCAAAATTTAATGCTAAGCTAACCTCCTAGAAAAATTTGGAGCGCCCACAAAAACTTCGGAGTTAGGCCGAATTTGTCTAGCTTAACTCCAGTTCTCCCACATTTAGTGGGATTTTTAATTAACATTGGGCAAAATACTGTTTGGAGGATAAATTTTGATAGGCTCAACCTTTTGGAACTTTGGGTATTCCAAGCATTCTAAATCCATTGGAATAGGTTTCAAAGCCATTGGAGTTGATATTCAGTCCCTTTTACTTTAGGGAAGCAATGAGAGCCATGAGGGCCAAGAGGGAGTTGGAGCTGTGTTGAGCTATGGTTAACCATTTGAGGTGAAAAAAAAGTCATTTTATAATATTTTCAGCATTACAGAGCCATTGAGATAGGTTCCAGAGGAAATAGAGGTGTTCTACAGCGATTTTAGCTTCAGTGAAGCTTTTTGAGCCACTAGGGCCATTTTGGTAACAGAGTTGTATTGGGTTGTACCTTTCTGTTTAAGGTGAACCAAAGACAATTCTCAGCTATTTTCCACCTTCTAAAACCAATGGAATATGTTTCAGAACTTTTTGAAGACTTTCAGAGGCCAAAAACCTTTAGGAGAGTTTTCAAGGCCACTAGGGCCATTTTGGGGTTGGAGCTGTTTTGAGTTGTACCTCTCTGTTTGAGGTGAACCAAAGATCATTTTCAGCTAATTTCGACATTCTTAACCTAATGGAATAAGTTTTAGATCTATTTGAGGACTTCTACAACAAGAAAATATTCAGAGTAGTTCAAAGAGCTGTAAGGGCCTTATTGAAGAAATCACTGTTTATAGTAATTCTTCACTGTTTAGTGAATTTGGAAAGGCATTCTTAACTTTTTCATACCTTCTGAATCATTATTTTCCTTTATATTTGTCTATTGAGACAATTTTAAACTTTTATTATCATTTGAAAGCATTTTAATACAAGAGGACAAGCTCATTTTGGGAGGCTTGATCCAGCAGACGTAGCCCAGGAGGGGTGAACTGCTCACCAAACATTTGTGTCATGTTATGCTGAAGTTATCTTACTGAAAATTTCAGTTTTAATATGTTAAATAGAAAATTAAAATAACTTTCCTTCACACATAAACTCATATACAGTTACCAAAAACACTTTGTTTCATTTTCAGAATGAGTTCATTAAGGTGAAGGACATGGTGCAGATTCTCATTGAGGATCAAAGAGAAAGTGTTAAGCTTCATGCACAATTGTTGGCTATGAAGGATGAGAAGGAAACAATTCTCCAAAGGTTACATGACATGGAGAAAAAACTCCTTCAAGCTCAAGAAGATTTGTCCAAGAAAAAGCGTGAGGAAGAGGTAAACCACTCCAACTTGTCTTCAATTTCCTCCATTGAAAGGTGTGTTGGTTCTTTTGAAAAACATACAAGGGGGATCGGGTCCAAAATAATGTTTAAGATGGACTATCATGAAGGCAAAGGTTTGGGAAAGAATGCAAAAGGCATGGTTGACCCTATTTCAGTTGTGGAGCGACCCAAGAATTTTGGTCTTGGTTATGAGCAGTTTAATGGCGAAGTCTCCAAATCCTTGAATGCATGTGATGCAAATTTAAAGAGAACATTTATTCCAAGTTCTTCTATGTATATATGTCAAATTTGTTTTAAGGATGATTTCCATTTTTTTAAGCCATCATTGCAGCAAGTAGAGGGTAAACATGTCGCTTATGGCGAGCCTTCAAGTGCAAACAGTTTTCAAGACAAGAACTGTGATGAAAGTCTGGAAAGTAAAGTTGTCTCCTCTTCTAGTTCATCATATTTCGAAGAAAAAAAGGATGGACATTCCATGCAGCAAAAGAGGTATAATTATTCACATGATCAATTTGATTATGTTTCAGCAAAGAATGATAATTTTTCTTGTTTAAATGAAAGAAATTTTTGTTTCACATTTTGTGGTGGATTTAACCATGTTGCTTTAAGATGCTAGTTGAAAAAGAAAGCACACAGGAAGCAGAAGAGGCAAAGAGAACTTTCTGAGAAAGTGCTTAAGAGTTGCACATTTTTTCAAAGTAAGGGACATGATGTCTCTCATTGTTGGACCTTGCATCCAACAAATCGTCCAAAGCACATGTAGCTAGATGACAACAAGCTTGGCATAAGTGGATCTATGGAGTCCATTATCGATGTGGAAATGGAAGATTCACATGAAGGGGTATTGCATCTGCAAAAGATGCCATGGAGCTGGCTTGGTAGGAAGTAGATTAACTTCTTAAGGCAGCAAGTCATCTTCATTTTGTACATGCAAAATTTCAGATTGGTATGCGTGTATTTTAGTTGAAAAGTTGATGCAAGATTGCATGTAAAAGCAGTTTCAGTTGAAGGAATTTATTTTTTGTTGCAAAGTTTCACCACAGAGGTGTAAAAGATGAGTATGATGGTCATTTTTATTGCAGAAATGTCTTTTAGTTTCCGCTCTTAGTCACCCACATGTTTTTGGGATGATGTACCTGTCAGTATTTGAAAAGAAGAGTTGAAGTTTCACATGTACATAAAGGTTGTATGTGTAATTAGTGAACTGTATATAGTTCATTGTACATGATACATACACATGTGTTTGTCAAGATGTATCTTGTTGTTAATCGACTTGTGTCAATTATGTCACACATGTTTATCGACTTGTGTCGATTGTGTTACACATGATTTTTGAATTGTGTCGATTGTAGGCACACTTTTTACAGATTTTGTGTGTAAATTGTATAGCACATTTCATTGTCAACTTGTTGTTGATGTTGTTGTTGCACAAGATGCCTTTGGTGTCGATTGGTGCAGAGAATGAAGTGTCAGTGCAAAGCAGTGCAAGATTCCATGAGATGGAAAGGCATGCAAGCAAAGAGGGCACAAAGTTCCACAAGGACCATTGCTGGTTTCAGAATGGCAGATTAGTATGGAGAGAAAACTTGGTCGAGATTTGGCACAAGTACATGGCTCATTCAGCAAATATTCACCATGTCAACAGTTGGCAATTCAGGAAAATTTTTGAAGCTGAAGAGAAGAGGATGTTGTTATTCTCTCATTTTATGTACTACAGTTCAGTTTCAGAATTTCAGTGAGCTTTTGGGGTCCAAAATATTCTCATTTGGGAGGTGTGATCAGAAGCTCAAGTCCAAGCCATGGAAAAAGCTCAAAATTTAAAGTGTTCAAAATAACTTGCAACTGGAACGATCGGATAGGCCTCGGTGATACAATCCCGATGCTGTGAACGACACTCAAATCCGACATCGTATGTGCAAGTTATTAAAGTTTGAAAATTCACAATTTCAGGCAAAAGACCAGTTTTACTAGGTTTGACTTCCAAATGTTGAAAATTAAAAAAGGAATATTCCTCAAAATATTCCTCAAAATATTCCTTGGAATATTCCACCCACCTGGGCCAATCAACGTTTGACAAGTGGCACTGCAGGATTTTTCATTGGGTTGACTTGGAAATTTTTCGACCAATAATAGGCTGCCACATGGCAGGCCCCAAGGCTTCCACGTGGCCCCCGGTCATGGAAAATTTTGGCGTTCAAAATTTTTGTGACTCCACTAGAGTCGAACCGCGGACCTCCTGCGAACAAACCAGACACGTTTACCGTTGTGCCATATGTTTAGATCTTAACATATAACAGAATGAGGTTTTATTTAAAGTTTCAACTTTGTTCCAGCAGAAGATTAAAGGGGCTAGCCCCTTAGGGCTACCCTGACCATTCACGTGACCTCGACGCAAAGACCAGGGGTTTAAACTAATACCCGTGGATAGTTAGGCGGTTAACTATGTAGCATGACCGTGACATGTGGCCGCTTCCCAAATGATTTAATGCCACATTTTTTTGGAGTTTTTTTATTGCAGTGGTTACGTTAACCACTATGCCAAACCGCAGAGGGTGCGAACATGTGTCCACCCTAACTGCCTAAAATTTAATGCTAAGCTAACCGCCCAGAAAAATTTTGAGTGCCCACCAAAAATTCGTAGTTATATTGAATTTGTCTAGCTTAACTTCAGTTCTCCCACATTTAGTGGGATTTTTAATTAACATTGGGAAAAAACCTGTTTGGAGGATAAATTTTGATAGGGTCAACCTTTTGGAATGAAACGTTTTTTGATTTCAGGCATTCAGAGAATTTTGAATCCATTGTAACAGGTTTCACAACCATTGGAGTTGATCTTCAATCCCTTTTGCTTCAGGGAAACAATTAGAGCCATGAGGGCCAAGAGGGAGTTGGAGCTGTGTTGAGCTATGGTTAACCATTTGAGGTGAACCAAAAGTAATTTTTGACTATTTGTAGCATTCTAGAGCCATTGCGATAGGTTCTAGAGGTATTATAGGTGTTCTACAGCCATTTTAGCTTCAGTGAAGCTTTTTGAGCCACTAGGGCCATTTTGGTAAAAGAGTTGTATTGGGTTGTACCTTTCTGTTTAAGGTGAACCAAATACTATTCTCAGCTATTTTCCACCTTATGAAATCAATTTAAGAGGTTTCAAAACTATTTGAAGACTTTCAGAGGCGAAAAACCTTCAGGAGAGTTTTTAGGGCCACTAGGGCCATTTTGGGGTTGGAGCTGTTTTGAGTTGTACCTCTTTGTTTGAGGTGAACCAAAGATCATTTTCAGCTAATTTCGACCTTATGAACCTAATGGAATAGGTTTTAGATCTATTTGATATTTCTACAGCCAGAAAAGCTTCAGAGGAGTTCAAAGAGTCGTCAGGGCCTTATTGAATAAATCACTGTTTATGGTAATTCTTCACTGTTTATTGAATTTGGAAAGGCATTCTTAGCTTTTTCATACCTTATGAACCAGTATTTGCATTCATATTTGTCTATTGAGACACTTTTAAACTTGTATTAGCATTTGAAAGCATTTTAATACAAGAGGACAAGCTCATTTTGGGAGGCTTGATCCAGCAGACGTAGCCCAGGAGGGGTGAAATGCTCACCAGAAATTTGTGTCATGTTATGCTAAAGTTATCTTGCTGAAAATTTCTAATTTAATATGTTAAACATCGAATTAAAATAACTTTCCTTCACACATAAACTCATATATAGTTACCAAAAACACTTTGTTTCATTTTCAGAACATGAGTGTTAAATTCTACAAGCTCTAAAGATAGAGTCTGTAAAAGGCCAGGTAGCCTCTGGATCTCATCCTTTATTAAAGGTGACATATCCAGTAAATTCCCCTATAGTCTCTCTTTAGATTATATTTAAGTAGTTGTTTAATCAACAAAACTTGGAGAATTTTGTACACATTTATTTAATGGAAATGGATACCTTGCACACATTTTCAAGTACTTCCATTTTTAGATCAGATGGTATCAGAGCTTTGGTGAAGCTTGGGTATGCTCAGGTTGAGCATTGGATGAGAATTTTTTTTGTGCAAAAGGTGTTAAAATAGTCAATCTTACTGTTTTATTGGCTGCAAAATGGTTGATTGTATGAGTTTTCTTGAGTTGAAAAGATAGTTGTTGGTAGCTAAGTCTTGGAAGGGAAAAAAAAGTTGTAGGCTATTTCCTTACCCCAAAGTACCTCAAGATTATCTTTGGAAAACAAACCCACTTGGTTAGTGTTTGCTACAAAATCTATTGGAGTTTGTGTTTTATGGTTTCTTGAATACGAAGGGGTCTTTACTGACATTTGGTTAAAAGCTTGTCATTTGTTGGAAAGCATTGAGAACTTTATTTGGAAGTTACTTTTGTTAATTTGACCATTTACATAATTTCAACTTTTTCTACAAGTGAAGTTTCCTCCTTCACGATATTCTTCAATGATGACATGAAGAATGAGTTCATTAAGGTGAAGGACATGGTGCAGATTCTCATTGAGGATTAAAGAGAAAGTGTTAAGCTTCATGTACAATTGTTGGCTATGAAGGATGAGAAGGAAGTGATTCTCCAAAGGTTACATGACATGGAGAAACAACTCCTTCAAGCTCGAGAAGCTTTGTCCAAGAAAAATCATGAGGAAGAGGTAAACCATTCCAACTTGTCTTCAATTTCCTCCATTGAAAAGTGTTTTGGTTCTTTTGAAAAACATACAAGGGGAATCGGGTCCAAAATAATGTTTAAGATGGGCTATCATGAAGGAAAAGGCTTGGGAAATCATGCACAAGGCATGGTTGACCCTATTTCATTTGTGGAGCGAAGCAAGAATGTTGGTCTTGGTTATGAGCACTTTAATGGTGAAGTCTCCAAATCCTTGAATGCATGTGATGCAAATTTAAAGCGAATATTTATTCCAAGTTCTTCTATGCATATATGTCAAATTTGTTTTAAGGATGATTGCCATTGTTTTAAGCCATCATTGCAACAAGTAGAGGGTAAACATGTCGCTTATGGCGAGCCTTCAAGTGTAAATAGTTTTCAAGACAAGAATTGTGATGAAAGTTTGGAAAGGAAAGTTGTCTCCTCTTCTAGTTCATCGTCTTTCGAAGACAAAAAGGATGGACATTCCATGCAGAAAAAGAGGTATAATTATTCACATGATCAATTTGATTATGATTCAGCAAAGAATGATAATTTTTCTTGTTTAAATGAAAGAAAATTTTGCTGCACATTTTGTGGTGGATTTAAGCATGTTGCTTCAAGATGTTGGCTGAAAAAGAAAGCACACAGGAAGCAGAAGAGGAAAAGAGAAATTTCTGAGAAAGTGCTTAAGAGTTGCACATTTTTTCAAAGGAAGGGACATGATGTCTCTCATTTTTGGACCTTGCATCCAACAAATCATCCAAAGCACATGCAACTAGAGGACAAAAAGCTTTGCGTAAGTGGATCTATGGAGTCCCTTATCGATGTGGAAATGGAAGATTCGCATGAAGGTGTATTGCATCCGCAAAAGATGCCATGGAGTTGGCTTGGTAGCAAGTGGATTAACTTCTTAAGAAATTAAGTCATATTCATTTTGTACATGAAATATTTCAGATTGGTATGCGTGTATTTCAGTTGAAAAGTTGATGCAAGATTGCATGTAAAAGCAGTTTCAATTGAAGGAATTTCTTTGTTATTGCAAAGTTTCACCATGGATGTGTAAAAGATGAGTATGATACTCAATTTTATTGCAGAAATTTCTTTTAGTTTCAGCTCTTATTCCCCCACATGTTTTTGGGATGATGTACCTGTTGGTATTTTAAAAGAAGAGTTGAGGTTGCACTTGTACATAGAGGTTGTATGTGTAATTAGCGAACTGTATATAGTTCATTGTACATGATACATACACATGTGTTTGTCAAGATGTATCTTTTTGTTAGTCGACTTGTGTCGATTATGTCACACATGTTTATTGACTTGTGTCGATTGTGTCACACATGTTTGTTGACTTCTGTCGATTTTTTTACATATGTTTATCGACTTGTGTTGATTGCGTTACACATGTTTATCGACTTGTGTCGATTGTGTTACACATGATTGTCGAATTGTGTCGATTATGGGCACACTTTTTACAAATTTTGTGTGTCAATTGTATAGCACATTTCATTGTGAACTTGTTGTTATGTCGTATGTTGCACAAGATGCCATTGGTGTCGATTGGTGCAGAGAACGAAGTGTCAGTGCAAAGCAGTGCAAGATTCCATGAGATGGAAAGACATGAAATCAAAGAGGGCACAAATTTCCACAAGGATCATTGTTGGTTTCAGAATGGTAGATTGGTATGGCGAGAAAACTTGGTCAGGATTCGGCACAAGTACATGGCTCATTTAGCAAATATTCGCCATGTGAACAGTTGGCAATTCAGGAAAATTTTTGAAGCTGAAGAGAAGAGGATGTTGTCATTCTCTCATTTTCTGTACTACATTTCAGTTTCATAATTTCAGTGAGCTTTTGGGGTCCAAAATCTTCTCATTTGGGAGGTCTGATAAGGAGCTCAAGTCCAAGCCATGGAAAAAGCTCAAAATTGAAAGTGTTAAAAATCACTTGCAACCTGAACGATCGGATAGGCCTTGGCGATATGATCCTGACACTGTGAACGGCACTCAAATCCGACATCGTATGTGAAAGTTATTCAAGATTGAAAATTCACAATTTCAGGCAAAAGATCAGTTTGACCAAGTTTGACTTCCAAATGTTGAAAATTAAATAAGGAATATTCCTCAAAATATTCCTTGGAATATTCCTTAGAATATTCCACCTAGGCCAATCAACGTTTGACAAGTGGTAGCACAGGATTCGTCATTGGGTTGACTTGGAAATTTTTCGACCAATAATAGGTTGCCACGTGGCCCCCGGTCATGGAAATTTTTTGCGTTCAAAATTTTTATGACTCCACCGGAGTCGAACCGTGGACTTCCCGTGAAAAAACCGAACGCGTTTACCATTGTGCCATATGTTTAGATCTTAACATATAATGAAATGAGGTTTTATTTAAAGTTTCAACTCTATTCCGGCGGAAAATTAAAGGGGCTAGCCCCTTAGGGCTAGCCCGACCATTCACGTGACCTCGACACAAAGACTAGGGGTCTAAAATCTTACTCATCGATAGTTAGGTGGTTAACTATGTAGCATGACCGTGACATGTGGCCGCTTCCAAAATGATTTAATACCACGGTTTTTCGGAGTTTGTTTATTGCCGTGGTTACGTTAACCACTATGCCAAACTGCAGAGGGTGAGGACATGTGTCCACCCTAACCGCACAAAATTTAATGCTAAGCTAACCACCCGGAAAAATTTGGAGCGCCCACCAAAAATTTGGAGTTAGGCCGAATTTGTCTAGCTTAACTCCAGTTCTCCCACATTTAGTGGGATTGTTAATTAACATTGGACAAAATACTGTTTGGAGGATAAATTTTGATAGGATAAACCTTTTGGAACGAATTTTTATTTTTATTTTGGGTATTCAGAGAATTTTTAATCCATTGGAATAGGTTGTAGAGCCATTGGAGTTGATCTTTGGTCCCATTTGCTTCAGGGAAGCAATGAGAGCCATGAGGGCCAAGAGGGAGTTGGAGCTGTGTTGAGCTATGGTTAACCATTTGAGGTGAAAAAAAAGTCATTTTTGACTATTTTCAGCATTCTAGAGCCATTGAGATAGGTTCTAGAGGTAGTAGAGGTATTCTACAACCATTTTAGCTTCACTGAAGCTTTTTGAGCCACTAGGGCCATTTTGGTAAAAGAGTTGTATTGGGTTGTACCTTTCTGTTTAAGGTGAACCAAAGACCATTATTAGCTATTTTCCACCTTATAAAACCAATTTAAGAGTTTTGAGAACTATTTTAAGAGTTTTGGAGGCCGAAAACCTTCAGGAAAGTTTTCAGGGCCACCAGGGCCATTTTGGGGTTGGAGCTGTTTTGAGTTGTACCTCTTTGTTTGAGGTGAAAAAAAGATCATTTTAAGCTAATTTAGACCTTCTAAACCTAATGGAATAGGTTTTAGATCTTTTTGAGGACTTCTACAGCCAGAAAAGCTTCAGAGGAGTTCAAAGAGTCGTTAGGGCCTTATTGAAGAAATCATTGTTTATGGTAATTCTTCACTGTTTAGTGAATTTGGAAAGGAATTCTTAGCTTTTTCATACCTTTTGAATCAGTATTTTCATTCATATTTTTCTATTGAGACACTTTTAAACTTGTATTATCATTTTAAAGCATTTTAATACAAGAGTACAAGCTCATTTTAGGAGGCTTGATCCAGCAAACGTAGCCCAGGAGGGGTGAACTGCTCACCCAAAATATGTGTCATGTTATGCTGAAGTTATTTTATTGAACATTTCTGATTTAATATGTTAAAAAACAAATTGAAATAACTTGCCTTCACACATAAACTCATATACAGTTACTAAAAACACTTTTTTCATTTTCAGAACATGAGTGTTAACTTCTACAAGTTCTAAAGATAGAGTCTGTAAAGGGCTAGGTAGCCTCTGGATCTCATCCTTTATTAAATTTGACATATCCAGTAAATGCCCCTACATTATATCTCTGGATTAGATCTAAGTAGTTGTTTAATCAACAAAACTTGGAGAATTTTGGACAAATTTATTTAATGGAAATGGATACCTTGCACACATTTTCAAGTACTTCCATTTTCAGATCATTTATCTAGTCAAAGCATCATGAGCATGTTACATGCCCGCCTCGTAGAAAATTTTTATTTATTGTATTATACCATTTATTGTTGGGTTCCCACTGGACATGGTCTCTCTTCAACCTGGTGTAAGGTGTTTCCAACTCCTTGCTACACGTAGGTCTTTCTCTCTCTCCACATAGTACACATAAAAGAAACTATAATGTATTTCAGCTATATAGCTCTTCCTAGACCTCACACATCAGGGGGAATTTTTTATCACTGGAAAATTGGACAAGAAAATATGACATTATTAAATGTCAGGTAGAAGGATTTATAGTGTTGAGGCACATTAGAGAATCTTAAAAATTTTAAAAATCTCAAAGGTCCAGAAGAAAAATCAAATTGCACACTGAAGAAACTAGCAGAATGCGCCTTCGCATGCATTTTTTTTCGATAAGCGCGCCCTTGCACGACTTTCCCTCAATAAGCCATGCAGAATTGAGAGTGGTGGAAGTCATTTTCTGGGACCACAAGGCACACTCCAGGAAATTGATCCCACACTTGAGGCCGCCCAAGGACAGCCGCCTAAGCCTCCTTTGGACCTCAAGGGAGCACACAATGGAATCATCCCCCTCTCTTTGGTCACCATACACCAATGTACCAAGAGAGGGAAGAATAGTTTGAATTCATCTATAAAAGGCCACCAATAGATTAACAAAGGGAGAGCACATTGTTATGCTGGCCAAAATTAATCCAATCAATCCAGTAGTGTGTGATCCAGAGCAAAAGTAGAGAGGTGATTCAGTTGTTGGCCATCCAACAACTCTAATCCTTTAGAGTAGAGAGAGGGACCTTGCACCAAGGTAACTCAGAGGTAAAAACGTCCTTGCATTGGGTCTTAGAACTCCATAGTTCTAAGGACCCCTTGGCAAGTGTGTAAACGTTCTACCTTTTATTCCTAATAGCACACAATAAGAGGGGACATAGATGCCACCGTTAGTATTATTGTGTTGTTTGACTCTATATGAGATTTTGTGTTATTTGTTTAGTTTGATCTTGTTTTCTCTCTACATATGCATACTATATCATTATCAAGTATGTTTTCTTTTATGACATGTTCACTAACCTGCTAACTCTTTTGTTTATCTACCTGTGACCAAAAACTTAAGAGGAAACAACCACTCCTCTTACGCAAGTGTGTATTGGTACATTCATGCACCAAATCCACCAACACAACATGTATACGATGTATGCACATGATAGCTACATATGTATACATCACATGCTTTACACTTGTATACTTTTAAATAAATTATGAAATATGTTCAAATACCTAAATTATTAGGAAAGGAAGTATTACCTAAAATTTGACACTCTTAAAAGAATATATTACAAGATTTCCCTAATTATAAAATTATTAACTAAAATGAACACTTCTATATACTGTTAATATAAAAGTATTCATTTTCTAACATAAATATCATAATTAAGATATTTTAACTTATAATTATTTATTTAACATCTTTGATTACATACATATGTATAAGACATAATTTCAATTATGTTTAAATAAAATATAATTAAAATTAAACAAATAAACTATTCTATATAGAAAACTTATGTTATACGCAATCTAACATTAAGGTTCCATGTACTACAAAATATGATTAAGTAATTACATGATAAGAGGAATGTGGTAAAAGAAGGCGGTGACCGCCTAACCTGACATATATATACTTGCACCCATAACCCATGGGAAAGGGGAATTTTTACATAAGGAGAGCTACAAACCGGAGGAAAACTTGATTGTTCTTGGATGAAGCCTTGAATATTCTTGGAATTTTGGGCATGGGGGCAAATATAGATTTGTCTTCTGGATCTGGGGACCGTACTGGTAGACACTAGATTGGCTGGGAGGTAAATATTTGTTTGGTAACCATATTAGTTGCATCCATAGGAAAATCCATAGTAAAAAACATCTCTAACTCATTCAAGGTATTCTTCTGTGATTTAATTTTCCGTCTGTTTAAAATTTCATATTAATTCTTTACAAATTAAGAATTTTACTTCAATTGTTATTAAATTATAGTAAGAGAATTTCTGGGCACCGCAGCCATTATCGGGGAAGTGTAAATAAGAGTCTTTTTCTTTCTAAATAAAAAACATAATAAAACAAAAAAAATGATATGCATAGGGAAAGATAATCTAGAGGAATTTTTGTAGCTAGAGGTAGAAGTTTAATTCCAACAACACCACTCACCCCATCATGACCTCGTAGTGCCACACCATCCACCCAAACTCGCATACCATCCATTGTAGGTAGACATAGACTTCTTGAGGTACTAAGATCTAAAATCCAACCAAGAAATTCAAAAAAATTAATCAACTGAAGTAGTTGTAGAAGAAAAATATCCTACAACCCTAATAGAAGGAGTAATTTTCCTAACTTCATCTAGAGAACAATCTCTAGTCGAAGAACTAGAATTCCCTAGTGAAGAAGAGGAAGAAGAAATATATTTTAATATACCATTGATAGAGAAACCAAAAGAACTAGAAGGAGAACAAAAAATCCCAATTTTGGAACCATACATTAGTTCTAAAGAATCTATAATGGCTGAGGAAGGAGAAGGAGAAGTACACAATGCAAATGATGAACATTTGAGAATTGGAGGAGGTGGACCTAGGATTGGAGGTGGAGGAAGAGGAAGAGGAAGAGGTGGAAGAGGAGTAAGGGGAACAAAAGGAGAAGGAGACAAAGGAGAAACATAACATGTTGGGTTTCCTATCTATGATGAAGATACCCCAACAACAATGAAAAATATCTCACCATGTAACCTTCCTAACTTCCATGGTTTAAGAAGTGAGGATCCTGAAACATTTCTTTTTGAGTTTGAAGTTTTATGTAAGTATTATGAATGTTTGATCGAGTCTAAAAAAATTAAATTTCTTCTAGTAACTCTTAAGGATGCAACATTAAAATGGTTCAGGGGTTTAATAACAAACTCTATTAGAACATGGAAGGAAATGAAAAATGCATTCTGATCAAAATACAAGGATTACTTCATGCCTCATAATTGTAAGGATGAAGTTTTTAAAATGATGCAAAGAGAAGATGAAAATCTTGAGGATTTAATTGAAATATTTAGCTAAAATTTTAAGAGGGATAAAATGCAAATTTTGGATGAAGATACTTTTAAATATCTCCTATTAAATCCATTAGAGATGAATGGATAGATATCCTTAACATGATGGGAAAATGATATATTTCTCAATTATCATTACCAGAAATTTCTGAATTATGCATACATCTTTAAAGAGGTAAGTCAATAGTTGCAAAGAGTTCAAGAGACCCTATTATCTCTATAATTAATAAATCTAGAGCTGGAAAATTAAGTAGGGTTGAAATAGGCAATTTTCTTGAAGAATTTAAAACATACAGTTTAGGGAGTCTTAGTGAACAAATAGACACCTTAAAATTACAAAACAAGCAAAGAGTTCAAAGTGATGCCTTATCTATTTTTTGTGCTAAGTGTAGAAAAAAAATGCCTTGACAGAACGCCCTCTTGACTTGAAGAGTATACAAATTTTTTTTATATGTGCAGAAAATCATGATACAAAAAAATGTCCTTCAATAACAAGTCTTAAAGTTTTTTATCAAGAGGAAGTGGTTCCAAATCAGATAGATCCTCTTTTTTTTTTTTTGCTAGAAGACCATGGAAAGGATCATAAAATAAAGGTTTTAACACTCAAATGTATACTCAACCCCCACATAATAACTGGACTACACCTGTGCCATGGCAGCCTTGGTCTAAATCTCAACCTTGGGCACAAGGATGGCAAAATCCTTATGGAAGATATGCTCAATATCACCGATATTCACAACCGTATCCAAACATTCCACCACAAAATTTTCCTAAGTGTAATCAACTACCTTTTGTGCTATAAAACAACCCCCTCATTTATTTGAATATCAATTAAGGTTATGAATAATAAATGGGGACCCTTTAAAAAATAAATAGAGTTTAAGAAACATTATTTCACTTAGCGCTAAGTTTTAAAGCTTGAGGAATAAAAGACATGACCCTTTTTCACTTTGATTTCATTGCGCTTAGTGCAAATCACAGAACTCACAAGTTAACAAAGTTAGAAGACATATATAACTTGCGAATTGTGATAAGTGCTAAGACATTTTCAAAGTTATATGCAATTTCCCATTAAAAAACTGAAAAAAAAAAACCCTTATAACTATAAAAATGCATCGTGCCTCCTTAGAAGACAAGAAATAGCGATATCATTCGAAAATAAATTGCAAAAGTTTGGACCCGATAGAACAATAAACAAACAATGAAATATATCCGCAAAATCCGATAAAATTCAATGCTTTCATTTTTAGTGCATATCGCATCTCGCAACATCAACCCGAATGAAAGTTATGCCCGGCTTGATAAAGTGCGATATGTGATTTGCGCAGATCACATATCGCATACACTTACATTCAAAGACACATAAAATGGATGCTTGTAAAACCTATGATTTGCGACAAAACATTTATTACCAAAGCACTTGAAATGATACTTAATCAATTGGTCTGTTAATAACATCTGATGATTTAAATATTCTGATTGGACATACAGTGTAAAATACGCAAAATATTTGATAATCATTTAAAAGGGTTATTAACAGCATTTAATTGTTACGGGGCTAAAAGAGATCGATCTCTTTCTAAATCATGTTTCAAATAAAAGCGTCACGTTTTTTATTTATGGTGATTTAACTATGTGTCTTTGTTCCTCTTTGCTCTTCATCTCAAATTTGAATTTCCTTGTATTGCTTGAATTTAGGAAACTATCTGAGAAAGCAATATCAAAAAAAATGACAAAGAAAGGAAAATCAGTTTCCCAATCATCGACTTCTGAAGTTACAGACATGCCTCCACTATCTTCAGACAATATGTGCAATAAGGATAGTGGAAATTCTTCATGGGAAGCCATGTATAATCTGTTTGAAGGAAAAAATCTAAGGGAACTAAAGAAAGTAGCAATGAAGGATGTGGTTGATTAATCAGAACCCTCCTACTTTGAAGTTGCATGTTCATTCTTACATGGGATAGCTGCAAGGCCAAAGATATTACCATACACTGATATGGTAAGATGGATCATCGATAATATCAACATTGCATACAGGATGTTCAATAATTCCAAACAGGAAAACATAGGCTCATTCACCCCCGAGGATTTGTGTACAATGTACCATTTTCAAATGACACAGAAAGCTTATGATAAAGCTTTCCTAGAAAATTTTGCAAAGGAAAATCAAGACCCAATGAAGGTGGTAAAAGAATGGAAGGCAGATCAAGGAAAATTAAGGCAAGACAAACTCAATATGTACCTAATAGTGAAATTTCCATCACCTCATTGTTTTGTAGCAGAAATGTTGTGTAGAGTGTTTTCTAGACCTGATACCACTAAATTTTCCATTGAATGGGTTCCCTTAATTGACACAGTCGTCAATTCTACTATTATGAATTGGGCAAACATTTTATCCAATAATTTGGTCAAAGCCATTATGGATTACATAACAAATAGGGTATTTTCGACAAGGACAATCCCTCCTTTTTACATGAGCTTGTATATTATGGATGTTATATGTTTTTGCTCAAATTTTCCTATTATGGGTTAGAAATGAACCATCCAAGACCCTAACCCTATTCATATTTATCATAAAGCCCTGTGGGAGTCTAAATTTTGTTCACATTTTTATAATATTTGTCATGGATTCATGTTTCCTATTCATCAAACCATTTTTAATTAGAAATATCCTAGAATTTCTAAAGAGGCCAATGAAAATATTATTCATGTGGCCAGATGGTTCGGAGAAGAGAATTTTACTTATGTTAGAGTTTACGGGAGTATTTCTCCCCCTCATGTTTTTCCCTACTATGCTCCAGATAAACTCTTGGCTAGAGAAGTTGCATATCAAACACTTGTAAATGGTATAACCAAGCAGTTCAGGGATTCTAAGAAATCCATTTGGCCTTCATTTCCATTACAGTGTGGTACCTTTTCTCTATTTTATGTAGGTCATACACAAAAGGAAATTCCAAACATTACTTATTTGAATCTGGCTTTAATGCCAAGGAGACAATATGATCCTAATAATGTGGTCCAAAATTTTACCACTGCTCTTTAAGTTAGACCTTTCATGCATGAAAAGGATGATTTTGATGATTTATTTGAAGGAACAAAGAAATTTATAGATGTATTAAAAATGGCATCCAATAAGCTCAGTGTAGCAGACATTAAATCTTTTCATGAAAACAGAAATAAGAGGTTGGAAACAGTCCCATTGGACTTGTTACTAATAGACAATGTCAGAGAGCCAAATCCTAGTATCATTTTAGATGATGAAGAAAAATATATGTCATAAGATGAGTCACAGGAAAAATCAATTCAAGATTCATAGCATTCACAACACAAATCTCAAAGTTCAGATCATTCTGATAATGAATCTAAAAGTAAAAATGAGAGCCCTGATAATATAATTGAATGTGTAATCAAAGGAATTAATATACATACTGAGGAAGGAACTGGTGAAGTTGGATTATAAAAAGCATCTTAAAAATAAATTCAGCAAGTTCAAGCTACACCTGAGGAGACAATAAAATCTCAAGTAGATAATTTGGGAAAGGAATGGAAAAAATTTACTCAAGTACTACAGAACCCACTTAATCCTAATCCAGAAGTATCAAAAAATTTTCAAACTCTTGAGGAAACTCAGAAACTAGCAGAAACAGTAGTGGTACTTTAGAAAATCCCATAGGTTAAAGAACAGGAGATCATCTCGGCCTACCCAATAGAGGAAATTATTTTGAATATTGAAGAAATACCTCCATTAGATGTTTTCTACATTCCAAGTCACAAAGTTGTATTAAAGAGGAGGAAAAGAAGAAGAGTTGATGAGACAGTGACAACCATCAATAATGAATTAGTAGATGTTGTTTGGAAAGACACTTTTTTCAATCCAACAAAACATCATTACCAAATTGTCACAATTTTCAAGGGCATATGCAAATGCCACGATGGATGAAGCGACATAAGTGAAACTTCTACTCAGAAAATGTGAAGATAGAGTTCAAGGGCCAGAAAGTGTAATATTCCCAATTAGTCCTAAGCTAATCAGAATATTCAATTTTGTTTTATTTTTTTGTTCCATGAATAAAATTGTAAAGGATGATCATAAAACTCCTAAACAGTAAATAAATCAATCCCAAATGTGAAAAAGGTTATATCTTGGCTAAGTAAGAAGGCTCCCTTAGGTGTGAAAGGGGCTGAACATTTTGACTGGGTCAACCATGACCAAATCTATAGCGTTGTCTTGGAGGAGTGGCCATCAATGAGGCACAACACAGTTTTAGATGGAGATGGCTCATGTGAAAGGCGTTATTTCATTGAGGTGGTTTATAGTTTTGCAAGCTCTCAACTTATAAAAGGAAGAGGATGGCAACATGAGAAGGTTGTTCATGGTATTGTATTTTCATAGTATATTTTCTATTTAGAAATATCTCATTCTCTTGTTGTTTCGCTAAGAATAATGTTGTTTAGCACTGGGTGTTCCTGATCAGGAATCCCACCTCTTTCCTTGAGAGGCCTCTTGGAAGAGCATTAAATTTCTTGTCCACTATCTAGTTGAAGGCAAAGCTTCTTCTTCCAACTACAACGTAGATCTTGTTGAGGATTTGGTTGTCTTTGAAATATGTAGCAGGTGGAGACTAGATCTACTCAGATCTAGGCCATTCTAGTGCTCCTTTTCAGCGGGGAAGTGTTCTATCCCATTGGCAAGAGAGTATCGGATCATTGGAGCTACAACTTCAGATCTTGGCATGAGGCCAAACATTTTCTAAATCCTACAGCGCAGTCTTGCTTCCAGAACTACGTTACTTGTGTGGGTACTGTTGCAGGGTCTATTGGAAAACTTTTTGGAGGAGTGGTTTTCATGTGTTGGAGATCTTCCCTTCACATTTGAGATCCATTGGAGGGGATCACCATGTTATGTATATCAGATCAGATCTGAATGTTGATGAATTTCTGAATATTTCTGCAGATCTGTAGCATTAGATCTCAGATCTACTCCTTGTACTTCATGTTTTGTTGAAAACCCCAAGGGGAATTTGAAGAAGAGTCTATCTAGTGTATGGATCTGATATAGATCTAAATTTTTATACACAGATTTGCTCTAGATCTGAAGTGTAATCTACAGTTTTTGCAGCCAATAAAATAACATTGTCAAGCTCTTTTCAGTCTTAATGCATGGTTGCAACACCTCTTTTTGAGGATTTTCTTCCATTAAAGTCCTCTATTTCCTGTTGTACATATCATGGGCTATCTTGTGCATATATTTTGCTGATGTAAACATAAACAAAGAGCCTCCATATTGGCCTCCTGCTCTTACTTAGATGATCTGCGTTATTTCTTTGCATAATTGTTTATTATTGTTGCATTTCCCATTTGGGAATATTACAGTGGTATCGGAGCATCATCTTGGCATAGCCTGTGATTTCTAAGAAGCCAATATGTCTTCATAAGAAGAATAACCTCTTACTGACAGAGAGAAGAATTATCTCAAAAGAAGACAGAAGAAATTTGATTACACCGATGACAATGAAGACAAGGGTAAAGCCCCTGTATCTGGAAGTGATGAAGAAGGAAAGGACTTTGCTAAGATCCTTTTGAGAGCCATGCAAGATCTTGCTAGAGAGATCAAAGAGATGAGATTGGACAGAATCAAAGAATCTCCTAAGAGATTTCATCTTGGAGAAAGCTCTGGCATGTCTCACCACTGGAATGATCAACCAGTGCATCAACCACAAGTTTCCCAATTCTCTACCTTGCCTACCTTTTTTCCTGTGGGAAATGAAGGGTTTCAAGAGAAAGAATCCATTGAAGACTATTTTGAAGAATATGAGTCTCAAAATCATAGATTCAAAGATCATTTGAGTTTTTCGGGAGTTTATTCACCTCAAGGACAAAAGAAGACCAAGGCATCACCATAGAGAGGGTGGATTCACTCAGAATAATGATAGACATAACTCTATGGGCAGAGTATTTTTACCCAATTTTGATGGGTCATCCAAGTTTTATGCCAAAGCATGGGTAGAAAAACTTGACATCTACTTTCAGTTGAACAAGGTTCCAGGGATGGAGGCTATCAAGATTGCAGCGCTGCACTTTGAAGGTGAAGCACATGACTGGTGGCTCCATGGCTTGTCTACATTGGGTCATGCCAATGTGAATACTTATTCAGAGTTCACTAGAAGGCTGGTGGAAAGATTTGACAGAAGAGATCCAGAGGTACAATTCATGAGCCTTGCAAATTTGAAACAAACTGGTAATACAGAGTCTTACATTTCTGAATTTTTGATATTATCTGTTATGGTTCCTGATTTGTCTGCAGGAATAAGGGTGTACATGTTTATTGATGGTTTAGATGAACCTCTTCATGGGTTGGTTAAATCTACCAAGCCTACTACCTTGCACGATACTAGTGAGAGGGCTAGAGACCTTCAAGATTCCTTGCCAAAAGCAAAGGAAAACTTTCAGCGTAAGCCCTATTTTCCTTATAAAGGAAAGGAAGAGAAAGTTGCTCCTTCAAAGGAGAGCTCATACAAGAATCCTCTTGATGATGAAGTCCGGAGAGATCTAAGTGTTGGGCCAGAATTGTAATCTACAGATAAATTATGCTTCCCTAGACATGTGCTAGTCTATAACAACAAGTGAAAGACTATACGAATATTTCTCCTAAATCAAAACAGATACACAGAAAGGATTGGAGGCTTACTTGTTCAGTCGCTTCCAAATGGCTCCTTATGTCACTTCTGTTGCAGCTTCAAATTCAAGCGGTTTTTGAGCTGAATGCTTCCTACAAGAAAGAACACTAAAACAGCAGAAGATGGAATAATATAGATATCTATTCAAGCTAGTTAGCTAAATCAGTAAAGCATAAACCATATACATCAACAAAGATCTTACAATATGGAAAATCAAAGACAATATAGATGCATATAGGGAAAAATAAGAAGTAATCTTTATTGATGATAGAAGGAGAGGTTACAACCTAGTGATTGATTTGAAGTGACCTTCCAGCATCATTCCCAAGCCTCATCACAATATAAATCTATCCAGCAGCAGCTTCACAAATCTAGCTCTCAATTGAAAATTCTCCAGCATTTCTCTACTCAAATTCTTCCTTTTCAAGCACTCAAATCTGTGCTTAATTTATAGATGAAATGTAGGTTCTTTTGCAATCAATAACTTTCCAAAAATAGGAAAAACATGTTTCCATTCATGTAGATCTCAAATGGACACTTGGATCCGAAGCTTAACACATGTGAACTCTTCTAGAAGGCATTGGCCAAGTGGAGATTCCAAAACAATGAGAATTTCGCTCCCAATGTGACCAACGCACCTGTGAATGTCGGGAAGTGCTTTTCAGAGTAGCCTTGCATGGGGCTACCTACATATGCAACGCACTTAGGCCCCTTAGAGCCTGCATTGGTGAGCTCTCATATGCTATATAATAAGCTTCAAACCATGGAAACCCTTGCTTGATGAAAGTCTTGCTTGATTTGTCTTGTTTATTTATCTTAGGGCATGTAGAAACTGAAATGATAGGGAATGATAGACCCTTGATCATTAGTCCTGGAGATGATGCCCAGTTAACCAGGTCATTGGGAATGATGCCCAAATTGACCTATAACAATTGCCCCCTAAAACATGAGATCCAAATAATAAGAACATTTGATTGAGATGCTTTACACTGTGATGAGTCTGGAAACGAAGCGGAGTGGTCACCTGCATCAATCTTACAATAAATTACATCATGATATATCCTCTTTCGATCATAATTTCTGAGGGTAGGCATTCCCATATTCAGCACAGAAAACAATCTAATAACATGTACATAATTCAGAAAGTTGTCTTCATTGGAATGTTGCCCAATTGAAAACATGCCTATAGATATAGGCCCATGTTTGGATGACAATCTGTACGTAAGGTCACTGTACAGATGATGTGTACAACAATCCTAAAATTTCAGCCTGGATGGATGAAACTAGATCCAGGGTCTCCTTATCTCTTTCACTCTATCATTCGGGTACAAGTCTAGCCATGCGAATATATGATTTGTAGTCGAACATGGAAAGACATCGTTTGATTACCAACCAATGATGTGAGCTGTTAACAAACGCGAGAGAACCACCATTAATGTAAATGGCCCTCAAGGTACTACAGTACATTTTGTAAGGCATGAATAGATGATTTGATGTCGAACGCCAAACAAAATCTTTCGGTCAAAGGTCTGGAAGCGAGGATCTTGTTGATGTTGTAACAAGCCTCATGGTACTAGAATCTGATGTTTCTAAGTGAACTTCCTAGATATTGATCTGTTGTCGATAGGAAGTCACCTTATTGCAAAATAGGAGTTACTGATTTCAGAGACAAGTGTATGACTTGATATAACAATTTTCAGGGATAACGGTCATGAAAATGAAGGTTTACGAGTATTGCAGAAGGATGAGTTTTTAATCACTAGATGACTTCTCCTGAACATATCGGAGACACTGTGATGAGTTGGCAACATTGACCCAAAACTGAAGTGAAGGTATGATGAACCATAGCTGTGAATGAACCATCAAGATGATTACCCAGCCCAAACAGTTACGAAAATGGAGTGAAATAAGTGTCATGTTCAAGAGCGACTTGCTACCAAAAAGAAACTTTGCTTACTTTTCCCAAATTTTCCCTAGTCATTTGTCGACCAGTACCTCTTTATTTTTTAACAAGCTTGAGGAGGATAACATTTGATTTATCTATAATTCAACCTTCAGGCAAATAAAGTATCGCTATTTAATAATTTAACGAGTCTAGTGATGAATGAAACTCGATTCTTGCCATGATTGACAAGCCCGTCACTATTTTATGTTTTAACGAGCTTAACGACAGTGATAGCCCGGTCCTTTTTCATATTTAGAAAGTCTGAAAAAGAGGACAAAAGAGAACTCCAAAAGTAATTTTTCATAAATTTTTCACTCAGATCCGAAAAGTGTAAAATAATATCTAAGAGAACCTCTTTGGTCATGTTTAACCAAGGTATTCCTTTTTCGTAAATAATCTATCTCAGTCCGGAAAAGGGTTAAATTTATACTGAGTAGATATCAATTCATTTACTTTAACGAGCTCGAAAAGACAAGTGCTTGGAAATATTTTCATATTATCAGAGTCTGAAAAGAGCTAAAAGAAAAATACAGGGGTTCCTTTTTCGCTATTATCGAAGCTCGAAAAAGAGATAAAAGTGCGCTTCAAATCCTTTTTCATTTTTAACAAAGCTAAAAAAATAAGGATAAAAAGTATGCTTTGTGGTTAAGTCATTCTTTGAATAAATCTGCATGATTAATCTATACATCAGTTGTATTTCCTGTTCAGAACAACATCAAATGGATTAAAAATACCTGTTTCATGATAAAAACATAATAAAAATATAGTAATAGCAATAAATTTAACTTTTGAACAATTAAATGACTATAAAAAGTAGTTTCACTATTCATTTTTACCATTCCATAGTTACCAATTGCATTTTGGAGCTCTGAACCTGATTTTGCCCCCGAACGTCAGTCGTTGATTGCGGTCGTTTTTGTGGACGGATTTCATTACTGTTTGATCCAGGTTAGTGCCATGAACCTCCTCTTTCCTTTGGTATTCATTTCATTCCCATTCCTTGCCGTTTTTTAGGGTTTTGAGGCCCCTAGGGTAAATTATGCCCAAAATAGCAGGTACAGTGAAGGGTACTTGCATGTGCAATGCACTGTCTCAGCCCAGGGAATGCGTTGGGTGCAATTCAAGTTTTTGATTTTCAATTTGTGCCCAAAATTTGCCTAGTTTTCTGCAATGAATGGAATCTAATGGATCTAATGGTTGTATTTCAGGTTTCCATTAGATTATAATGACGATTACATGGAGGGGAAGAGAACATGAAGAAAAAGATATGATTGCCTTGAATGATCTGGGTACTGTAAGAGCCCTAAGATATTGTGGACTGCTTAAGTACTTCGAATTTTTGGGAATGAGGAAAAAAATAGAACTCTTGGAGTTCTTATTTCGAGCATGGGATCCGGCGATAGAGGAATTTCACATAAAAAATCAAGTGTTGTCCATAACAATTGAGGACGTGTATTTTCTCACAGGTTTGTCGAGGAGAGGTTTGCCCATTTCTCTCACAGGGTCTACCATTGGAGGAGAGATAGTGAGGGATTATGTTATGCAGTATTTCTATCTAGGGGGAGAACCTAGCAAAGATGGAAAAATAAACATCTGGGATGTCAAGTATTTTCCTTTAAGAACCATCCTTTTCACGATCGCTAAACTTGCTGGCACCATTGTACTCCATGTAGCGAATAGATTATATATGTAGTATGCGCTAGAGTGTTTAGAGCCAATAGTCTTCAATTGGTATGAATCTGTTCTATCTCAGATAAAGTAACAACTGAATAAAGCAAAGGGAGGAAGGAAGAAAAATTTCAGTTATGGTTCAATCCTTATCTCCTTCTCTTTGGAACGGATTCCACTGATGCAGCCACAACATGTAACATTGGATATATCTAGTCCTAGAGATCCTCGAATGCAGATATGGGTAGAACTCATGGGTTGGCATGCATGCCAATCTACCGTTGTGTTCTCTACTGCATTCTTCGCCTAGTTTTGACAACAGATTGTTGCCATCGATGAATATGCATATGCAGTCATCGACTTCTGAGGAGACCCAGATCTAGTATTACCAGAAGGCGCTCAGTGGGGTGCAATAGGTAATAATGATTCGACTATGTTTTTTTATTTTTCTAAGGTTTATACAATGTTTTTTTTTTAATTTCTTTCCAAGACTAAACTAAATGTTTGATGTAATGCAGATATTGGTCGTGTTCAACTAGTAGAGGAACCAGAGCACGAAGCAGATGCACCAGTAGAGAGGGTTGTCGGGAGATCAGTCCTTCAGGACCTTGATATGGCTGAGACTCTAGCTGAGCTTCAACAACACATAGAGGGATTAACCATTGGGATTCCAGATTATCGGCTCGAAGAGTTACCCATGCGACTGCAGCGACACACTATTGGGGTTCCTAACTGTCGGATGTGGTTTCTCCGTAGGATTGCTAGATCTATAGCATGTTACCATGAGCACCACTAACTTACTTGTGACATTTTTCATACATTTTGAGGTCAGATGACCAATGTGTCTTGGGCACAAATTTTGTAAAAACCTATAACTATCTATCTATATGATTTCAGAGTTTTTCCTATGTTTAATGCGCATTCCTATTCAATGATGTGAATGTTTTCTTTAACTATGTCGCAAATGTCTGTCTAAAACTTGATTAGCTAATGAATCAGTTAAAGTGTTCAAATTTTTGGAAACGTGTTGATATTGAATGAAATCAAAATGTCTTTCCAAAATTCGAACTCTTAGGAAAAATCTAAGAAGTGTTGGATTTCTAACAGAATAAATACTAGTAAGTTGTAATACCACAAGTTGTGAGTCTAAACTTATGATTATGTGGTTAATACCAAATGAAATGGCATCAAAGAGAATTTCAATCAACGCACTATACTCAGCGATACTTTTTATCGATCTATCGATACAAATCCCTTGAAAACTCACTAACTCGTCGTTCAGAGCGAAAATGGCCCATGTTGAATAGGATAGATTTTGTGTACTACGACTAGCACCATCAGCATATCCAACAAATGGTTCTGAAGATTAAGTCATATGCGATGAAATGTAAGTGGATTACTAACGTCAAGAAAACTCTAAAAACAAATTAACATACTGAATGCAAGTCAACAACATATAAACAATATAATACAAAAAATTACTACGCTCATGATTAAGCATAGTAACGTTTCAAATACAACCCATTTCTAGGTTGTGCCAATGGAATTCCATCATAATCAACTAACTCGTAGGCGCCCTTAGCAAGAACTATTTTGACAATATAGGGGCCATGCCATAATGGTTCGAATTTCCCTGTACCTATTACATCAGCTTCTTGATCGTAAAGAAGGACAAATTCGCCCTCTGAGTAGATGCAAGGTTGGACATTTTTGTTGTATTGTGCCTTTATACATCTCTTATGCACTTAGTTGGCCAATTGGGCTTCAGGACGTGTTTCATCTAGATGGATGAGGTTAAGGAGACACGCTTCTTCTTCTGAGGTGTCAAGTAACAAGTCTATCGCGAGTTTTAATGATGATATTTCATATTGGATTGGTAATATAGCTTCCAGACCATACACCAATTGAAAAGGAATAAATCTAGTTGCGTTTCTCACCGAGGTTCGATACACCCACAAGGCAGAGTACAGGATCAAGTGCCAGTTCCTTTTACAGACTCCTATCATTTGTTGAAGCATTCGTTTAAGAATTTTGTTAATAGCCTCAACTTGTCCATTTGATTGTGGATAATAAGGAGTAGAATTATCATGTGACAATCCTAACTTGGCAGTCAATTCAGACATCATATGTTTGTGAAAATGCTTCCCATGATCCGTAACTATATCCTGTGGGACCCCAAACCGTGCAATAACATGGTTGAAGAAAAACAATGCAGTTGTTTGTCCCCTGTTGTTGAATGTAGGCATCTCTTCGGCCCATTTGGTAAAATAGTCGACTGCGAAAATAATATAACCATGACCCCAGACGAACGAGGGTTACAGGTCATGAAGTCAATACCCCATTTCATAAATGGTCCAACAGAGACAATAGGATGCATTGGTGCTGGCGGTTTGCGGATTTTACGATAAAAAATCTGGCATGCATGACAACTTCTGACTACAAGGATACAATCTCGAAAAATAGTCGGCCAAAAGTAACCAGCGTGGAGTATCTTCTGTGCAATAGCATATCCAGATAAGTGTCCACCACAAGCCCCCGCATGACAATCATTTAATACTTTTTCGGCCTCCTCATGAGTGAGGCACCTCCTTAAAATAGTATCGACACCACGACGATAAAGTGTATCATCGATGATCAGATAATCTTTGGCTTGGTATTGAATACGTCATTGATCATAGCGAGAGGTATTAGGTCAAAAATTTTGGATTTGGAGATAAATGATTAAATCTCCATACCAGTGATCAGATGATCCGATCAGAAACAGAGACTCGTCTGAAATAGATGGTTCTGACGTAGTAGCAGTACTATTAGAGGGAACGTCACAGAGAAGCTCAACCAAAACTAAATACTTCTTTGACTTGGATTTGATGAATTCCAAATCAAATTCATGCAAAATGACAATCCATTTTGAATATTTTCCCCCCATCAATTGACGTGATAAGATGTAAGTCATGGGGTTGCAATCCAAAACTATTGTTGATTTTCGGAGAAGGATATAATGGCGAAATATTTGGATAGCTTGAACAACTGCCAAGACAAGCTTTTCCACGTATGAGTACTTAACTTCTATATCATTTAGATTATGACTCAAATAATAGATCAGATGTTCAATTCCATCTTCTACTTGGGCCAAAACCATAGTGATGGTCATTTCAGCCGTGACGATATATAGGAAATAATAATTTTGATAATTAGGAGGATACATTAATGACACTCGAACAAGATGGTCCTTGAAAGCATCAAAAGAAGTTTGGGCAACTTGGTCCCAATGGAAGGGAACCCCATTTTTCAATAATCGAGTAAATCCTTAAGCCATTTCAGCGTAGTTTGGAATGAACCTTATGAGGAAGTTAGCCTTTCCTTGAAGTTTTGTATCTGAAGTAAGTTTGATGGTGTAGGAAAATCAAGAATGGCATGTACCTTCAGTGGGTCTATTCGAATTCCTTATTTTGAGACCAAGAATCTTAGCAATCGACCAGAACCAACACAAAACACGCATTTGTGTGGATTGAGGTGTATCTTGTAGTGTCGGCAGCATAATAAAATGGCTCTCAAATGTATCGGGTGATCAGTCTGATTTCGTGAATGCGCTGGTAAATCATCTAGATATGGTTGAACAATGTGCTTGATGTCTTTGAAAGCATAATCCATTGCTCTCTGAAATGTTTCCCCAACATTCTTTAAACCAAACAAAAGTTTCCTATACGCAAATGTGCCCCAAGGACAGATGAATGTTGTCTTATGTTGGTCATCTAGGTGGATATTGATTTGATTGTAGCCGGAAAATCCATCCATGAACGAAAACATTTCACATCCAGCACAATTGTCAATAATCTGGTTGATAAAGGGAGTAGGATAGTTGTATTTTGGACAAGCCTAATTGACATCCTGATAATCGACACACACTCTAATTGTTCCTTGTTTTTTCATAACAGGAACAATATTGGAAACCCACTCAGTTAGCGAAACAGGGTAAATGAAATCAACACATAAAAAAATTTCAACTTCTATTTTGATGGCAGCGGCTTTCTTCGAATGAACAGGACAAAGCCGTTGATGCACCGGTTTGACATCAGGATACATATTAATAGTTTGTTCAACTATACTAGTATATATGCTTGGTATTTCCTCGTAATACCAAGCGAATACGTCACGAAATTCATGAAAAAGAGAGCGATATGAATCAAGTTCTAATGGAGAACAAGATACACCGACATGAATATTTTCTAGAATGCCAGGTATGGCCAAAATATCGATAGAAATCATTTCTTCGATATTTCATAAATTTCGCTCAGAGTCAATTGCATTAATCGGTAAAGAATTTGAAAAGAAAGTTTTGATGGATGGTTGATGTAGTTAACTGAGATTATTTTCTTCATAATCAGGAAGATGGGAACGATGATGATAATCTTCCCATGGTTCTCCTTCTGACATCTTAGCTTCCAAAATATTTTCATCTGTCAATTTTTTTTAGGAAAATGGATTAGATGGAGTACCAAAATCCAATGAACGATCAACCCAAACACTCGGCAACGCTAATTTCGGATTTTCCGCCTAAGAAAAATAGATTTATTATCATGCAAGATCAATAGGACTGGGCGGTAAAACATCATCCAATGTAGAAATATCAGAATCACCCGTACTCTCCCTTAAGCCAGATAGAGTGGAAGAGATCATGGAGCAGGTCTTTATGCTTGCAACTTATGCCGACATCGCGGGCGACGGTAATGCAAAGGTTCCCATAAGAGTGGAATCCTTTAAGAGTCCTACACCAATGTTCTAGATTTCTAGTTAGGGTAAGTGAACAAACGGAATGCTTCCAGTTACCTGCAAAGCAGAGGAAAAAAAGGATAATTGATTAATGATTGTGATCGTACCTTTATGTGGAAAGGAAATCATTCTAAAGTATGTAGAAACAATGGAAGTCATCGCATATACCCACGGTCTTCCAAGTAAAATATTATAATCAAGGGGTTTGTCAACAACCTTGACATCAATACCTACTATTTTTCCCCCTAATTCAACTTGTAGATTATTAATAATACCACAAGGTTTATATGTTCTTCCATCAAAATCCTTCAACGTCGTTGATGATTTTGATAATAGCGGCAAGCCAAGTGACTTCCAATAGTTTAGAGACGTAATGCACGTAGATTCTCCCTCATCAATAATAGTGTGATGAACAAGGTGATTGAGAAAATTTAGTTGTATGGAGAATGCCAATTCTATTGGTAATTGTGGCACATAGCCCGTATGATTAAAGACGACAAGATTAGAATCAATCAGATCAATTCCACCAATGGCCGACAATAAAGCCTCCTTCTGGGAGGGACAATTTTATAATACCTCAGAAGAAAACATAGCTGAAGGTAATTGAGCAAAATATTCAACTATATTATAATTTTGTGCAACTCTTTCTTGAGGACTATATGTCAATTATGCATTACTCCCTTTTGTGGCTTAATTGTCAATTCAGGAATAACGATAGGTGGTACTGATTCATTAGATGGATTCGTTGTCAAGGTAGTAGGTTGATCAGTGGCCGAACTACCATAGTCTTTATTCTGTGTTGACACCAAATATCTTGTGAAGGTTTTTTGGTGGATAACATTAACACTTGGGAACTAGGAGGTGGATCTGTAGTAAGCAAATTAGTGTCCGGATTTGGAAATGGGTCTGTCAACACAACTGATGCATGAGAAGTCTTGATGATTTTTGAAACTTCATCACGGTGAGGACAATCCCTAACAAAGTGTTTTTTGTTACAGATTATGCATGGATAACGAGGTTTCCATGGTCCAAAAGGTTGATCAGATGATCTTTCCTATAGGTTATAAGTTTTCTTTTTCTTTGATTTCCCTTTTTTCTTAATTCCTAGTTTCTTGTCACTTTTGCCTTTGTCAAATGACATGGAATTAATTTCGGAAGTAGGAGCAGGATCAGATGTAGTAGCATGGTGTGTGTTTACAGTGCCTATCAAGTCGTCTCCAGCATGAGAGTCCTTTATTTGAGGAGGAACATTGAAATTAGATCGTGGTGCATTAGGAATTTTTTCATAGAGCGTGCCAAACTGAGTGTAAATCAAGTCTAAATATTGGGCACGAGAAATAACTTTCTCTTCTATAACGATGCCACCTTTAGCCACATCCTCAGTTATAGATGGTAACAGGGACTTAATGAACCATTCAGCAAGGAGCTGATCGGGAACAAATGTCTTAACCATTCGTCTACGATGACGCCACTCATGAATATGATTGGAAATGTGAGTAGCATTAGTCTATTTGAAGTTGGTCAAGAGTTCCATTTTAGTTTCGTATCTAATCGGTAACTGGAAATGGGTCAAAAATATAGTAGCTAAAGAAGTGAAATTGTCGAAAGAAGCTCTAGGTAACTCAATGTACCATTTATCAGCCAAACCTGTGAGCGTAAGCTGGAAAAGACGTAGTTGAACAGAATCATCATTCAAGGAATTTTATGAACACCATAAATGATAAGTCATGACATGAGTCGACGAATATTATCTAGGGTTTCCATTGAATTTAGGAATGTCGGAGGGTAATTTATGAGGTATTACTGGCCACTAAGGAGCATAATTGATAGGATCATTGGTTAACCGGTTTAAATCTGGTAATTCCAATGTTGCAACAAAAGGCAATTGTCGATTAAGGTCAGGTTGAGCATAGCCAGGGTAAGATGGAATTGCTTGGGCAATAGGTCTTTGAGCACCATCATCCAGATAAATTTCCACCACAAGCCCCAACATGACAATCATTTAACACTTTTTCAGCCTCCTCACGAGTGAGGCACCTCCTTAAAATGGTATCGACACCACGACGATAAAGTGTATTGTTGACGATCAGATAATATTTGGCTTGGTATCGAATACGTCACTAATTAGAGTGAGAGGTATTAGGTTGAAAAGTTTGGGTTTGGAGATAAATGATGAAATCCCCATACCAAGCATCAGATGATCCGATCAGAAATAGAGACTCGTCTGGAATAGATGGTTCCGACGTAGTTGCGGTACTATCAGAGGGAAGGTCACAGAGAAGATTAGCCAAAACTAAAGACTTATTTGACTTGGATTTGATGAATTCCAAATCAAATTCCTGCAAAATGACAATCCATTTTGAATATTTCCCCCCCAGAAATTAACGTGATAATATGTAAGTCATGGGGTTGCAATTCGAAACTATTGTTGTTATTCGGAGCAGGATATAATGGTGAAATATTTGGACAGCTTGAACAGCTGCCAAGGCAAGCTTTTCCACATATGAGTACTTAACTTCTGTATAATTGAGATTACGACTCAAATAATAGATCGGATGTTCAATTCCATATTCTACTTGGACCAAAACCATAGCGATGGTCGTTTCAGCCGCGGCGATATATAGGAAACAATCATTTTGATAATTAGGAGGATACATTAATGACACTCAGAGAAGATGGTCCTTGACAGCATCAAAAGAAGCTTGCGCAACTTGGTCCCAATGGAAGGGAACCCCCTTTTTCAATATTCGAGTAAATCCTTTAGCCATTTCGGCATAGTTTGGAATGAACCTTCTCAGGAAGTTAGCCTTTCCTTGAATTTTTTGTATCTAAAGTAAGTTTGATGGTGTAGGAAAATCAAGAATGGCCTTTACCTTCAATGGGTCTATTCGAATTCCTTCTTTTGAGACTACGAATCTGAGCAATCGACCAAAACCAACACAAAACACACATTTGTGTGGATTGAGGCATATCTTGTAGTGTCGGCAGCGTAAGAAAATGGCTCTCAAATGCATTGGGTGATCAGTCTTATTTCGTGAATGCGCTGGTAAATCATCTAGATATGTTTGAACAATGTGCTTGATGTCGTTGAAAGCATAATCCATTGCTCTCTGAAAATTTTCCCCAATGTTCTTTAAACCAAATAGAAGTTTCCTATATGAAAATGTGCCCCAGAGATAGATGAATGTTGTCTTATGTTGGTAATCTAGGGGGATATTGATTTGATTGTAGCCAGAAAATCCATTCATGAACGAAATATTTCGCATCCAGCACAATCGTCAATAATCTAGTCAATAAAGGGAGTAGGATAGTTGTGTTTTGGGGAGTAGGATAGTTGTCTTTTGGGCAAGCCTGATTAACATCTTGATAATCGATGCACACTCTAATGGTTCCATGTTTTTCATAACAGGAACAATATTGGAAACCCACTCAGTTAGCGGAACAGGGTAAATAAAACCAGCACGCAAAATCTTTTCAACTTCTGCTTTGATGGCAAGGGATTTCTTCGGATGAACAAGACGAAGTCGTTGACACACCGGGTTGACATCAAGATACATATTAATAGTGTGTTCAACTATACTAGTATCTATGCCTGGAATTTCCTCGTAATACCAAGCGAATACGTCACGAAATTCACAAAAAAGAGAGCGATATGAATCAAGTTCTGATGGAGAAAAAGATACACCGACATGAATATTTTCTACAATGCCAAGTTTGGTCGAAATATCGATAGAAATCATTTCTTCGATATTTGATAAATTTCTCTTCGAATCAATTGCATTAATCGGTGAAGAATTCGAAAAGAAAGTTTTGATGGATGGGTGATATAGTTCACTGAGATTATTTTCTTCATAATCAGGAAGATGGGAACGATGATGATAATCTTCCCATGGTTCTCCCTCTGACATCATAGCTTCCAAAATATTTTCATCTGTCAAAATTTTTGAGGAAAATGGATCAGATGGAGTACCAAAATCTAAGTAACGATGAACCCAAACACTCAATGATGTTGATTTCGGATTTTTCGCCCAAGCCAAATAGATTGATTGCTATGCTAGCTCAATAGGGTTGGATGGTAAAACATCATCCAACGTAGAAATACCAGAATCACCCGTACTCTCCCTTAAGCTAGATAGAGTGGAAGAGATCATGTATCAAGTCTCTATGCTTGAAATTTATGCCGACGTCGTAGGTGGCGGTAATGCAAAGGTTCCCATAAGAGTGGAATCCTTTAAGAGTCCTACACCAATGAACAAACGGGACACTTCTAGTTACCTACGAAGCGGTAGCAAAAAAAGATAATTGATTTATGACTGTGATTGTACCTTTATGTGGAAAGGAAATCATTCTAAAATATGTAGAAACAATGGCAGTCATTGTATATACCCATGGTATTCCAAGTAAAATATTATATTCAAGGGGTTCATCAACAACCTCGACATCAATACTTACTATTTTTCCCCATAATTCAACATGCAGGTTATTGATAATACCACAAGATTTATATGTTCTTCCATCAAAAGCCTTCAACGTCGTTGATGATTGTGATAATCGAGGTGAGCCAAGTGACTTCCAATAGTTTAGAGACATAATGCATGTAGATTCTCCCTCATCAATAATAGTGTGATGAACAAGGTGATTGAGAACATTTAGTTGTATGGAGAATGTCAATTCTGCTGGTAATTGCAGCACATAGCCTGTATGATTAAAGACAACAAGATTAGAATCAGTCGGATCAATTCCACCAATGGCCGACAATAAAGCCTGTTTCTGGAAGGGACAATTTTGTAATACCTTAAGAGGAGACATAGCTGAAGGGGATTGAGCCAAATCTTCAACTATATTATAATTTTTTGCAACTCTTGCTCGAGGATTATATGTCGATTTATGAATTACTCCCTTTGGTGGCTTAATTGTCAATTCAGGAATAACAATAGGTGGTACCGATTCATTAGATGGATTCATTGTCGAGGTAGTAGGTTGATCAGTGGCTGGACTACCATAGTATTTATTCCACGTCGACACCAAAATATCTTGTGAAGGTTTTGTGATGGATAACATTAACACTTGGGAACTAGGAGTTGGATCCGTAGCAACCAAATTTGTGTCCGGATTTGGAAATGGGTCTGTCAACACAGCTGATGCATGAGAAGTATTGATTATTTTTGAGACTTCAGCACGGTGAGGAAAATCCCTAAAAAATTGTTCCTCATTATAGATTATACATGGATAACGAGGTTTTTTTGGTCCAGACAGTTGATCAGATGATCATTCCTACGGGTTAAAAGTTTTCTTTTTCTTTGATTTCCCCTTTTTCTTACCTCTTGCTTACTTGTCACTTTTGCCTTTGCCAAATGACACGGCATTAATTTTGGAAGTAGGAGCAGGATCAGATGTAGTAGCGCGGTGTGTATTTTCAATGCCCATCAAGCTGTCTCCAGCATGAGAGTCCTTTATTTGAGGAGGAACATTGAAATTAGATCGCGACGCATTTGGGATTTTTTCATAGAGCGTGCTAGACTGAGTGTAATTCAAGTCTAAATATTGGGCACGAGCAATAACTTGCTCTTCTGTAATGACGCCACCTTTAGCCACATCCTTAGTTATAGATGGTGACAGGGACTAAATGAACCACTCAGCAAGGATTTGATCAGGAAAAAATGTCTTAACCATTCGTCAACGACGACACTACTCATGAATATGATCGGAAACATGAGTAGAATTAGTCTGTTTGAAGTTGGTCAAGAGTTCCATTCCAGTTTTGTATCTAATCGGTAACTAGAAATGGGTCAAAACGACAGTAGCTAAGGCAGTGAAATTTTCAAAAGAAGCTCTAGGTAATTCAATGTATCATTTAGTGGCCGGACCTATGAGCGTACACTAGAAAATATGTAATCAAACAGAATCATCATTCAGGGAATTTGATGAACACAATAAATGATAAGTCATAACATGAGTTGATGGATCTTCTCTAGGGTTTCCATTTAATTTAGGAATATGAGAGGGCAATTTATGATGTATCACCGGCCACCAAGGAGCGTAATTGATAGGATCATTGGTTAACTGGTTTAAATCTGGTAATTTTAAGGTTGCAACAAAAGGCAACTGTCGATTAAGGTCGGGTTGAGCATATCCAGGATAAGATGGTATTTCTTGGGCAATAGGTCTTTGAGCATTAGCATATGGAATTTGATGCTGGTAACCCAGATAGGGGTTTTTTTGCATATAAAATGCTTGAGAATTTTGTTGACAAAAACCTGGATATGATACTTTTTGAAATAAAGTTTGAGGTATTTGCACCTGTGGCTACCAAGGGGTCTGTCCACCAATGTTATAACCCAAATTAGAATAATTTGGATTCGATTGATATGTATAACTAGGTTGTGTTTGTGACATCCCATAAAATGGCACACCAGCTTGTGAATAAATGATCCATGATACAAGTTGTTGTAAATTAACCAAAGGATTTTGAGTCTGTGGATCCAACATTTGATGATACTAAGTCGAAGGACCTGCCTGATAAGGTTGACGTAAAATATTTTGATTCTGTAACAGGGGTATAGATTTATTATCAAGCAGTAATGAAGTGGGTGTAATAGGTTGAACCGATTGATACGATTGTACAACCGTTTGTGGTTGGATAGGCAGAGTGGGCTGCCATTGACAAACATTCATGTCAACATTAGATTGACCAAAAAGTGACTGAGTACTGTCATATTGGGTGATCAAAGTTTCCCCCCCAGCATAAGGAGGATAATAAGAGGGAAAATAATTTTCTCCAAATGCTTGGAGTCCAGTTGACATGGTATTTAAAGGAATTGACCCAAAAGGACTGAATTGATATTTCCCTAATGATGTATGTAATGAATCAAGTCGTTCAGTACTAATGATAGGACTACCATTTAAAATACCAGATGATGACATTAGAAAATACCATGAACGTTAAGACACACCAGAGAAAGTGCCAGACAATGATTTGTAGCTTGTTGGGACTGAAGGGCCACCATGTGAATATGACTCTGGTGAGGTAGTGAACATCGACGGAGTAGCAAGGGTAGGAGCTGACGTAACTGGAACAACAGACCCAACCGAAGATGTTGGTTCATAGATGGTTGTGTGACCAAATGTATACCCTCGAAAATCGATGGGAGATTGAATGGCAATAGGATAAAAAAAATCAGATGGAAATGATTGAGGAAAAGACTGGTACAGGTAAAGGTCCCTCCAAAAATGGGTTGGAGTTAAAGGTGTATCGTCTTGTGGGATTTCTTCAATCGCAATTAAACCCAGGAGGAAGAAATTAACCGTCTGGCCCAAAATATATTTCATATGGTTGACTGTGTGATATAGGAGTTTCAGTGGCTACAGAAATTTGTGGGATGACAAAGGTAAGAAAAACTTACGGTTGTTCGACTTAAGGATTCAGAATTTCTAGCAAAGAAGAGATAGGATCTGGAACAATTTGTGTTTGAAAAACATCGAGTCCAGGAGGTATGGTCTCATCGATTGAATGGATTGTGACCACGGGTAGCTGTGAAGACTCTGTTTCGACAACAGTAAATGAATCGGGTTGTGTAGAAACAATTTGAGCTAACTCTGGTTGAAAGGATGATGTTTCACCAGAGGTACGAATTGTACTTGATTCGGAAAATCGTGATCGCCTTCGCCTACCAGAAGTAACTTCTAGTGGTAAAGGTGGTTTTAAAGCTAATCTACGTGAACGATGGGGGATAGGATTTTGTTCTTCCACGATTGCTGATTTATTTTATCCAAAAATAAATAAACAAAAAGAGGGTAATGCTAGGTAAAAGGGTTTACCAAGAAACTGTGAACTGCAGAATACCTCCTGGCAAACCAAGAAGTATGGGCAGGTAATCTCCCCGAATGTTGTGTTCGGTGTATCAAAATTTCAAGGCAGCCGACTCAGTTCACTATGGATGGATAACACCTAAAATTTGTCCTACCAAATATACCTGAACATACGTGGAGGCCCAAGTCCGTATTAGCGTTGTATGATGCGAAACTGCACAGTGAGATCACCCCTTTATACTTATCGTACTATAACACCACCTGATATACCCGAAAGTATGTGGACGAGCTACGATATACTTACGTACACGAAGTGAGGTATCACACTTGGAATATATCACAGACAAGTTAATGACAGCTGTTATGTTTTACGACACCAGAACACGTATCTAGCCTAGACCTTCTGAATGTTATCGTTATGGTTCCAAAGCGTTGTTAAGTAAATTGAGATTTATTTTATGTTGATCTTGCTTAACAATTTTCCTTTCCAAGCTTCACTGTGATGATGTGTATGAAATTCCTAAAATGAAAGCTAAGAATGATAAACAAACTTTCACTTTCAGCTTTTTCAATGAAGAACTTAGCTACTAAGGGAAGAGAGAAAATAATTTGTGAGCAAACAAATCAATGAATCACAAACTAAATGCATATTTCCTAATTTTCCTTTTGCAAAAAACACACAATCCTACACGCAAATGCAAGTTTTTATTTTCAGTTTCCTTAATGTTATGAATGCATAAAATAAACTAGGTGCACTATATCAATAATTCAAATTCCTTTTACTTTCGAGAAATTAAGAATACAAACAAATATTTCTCTTTTGAAGGAAAAATGAGGATTTCAACAACAATTTCTCCTATCAAGGAAATGAATATTTTACAACAATTTCCTATTTCGAAAGCAAATGATTCTTGATGTGACCATAAAAAATACTTTGAAATCAACTTTTCAATGATAAAGAAAAACTTTTTAAAACAACATTGAACAAATTTTCAGTCAAAGGAGGAAGAAGTATATAGAGTCACTGGTCAATTGAGCATCAAACTTTTCAAAACACAGCAGCAAACAAAACTGAAGCAAGTTGAAAATTCAAATTCAAGGTAATTTGGTTACTTTCAGGAGTCAACGTAGTCTCCAAGGGGAGACAGTGCTCTACAACGTAAGCTAGGAAGGGAGACAGTGCTCTGCAAAGCACTATGTCCAGTCTAAGGGTGCATTGGGCACAGTAAAAAAAAGAAAAATGCTGCTGTTTAACTCACCATCTTTGCAAATTAAGCTCTAAAAAATTTTAATATCTATGTGTAATAGCTATTGGGTGGATAAACAAAGCAAATCAGAGGCTAAAATACCTAAAACTAAGAGAAATTTTCCCCAGTGGAGTCGCCAGTTTGTTGGGATAGAATTGTAATCTACGTATAAATTACGCTTCCCTAGACAGGTGATAGTCTAGAACAACAGGTGAAAGACTATACGACTATTTCTCCTAACTCATAATAGATACACATAAATTATTGGAGGCTTACTTGTTCAGTTTCCTCCAAATGGCTCCTTCTATCGCTTCTGTTGAAGCTTCAAATTCAAGCGGTTTGTGAGTTGAATGCTTCCTGCAAGAAAGAACACTGAAACAGTTGAAGATGCAATAATATAGATATCTATTCAAGCTAGTTAGCTAAATCAGTAAAGCATAAACCACATACATCAACTAAGATCTTACAGTATGGAAAATCAAAGACAATACTGATGCATATAGGGAAAAATAAGAATTACTCTTTATTGATGATAGAAGGAGAGGTTACAACCTAGTGACTGATTTGAAGTGACCTTCCAGCATCGTTCCCAAGCCTCATCATAGTATAAATCTCTCCAGCAGCAGCTTCACAAATCTAGCTCTCAATTGAAAATTCTTTAGCATTTCTCTACTCAAATTCTTCCTTTTCAAGCACTCAGATCTGTGCTTAATTTATAGATGAACTGTAGGTTGTTTTGCAATCAATAGCTTTCCAAAAATAGGAAAAAAAAATTTTCATTCATGTATATGACAAATGGACAGTTGGATCCAAAGCTTGACACATGTGAACTCTTCTAGAAGGCACTGGCCAAGTGGAGATTCCGGAACAATGAGAATTTTGCTCCCAATGTGACCAACGCACCTATGAATGTCGGGAAGTTCTTTGCAAAGCAACCTTGCATGGGGCTACCTGCATATGCAACACATTTAGGCCCCTTAGATTTCGCATTGGTGAGCTCTCATATGCTATATAATAAGCTTCAAACCATGGAAAGCCTTGCTTGATGAAAGCCTTGCTTGATTTGTTTTGTTTCTTTGTCTTAGGTCATGTAGCAACTGAAATGATAGGGAATGATAGACCCTTGATCATTGGTCCTGGAGATGATGCCCAGTTAACTAGGCCAATTGGAATGATGCCGAAATTGACCTATAATACTAAGAAAGAAGAAGCTATGCTTCACTTTCCAAGAATCATGGGCACCTGGACATAGATGTGCTACTGGAAAAGCACATTACATAGTGGTCTTCTCAGATATTGAGGAGGAAGAAGAAGATGAACCAAGAAGAGTTCATAGCGCTGACACTATTGGAGGAGATCCAACACCATCAGGAGATGGGAATGGAGCATTTTCTCCTATTGGAGGGACTCTTGCATCTATGAGAGGAGTACCTAAGTACGTGAACTTAAGATTTCAAGGTTCAATCTTGAATCAGAGGATTTCTATATTGATTGATAGTGGGACCACACACAACTTCATTGATGCCCATCTTGTGCAAAGCAGGGCAATACCCATTGATACTTTTGAGGCATTCTCTATTTTGGTACCAACAGATAGAACAATGCAATGCATGCATTATGTCCCATCAGTTTTAGTCACCATGGGAACTTACACTTTGGTTGATCACTTCTTTATGGTTGACATACCGGACACCAATGTGATTTTGGGTGTTCAATGGTTGATTACATTGGGGAAATTCACCACTGATTAGGAGGCTTTGCAAATGGAATTGGTGGATAAGAAGAGTGGTGAATCTCAAATGATCAAAGGCATGGATACATAGCCCTCACATACCACTTCCACACAGAAATCAGAGATGGATTTGCACAGTGGAAGCAAGGACCTTACAGTCCAATCTATCATGTTCCTGAGATTTTTGCATGGGACACTCTTCTCTAGTGGAAAACCACCTGGGAGGCCACTTGATTAAGGTTTTGTGGGGAAGACTTCACAACATGATGCTCCAATCTTAGATCCAGGAGGGATTGGAGCACTAGAAGACAAAGCTATAGCGTTGGGAGTCTTGGGTAAGCTCAAGGAGGAGGTAAATCTTCTTCCCTTATCATCATCATCCACTCTCATTTCTGGCTCTGCACTGTGGGAGAAGAATGGAAGGAATGGCCTTCCAACACACACCTTTGTCATGGGAGATTTCAAGGAGAAGAGAAGCAACATGACAGACATTTTTTTTTATACACCATCAGCGTTGTCATTGTTCAACAGTTTAGATCTATATTGGAAATCCCAACTATTGGTGGATTATTCAAAAGATATTCACACTTGTATGATACTTGATGACCAGCTACATGAAGAGGGATATTTATTCCAAGGAGGATTCATCTATCATCATGGTAGGATATTCTTGTCTAGAGCCTCCAAGCTCAAGAATAAGTTGCTACACAGAGCTTATGAAGAGTTCTGTTTCAGCCACATGTATTCCATGAAGATCTACAACATCATCATGAGGAGCTTTGATTGGGAAGGCTTGAAAAGGTAACTACATCAGAATTTTCAAGAATGCATGAACTATGTGGATTTGAGGCAGCTACAAGACTCTATGATAGAGTTACTTCAGCCATCTCTTCCTTCTTTTGAGAGAGGAGATAGATCTATGCACCACTCCATTTGTATGAGGAGTATTGTTGGTGAAGAATATGATCATGTGAGGCATGTTTTATTTTATGATTGTATACATTATTTCATCATGTTTATGCCAGCCATGGCTCCAAGGAGGGGTAATACATCTTGTAAATCTCATGGCCAACATTGGGCCACAAATTTTTTTGACTTTGGCCACTCCCTTGATGAACAAAGGGAGATTTTCTGTCATGATGGGTGCTTTCCTAAGGCACCAAACATATCTCACACTTTCATCCATAGTGAGATAATATGGGTAGCAAGTAAGTGGTGGGAAAACCACTTACCATATCTTGATCTAATGTAGGCAGGAGATGCACTACGCTGGTTCCATATGTGGGACTATGACCCACCTCCACATGCTCAAATTTCTATTTGTATGTATGTAGTTTTGCTCCCATATATTAATGATATACTTGTACCTTTTATGAGAATGTATGGAGGGAGGATGGGAGGTATGAATGTGCCTAATAGGCTGGAGATTCTCCATGTATCTTATGCTACATGTTTCAGGGAGGACATTGGGCAAGCCATGTTTGTTTCATTTGAGTTATTGTCTCCTTGTGGGATGGATTATTTACATCTCATGAGAACTTTGGAGGAACAATTCATGGAGGGTTGGATTGGTGAACACTTAGCTTATGGAGGAAGCTTAACACATGATGGTGTCACCAATGGAGGAGGAGAAGAGTTGCAACACCCACCTTATCAGTTGCTTGAGGACAAGCAACATTTTGGATGGGAGGACTGTAATATTCCCAATTAGTCCTAAGCTAATGGGAATATTCAATTTTGTTTTATTTTTATGTTTCATGAATAAAATTGTAAAGGAGGATCATAAAACTCCTAAACAGTAAATAAATCAATGCCAAATGTGAAAAAGGCTATATATTGGCTAAGTAAGAAGGCACCCTTAGGTGTGAAAGGGGCTGAAAATTTTGACTGTGTCAACCATGACAAAATCTACAGCGTTGTCTTGGAGGAGTGGCCATCAATGAGGCACAATGCAGTTTTAGATGGAGATGGCTCATGTGAAAGGAGCTATTTCATTGAGGTGGTTTAGGGTTTTGCAAGCTCTCAACTTATAAAAGGAAGAGTATGGAAACATGAGAAGGTTGTTGATGGTATTGTATTTTCATATTATATTGTCAATTTAGACATATCTCATTCTCTTGCTGTTTAGTTGAGAATAATGATGTTTAGCACTGGGTGTTCCTGATCGGGAATCCCACCTATTTCCTTGAGAAGCCTCTTGGAAGAGCATTGCATTTCTTGTCCACTATCTGGCTAAAGGCCAAGATTCTTCTTCCAACTACAATGCAGATCCTGTTGAGGGTTTGGTTGTCTTTGAAAGGTGTAGCAAGTGGATACTAGATCTACTCAGATCCAGGCCATTCTAGTGCTCCTTTTCAGTGGGGAAGTCTTCTATCCCATTGGAAAGAGAGTATTGGATCATTGGAGCTACATTTTCAGATCTTGGTGTGAGGCCAAACATGTTCTAAATCCTATAGCGCAGTCTTGCTTCCAGAACTGCATTACTTGTGTGGGTACTGTTGTAGGGTCTATTGGCACACTTTTTGGAGGAGTGGTTTTCATGTGTTAGGGATTTTCCCTTCACATTTGAGATCCATTGGAGGGGATCACCATGTTATGTATATCAGATCAGATCTGAATGTTCATGAATTTCTGAATATTTCTGCAAATCTGTAGCATTAGATCTCAGATCTACTCCTTGTACTTCATGTTTTGCTGAAAACCCCAAGGGGAATTTGAAAAAGAGCCTATCTAGTGTATGGATCTGATATAGATCTAACTTTCTATACACAGATCTGCTCTAGATCTGAAGTGTAATCTGCAACTGTTGCAGCCAATAAAATAACGCTATCAAGCTCTTTTCAGTATTAATGCATGGTTGAAGCACCTCTTTTTGAGGATTTTCTTCCATTAAAGTCTTTTATTTCCTGTTGTACATCTCATGGGCTATCTTGTGCATACATTTTGCTGATGTAAATGTAAATAAAGAGCCTCCATATTGGCCTCCTGCTCTTACTTAGATGATCTACATTATTTCTCTCCATAACTGTTTATTATTGTTGCATTTCCCATTTGGGAATATTACAAAAAGACAACTGGAACAAGAAAAGAATAATGAAAATAAGAAAGTTGAGATGAAAATGGCATAGTTCCAGAAGGAATTTGAAAGATTAAATTTTCAACATTAAGTACAAATCTCTGATAAGGATACATAGATAAAGGAAATAATTGATAAGCTTAAAATCCAGCCTCAAACTGAACAATTCATAAAAGAGGCACTTGAATGGAATACAAAGTTGAGACAGCAGCAAGAGACTTTCTATCAACAAATCTCTGCTACCAATTCATATTTTGAAATAAGTAAAATATTGACTCAACAAGTGTAAAATAGAAGATTGGAATGTGAAAAGATTCACAAGAAAAATTTTGAATTCATTTTATGGCAAGAATCAAACAAAGGGAAGAAGGTTGATCTCCCAAAAGTTAAAAAGTTTCATAAAGATATTTTATTTGACTAGGAGATGCAGTTGAAACAAGGAAAGAAGGCAGCGTCAAATGAAACAAACTTAGCAAATGAGATCATTGAGTCTATCAATGTACAGCTTCAAAATTATAAGATTATTAAAGAATATACATCCGAACCAATCCCAGAGGTCAAACTATTGGAAACACAGTGGAAAGAAAGCATTGAAACACAGGCATAATCTATCAAGCAGATAACCAAATTAGATTAAGAAAATTATTGGAACTTCTTGATCAAACCACATCACCAGTGCATAACTCTACAATCTTTAACTCCTTCTATTAGAAAATCATTTCCAACACTCTCAAATGTCTTGTTTAAAGGAGAATTCAGATCAGGCATCACTCAGCTGACTCAGTTAAAGCCAATGATGGATATTTTCCAGGTCAGAGATCAAATGACGAAAGAAAATCAACCCACTTAAGAAATCTTGTTATCTTTTATTTCTAGTTTGTAGTTTAGTTTACTTATTATGAGGAAGGTTGTTTGAAACCTCCTCAATTTTTTATGTAATAATATATTTTTGACTTATTTAGTTTAGTATTTAAACTCTTCTCATGCATTTAGAGAAGGGTCCAGAATTTTATCAAAAAACAATTTGTGAAACATTGCACTTCTGTACTTTTATGAATGCCTTTGATGAAATATATGGAACATGATCTACTTTTTTGGAAAATTGAATATGATTTACTGAAATTTCACTTTTTTACTCTTAAAGTATATTTGAATTGAAGAGAAGAAGATCAATATTGTGGATTTTGTTGTTATGATAACCCTCATATCACAAGGTTTGGCAAAAAGATAACTTGAGGTAAGCAAAGAAATAACCTTGGGAAGTGTAACTAGACCAAATAGTTATGAGGGAAGTATGCAAAGCCCTCCCCTCATAGAGAAAATGCGGAAAAAGGAGTCAATGGTGCATTATCCCTAAGAAAAGAGGTCGCAGGCCATACATGGGACAACCCAAGGAATTTCGGGGGTACCAAGGAATGTATAAGGAGAGCAGAGCAATACCCCCCAGAACTCATGACGTCACTGGTTGGTGGGGCAGGTTTCAGTCGTTCCGTGGGGTGGTGATGCATTGCGAGGAGACTTCACATGTCCTCACCAGAACTTTGAGGTGGACCCCTCAAGGCTAACAAGTGGCATGCGTAAAAAAAAAGGTAAGGTAAGTCAAGAAAGTTGGTACACAAGTAGTACTAGTATTAACCCGGCTCATGGCTCACACCTATCCAGCTCCTGATAGCCAATAGCCAAATGCCATGTGCCTCAGTGTCGACGTCCTTATGACGTTAGCCCTCCGAGTTGTTACCCAAGCCTCATTTTTCATAAATTTATGGCCTGTTTAACCCTGTCTGATGCCCATTTTTGGTAAATTACTTGTTTTTACAAACTCGCCTAGAAGTTAAGCTTGGATTATAGCATGAGGTCGCTTTCAACCCCCACGTCAGTTTCCCTCTTTGGTTTTCGCACTGGTTACAGGTATTTAGTCATTCCCTCTTCTTACAGTTTTTCTTCCACTTTACTGTTCAAAATGGTCATCGGGAGAGTCAAGTCCAGAAAGTTTGAACCTGAAACCCCTCAAGCGCGCGAAGTTAGGGCCATCCCTGGACCTGAGCCCCTCATTGACACACAAGCTCATATCCGTGACCTGCAACACCCTTTCAACGTCTCCCGTGTTAGGCCCGACATGTTAGAAAGCCATGTGAAATGCCAAGACCAGTTCAAAGTCGTTCAGTCTAGCCTATATTACCAAATTTTTCTACCCACCTTTCCAGTCACCGAGTTGATATGTTGGCTCAGAGACGCCTAAGGCGAACGCAGGGATGTATTTCTTTCGGCTTAGGGAAATAAGGTTTTCTGTGTATCCCCTGAGCTCCTTAAAGACGCCCTTTGTTTCCCTCACAGCCAGGAGTACGTCAAGTTCACAGAGTTGTCCATGTCTCGTCAGTTTTTCAAATTACCCTGGAAATAGCAGAGTGAATTCCTCCCTTCCATCTCATAATCTCATCTCACGTACATCTAGTCTTCGGACATGGTGCCCTTGACCACATTCACAGATAGTCTCCAGCCTGTTCTTTCTTTCATTTCAGGGTTTCTAGGTCTCAGAGAGGTCGAGAGGGTGTCGAAAGAATGCATTTCCCTCCTTTGGCTCATGTCCCAGCCGGGTGTCGTTTTAGATATCCCCACTTTCTTGGCCTCGGCAATTCAAATCCAGTTTCAAGAACTATCCTCTATAAGGGCTTTCCTTTTTTGTTCACTGGTGTTTTACCTTTTTCTGTTTGAGCATGTTGACAAGTTCAAAGCTTTGGGCCTTGAAAAACTCTCAAGAATGAATAACCAGCCAAGAACTGTCTTTGAGTGGAACATCTCAGTACATCAGCAGCCTAACGGGAGGGGTTACTCAAGGTTTTTGAACGAATTCATGACCATTACCTACACCATACTTCACGACAGCCCCCTGTCTAGGATTTTTCCCGAGCAGAAAGACTGGCTACAGTTTGGTGATGAGGAAAGCATAGGTGATTGGTATTTTTTTGATGACTACACCGATATTAGAGTCTATGGTGCAGATGTACCCCCATACTACCTGTTGTTGTTCCTTGCTATTCGGGTTTTCGCCCTTGAATACATTCGTCAAACCATGAAATCGGACCAGTTCCACTTCGTCCCCACGAACAAGGGATATATCCTCAATCTCCCTACGACCATCGGCCCTTTTACCGTAAACTCAAGACACGCCCTCTCCACAGTGGAGATGCTGCTTTAGGGGATGGATTTAGTGCTGGGAAAATTCTGGCCCTATGACCCAAAAATAATTCTCTCTAATAGGAAAAGGAAGATTAGGTCCACTGCATATGTGCATTAGGCCCTTCATTGAATGGAGAGCTAACATTGACACATGGCCCTTAGCTTTGCAAATTGAGGCTGAATCTTCGGCTGCAGAAGGAAGGGGTGACACTGCTTCAGCGGGTACATGAAGGAAAGGGTAGATCGACGAGGCCGATTTTTCAGAAGAGACAGAAGGTTTGGAGACAGGGGAGGGATCCCATCCCTCAAAGAAGCATAGAATTGATGATGTGGGGATTACCTGGGATAAGCCACCGCAAGAGGAACTGATCCGATACAGGAAGCCTGACAAGAGAAAGGTCAGTTTCAGGGTAAACTATGATGGTGCTTCCTCTTCGAAATCCTCTGGGATATCACAGGATGTTTCAGTAAATAGGGCTGAAGTAAGGGAAGAAATTGGAAATAGAAACCGGACGGTAAGGGAAAAACTCTGAGCAGAATTGGCTAGGTTTGTGGATAAATATCATACCCGACTCACCTCAGAGCTGGATATGGATAACGAATAGTTGATAATAGCTATCACAGAGGCAGTGCTAGACCCTATAGTTGATGGAGTCAGCTACCGAGCTTTGGAGGTTGCTGTGAATCTAGAAAAGGTCCCTTTAACTAACAAACTTGGCCTTCACCAATGCATCAGGGATATGCTAAGGGACGAGGTTGTGAAGCTCGCGCTTGCACTAAGGAAGCTCGAAGACAGATACAAAGAGGTACTAGAGAATCAGAAGAAAGAAAGGGTAAGTGCCAGGGGTATCAACAACAACTTGCACAATCTCAGAAGGATAATGAGCGAAAAAGGAAGCGACAAAGAAGGAATTCGACAGAAAATAATCCTGGATTTAGAGGTTGAGAAATCAGATTTGAAGAGGAGAAGAAGCATTCCCTGCGGGGAATATATACAACCTAAGGAATTAGCATAGGCAGAAAGAGAGAAATCAGCCCTCACTAATACCATTGCTCGAGAAAGGGATGAGAATGTGAAAACGGTCGCAGAAATGTTTGCCCTCAGGCAGAGATTGTCTGAATTGCAAGGGAAATGGGACACACACGTCTGTGTGACTCCAGCCTCCGATACACCAACTACCACTCCAACACAGTTAACCAAGGCTCTGTCGGACCTACAGGTCTGAGAAAAGCAAGCCCATACAGCACATCAAAAAGTCCAGGAGCTGGTAACTAGGTTGGAACAAAATGACAAGGTAATAGTGGCCCCGCAAGAAGTGGTAGAAGGAGCGAAAAGGGAGAAGTTGTAGCAGGAAAAGATCATCAAGGATCTAAACAATCGGATGAAAGGAAACACAACCCTCCTAGAAGCTAGGCACCTCATCTGGACCGATATCATATCGGAGGTAAGGAAACACTGGAAGTATATTATGTTAATGGATGACAAGAAGATTGATGTCTGATTTTTCAAAGGGAAGTTACAGGAAGGACAAGAAAAATTCGAGGAAAAGGTGAGCATGGCCAAGAAGTGTATCACTTACCTGAACAGATTGGACTCTGAAGAGTTGGTTTTCCAAGGGATTGAAGATCGTTTCAGGGAAGTGATGGAAATCAGAAGGGTAATTGAGAAAGAGACCACGTGTGCAAATGCATTGAGTGGTTTGGAATAGGTGGCCAAGGGAGTGGAGAAGTTTGAGAAAGAATGGGATGAACTGGTGAAAGCAGGCCTCTCATCATGATGGGAGCCTGTAACAACCGTGTTATCAGGTCTAACTGATTACGAAGAAAAGTTGATAGTTGTTATGAATCAGACCAACCTTCCCTACGAGAAAACCACTCACTTGAAAGCTAAAACCATAATTTCCGCCCTGGGCAAGGCGATTTCCCTTATTTTTCAGATCAAACAGCTTATCCATCCATGTGGATTACTCAGAATTGACAAATATATGGGCCCCAGTGGATATTTTTGTCACTATGCCCCCACCAGGGGTGAGCATATGGTAGAAATGCAGCAAGAATGTTAATGTACCCGTCGCCACACCATCCCTCTAGTCCCTGCCTCCTCAGAAACATAAACTTGGCTTGTCTATGTCATTGGTGCTTCCAAATCAACTGGTAGCAGCTATGCCAGCCCTAGTGGCCTTTTTACTTGTTCTTTTTACTTTGTAATATCGGGTGAAATCTTCATTTCACCCTATGCATTTTTATTTTCTGTTTAAGTTGTTTTGTTTTCGGTTGGCGCCTTCATTAAGGCCACTACAGAGATGATGAGAGGCATCTTTCCTCATCATCAATTTTTATTTTGATTGAGGCAAGCAACAAAAAAGATATTTTTGTAAACAAATTTTGGTCTAAAAATATCTTTTGAAAAGAATTAGCAGGGGATTATAAAAGTAGGAATCTCAGTTTATGCAAGGGTTCCAGATTTTCTAGAACAGAGACTGTTAGTTGTAAATGCCCCTTTTTGTAAAGTTTTGAGGCCTTCTTGTGGTTTACGTTGAAGAATCCTGTTGGGAGATCAAATGATATTATTTTATTGTGAGATAGATTCCTGGTGAGACCGGTCACAGTTTGTATTCTCTCTGTTATATTCTAATACAAATGTTTTTGGCACTTCATTTCTCTCTTTATATTATAAGCTACCATAATGCAAGTGCTTGATTAACTGGATGTGAATTTATCTGTCCAAGATACTCATGTATATTGGTCTATGGTGCTTTAAATATGGCTCAGAGCTTTGATATTATGTTCATATGTTACATCTCATTTACTTTCCTTTCTTCTGATATTGGCGAGTGATAGATTCTTATATGATAATAAGCCTATCTGTAGTTAATGCTCTCTTGATTTGTTGTCATTGTTACCACGCTTCATATTTTGATAACTGTGCACTGTGTTTCATGATCTGGCCCTCCTCACAGCTTTTTTTAAATCCAGATTCATCTTCGATAATGTGCTTATAATACCCTTATTGTTTTACTATTGGGCAATATTACTGGTATATCTCTGTTCCTGATGTCTTGGTCCCACATTATGAAGTTTCAAAACCAATTCTGAATAAGAGGTTTGATATTCCTAAAAATATAATGTTCTTCCGAATCCTCTTAAAATTAAGATGTCCTAGGCACTGGTCTTTTGCAACTCAAGGCTGTCTCTAGGAGCTAAAACATCTTTTTGGTGTCGTTGCTGGGGAGCGAATTTGAATATATTAACCCTGGGTACAAAAAAATAATATTCACCCTTAAAAATCAAGTGAGCACGAAGGGTTGAGAGTTGTATATCCCTAACCTTGGTGACTCCACAGTCTTTCAAAATTTTAAATCTATTTGCAGTCCTGGCTTATCAAAAGCCTCACCTAATGTCAAATACTTCTCAGTTAAGAAAAACCTATGTATCTGGTCAAGGGAAAATTCTATTTAAGAGAATATGGAAGGAAAAGCAGCCTGCACATACTAACATACCCAGATTCTCCCAGCAAGCTCAAGTTCCAAGTCTTGGATCTATTGATAGAGTGCTTGAATACCCACCGGATAACATTTTCCTTGAACAGTCAGAGGTAAAAGACGAGGCAGATTCTGTAGATACATCAATATTTTTCTTAAATCCTACCCTAGAAGCCGAAGAGATAAAGCAAGTGACTATCCCTCACATCCCACTTGCCCAAGAAAACTCACAGACCACCATTCAGCATATTTCTATTGTCACTCAACAAAATCCTCCTCTGACTCCATCACCTCCCATGGTTGTTCCTAGCTTATTTTTAAATAAGTATGTCCCCCTAGCATTACCGCAGATTCTGAATGACATTCCCCAAGACTACATGAAGTACTTGCCCCTGTTTACCAAGGAAGACATCAGTGCTGCAAAAAATCATTTAGAAGAGTTATGTGCCTTTGCAGAGAATTTTAGTGTAGAACAGTTGGATGTAGTCCTGAGGCTATTTTTCCAATCTCTAGATGGAGAAGCAAGGAAGTGGTTCAAAACTATTGGGGACAACTCCATCACTAACTGGGAGGAGATGGAAAATGCTTTCACCTGGAAATGGGGAGAGAAAAAGGACCATGGCTATTGTCTCATAGAGTTCAATACATCGAAGAAAAGAAACAATGAGGATGTAGCAGATTTTATAAAGAGATTTAATAAGCTATACACCAACCTACCAACTGACATAAAGCCCCCTCAAGCAGCTGCTAAGGTGGTGTTCGTGGGATATTTTGAATCTGAATTCGGCTTCACTCTAAGGGAGAGAGAATTTGCTTCTCTCGACCACGCTCAGACATATGCTTTAGAGGTAGAAGCTAATTTATCTTCTACAGGAAAGTCTAAAGGGAGATTGGATCACGATTTCAGGCGAAATGGTAAAGAAGAAGCCTCCTCCTCGAATCAAGAAAAATAAGTATCAAATTATAAAATTGAGGAAATGAACAAAATGATTAATTATCAAAGGGGCCCACTATGTTTAATCTCCAAAAATAACTAGAAAAATTCAAAATCCCTATTCCTTTGGTTGAACTCCTAAAAAAACCCTCCTATAAAGCTTATGTCTCTCAGTTCATGCTCCCTCATGGGGTAACTTCACCCCCAGATTCTCTCAACCTTCAAGAAGAAAGGCCCCATGTAGAAGAGTTAGACTCTGCAACCCCACCCTTTTATGTCTCTTTAGTCATCCATGATTTGTTGTTACATAATTGTATGTTGGACTCAGGGGCTTCACATAATCTGTTACCTCTTTTAGTCATGGAACAAATAGGTTTGCAAATCACTCAACCCTAAAAATACCTCTATTTGTTTGACTCCAAATGGGTAAAATGACTTGGGATGATTAAAGACCTAGTGGTAAACTTGGCTCAGATCCCGGCCAAGAGTGTCGTCATCGACATAGTAGTTGTCGATATCCCAGCCCATTTTGGAATACTTCTATCCAGATCGTGGGGTACTAAGATTGGAGGGTCGATCAAGCTAGATCTTACTTATGCAACTATTCCAGTGTTTGGAGGACAAGAAAGAAGGATGTATAGGGAGTCAATATTTTTGAAAATGGTTACCAAAGTCGATGGCTTAGTAAATTCCCCAGTGTATAGCAAGGAAAGGGAGTTCTCTTGTCTGATGCTTGAGGAGGACCAAGAGTTTTTTCAGGTCAGCATTCAACTTACTAGGATCCCAACGTTCTTCAAGTGATGATGAAATGGGAATGTGGACCTTGCACTTTGATGGAGAGAACTCCAGAGAAGGAAATGGAGCAAGGATCCTCCTGATCTCCACTAATGGAAAATTAGTACCTTTCTCATTCAAATTGGATTATGAAGCCACTAACAATGTGGCAGAGTATGAAGCCTTGCTTCTGGGCTTGCAAACTGCCAAAAATATGAACATTCAGAGCCTTAAATTTTTTGGCAATTCAGAGTTGGTGGTGAGGCAGATAAAGAACCAGTGCCAAGCCAAACATCCTCGGCTAAGGGCATACATAAATGAAGTATGGAACCTGGTGGAAAAAAATTTCTTAGAATTTAACATACAGTTTATGCCGAGAGATCAAAATAGGATGGCAGATTCACTGGCTGTGGCAGCAAGCAATTTCCATCCACCTCAGAATCCACTTCTGAGATATGAAGTGGAGGTGTGTTATCGTCCTTCCATCCCAGACAACGTCAAACACTAGCAGGTGTTTGAATACAAAGAACAGATGAAACACTTCATGGAGACTATTGGAGAGCTTTCTAACTTGGTTATTAATACCGAGGAGGAAGAGGAAACTGAAGGAAAACCCCAAAATAAATGGAAAGAGATGGTGGCTAGTCACAAAGTGCTGCAGTTGAAAGGAAATGTGATCCCCAGAGGTTTAGTACCCTTGGAGAGGTTTTTTGATAAAAACAACGTTCCTGTCAACCCCAATAAACTAACACTGGAAGCCCAAGTGGAAGATGTTAACGTTGGGATGGAAGAAGAACCTAAGATAGTCAAATTATCTAAAGGAGTCCTAGAAGAGCATAGAGAAAGGTATGTACAACTAATTCACTCCTATAAGGATGTTTTCACTTGGTCTTACCAAGATCTTAAAACATTTGACATAAGCATTATCTAGCACAAGATCCCACTGAGGGCCGATGCCAAGCCGCATAAGCAGAAACTAAGGCAGATTAACCCTTTGCTGCTTCCCGCCATAGAGAAGGAAATCAAGAAGCTGCTGAAGGCTAAGATTATTGTGCCTCTAAGGTATTTAGAATGGGTGGCTAACCTGGTGCCAGTCCGAAAGAAAAATGGAGAAATTTGTAGATTTCTAAAATTTGAACAGGGCGTCCCTTAAAGATAATTATCCCCTCCCTAAAATGGACCACATATTGCAAAACGTGGTTGGGTATTCTCGAATTTCCATGATGGATGGATTCTCTAGATACAACTAGGTGGCAGCCCTTGTAGAAGATTAAAATAAGACGACGTTCACCACACCATGGGGTACTTTCATGTACGCCCGTATGCCTTTTGGTCTGATAAACGCTGGGGCCACCTTCCAAAGAGCAATGGACATCACTTTTGTGGGAGAGCAAGATAAGTTAGTGGTGGTGTATTTGGACGATATCACAGTTTTTTCAAAGGATGATTCCAAACATGTGGAACATCTACACTGGACTTTTGAAAAATTCCGCAGGTATGGTCTGTCCCTAAATCGTCAAAAATCCATGTTTGCTTTAGAAGAAGGAAAATTACTGGGGCATATCGTTACCAAAGCAGGAATAAATATTGACCCAAAAATGGTAGAAGTGATCAATGGAATATCATTACCTTGTAATAAGAAGGAAGTTCAGGTTTTCCTCGGGCGCATACATTTTTTGAGAAGGTTCATCCCGAACTACACAGAAATAGTTCGGCATATCACTGAAATTCCTAAGAAAATCAATGAGGTGAAATGGACGAACGAGTCAAGAGAAGCATTTAATAGAATCAAGAGTGCTTTTGCAGAATATCTAGTATTAGCAGGACCAGATTACAGTAAACCATTCATGATCTTCTCATTTGCCTCCCCGCATACTGTATCCACAGTACTTTTACAGAAAAATGAGGAGGGATATGAACAGCCCATCGCCTTTTTTAGTCAGGTAATTTGAGATGCCGAAATAAAATATAACATTCTGGAGAAGCAGGCATATGCTTTGGTGAATTCCTTAAAGGCATTTCGGATGTATGTTCTACAGTCAGCCATCAATGCTTCCGTACCTACGGCCGCAGTTAAAGATATTTTGATTCAAGGGGATAGTGAAGGAAAAAGGGGCAAATGGATCGCTAAGATCCAAGAATATGAATTAGACATTCGCCCCACAAAGCTCATCAAGGGATAGGGTCTAGCCAAGATTTTTTCTGAGTCTAACTGTCAAGCCCTAGGAATAAATCTATCTATGGGAATTGGAGAATTGTCTGGAGACACGGACGAAAAGCCCAAGATAGAAATGACCATGTAGAAGACCCACATGAAGTATCTGATTAGTGTTTGGTATAAGGATATTGTGGAATATATTTTAACTCTCGTGTGTCCTCCGAACTTCGATAAGACTAAATATCGAATGTTGAGGTTGAATTCGTAGAAGTATATCATTGAAAATGGCCGAGTATATTGGAAGGAACATTTGGGAATCCTGCTCTTGTGCCTTACAAAAATGGAAGTGGAGGAATTTATGGCTGAATTCCATGAAGGCATTTGTGGAGGGAATTATAACTGGAGGACTACAGCCCATAAGATATTGAAGGCAGGTTTCTACTGGCCCAATTTTTTTGGAGATGTGCATGCTCGAGTCAGGGCCTGCGAAAGATGTCAGAGGTTTGCTGAAAAGCAGAAATTCACTCCCTTACCTATGATCCCAGTACACATAGAAGAACCTTTTCAGCAATAGGGGATAGATTTCATCGGGAAAATTCACCCACAATCCAGTGGCCAACATAAATGGATATTAACCGCCACTGACTATTTCACCAAGTGGGTAGAGGCAATACTAGCAAGGAACGCAACTGATGTAGTGGTGATCAAGTTCCTAGAAGAAAATATTATATCCAGATTTGGCTGCCCGACTAAGATTGTGATAGATAATGCACAGGCTTTCAAGTCTGTAAAATTCACCAATTTCTGTCAGCAATACCATATCACCCTGGGGCACTCCACAGCTTATTATCCTCAAGGGAATGGATTGGCTAAGTCTTCAAATAAGACATTGGTAAGGGTGTTAAAGAAAAATATAAATGAAAGTCAGAAAAACAGGGATTCCTAGCTAAAATTCGCACCGTGGGCGAATAGAATCACAAATAAAAGATTGACAAGCAAGTCTTTGTATGAGCTAGTCTATGGTAGAGCAGTAGTTTTCCCAATACAGCTTGCCTTGCCTGTTGCTAGGTTCCTTCAAGACAGTCAGGAAGAGCCCAACGATCTTACCAGAAGAATAAATCAATTGGTCGAGTTAGAAGAGACTTGGAGCCAAGTAAATGATCGTTTAGCAGAGTACCAATAGAAAATGAAAATTTTGTTTGATGAACATGCCAAAGACAAAGAAATGCAAACAGGGGATTTATTACTAAGGTGGGACATCAGGAGAGCCGACAAAGGTAAACATGGAAATTTTGACCCCCTGTGGTTTGGACCTTTCAAAATTATCGAGGTTAAAGGTAATAACACCTTCATACTAGAGAATTTGGAAGGTGATGTGATTGAGACGCCCATAAATGGGTAGTTCCTGAAGCCCTATTTCCAAAACTGGTCCAGGTCCTGGAGACCGATGTATTATAGTGTGTATATATTTTTCATTTCTACTTTCATAGTTGATGTTTGTTTCGCCATAATAATGCTTGAAAATTTTGAAGAGACTCTGGATTTCAAAGAATGAGTTACAAGTGGTCTACGAAGTTCTCGACACGTCCAAGGATGAACATGTCATCCCCAGGTGGAGCCAATGTTGTTATGATAACCCTCATCTCACAAGGTTTGGAAAAAAGATAACTTGAGGTAAGCAAAGAAATAACCTTGGGAAGTGTAAGCGGACCACATAGATATGAGGGAAGTATGAAAAGCCCTCCCCTCATAGAGAAATGTGGACAAAGGAGTCAATGGCGCATTATAGGTAAGCAAAGAGGCTACAGGACATACATGGGATATCCCGAGTAGCACTGCCACATGGAGGGATTATGGGAGTACCAAGGAATGTATAAGGAGAACGAAGCAATACCCCCCGGAACTCATGACGTCACTGGTTGGTGGGGCAGGTTTCGGCCATTCTGTGGGGTGGTGATTCATCACGAGGAGACTTGACATGTCCCTGTCAGAACGCTACGGTGGACCCCTCGAGACTAACAGGTGGCGCGCGTAAAAGCAAAGGTAAGGTAAGTCAGGAAAGCTGGTACATGACTAGTACCAGTATTAACCCAGCTTGTGGCTCACACCTACCCGACTCCTGATAGCCAATAGCCAATTGCCACGTGCCTCAGTGTCGACATCCTTATGACATTAGCCCTATGATTTGTTACCCAAGCTTCATTTTTCGTAAATATATGGCCTGTTTAACCCTGTCTAATGCCCATTTTTGGTAAATTACTTGTTTTTACAAACTTGCCTAGAAGTTAGGCTTGTATTACAACACCAAGTTGCTTTCAACCCACATGTCACTTTCCCTCTTGTGTTTTTCGCACTGGTTACAGGTATTTAGTCATTCCCGCTTCTTACAGTTTTTCTTTCGCTTTACTATTCAAAATGGTCATCGGGAGAGTAAAGTCTAGAAAGTCTGAACCTGAAACCCCTCGAGCCCACGAAGTTAGGGCCATCCCTGGACCTGAGCCCCTCATTGACACACAGGCTCATATCCGCGACCCGCAGTACCCTTTCAGCGTCTCCCGTGTGAGGCCCGACCTGTTAGAAAGCCATGTGAAAGGTCATGACCGGTTCAGAGTTGTTCGGTCTAGCCTATATTACCAAATTTTTCTTCCCATATTTCCAGTCACTGAGTTCATATGTTGGCTCAAAGACACCTACGACGAACGTAGGGATGTATTTCTTTCGGCTCAGGGAAATAAGGTTTTCCGTATATCCCCTGAGCTCATTAAAGATGCCCACCGTTTCCCTCACAGCCAGGAGTATGTTGAGTTCACAGAGTTGTCCTTGTCTCATCAATTTTCCAAATTATCCTGGAAAAAGCAGAGTGAATTCCTCTCTTCCATATTAGACTCTCATCTCACGTCCATCCCATCTTCGGGCATGGTGCCCTTGACCACATTCACAGACAGTCTCCAACCTATTCTCGATTTCATCTCAGGGTTGCTAGGTCTCAAAGAGGTCTAGAGGGTGTTGAAAGAATGCATAGCCCTCCTTTGGCTCATGTCCTAGCCAGGTGTCATTTTGGATATCCCCACTTTCTTGGTCTCAGCCATTCAAACCCAGTTTCAAGAACTACCCTCTACAGGGGCTTTCCGTTTCTATTCACTGGTGTTTACCTTTTTCTGTTTGAGCACACTGACAAGTTCGAAGCTTTGGGTCTTGAAAAACTCTCAAGAATGAACAACAAGCCAAGAACCGTCTTTGAGTGGAACATCTCAGTAATTCAGCAGCCTAACGAGAGGGATTACTCAAGGTTTTTGAACAAGTTCATGACCATTGCCTACACCATACTTCATGACAGCCCCTCGCCCAGGATTTTTCCCGAGAAGAAAGACTGGATGTAGTTTGGTGATGAGGAAAGCACAGGGGATTGGTATTTGTTTGATGAATACACTGAGACCAGAGTCTATGGTGTAGATGTACCCCCCTACCACCTGCTATTGTTCCCTGCTATGTGGGTTTTCGCCCTTGAATACATTCTTCAAACCATGAAAGTGGACTAGTTCCACTTCATCCCCGCAAAGAAGGGCTATATCCTCAAGCTCCCTACCACCATCGGCCCTTTTACCGTAAACTCAAGACATTCCCTCTCCATAGTGGAGATGCTGCTTCAGGGCATGGATTTAGTGCTCGAAAAAGTCTAGCCCTATGACCCAAAAGGAATTCTCTCTAATAGGAAAAGGAATATTAGGTCCATTGCATATGTGCATGAGACTAGGTCCTTCATTTAATGGAGAGCTAACCTTGACACATGGCCCTTGGCTTTGCAGATGGAGGTCGAATCTTCGGCTGCAGAAGGAAGGGGTGACACCGCTTTAGTGGGTACAGAAAGGAAAGGGCAGACCAATGAGGCTAATTTTTTAGAAGAGCCAGAAGGTTTGGAGACAAGGGAGGGATCTCATCCCTCAAAGAAGCATAGAATTGATGATGTGGAGATTACTTGGGATGAGCCACTGTAAGAGGAACAGATCCGATACGTGGAGCCTGACAAGATCAAGTCAGTTTCAGGGTAAACTATGATGGTGCTTCCTCTTCGAAACCCTCTGGGAAATCACAAGTTGTTTTAGTGAATAGGGTTGAACTAAGGGAAGAAATTGGAAACAGAAACCGGACAATAAGGGAAAAATTTCAAGCGGAATTGGCTGGGTTCATGGATAAATATCATACCCAGCTCACCTCAGAGCTAGATATGGATAAAAAACAGTTGATAATAGTTATCAAAGAAGCAGTGCTAGACCCTACAACTGATGGAGTCAGCTACAGAGCTTTGGAGGTTGCTATGAATATAGCAAAGGTCCCTTTAACTAACAAACTTGGCCTAAACCAATGCATCAGGGATATGCTAAGGGATGAGGTTGTGAAGCTCGCACTTGCACTAAGGAAGCTCGAAGACAAATACAAAGAGGTACTGGATAATCAGAAGAAATAAAGGGCTAGTGCTAGGGGTATCAGCAAAAACTTGGACAATCTCAGAAGGATAATGAGTGAAGAAGGAAGCGACAAAGAAGGAATCCGAAAGAAAATCATCCTGGATTTAGAGATTGAGAACTCAGAGTTGAAGAGGAGACTCAACATTCCCCGTGGGGAATATATACAACCTGAGGAATTAGCACAGAAAAAAAGAGAGAAATCAGCCTTCACTGATACCATTGCTTGGGAAAGGGATGAGAATGCAAAAACGGCCGCAGAAATGGTTGCCCTCAGGCAGATATTGTCCGAATTGCAAAGGAAATGGGACACACACGTCTATGTGACTCTAGCCTCTGATACACTAGCTTCCACTCCAACACAATTAACCAAGGCTCTGTCAAACTTACAGGTCTCAGAAAAAGCAAGCCCATACATCACAGCAAAAAGTCCAGGAGTTGGTAGCTAGGTTGGAACAAAACGACAAGGTAATAGCGGCCCTGCAAGAAGAGATAGAAGAAGCGAAAAGGGAGAAGCTACAACAGGAAAAGGTCATCAAGGACCTGAACAATCGAAAGGAAACCCAACCTCTGATACCAAATGTTGTGTAACCAGCTCCAAAAAGAGAAGAAAAGAGATATCAACGCCTTAGAAATGAGCCACTTCGAGGGGGCAACCTCCAATACATTACATAAATGAACAATTCTTCGATTATACAATTTACAAAACCTCCTTTCTATATATAGGAGTCCATGGGGCCATAATATAATCCTAGTGGGCCACAATGTAATCCTAGCCGACCTAACAATAATAATTTAAGGGCACAATAATAACAATATGGCGGTTACAGGGGTACAATAATAACAATAAGGGGGGCTACACTAACATAATAAGGGGCTATACTATTAATATAGGGACTTAACATGCCCCTCTCCTTCAAACAAGTGTTGTCCTCAACGCTTGATTATTTCTTGATGCTTCTGTATAAAATTCTCATCCTCCCATGTGAAGTATTTTACAGGAAATTTCTTCCACTTGCTGAGATACTCTGAAATTGATCGTACTTTTCGATTTATTGTTTCTATGACTGCTTCATAACTTCTTTCGATGTGATGTTGATCTTCCTGTTGTTTCATTAGATTCTGCACCAAAGTTGGGTTATCCTTTAAGAGTTGGAGAACTTGTTGTTGATGCTCGATGTGATCTTCCATTAATTTATCATCCATATTTGCTATTATTTGATCCTTCAAACCATCCAACTTAACCTCCATTTCTGCTTTTAAACCATCTATTTCATCTTCAATTGCTCTTCGTAAGATTGAAACTTGTTGCACTTGGTACTGTAATTTTGATATCTCATACTGAAACTATTCCTCTTCATGCGTCATAGTATAGCTTTTTGAGGGATTAATGGGTATGGAATTATTTTTTGGAGGCATTATAGAACCCAATACTGATAAAAATTCTAAAATATTCCCTTGGAATCAATTCAAATTGATTCTTCAAACAAGACTTATGCAATTCGGATGGAGCTCGATATTGAAATTGGATTATCTCTGCGATTGTAGCACTTCAATATTTGAATTTCAGCACCAATGTAGCCCTCTGAATTATCTTTCGAATGCCACTGGTCTGACCTGATTTGGATTCTCCAAGACAAATTTGTGTCCACTCTCCCAAAATGACCTAATTCTGGACTAGTTCAGTAGAGAAAACTTGTACGACTTGCCACGTGTCACTGTTTTGTTCTTTGTCTCTGAAATTGATATCCAAGAAAATACAGGCCGTGCACTTGCGACCAATTTTGACGGCACTCCAATCCAATCTCCAGAGAGAGAGTTATTGAACTTTTCCCACGATCACCTCTTTGAGATGAAATTCAGGAGCCTGAAAAAGCACTACCTTTCACAGATCATATCTCCACAAATATTGCGAACCAAGCTCTGAAATTTTTTGACAAATTTCCTCAGAATTTCAGCTTCGCACCATACGAATTTCAGAGTCTGAACCTTCGTAGAAAATTTTTTATAGCGAAAATTCCACGATGACCTGTTTAGGAGCTTGAAAAAAGGCCTAACTTCCACAGATGATATCTCCGAAAATATTGCGAACCAAGCTCTGAAATTTTTAGAAAATCTTCCTCAGGATTTCAGCTTCGCACCCTAAAAATTTCAGCTTCTGAAACTTCGTAGAAAAAAGTTATAGCGAAAATGCCACGATGACCTGTTTGGAGCAGCGAAACCCTAGAATCCAAAGCTCTGATACCAAATGTTGTGTAACCAGCTCCAAAAATAGAAGAAAAGAGATATCAACGCCTTAGAAATAAGCCACTTCGAGGGGCAACCTCCAATACATTACATAAATGAACAATTCTTGGATGATACAATTTACAAAACCTCCTTTCTATATATAGGAGTCCATGGGGCCATAATGTAATCCTAGTGGGCCACAATGTAATCTAGCCGACCTAACAATAATAATTTAAGGGCACAATAATAACAAAATGGGGGTTACAAGGGTACAATAATAATAATAAGGGGGTTACACTAATAACAATAAGGGACTATACTAGTAATATAGGGACCTAACATGCCCCTCTCCTTGAAAAAAGTGTTGTCCTCAACGCTTGAGTAGCTCTGGGTGCTTCTGTATAAAATTCTCATCCTCCCATGTAGAATCTTCAGTGGGTAAGTTCTTCCACTTGATGAGATACTCTGAAATTGATCGATTCCGTAGTTGTCGAGTTCTTTTTTCCATGACTGCTTCAGGTTCCAATATGATTTTCCCTTCCCCATCGAGTTCTGGCAATACTGTTTGAACTGGAAGATTTTCACCTATAACCTTCTTTAAGCATGAAACATGGAAAACTGGATGTACTCGGGAAGAAGCAGGAAGCTCCAATTTGTATGCCATAGTACCAATCTTTTGCAACACCTTGTAAGGACCATAGTACTTTGGCGATAATTTATTATCCTTCTTTGTTTGCTTGAGGGACATTTGTTTGTATGGTTGTAGCCGTAAAAATACCCAATCTCCTACATCAAAACTTCTCTCGCTACGATGTTGATCTGCCTGTTGTTTCATTCGATTTTGTGCCAAATTCGGGTTATCCTTTAAGAGTTGGAGAACTTCTTGCTGATGCTCGATGTGATCTTCCACTGCTTGAACCTTCGAATTTTCCCTTAAAGATGATGTGATGGATGGTGGATGATATCCATAAAGTGCCATAAATGGGCTCATTTTTGCTGCAGTATGGAAGGAAGTGTTATACCACCATTCGGCAAGAGGTAACCACTTGACCCATTGTGTTTGTTTATCAGATACAAAACAACGAAGATATCCTTCCAAACATTTATTTACTATCTCAGTTTGACCATCAGATTGAGGATGATAAGAGGAGCTATGAGCTAATTGAGTACCCAAACTAGAAAATAACTCCGTCCAAAAATTTCCAGTAAAAATGGGATCTCTGTCGCTCACAATAACCCTTGGGCTTCCATGTAGCTTTTGAATTCTGTCCATAAATGTAGTATCAACTGTACTTGCTTTAAATGGATGAGATAATGCACAAAAGTGTGCATACTTGGTAAGTCTATCAACTACCACCATGATGACACTCTTTCCTTGGGACTTAGGTAAACCTGTGATAAAATCCATTGAAATCTCCTCCCAACGTTGACTTGGAATGGATAAAGGTTGTAGAAGTCCTGGGGTCTTAATTGTTTCCACTTTATTCTGCTGGAAAACCAAACATTCCGCCACAAACTTTCGAATATTAGATTTAAGGCCATCCCAAAAAAATTCTTTCTTCACCCTGTGGTAAGTTTTTAAAAATCCTGAGTGTCCTCCTAAAGGAGAAGTGTGCAATTCCAGAAGAATCTTTTGATTTAGTTGGGAATTCTTACAAAGATATAAGCGATCTTTGTACCATAAGGAATCATTTTTCCAACTAAATGTATCAGATGTACTAGGATCTTGCTGCAACTTTTGAATGAGTATCCATACATCTTTATCCTTCTTCCATTCATCTCTTGCTTCAGTTATCCAATCTGGTTGGATAATAGAAATGGCACAAAGCAATGCTTCCACCTCTTCATTCTTTCTTGAGAGTCATCTGCAACAACATTCGGCTTTCCTTTTTTGTAGATTATTTCAAAGTCGTAACCCAACATCTTTGTGACCCATTTTTGCTGTTCTTCTGACGATAGTCTTTGTTCCAAAAAGTGTTTAAGACTATCATGATCAGTTTTTACCTTGAAGTGTCTTCCCATTAGGTAAGTGCGCCATTTCTTTAGTGCATGTAGTATTGCTAACATTTCCTTCTCATAAATAGGTTTCTGTAAATACTTTCCTTTGATTGGACGACTTTCAAAAGCAATGGGTCTTCCTTCCTGCATTAAAACTGCACCAATTCCATTTCCTGAGGCATCACATTCCACAATAAAGGTTTTTGTGAAGTCTGGTGTAGCTAAGACCGGTGCTAGGCACGTTGCCTCTTTAAGACGTTCAAAGGCCTTAGTTGCTTCAGGAGTCCATGAAAATGCATCTTTCTTCAATAATGTTGTTAGAGGTGCTGCTATTCTCCCATAATTCTTAACAAACTTGCGATAATACCCTGTTAACCCGAGAAATCCTCGCAACTGCTTCATGGTTGTGGGAACTTTCCATTCCTTAATGGCTTTAATTTTGTTAGGGTCCACTTTAACACCCTCGTGAGATACAATATGACCCAGATATTCCACCTCTTGTAATCCAAAGAAACATTTGGAATTTTTTGCATATAATTGTTTCTCCTGCAATAGTTTGAGCACCCTGTCAACATGTTGAACATGATCCTTCCAAGACCTGCTGTAGATTAGTATATCATCAAAAAATACTAGCGCAAATTTTCTAAGGAAGGGTTTGAAAATGGAATTCATCAACCCTTGAAATGTAGAAGGTGCATTGGTAAGGCCAAAAGGCATGAAAAAAAATTCATAATGACCCTCATGAGTTCGAAATGCTGTTTTTGGAATATCTTCAGTCTTCATTCTAATTTGATGATATCCTGAACGAAGATCCAACTTGGTAAAATAAATTGCTCCATGTAATTCATCCAATAATTCATCAATCACAGGAATGGGAAATTTGTCTTTAATGGTGAGCTTATTGGGCTCCCTATAATCTGGACACATTCGCCATGATCCATCCTTCTTGTGTACCAATACTACAGGAGCAGAGAAAGAACTTTGACTGGGTTGAATTATACCCGCCTCTAACATTGCTGCAATCATACGTTCAATTTCGCTCTTTTGGAAGTAAGGATATCTATAAGGCCTGATGTTTGGAGGAACACTTCCTGGAATCAAATGAATAGCATGATCATGATCACGAATAGGTGGGAGTCCTTTGGGAGTTTCAACACCTTGGAATGATTGTCCAAGACTTGTTGGAGATCTGCAGAAATAGATGATTTTGATGTTGGAACTTCTAGTGAGCATAATTGTGCAATTACGCCTCGCTGTTCTTTCTTTAGAAGCTTTGTCATGACATTAGAGCTTATTATCCTTTCTGGCTTCCCCGCAATACCCCGTAATTCGACTTCCTTTCCTTCTGAAAAAAATTTCAAGAAAAGTTCTTGAAAATTAAAAGCTACCGTCCCCAAAGATTGTAACCATTGTACTCCTAGTACAACATCAGCACCTCCCATAGGAATGGAAAGCATTGGACTAGTCAGTACATATTCCCCCATGGTTAGCTTGATATTATGGCATTTTCCAGAGCAATTTATAGTTCCTCCATTTGCAACCATCACTTGACATTCTGGTGCTGGGTATAGGAAGCAATTTAATTCCTTGGCTACCTTATAATGAATAAAATTATGGGTGCTACCTGAATCAATCAACACTATTACCCTTTTCTTCTTTATATGTCCTTCTATCTTGAGAGTTTGAGGAGTGGTAATTCCTGCCATTGCATTACACGATATGGTCGGATTCATTTCTTCTTCTTCTAGGGGTGGTTCTTGGTGTATATCCTCTTCTTGTTCATTTTCTTCTTCTTCTTCACAATCTATGTAAAATAATTTCTTCTCAGCACACTTATGACCTTTAGTGTATTTGCTATCACAACTGTAGCAAAGCCCTTTTGCTCTTTTTTCTTCCAATTGTTGTGGTGTGAACCTTGTAGGTTGTGGAAATCTAGGCGTAGCAACACTTCCTTCTTTATAGAATTGAGTGGTAGGCTTCCTTGTCGCCATAATTTTACATTCAACTTTTCTTGCCAACCTGAATACCTTCTCCAATGAATCAGGTTCCAAAACGCGAACTTCATGTTGGATGTTATCCTTTAAAGTGCCTAGGAAGAGATCAATCCTGTGTCCCTCTGGAATATCAGTTACACTTATATTCAATTTTTGGAAGTCCTCAATGTGCTGCCCCACTAAACCCTTTTGTTTGAGATTTATCAATTGGGTAAAGAAGGTGTTTCTCTTTGTATCCTCATAATGTGCTATCATTTCCTCCGTAAAAATTGACCAAGTGACAATTTTTTACGGGAGCAAAGCCATTGATACCATACAAATGTATTTTGTTCTAAATGTAAAGTTGCAATGCGTACCTTTTGTGTGTTTTGCACGTTATGGAGATCAAAATATTGCTCCATCTGTAGTATCCATGTTACAGGATCCTTTCCATCAAACTTCCTCATATCCATCTTTGGAATATGGTGGTTCTTCCCGCCAACATTAGATTTTGTGAAATCACAATTAACATTTATTTTTTTCTCATCATGAGGTTCTTCTACTATCTTTTCACCATTAGGAAACCTTTCTTGTATAAACTTTGTCAAACCTTCCATGTCTGCTTTTAGAAAATTCTTCATGTTTTCCACTTTCTCATCGATCTTAGCTTCCATGTCATCAATCTTAGCTTCCATGCCCACTTCCATGCCATCCATCTTAGCTTCCAAACCAACCATCTTAGCTTCCATGCCTTTCTTCAAACCATCCATCTTAGTTTCCACGCCTTTCTTCAAAACTTCCATTTCATTTTTTGTTGTTCTTTGCGAGAGTGAAATTTGCTCTTGTAATTTTGATATGTCATGTTGCCATTCTTCATCTTCATGAGTCATAGTAGAGCCTTCCGAAGGCTTAATGGGTGTTGAATTCTTTTTAGGGGCCATTTTAGAATACAATACTGATATATATTCTACACTATGCCCTTGGAATCAATTCAACTTGATTCTTCAAACAAGACTTATGCAATTCGGAAAAAAAATACACACCTTTTACTAGCTTTTAGGAGATCGATATTGAAATTGAATTATCTCTGTAATTAAAAATCTTCGATATCTGAAATTCAGCCCTGTAGTAGCCCTCTGAAGCTTCTTTCAAATGCCACAGGTCTGACCTGATTTTGATTCTCCAAGACAAAGTTGTGTCCAATCTCCCACAATGACCTAATTCTGGACTGGTTCAGTAGAGCGAACTTGTACGACTTGCCACGTGTCACTGTTTTTTCCTTTGTTTCTGAAATTGATAGAAAAGAAACTACAGGCCGTGTACTTGTGATTACTTTTGATGGCACTCCAATCCAATCTTCAGAGAGAGAGTTATTGAACTTTTCCCACGATCACCTCTTTGAGATGAAATTCAGGAGCCTGAAAAAGCACTACATTCCACAGATCATATCTCCAAAACTATTGCGAACCAAGCTCTGAAATTTTTTGATGAATTTCCTCAGGATTTCAGCTTCGCACCATATGAATTTCAAATTCTGAACCTTCGTAGAAAAAACATTATAGCGCAAATGCCACGATGACCTGTTTAGGAGCCTGAAAAAATACCTGAATTCCACAGATCATATCTCCGAAATTAGTGCGAACCAAAATCTGAAATTTTTACACAAGCGTCCTCAGGATTTTTTCTTCGCACCCTAAAAATTTCAGCTTCTGAAACTTCGTAGAAAAAAATTTATAGCGAAAATTCCACGATGACCTGTTTGGAGCAGCGAAACCCTAGAATCCAAAGCTCTGATACTAAATGTTGTGTAACCAGCTCCAAAAATAGAAGAAAAGAGATATCAACGCCTTAGAAATGAGCCACTTCAAGGGGGAAACCTCCAATACATTACATAAATGAATAATTCTTGGATGATACAATTTACAAAACCTCCTTTCTATATATAGGAGTCCATGTGGCCATAATGTAATTCTAGTGGGCCACAATGTAATCCTAGCCGACCTAACAATAATAATTTAAGGGCACAATAATAACAAAATGGGGGTTACAAGGGTACAAAAATAACAATAAGGGGTTTACACTAACAATAATAAGGGGCTATACTAGTGATATAGGGACCTAACAGATAATGAGTGAAGAAGGAAGCGACAAAGAAGGAATCCGAAAGAAAATCATCCTGGATTTAGAGATTGAGAACTCAGAGTTGAAGAGGAGACTCAACATTCCCCGTGGGGAATATATACAACCTGAGGAATTAGCACAGAAAAAAAGAGAGAAATCAGCCTTCACTGATACCATTGCTTGGGAAAGGGATGAGAATGCAAAAACGGCCGCAGAAATGGTTGCCCTCAGGCAGATATTGTCCGAATTGCAAAGGAAATGGGACACACACGTCTATGTGACTCTAGCCTCTGATACACTAGCTTCCACTCCAACGCAATTAACCAAGGCTCTGTCAAACTTACAGGTCTCTGAAAAAGCAAGCCCATACATCACAGCAAAAATTCTAGGAGTTGGTAGCTAGGTTGGAACAAAACGACAAGGTAATAGCGGCCCTGCAAGAAGAGATAGAAGAAGCGAAAAGGGAGAAGCTACAACAGGAAAAGGTCATCAAGGACCTGAACAATCGAATGAAAGGAAACCCAACCCTTGTGGAAGCTAGGTGCCTCATCTGGACCAATATCATATCGGAGGTAAGGAAACGCTGGAAGTGTATTATGTTAATGGATGGCAAGAAGATTGTTGTCTGATTGTTCAAAGGGAAGTTGCAAGAAGGATAAGTAGAAGCCGAGGCAAAGGGGAGCATCGCCAAGAAGTATATGGCTTACCTGACCGGATTGGACTTTGAAGATTTGGCTGTCCAAGGGATTGAAGACCATTTCAGGGGAGTGATGGAAATCAGAAGGGTAATTGAGAAAGATACTGCATGCAAATGCATTGAGTGGTTTGGAACAGGTGGCCAAGGAAGTGGAGAAGTTTGAGAAAGAATGGGATGAACTAGTGAAATTAGGCCTCACATCATGCTAGGAGCCTGTAATAGGGGCATTATCAAGTCTAACTGATTATGAAGAAAAGCTGACAGGTGTTATGAATCAGACCAACCTTCCCTACAAGAAAACTACTCGCTTGAAAACTAAAACCATAATTGTCACCCTCGGCAAGGAGATTTCCCTTCTTTTTCAGATCAAACAATGCTTAGCCGTCCATGTGGATTACTCAGAATTGACTAATATACAGGCCCTAGATGATATTTTTATCACTATTCCACCGCCAGGGGTTACCATATGGAAGAAATGCAGCAAGTATGTTAATGTACCAGTCACCACACCATCCCTCCAGTCCCCGCCTCCTCAGAAACATAAAGTTGGCTCATTCGCATCATCAGTGCTTCAAAATCAACCAATAGTAGCTACGCCCCATCACTCCAAAAAATCATGTTCATGATCCAGCCCTAGTGGCCTTTTTACCTGTTCTTTTTACTTTGTAATATCGGGTGAAATCTTCATTTCACCCTATGCATTTTTATTTTCTGTTTAAGTTGTTTCATTTTCAGTTGGCACCTTCATTAAGGCCACTACATAGATGTTGAGAGGCATCTTTCCTCATCATCAATTTTGATTTTGATAGAGACAAGCAACAGAAAATATATTTCTGTAAACAAATTTTGGTCTAAAAATATCTTTTGAAAAGAATCAACAGGGGATTATAAAAGCAGGAATATGAGTTTATGCAAGGGTTCCGGATTTTCCAGAACAAAGAATGTTAGTGGTAAATGCCCCTTTTTGTAAATTTTTGAGGCCTTCTTGTGGTTTACATTGTATAATCTCGTTGGGAGATCAAATGATATTATTTTTTTGTGAGATGGATTCCTGGTGAGATCGATCATAGTTTGTATTCTCTCTATTATATTCTAATACAAATGTTTTTGGCACTTCATCACTCTCTTTATATTATAAGCTACCGGAATGCGAGTGCTTGATTAACTGGATTTGAATTTATCTTTCCAAGATACTCATGCCCATTGGTCTATAGTGCTTTAAATATGGCTCGGAGCTTTGATATTATGTTCATATGTTACATCTCATTTACTCGCCTTTCTTCTGATATTCGCTGGTGATAGATTCTTATATGATAATAAGCCTATCTGTAGTTAATACTCTCTCCATTTTCTATCATTGTCACAACGCTTCATATTTTGATAACTATGCACTTCGTTTCATGATCTGGCCCTCCTCATATCTTTTTTTAATTCTATATTCATCTTCGATAATGTGCTTATAATACCCTTATTGTTTTACTATTGGGCACTATTGCTAGTATATCTCTGTTCCTGATGTCTTGGTCCCACCTTATGAAGTTTCAAAACCAATTCTAAATAAGACGTTTTATATTCCTTAACATAGAAAGTTCTTCTGAATCCTCTTAAAATTAAGATGTCCTACGCACTGGTCTTTTGCAACTCAGGGTTGTCTCTAGGAGCTACAACATATTTCATGAGAAGAACTTATCATATCTAGTACTTTTATATTATGATTAAGTCTTGATTATGAGTTTCCAGTAATTTATTTTTATATTGTGATATGTATGCAGTCTGACTTACAGTTGATCATTAATGCACTTTTTTACAATGTTTCAGTTGCAATTCCTTATTACATACATAAATCAATTTAATAGATTCAATATATTTCGCACAATTGTTTTGATTAATTATTTAGTCAAGATAATCATTTTACATAATTTTCATCTCTTTTAGGAATTGAATTATCTTTATTTCCTTTTGTTGGAAGACATATTTCTAAATCGCATGAATGTTAATTATTCTTGAGTTTTAGATTAAGTTAAACAAATAGATTAAGTAGATGCATGTGTTTTGTTATTTAGATATATTATTTTCATTAGTTTAAAGTCATCATTTAACATAGTATCAAAACCCACCATTACCATATAAAATCTCTTTGTTGGAAATTTGGTCCCATTATCCCCAATCGGAGCCACTATACCAAACATAAAAGGAGTTGCTTTAGGGTCCTGACTGAGTGGTTATGCCCCATGTTGTTGCAACATAATTTTGGGGCTTCAACATTTTGGTGCTAGAAGGAGGGCCAATTGTGAATAGAAATAAAAACCAATAAAAAATCCAGAAGCCATCCTAATATTTGTTCTCTATCTAGATCCCCTCCAACTTCTAGATCCCCATCGAGAATTAAAATTTGAAGATCAAAAGTTCAACAATATTCTCCAAAATCCCCTATTAGATCTCATAAGTTTCTTTCTTCAGACTATAAATATGAATCACCAGAAGTTCAAAATTTGATAAAGAGGTTAGAACAAATCTCCATTTCAGCTAAGAAGCCTGCAATACCACAACCATATGAAGAAAGTGTTTCATCTGTGTTACAACCTAGAATAATATTGACTCGTTCTCTAAGTGAGAAAATTGGAGTTCCTCCTTCGGAATTTCCCATTACTAATTCCCGAAAGAATACCAAGAAATCTAAATCACAAACATCTATTAGTGAGATTTTGACCAATTCCTCATCCTAAATCCATTCACTTCCCCCACACGTTTCAACGACTCTCACTCACACTACTGGTGCTAGTTCTTCTAGTTCAGGTAGTCAACCTACCTCCTCTTCCACTCACATCCCATTCATATATTCATCCACCCAAACTACTACAATCATGGCAGGACAAAAAATACCACCACGTGTACAACCATGGAATAATTCAGGTGGTATAGCAATTGAAACTCCTCTTCACCCACTACCTAAGTATCCTGAAATATGGTTACCCAAATTTAATCCTAATGATGGTCTACCAAGAGAAGAACATCTCCACAATTATATGTTAGCCATTAATTTAAAAGAGGTGACTGAAGAAGACTATGTGGTCATATTTTTTCCATACACTCTTACAGGTTCTGCAGGATCCTGGTATTTTTCATTACCTGCTCACTCTATAACTAGTTGGGATATGTTTGAAGAACAATTCCTAGCTAAATTTGGAGATGACAGAACCATTGCATCACTTATCAATGACTTATCAAATATCAAGGCTAAAATAGGAGAGAAAATCAATGACTTCAATTCTAGATTCAATAAATTACTCAATAAAATACCTGCTACATCAGTTCTTGGTGTTGAAGTTCAAATTGAGTGGTATATCTCTTCTCTTCCCTCTAATATAAACATTTTTGTGGATTGAGCGAAATTAGCTACATTAACAGAAAATATGAAGGAATATTTGTCTGTAGAGAAACATATTATTGCTCTCGAAAATAAAATCTCTCAAGAATACAAAAAATTCAAGAAATTTTCTTTCAAATATGATTCAAAGAAAAAGCCATCAAAATATCCTTTTGATGTAGAAGGCCTCCAAAAAGTACTAAAAACCACGAAAAATGAAATGGTAGACATCAAAAAGCAAGTTGTTGAAAATTCCAATGCTAAGAAAATTTTTAGATCTTTCAAGAGAAATCAATCTTCTAGTTCTCGACCACCCAACACTATTTCTAATGTTGAGTCTGACCTAGAAACTGAAGATGAAGAAACCAAGGAAGAAGAAACTGAGGAAGAGGAAGTAGTTGAACTAAATGGTATGTGGGACTTTATTCCCCCAAATGAGGAACAACAAGAAACTTTTCCTATTACCACTGCAAGCAAAGGACCTTCTAAAGTAATTCAGCCAAGTCAAAAGCAGAAAAATTCAACATCAACTTCAAAGGATAAATCAGCTAATAAGAAATATTCTTCTAAGGTTTAACAATCTAGTCCACCTTCAACAAATTCTCCATCTACATCAAAAACCTTGGTAGTATATGAAACCATGGAATATAATATTGTTGAAGATATGAAGAAAGTAAAGTTAAACATCTCACTTCATAAACATACCAAATTAAAACAATAGTAGAAGATATTGCTTAGAGAACTGAATGCAGTTCCTTCTTCACCACTACCTATTGTTGTTATATCTCAAGCTGCAAATAGTTCAGGAAAACCTCCTACTTCTTCAAATAAGGTTGATCCTTCAGATGCAATCCTTATATGTGATAGGTCTAACTCACATACACCTCCTTTTCTTCTAACATATGAAATTTACAACAAAAATATTCACTTGACTCAGGAGCTTCTTCTAATATATTGCCAATAACAGTTTGTGCTAATTTGAATATCACTCCTCAAAAATCTGTTGTTCACATAGTACAACTTGATAGAACCAAAGTTGAATTCCCAGGAGAAATAAATTCAGTCAGTATCTAACTTTCTTCAAATCCCAAATTCAGTCAAATCATTGATATTTTAGTGGCTACTATTCCATAATTATATGGATTAATTTTGAGTAGAGATTGGTCTAAGAAAATCCATGGACATTTTTCTACAGATTGGTCTCACATTTGGTTACCTTGTAATGGAAAACTAAATCAAATTTGAGTTGATCGAGAAAAACACATGAAACATACAGTAACTGAATTTGGAGGTGACAATGAACTAGTATCATTTACCAACAATATTATTGGAAACTACTCAAGTGAATCATTTTTAGGGAATTTCAATGCTCAAAAATCTCCCTTCTTGGAAAATGATGTCATTTCTCAAATTGAAAACTTCTCACAAACATATATTTCCAAATGTACAAATTTTGTAACTAGACCAAAAGTCAAAAGTTTGTTTTGGACTTTGTACTTTGATGGTTCCAAATCTAATGATGGTGCAGGAGCTGGTTGTATTCTAGTTAGCCCAGAAGAAGAAAAGATCATGTTATCTTGCATATTACAATTTGAGTGTACAAATAATACTACAGAATAAGAAGCATTGATACAAGGATTGTATAAAGCAATTAGTCTTGATGTGAAATATTTGTAGGTATTTGGAGACTCGGAAATCATTATTAAACAGGTAAGAAACACTATCTATTGCCTTTTTGGACACCTTAAACACTATTAAATGTTAGTTCAAGATCTCACAGATCATTTTTTAGCATTCAGTATTTCCTCTATTCCCAGATTACAAAACGCTAGTGCTGATATATTAGCTAATGTTGCATCAAAACTCATACCATCTGAATATTTTAGTCCTGAAATATTCTCCATTGAATTGATTTTTATACCATCCATTCTTGATAATGTCACCAATTGGCGAGTCTTTAATGATGATTATGATATTGTTGATTTCTTGACATCAGAAGGGCCATATGACAATAAAATCTTAGATGAAAATGAGCATGACCTTTAGTTAAAGCAAAATAATGAAGAAAATCCAATACCCAAATCTGTGGTTAAGTTGGAATATCTTTATGATCTCAAATATAGATTCAAGAAGATAAATAATGATAAAATTTCAAGTTCAACCTTGAAATTTTAATTAGTAAATATCGGTACAGATGAAAAACCGTAGAGCATCAACTTAGGTCTTGGTTTACCTTCTCATGAAATATCATCATTCATTCAGTTGTTGAAGAAATAAAAAGGAATCTTCACCTAGGATTATACTGATATCAAGACTTATGATACTTTTGTCATACAACACACCATAACTGTGATCTCAAATGAGAAACCAATGCAACAGAAACTGACGAAAATTCACTCGAATCTTGACAGCCAGATAAAATTTGAACTGAACAAACTTCTTAAAGCCGAGATTAATTTTCCTGTTAAACATTCAAAATGGGTTTCCAATCTAGTGCATGTTAGAAAGAAGAATGGTGATATTTGCATACGCATAGATTTTAGAAATCTACACAAAGCTTGTCTGAAAGATAATTTCCCATTGCCAACCATGGAACAAGTATTGTAATCAGTAGTTGGTTCTGAACTTATGTCTTTTCTTGATGGATTTCAGGGTATAACCAAATCCTAGTACATCCAGATGATAGATTGAAGACTACATTTAGAACAAAATGGGGAACATATGCTTATAAGAAAATTCCTTTTGGTTTGATTAATGCAGGCGCCACATTTCAAAGAGCTATGGATATAGCCTTTAAAGGAATCACAAATAATTCTGTTGTAATTTAATTGGCTGATATCACTATTTATTCCAAGAAAAGAAGAAACCATTTGAATGATCTTAAGTAGATCTTTGAAAGATGTATGAAGTATGGGGTTTCATTAAATCCAAAGAAGTCTTGTTTTGCTTTAAGTGAAGGTATGCTTTTAGGATTTTTTGTATCAAAAAGGGGTCTTTATATTGATCTAGAAAGGATTAGAGAAATTGAGAAAATCCCTTTTCCCCACAACAAGAAATCAATGCAATCTTTCTTAGACCAAATAAATTTTGTCAAAAGGTTTGTCCCTAATTTTTCACAAATAGTTTTTCCTTTACAATCCATGATCAAGAAAAATTCAATTTTTAAATGGGGTCACATTGAAAGGGAATCATTCAAATTGATCAAACAAGCTATCTTCAATGCTCCTTTGGTTACTCCTGACTATTAAAAACATTTTGGATTATATACATTTGCCTCAGAAACATCATATGAAGTTGTTTTAACACAGCTTAATGAAGAACAGATTGAAGCACCTATTGCTTTCTTGAGTTCAAATTTACAAGGTGTTGAGTTGAATTATTCTGCTATTGAAAAACAGGAATTTGTTTTTTTCAAAGAAGTAAAACATTTTAGGTCATTTCTCCTGAAAAATCACACCAAAATGATAGTTCCATTTTCAGCAATAAGACAATTATTGATGCAAAGGGAAGTGGGAGAAAATAGAGCCAACTGGGTAACTGCTTTACAAGAATATGATGTATAAATTAGACCAGCTAAAATTGTTATAGGTCGAGGTTTTTGCAGAATTTCAACTGGTCAAGCATCTGATTCACCAATAGAAGAAGATCCAGGTAATGATATATAGATTTATAAGGTAAGCCTCAATGATACAAAATCTCAACATGTTGATCTTATCTTTTACTTAACAAAAGGATATGCTCCTCTGCAACTCAATTACAAAAAGAAAAGAGCTTTGAGATTAAAATAAAAACAACAACATATCAACAATGATCTCTTATTCAGAAAAAACTATGACTCCATACCATTAAGATGTCTAGAAAAATCTGAGTCAGAAAAGGTTTTGCAGGAACTACATGACGGTTTAGTTGGTGCACACTTTGGAGGAGATACAACATCTCACAAAATTCTTCATGCTGGCTATTACTGGCCAACATTGTTTAAAGATGCATATCGATATGTAAGAAAATGTAAAACATGTCAAAATGCTACTGGAAAACAAAGGAAACTTGCACTACCATTACAACCAGTGAACATTGAAAAACCATTTGAACAATGGGGACTGGACATAATAGGTGAGATCGTTTCTCACTCTTCAAAGCAAGATAGATATATTCTTATAGAAACAAATTATTTTACAAAATGGCTGGAAGCAATTCCACTAAAGGTAACTAATTCTGAGAACATCATTGAATTCATTGATCAATTTATTATTACCATATTTGGCTTACCAACTACCTTAATGTTTGATAATGTATCTTATTTCTTAGGCAATGCAATGACAAAATTTTCTCTTAAAAGAGGTTTCAAACTTAAATATTCTGCTAATTATTAGCCTCAGGGAAATGGTCTAGCAGAATCAACCAACAAAAATCTCATTAGAATCATAAAACAAACTGTTGATCAAAGTCAGAATAATTGGCACAAATCTATGACATTTTCTCTTTGGGCAGGTCGGATTACATAGAAGGCCTCAATAGGCACTTCTCCATTTAGTCTAGTTTATGGGAAATAAGTTGTTATTCCCACAAACGTAGCTATTCCTTCTCTAGCCCTAGTCCAAATTATTGAAGAAACTTCTTCTTCTTCCTTGCAATTAAGGCAAGCACAAATTCTCAAATTGGAAGAAGAAATAAATAAAGCAAAAAATCACACATGCTCACCATTAGCAATTAGTTAAGACTTCCTTTGATGCACATTCTGTTAGCCCAAAATCATTTCAACTAGGAGACCTAGTATTGAAATGGGACAAAGCACATGAGTAAAAGGGTAAACATACCAAATTCCAAAGAATGTGGCTTGGATCATTTCAGATTGCTGAGTTATTCAGCCCATCAACATTTTTATTACAAGATTTATCAGGAAGGAGAGAATCTTTGGCTGTAAATGGGCAGATTTTGAAGAAGTATTTTTCATAGAAGATAACCTCTTCTATCCCTTGTACATTATTGTTTTTAATTTTCATAGGAAAATAAAGTTGAAATAGTATAAATATTGACTTCGCAGATAAAGTTTCTTTGAATACTTCATTATTTCTACTTTTATAAATAATGATGGTTAAAGAAGTATTTATAACATTTGAAAAATAAAAAAAAATTAGATATCTAAAAATTTTCTTGTTTTTCACAAAGTTATTTGTTCTTTGAGAAGCCTCCAACTTTATAAAAGACTTTTGATCTGTTATCAGTCAAGAAAATTATCTTTAACCAAGTAAAAGATTCTTTGCAAATAGACATTTTTAACTCTAAAATTTGTCATCCATAAAATCTTAAGGAGTCAATGATTATCCCCATCCAATAAGCTTTTCTCTTTTTAAGGCCTGATCTTATGAAATAAATTTTCAATAAATCTTAAAAGATAAGAGGTCTCATCATGAGCCTTCTTAGCATATTCATAGGGAAATAACTAACCGACATTACCACAATTGCATACCAAAACAGGGTAATGGCTTGAGATTATTTTAATCAAAAGACAAGGGATCTCATCCTGAGCCAGCTTGTTTAGTTAAGTTACAACCAATGAATGGCATTGTTATTATTTGGCCACCAAACTAAGACAATGACTTTTAAGTAGCAAAAATAAAAATAAAAAGAGGAAAGAAGAAGAAATATATGACTTCAGATTTATCTTTAAAGACTGAATTCTTATTTGGAATGGATACTGAATCATTGACTAGTTAAAAGGTAACCCTGTCAAATTTTATTAATACCTTATTGCAACAAAGGCTCTACCTGTGACAAATGAGGATATTTTAAACTAATCTGCAAAGATAATCTGCTACTTTATCTTTTAACCCAATAAAGACTGATTTAGACAGAAGAATTTTCATCTCTAAGAGGATATCAAGTGGATAATAATGAAGTGATTTTATTTTTACAGCTCAGAGAAATATTACTTATTTTTAAATTTCATGTTATTTACATTTCTTCAACTATTTTTATTTTGAGAGATTTTAAAATTATCAGAGATAATAGGTTCTCCCAATGAATTGCCAATTTTTGTGCTATAAAACAACCCCCCCATTTATTTAAATATCTATTAAGGTTATGAATAATAAATGGGGACCGTTTAAAAAACAAATAGAATTTAGGAAACATTATTTCGCTTAGTGTTAAGTTTTAAAACTTTAGGAATAAAAGACGTGAAACTTTTTCGCTTTGATTTCATTGCACTTAGCGCAAATCGAAAAAATCACAACTTAACAAAGTTAGAACACATATATAACTTGCGAATTGTGATAAGCGCTAAGAACTTTTTGAGGTTATATGCAATTTCCCGTTAAAAAACTGAAAAACCCTTATAACTATAAAATCGCATCGTGCCTCCTTAGAAGACAAGAAAATAGTGATATCATTCGAAAAGAAACTGTGATGAGTTTGGACCCAATAGAACAATAAACAAAAAATGAAACATATCTGCAAAATCTGATAAAATTCAATGATTTGAGTTTTAGCGCATATTGCATCCCGCAGTATCAACCTGAATGAAAGTTATGCCCGCCTTGATAAAGTGCAATATGCGATTTTTGCAGATCGCATTTCGCATACACTCGTCGTCAAAGACACATAAAATGGATGCTTGTAAAATCTGTGATTTGCGATATAACATTTATTACCAAAGCACTTGAAATGATACTTAATCAATTGGTTTGTTAATAATATCTAATGATTTAAATCATCTGATTGGACATATAGTGTAAAATATGGAAAATATTTGATAATTGTTTAAAAGGGTTATTAACGGAATTCAATTGTTACAATGATAAAAAATATCGATATCTTTCTAAATAATGTTTCAAATAAAAGCGTTGGCTTTTTTAGTTATGGTGATTTAACTCTGTTTCTTTGTTCCTCTTCGCTCTTCATCTCAACTCTAAATTTCCTTATCTTTCTTGAATTCAGGAAACTATCTGAGAAAGTGATATTAACAGAAATGACAAAGAAAAGAAAATCATTTTCCCAATCATCCACTTCTAAAGTTACAGACATGCCTCCACTATTTTTAGACACTACGTGCAATAAGGATAATGGAACTTCTTCATGTGAAGCCATGCATAATCTATTTGAAGGAGAAAATTCAAGGGAACTAAAGAAAGTAGCAACAACGAATGCAGCTGATTCATCAGAACCCTCCTACGTCAAAGTTTCATGTTCATTCTTACATAAGATAGCTGCAAGGCCAAATATCTTACCAAACACTGATATGGTAAGATGGGTCATCAACAATCTCAATATTGTATATAGGATGTTCAATAATTCCAAACAGGAAAACATGGGTTCATTCACCCCCAAGGATTTGCATACAATGTACCATTTTCCAATGCCATAGAAATCTTATGATAAAGCTTTCCTAGAAAAGTTTGCAAAGGAAAATAAAGACCCAATGAATGTGGTGAAATAATGGAAGGCATATCAATGAAAATTAAAGCGGGACAAACTCGGTATGTACCCAATAGTGCAATTTCCTTCACCTCACTATTTTTTAGCAGCAATGTTGTGTAGATTGATTTCTAGACCTGATACCACTAGATTTTCAATTGAATGAGTTCCCTTAATTGAAGGATTCTTCAATTCTACTATTATGAATTGTGAAAACATTTTATCCAATAATTTGGCCAAAACCATTATGGATTATAGAACAAATAGGATATTTTCGACTAGGAAAATCCCTCCTTTTTACATGAGCGTGTATATTATGGATGTTATATGTCTTTGCTCAAATTTTCTTGTTATGGGTTAGAAATGGACCACTCAAGACCCTAACCCTACTCATATTTATCATAAAGTCCCGTGGGAGTCTGAATTTCGTTCCCATTTTTTAAATATTTGTCATGGATTCATGTTGCCTATTCATCAAACCATTTTTAATGAGAAAGCTCTTAAAATTTCTAAAGAGGCCAATGCAGGGATTATGCCCGGGGAAGATGGTTTGGAGAAGAGAATTTTATTTATGTCAGATTTTACGGGAGTCTTTCTCCCCCTCATGTTTTGCCCTAATATGTTGCAGATAAACTATTGGCTAGAGAAATTGCATATCAAACACTTGTAAATGGTATAACCAAGCAACTCAAGGATTCTAAGAAAGTTATTTGGCCTTCATTTCCATTACACTGTGGTACCTTCGCTCTATTTTATGTAGGTCATATAGCAAAGGAAATTCCAAACATTACTTCTTTGAATTTGGCTTTGATGCCAGGGAGACAATATGATCCTAATAATGTGGTCCAAAATTTTACCACTGCTCTTAAAGTTACACCTTTCATGCATGAAAAGGATGATTTTGATGATTTATTTGAACAAATGGAGAAATTTACAAATGTATTAAAAGTGGAATCTAGCAAGCTCAGTATAGTAGACATTAAAGCTTTTGATGAACACAAAAAAAAGAGGTTGGAAGCAGTCCCATTGGACTTTTTACTAATTGAAGATGTCAGAGAGCCAATTCCTGGTATCAGTTTAGATGATGAAGCAAAATATATGTTAGAAGATGAATCACATGAAAAATAAATTCAAGATTCAGAGCATTCACAACACAAATATCAAAGTTTAGATAATTCTGATAATGAATCTGAAAGTAAAAATGAGAGCCCTGATAAGATAATTGAAGATCTAATCAAAGGAATTGATATACATATTGAGGAAGGAACTAATGAAGCTGAATTATTAAAATAATCTTCAAAAGAACTTCTACAAGTTTAAACTACACCTGAGGAGAAAATAAAATCTCAAGTAGAGCATTTGGGCAGAGAATGGAAAAAATTTACTCAAGTACTACAGAACCCAATCAATCCTGATCCAGAAGGATCAACAAGTTTTCAAACTCCTCAGAAAACTCAGAAACTAGCAGAAACAACAATGGAACTTCAGCAAATCCTATAGGTTCAAGAACAAGAGATCATCTCGGCCTACCCAACAGAAGAAATTATTTTGAATATTGAAGAAATACCTCCACTAGATGTTTTCTATAGTCCAAGTCAAAAATTTGTAGTAAAAGGAGGAAAAGAAGAAGAGTTGATGAGACAGTGACAACCCTCAATAATGAATCAGTAGATTTTGTCTGGAAAGACACTTTTGTCAATCCAATAGAACATCTTACCAAACTGTCACAATTTGCAGGGGAATATGTAAATTACATGATGGATAAAGCAGTAGAAGTGCAACTACTGCTCATACAAAGAGAAGATAGATTTCAAGAGTTGGAAATACAACTGGAACAAGAAAAACATAATGCCAATAAGAAAGTTGAGATGAAAATGGCTCAGTTCCAGAAGGAATTTGAAAGATTGAAGTTGCAACATCAAGTACAAATCACTGAGAAGGATACACAGATAGAGGCAGTAATAGATAATCTCAGAATCCAACCTCAAACAGAACAGTTCATAAAAGAGGCACTTGAATGGAATAAAAATTTGAAACAACAGCATGAGACTTTCTATCAAAAAATCTCTGCTACCAATTATTATTACGAAACAAGTAAAATATTGACTCAACAAGTGGAAAATAGAAGATTGGAATGTGAAAAGATTCACAAGAAAAATTTTGAATTCATTTTATGGCAAGAATCAGACAAAGGGAATAAGGTTGATCTCCCTAAAGTTGAGAAGTTTCATAAAAATATTTTATTTTAAGACTGGGAGATGCAGTTGAAACAAGCAGAGAAAGCAGCGTCAAACGCAACAAACTTAGCAAATGAAATCATTGAGTCTATTAATGGACAAATTCAAAATGCTAAGATTATTAAAGAATTTACAACTGAAGCAATCCCAGAGATCAAAATATTAGAAACACAGTGGAAAGAAAGTCTTGAAACACAGGCAGAATCTATCAAGCAGATAACCAAATTAGATCAAGAAAATTACTGAAACTTCCTGATCAAACCACATCACCAGTGCATAACTCTACAATATTTAACTGATTCTACTATAAAAGCATTGCCAACACTCTCAAATGTCATGTTTAAAGGACAATTCAAATCTGGCATCTCTCAGTCGACTGAGTTAAATCCAATGATGGATATATGCCAGCTCAGAGATCAAATGATGAAAGAAAATCAGCCCATGTTGGCTCGAGGGGTCCTGACCTAGGTTCAGAGCTCAAGGTTTGCCAACAAACCCATATACTACTGGCCCTTTCGGAAATGACCTAATTTCGCAGGTCAAAGTCTCACCCGAAGTAGTATGGGTGGGTGTTGGAACCAGGTTTCCGCACCCTGAGAAAGGATAGGTAAGGCAAGCATAGCTACGTTTGGCCCTGCGATACCCAGATCACCTTGTTTTGCGTAGGGCCAAGTGGGTCTCTATTCGCATCCACGTGTGCTAGATCTATAACTATATGCTTTTATGACATTAGCACAACATTTCATAAACAGAATAGAACAGATCTAGATACATAAAACACACTTACACAGATCTTTGCAGCTTAAATACACAAAACGCACAATGCAGTAATTACCAATGATTCACACAAAGAGTAATCACAAATTTAGCTCTCTATCAACCCTTCTTATTCATTAATTCATCATTTCCTCCTTACAATTCCCTTCCCAGCTTGCGCACACAGCAACAGGGTCCGCACATAGCTGGACTTGGATCTCTGTGCACACAGCCAACAAGAGTCCTTTCCCCAAAAACCCAAATAGATAGCTTAAACCATAATTTGCATCAATAACTCTTCATTTCTCTACCTTACAAAACAAAATGTTCCTCTATTTATAATAATCTAGCCTAGACTTTCCTACGGTCCGCAAACCGTGGTTTTCGGACCCGTGGTTTACCCTTTTACCCATTACAATGCTTTTGGGGCTTTGACCCACCCCAAAACCCTAGCACTAGACTAAATTTAATCAAAAGTATTCAAAATGGACCAGTTTCGTAGCTCATAGGAGACCTTGTTCCAACAGTCCCCCAACACAATCTTGTGACTCGTCTCGAGTCACTGTGGTGGTGCGACCTCAATCTGTGCATGCAAGGTATCAAGAGCATGGAAGAGCAGAGGGAGCACTTCCTAACTCTGGGAAGCAGATCGTTGTGCAATGTTGAAAAGCATCAGGGAGCTAGGGCCGTCTGGAGCCATGGTAACCTCTTCTAACATCCGGTGGAGGCGCGCAATGGGATTATGAGCAACCTGGGAGATCTGGAGCGCGGTGTCACTCCATGGTTTCAGCCGTTTCTTGACGACATGCTTGATGTGGCAAAGATTCGCAATCGTGTCCATGATGGCTAGGCGCTGCGCAGAGATGCTGGAGGGCAAGGGAGCTTTGACCTGATCGAAAGTAGCTTCCACCTGCTGTAAGTCTTCCTGGATACGCTGAAGCATAGGATGGCACCGAACCGCTGTCCAGAGCTACGTAGCTGTTTTGACCAACTGTGTGCCCTGAGTAAGCTGCTCCTGAATAATATTTGTTACTTCTGTGACCAATGCAACCCGCTGTGCCTGAACTTCCAGAGATATTTCATACTGCTATTGTGTAGTCCGGTCACGGTGGTGGACCTCTTGCAACACAGTGGTGTATAATCCTTGTAACGCCTCTTGGAATAGCTACGCCAAATCTATTTGTAGGTTTGTGGCTGTTGGGTTGTGGTCGTTAATGATGACAGTATGAGGGAGCGAACAAATATGGCTTTCACTGGTAGGTAATCTGGGACTGGGAAGAAGTCGCAACAGATTCCTATATCGCTTTGTTCCTTCCTTGCACAGGACAAGCTGCGATTTGACTATGACAACGTGGGTGGCGGACCACAGCAATTGTGAATCCTCCTTCGTAGTTCCATCCAAGGCCATCCAACTGGGTCCTGCGATCATTCCTGGGCTGCGATGGCCGGCAATCCCCGTCATGTAGCTGTTGTGCCTCTCTGCACGAGGAGCGAAGTCAATTCCCCTCGTAGGGGGCTAGCGACTAATCATTCGATCAATCTCGGCATCCCCAAACCCTCTCAATATGATGTCTGTGGGTGCTGAAGCATTCAGCGGGTTAGGGGCCGTCATAGCAACACAAGGACAGGCGTCCCAAAATACGTCAACGATGCCAATAATCCAGTAGGAAGATAAAAGAGGCATGGTGTAGAGACAATATGTAGCCTGTTGCAAAGCTATCCTGTTAACTGCACACTTCCCGGAACTATCTAATGGCAGAGTAACCCATACGTGAAAATTGCCATCGGCCGTTCGAAGCAAAATTACCATAAATTTCTGCATTGATGGCCAACCGCCTAGCGTGTGTAACGGTAAGGTTCCCTTCCTACCCAAATTTGGTGTTCTGACGGTCTTTAGTCGTACCTGAGGGCTTTCCCATGAATCTCCAATCTTCAAATGACGTCTGCGTGCTGATCGCGTACCCCAAATTAAAGTTGACGCCAGGTGTTTTGTAACACGGTTCAGGTACGACTCCAGCAAGTTGGCCACCATACTTCTTGACAAGCACGCTTTTCCCTTGGTCAGGGCATCCATGTGTGGCAGGGCTATGTCAAGCGTCCTTGTGCCATCTATCCCTTGGAATGTTCACAATTTTCTCCAATTGCCTGTGGGTTGGTGCAGCTTCATAGTTGAACACAAGCCTAGTTCATAGGTAACCAGGTGAGCTTGTTCGGGCAGGGTCCTATCACACCATTGAGTCTCACGTGTCAGCAAGTATCTGCGTGGGTCCTTTGACCTTGGAATCCATCTGTGAGCTGGGGTTCCCAAGCGCGGGATCATCCCACTCCGACATTCCTCCCAAGTGTGGAATACTGGCCCTTGCGTATCCCACCCACGCACAGGGCTAGCAGCAGTGCCCCTAGCCTGCGTTCCTTGGGAATTTTGGCTTCAAAAAACGTCATAATATTACCTGCATCATCATGGTAGGGAAAGTCTATTACCTTGGTAGAGATGTGGTAAAAATTCCTGGTTGTCCAAAGACATCATAGCACTGAAACCGCATGCAACTTTCCTTGCCAGTTTTCCAGTTCCTCATCAGAGTCGGAAAAACATTCACTATCATTTTCCTAGCAGAGTACTCCTTCGGCCGTGGGGTTAACCTGATCTTCGTCCCACGCAGTCAATTTGTAAATGTGATATATTTCCTCCTCCTCATAGGCTGGCTCTATATACCGCACACCTACTGGATCTAGTGGTACTATTACACACGTACCGTTGTTCTCAAACACCATGCTGTGCTTTTTGAGATTGATGACACCCTATAGCCTAGTGTAGTCCTAGGAGTGCAGGGTAGGGATCCATATCTTCCATAATTTCTATTACTTCAAATTCAGCTAGGACCTTTACCCTTGCGATATCGACCATGACTTTTGGTAGCCTACCCAGAGGAATGATTTTTTGTTGATTTTCCATTTGCAGCTAGATGGTGGACCATTTTAATTTACGCTCTCCCATTCGTTGCCATGTCTTCTTTGGTAATACGTTCGCATCTGATCCAAGATCTAAGATAACTTGATCCATCTCGTAGTCACCAATCTGCGTAGTCAACTGCATTTCTCTTCTAGTGCGTTTTTTATAGTTGTATAGTTTGTGTACATCCTTGGTATCGAGAATCCAATTGGGCCAGGCTGCGCAGGTATTCATTAATGCTTGGAGGTTCTCTATGGCCTGCGAGTTTCGTAAAAGCTTCAGACATGCCTGCAAGAAGGGCTCAACCCCTTCCCCTATCTTGAGGTGTGTTGGTAGCTGCACGGGGGCTGCTAGTGGTCCTTGTTCTTTGAGGTTCACTCCTTCCCGAGAGGCAAGCTCCTCCTTGGCTCCCTGGGTGACCATCCCACTGTGTGTCATGACTTTTATACTTGGTTCTACATTCCTTAGCTCGGATTTAACTCTTTGCACATTTTGCGTAGGGGTGGGTTGTTTTTCCTTCATTTTGGCTATTAAAATTGGGCAATCCTCTACCACATGGTCCAGCTGCCTACAATACTTACACGATGGCCTGGTGGGATTTGGGAATTATCTGGCGAAGTGTCCTATCTCTCTGCAATTATAATAGATTAGTTTCCCACATCCTCACACTTCACTTCCCCCCTGACCTCCTCTGCCCCTGGCTGGTGATCCTTCAAAGTGCGCGGAAGTTCTTGGCGACACAGGGTCTGATTTTACCCTATACAAGTTCCCACGATCTATCACCAAGTCATAAGTACGACAGTTCCACTCATTGTGTCCCATCGTTCAGGAGAAGCTGCACCATTGTTTCTTTAGTTTTGGGACATACGCACCTAACCGAGGGAAATGTTTTGTATCATGCAATCCTGCTGCCCAACAATCGTCGCACCATAGTGTAGGTTCGCTCAAGCCTATTCGTGATAGGATGGGTTCCCCACTTGCTCCTGGGCATACCAGACTAGGTCCTCCCAACTGCATGTAATCTGCCAGTAGAGGGCACTGATCCTTCGTATGGCCAGATACCCAACATCGTATGCACCATAGATCTGCGTGGCCATCCTTTCCTCGCTCCTTTCACAGGTTTTGTATTTCCATATGCATAGCCCCAAGCTGTTCTTGAATTTGTTGTACCCTTACCAACGTATCCTTTCTGGGTGCAGCTTCGAGTTTCATAGTGAGTTCCATAAATTTCTCCTGCGACTCAAAGGTTTGGTGACTCATTGGCGTGCGCAGGTGAGGTAACAACATAGCGATGAACCATTTCGTATGTTGTCTATCGTCATACTCGAATCCTCCTTCCCTCATTGCTTTCTTCAATCATTGATCATCCTCCCACACCGACTCAGATGCACCTTGTTTAAAATCCTTTACTTCTGCTATCAGCTGAGATTAAGATTTTGGCTTTTGGAACTGTTGCTTAACAACATTTTTATATCTTGAATAGAGGCACTCCAATTCTGGGAAATGTATTTCATATACCAATCCGGTGCCCTATCCTCGAACGCCAGGGACAACTGCGCCATCTTCACCGTATCGGTTGTCCCATTCTGCATAGTCTAGATGGAGTCTGCAACAAACCAAAATCATTCCATATCTTCATCCCCTACCCCCTTGAAGGTAAGTAGTCTCAGGTACGCAGCCATATCGTTGTTCAGCGGTGTTGGTGGTATGGGCGAGTTCTTACCTTTATGCGGCCTGGGTGGCTGTGTAGCTGGGGGATCCTTCATAGCTATTTCTTGGAATAGTTTATAGGTGGATCTCCCCCTGTCAAGGTTGGTCCGATAGTATTTACCACTCCACGTCGCGTTCCCCTCTAGATCCAAGGTCATTCAGTCGGTATGACTACACAGAATTCTCTTTTCACAGAGTAATATCTTAATCAGTAACAGTAATGTCCTCAGAAATTTTCCTTGGAACCCTTTCAAGAATTATCGTTCAGCCTCAGAGTATGAGACAAACTGATCAATGGAAAATTCTGTCACAAATCCTCCTAGCACACTGTCCACCTAGTGATCTACTATGTGTGTGATAGTATTATCAGTCCTTTCTAGTTTTTGGATCAACTCTGGGGTCCACTGAGTGATTCGTTTGTCCTTCCAACACTTCTGGAATTCTACAAGTCTGCCAAGCCACTCTTGAATCTCGATCGCAAATGTCATGAAGAATATTTCATAGCTCTATGTAAGAATGTACTTATTTTTCCACCTTTCTGCCATTAACTTCTCACTGCGATTTTCTTTTACCATGAATTCCTGGATCTACCTTTCGAACTAGTCTTCGATTTCCTTTCTTTCAGGCTTCGAGTATTCTCTTGTCATTACCCGATCCCTTTCTCAAAATTCTCCAGGTCTCAGCAACGGAACCATTTGTTGGCTCGAGGGGTCCTGACCCAGGTTTGGAGATCAAGGTTTGCCAACAAACCCCTATACTATTGGCCCTTTCGGAAATGACCTACTTTCGTAGGTCAAAGTCTCACCCGAAGTAGCATGGGTGGGTGTTGGAACCAGGTTTCCACATCGTGAGAAAGGATAGGTAAGGCAAGCAGAGCTGCATTTGGCCCTGTGATACCCAGATCACCTTGTTCTATGTAGGGCCAAGTGGGTCTCTATTTGCATCCACGTGCACTAGATATATTACTATATGCTTTTATGACAGTAGCACAACATTGCATAAATAGAACATAATAGATCTAGATACAGAAAACACAATTACATAGATCTTCACAGCTTAAATACAGAAAACACACAATGCAGTAATTACCAATGATTCACACAAAGAGTACTCACAGATTTAGTTCTCTATCAACCTTTGTTATTCATTAATTCATCAATTCCTTCTTACAATTCCCTTCCTAGTCTGCACACATAGCAGCAAGGTCCGCACACAGCCAGCAGGAGTCCTTTCCCCAAAAACCTAAACAGATAACTTAAACCACAATTCGCATCAATAGCTATTCATTTATATACCTTACAATACAAAATGTTCCTCTATTTATAATAATCTAGACTAGACTTTCCTATGGTCCGCAAACCATGGTTTTCGGACCCTTGGTGTTGGCTCGAGGGGTCCTGACCCAAGTTCGTAGCTCAATGTTTGACAACAAACCCTTATTCTACTAGCCCTTTCGGCAATGACCTACTTGCACAGGTAAAATTCTCACCTGAAGTAGTATGGGTGGGTGCTGGAACCAGGTTTCCGCACCCTGAGAAAGGATAGGTAAGGCAAGTAGAGCTGCGTCTGGCGCTGTAATACCAAGATCACCTTGTTCTACACAGGTCCAAGTGGGTCTCTATTCGCATCCACATGCGCTAGATCTATAATTATATGCTTTTATGACAGTAGCATAGCATTACATAAACAAGACATAACAGATCTAGATACAGAAAATGCACTTACACAGATCTTCATAGCTTAAATATAGAAAACACACAATACAATAATTACCAATGATTCAAACAAAGAGTACTCACAGATTCAGTTCTCTATCAACCTTTCTTATTCATCAATTCACCAATTCCTTCTTACAATTCCCTTCCCAGCCTGCGCACACAGCAATAGGGTCCACACACAGTTGGACTTGGATCTCCACGCACACAACCAGCAGGAGTCCTTTCCCCAAAAACCCAAACAGATAACTTAAACCATAAGTCACATCAATAGCTCTTCATTTCTCTACCTTACAGTACAAAATGTTCCTCTATTTATAATAATCTAGCCTAGACTTTCCTATGGTCCACAAAACGTGGTTTTCGGACCACTGGTTTACCCTTTTACCCATTACAATGCTTTTGGGGCTTTAACCCACCCCAAAACCCCTGCGCTAAACTAAATATAATCAAAATTATTCAAAATGGACCAGTTTCGCAGCTTGTAGGAGACCCTGTTCCAACAGTCCCCCAACACAATCTTGTGACTCATCTCAAGTCACTGTGGTGGTGTGGCCTCGATATGCGCACACAAGGTATCAAGAGTGCAGAAGAGCAGAGGGAGCACTTCCTGACTCTGGGTAGCAACTCGCTGTGTAATGTTGACAAGCATCAGGGAGGTAGGGCTGTCTAGAGCTATAGTAACCTGTTCTAACATCCAGTGGAGGCGCGCAATGGCGGTATAAGCATCCTGGGAGAGCTAGAGGGTGGTGTCGCCCCATGGTTTCAACCGTTTCTTGACAAAATTCTTGGCACAGCGAAGATTCGCAATCGTGTCCAGGACGGCTAGACGTTGCGTAGAGACGTTGGAGGGCAAGGGAGCTCTGACCTGATCGAAAGCGGCTTCCGCCTACCATAATTCTTCCTGGATACGCTGAAGCATAGGATGGCACTGGACTGTTGTCCAGAGCTGCATAGCTGTGCTGACCAACTGTGTGCCTTGAGTAAGCTGTTGCTGAAAAATATTTGTTGCTTCTGTGACCAATGCAACCCGCTGTGCCTGAATTTCCTGAGGTATTTCACACTTCTGTTGTGTAGTCTGGTCATGGTGGTAGACCTCTTGCAACACAGTGGTGTATAATCCTTGTAACGCCTCTTGGGATAGCTGTGTAAAATCTATTTTTAGGTCCGTAGCTATTGGGTTGTGGTCATTAACGATGACAGTACGAGGGAGCGAACAAATATGGCTTTCACTGGTAGGTAATCTGGGACTGTGAAGAAGTTGCAATAGATTCCTATATCACATTATTACGTCCTTGCGCAGGATGAGTTACGATTTGATTGCAACAGCCTGGCTAGCGAATCGCGACAATTGTGAATCCTCCTCCGTAGTTCCATCCGAGGCCATCCAACTGGGTCCTGCGATCATTCCTGGGCTGCGAAGGCCAGGAACCCCTGTTGTGCAGCTGTCGTGCCTCTCCGCGCGAGGTGCGAAGTCAATTCCTCCTATAGGGGGCCAGCGACCAATCATTTGATTAATATCGACATCCCCAAATCCTCTCAATATGATGTCTACAGGTGCTGGATGGATAGGGACCGAAGCATTCGATAGGATAGGGGCCGCCATAGCAAAAAAAGGACAAGCATCCCAGAACACGTCAAAAATTTTAATAATCCAGTAGGAAGATAATAGAGGCATGGTGTAGAGACAATATGTAGCTTGTTTTGAAGCTATCTTGTTAACTGCACACTGTCTGGAGCTATCTAATGGTAGAGTAACCCGTACTTGAAACTTACCATCAGCTGTCCGAAGCAAACTTACCATAAATTGCCGCATTGATGGCCAACCACCCAATGTGCATATCGGTAAGGTTCCCTTTCTACCCAAATGCGGTGTTCTAATGGTTTTTAGTTATACCTGAGGGCTTTCCCATGGATCTCCAGTCTTCAAATGATTCTTGCATGCTGTTTGCGTACCCCGAATTAAAGTTGATGCCAGGTGTTTTGTAACATGGTTTAGGTACGATTCCAATAAGTTGGCCACCATAATTCTTGACAGGCATGCTCCATGTGCGATAGGGCTATGTCAAGCATCCTTGTGCCATCTATCCCCTAGAATGTTCACAATTTTCCCCAATTGCGCGTGGGTTGGTGCAGCTCCATAGTCAAACGTAAGCCTAGGTCATAGGTAACCAGGTGAGCTTGTTCAGGCAGGGTCCTATCCCACCATTGAGTTTCACATGTCAGCAAGTGTCTGTGTGGGTCCTCTGACCTCAGGATCCATCTGTCAGATGGGGTTCCCAAGCGTAGAATCATCCCACTCCGACATTCCTCCCAAGTGTGGAATATTGGCCCTTGCGTATCCCACCCACGTCTAGGGCTAGCGGCAGTCCACCTAGCTTGCGTTCCTCGGGAATTTTGGCTTCAACAAACTTCATAATATTACCTGCGTCTTCACGGTAGGGCAGGTCTCTTACTTTGGTAGAGATGCGGCAGAAATTCCTAGTGGTCCGAAGACATCGTAGTGCTAAAATCTCATGCAACCATCCTTGCCAATTTTCCAGTTCCTCATCAGAGTCGGAAAAACATTCACTGTCCTTTTCCCAGCAGAGTACTCTTTCGGCCATGGGGTTAACCTGATCTTTTTCCTGCGCAGTCAATTTTTAAATGTGATATATTTCCTCCTCCTTGCAGGCTAGCTCTGTATACCGCGCACCTTCTGCTGGATCTAGTGGTACTATTATGCGCATACCATTGTTCTCAAACACCATGCTGCGCTTTTTGAGATTGATGACACCCCCATGTCTATAGCCCAGTCCAATCCTAGGAGTGCAGGCTAGGGATCCGCGTCTTCCACAATATCTAATACTTCAAAGTCAGCTAGGACCTTTACCCCTGTGATATCGACCATGACTTTTGGTAGCCTACCCACAGGAATGATTTTTTGTTGATTTGCCATTCAGAGCTAGATGGTGGAACATTCTAATTTAGGCTCTCCCATTCATTTCCATGTCTACTTTGGTAATACGTTCACATCTGATCCAAGAAATAATATAACTTGATCCATCTCATAGTCACTAATCTGCACAATCAACCACATTTCTCTTCCAGTGCATTTTTTATAGCTGTATACTTTGTGTACATCCTTGGTCTCGAGAATCAGATTGGGCCGAGCTGCGCAGGTGTTCATTAATGCTTGGAGGTTCTCTACGGCCTGTGGGTTTCGTAGCAGCTTCAAACATGCCTACAGGAAGGGCTCAACCCCTTCCCCTATCTTGAGGTGTGTCGGCAGCTGTGCGGGGGCTGCTAGTGGTTCCTGTTCTTTGGGGTTCACTCCTTCTTGAGAGGCAAGCTCCTCCTTGGCTCCCTGGATCACCATCCCGCTGTGTGTCATGAATTTTACACTTGGATCTACATTCCTTAGCTCGATTTTAACTCTTTGCACATTCTGCGTAGGGGTGGGTTGTTTTTTTTGCATCTTGCCAATTAAAATTGGGAAATCCTCCACCAGATGTTCCAGCTGCCTACAATAATTGCACAATGGCCTGGTGGGATTTGGGAATTCTCTGGCAAAGTGTCATATCTCTCTGCAGTTATAATAGATTAGCTTCCCATGTCCTTGCCCTGAACTTCCCCCCCGACCTCCTCTGCCCCTGGCTAGTGATCCTCCGAAGTGCGCGAAATTTCTTGGCGACGAAGGGTCTGATTGTACCCTATACAAGTTCCCACGATATATCATCAAGTCATAAGTATGACAGTACTTCTCATCATGTCCCACCAACCGGAAGAATCTACACCATTGTTTCTTTAGTTCTGGGACATATGCACCTAGCCAAGGGCAATGGTTCGTATCATGCAATCCTGCTACACGACAGTCGTCGCACCACAGCGCAAGTCCACTCGAGCCTGGTCGTGATAGGATGGGTTCCCCACTTGCTCCTGGGAGTACCAAACTAGGTCCTCCTACCTACATGTAATCTGCCAATAGAGGGCACTGATCCTTCGTATGGTTAGATACCAGACATCGTATGCAACATAGATCTATGCAGCCATCCTTTCCTTGCTCCTTTTGCAGGTTCTGTATTTCCATATGCATAGCAGCAAGTTGTTCATGAATTTTCTGTACGCCTACTGATGTATCTTCTTTGGGTTCAGATTCTAGTTTCATAGTGACTTCCACAACTTTTTCCTACGACTCAAAGGTTTGGTGACTCATTGGCATGCAGAGGTGAGGTAACAACATAGTGATGAACCATTTCGCATGTTTTCTATCGTCATACTTGAATCCTCCTTCCCTAATTGCTATCTTCAATTGCTAATCAACCTCCCACACTGACTCAAATGCACCTTGTTTGAAGTCCTTTACTTCCGCTACCAGCTGAGAGTAAGATTTTGGCTTTTGGAACTGTTGCTTCAGATCATTTTTGATATCTTGAATAGACGCACTCCCATTCTGGGCAATGTATCTCATATACCAATCCAGTGCCTTATCCTCTAACACTAGGGACAACTCCGCCCTCTTCACCATGTTGGTTGCCACATTCTGCGTAGTCCAAACGGAATCTGCAACAAACCAAAATCGGTCCATATCTTCATCCCCTACCCCCTTGAAGGTAGGTAGTCTCAGGTGCGCATCCATATCGCTGTTCAATGATGTTGGTGGTATGGGCGAGTTCTTACCTTTGTGCAGCCTGAGTGGCGGTGTAGCTAGGGGATCCTGCATAGCTAGTTCTTGCAACAAATTATAGGTGGATCTCCCCTCGTTAAGGTTGTTCTGATAGTATTTACCACTATGTGTCATGCTCTCATCTAGATCTGAGGTCATTCAGTTGGTATGACTACACAGAATGCTCTTTTCACACAGTAATATCTTTATTAGTAATGGTAATGTCCTCTGAAATTTTCCCCGGAACCCTTTAAAGAATCGTCATTTGGCCTCAGAGTATGAGACAAACTGCTCAATGGAAAATTTCGTCACAAATCCTCCTATCACACTGTCCACCGAGTGATCTACTATGTGCGTGATAGTATTATCAGTCCTTTGTAGATGCTGGATCAGCTCTGGGATCCACTGAGTGATTTGTTTGTCCTTCTAGCACTTATGGAATTCTACAAGTCTGGCCAACCACTCTTGAAGCTTGATTGCAAATGTCACGAAGAATATTTCGTAGCTCTCTGTAAGAATGTACCTATTTCTCCACCTTTCCACCGTTAACTTCTCACTGCGATTTTCTTTTACCATGAATTCCTGGATATACCTTTTGAACCAGTCTTCGATTTCCTTTCTTCTAGGCTTCCAATATTATCTTTTCATTTCTCGATCCCTTTCTCAAAATTCTCCAGGTCCCAGCAACGGAACCATTTGTTGGCTCGAGGGGTCCTAACCCAGGTTTGGAGCTCAAGGTTTGCCAAGAAACCCCTATACTACTGGCCCTTTCAGCAATGACCTACTTGCGCAGGTCAAAGTCTCAACCAAAGTAGTATGGGTGGGTGTTAGAACTAGGTTTCCACACCCTAAGAAAGGATAGGTAAGGCAAGCAGAGCTGTTTCTGGCCCTATAATACCCAGATCACCTTCTTCTACATAGGGCCAAGTGGGTCTTTATTCACATCCACATGCGCTAGATCTATAATTATATGCTTTTATGACAGTATCACAATGTTACATAAACAGGACAGAACAGATCTAGATACAGAAAACACACTTACACAGATCTTCGCAGCTTAAATACATAAAACACACAATAAAGTACTTACCAATTATTCAAACAAAGAGTACAGAGAGATGCAGTTCTCTATCAACCTTTCTTATTCATCAATTCACCAATTCTTTCTTACAATTCCCTTCCCAACCTGCGCACATAGTAGTAGGGTCTGCACACAATTGGACTTGGATCTCTATGCGCACAGGGAGTAGGAGTCCTTTCCCCAAAAACCCAAACAGATAACTTAAACCACAATTCACATCAATAACTCTTCATTTCTCTACATTATAATACAAAATGTTCCTCTATTAATAATAATCTAGCCTACAATTTCCTATGGTCTGCAAGCTGTGGTTTTCGGACCCCCGGTTTATCCTTTTACCCATTACAATGCTTTTGGGGCTTTGACCCACCCCAAAACCCCTGCGCTAGACTAAATATAATCAAAATTATTCAAAATGGACCAGTTTTGCATCTTGTGAGAGACCCTGTTCCAACACCTGGTTTACCCTTTTACCCATTACAATACTTTCGGGGCTTTGACCCACCCCAAAATGCCTACGCCTGAATAAATCTAATCAAAAGTATTCAAAATGGACTAGTTTTGCATATTTTAGGAGACCCTGTTCCAATAACATCTTTATTGGAAGACTACAACAAATAAAATCCTCAGATCTGGTTACTATTGGCCCCCCCTTTTTCCAGATACTCAGAAGCTTGTCATGTCTTGCCACGAGTGTCAAATTTTTGATGGTAAGAGAAAAATCCTACCTCTACCCTTACATCCCTTCAGTGTTAAGGCTCCCTTTCAACAATGGGGCTTGGACTTCATTGGGGAAATTCACCCATCTTCTTCAAGCCAACATAAGTGGATCCTCACTGCCACTGATTATTTTACAAAATGGATAGAAGCCATACCTTCTAGGAATGCTATTGAATTTGTCATTATCAAGTTCCTCGAAACCAACATACTATCCAGATTTGGTTGTCCTAGAAAAATTATCACAGAAAATGCTGCTCCCTTCAAATCCCAAAAAATGGTTGACTTTTGCTATAAATACCATATCACATTAGGTCATTGTACTGCCTATTATCCCGAAGGGAATGGATTAGCTGAATCCTCCAACAAAATCCTTATCAATATTATCAAAAAACTGTAGGAGAAAAAACAGAAAACATGGCATAGTAAGCTTATTCATGCTTTATGGGCTGACATATTAACCACCAATAAATCAATAAATATGTCTTCCTATTAGCTGCTTTATGGCATGGATGCAATATTCCCAACATCTTTAGGAGTTCTAGTCATGAAACTCCTCCAAGAAGTTCAATCTGAAGAAAATGATATGCAGAGAAGAATAAATCAGACCATTCATTTACAACAGTTTAGAGAGGAAGTGTATAAGAGAACACAAACTGTCCAAGAAGGCATCAATAAATTATTTGACAAAAGGACTAAAGCAAATGATTTCCAAGTTGGGAATATTGTTCTGAAATGGGATTCTAGAAGGGAAGAGAAAGGTAAACATGGTGAGTTTGAGAATCTATGGAAAGGGCCCTATATCATTCATTCCATTAAGGGTCATGATGCATTCATTTTGCAAGAATTGAATGGAGAAGATTTATTTGAAGGTCCTGTCAATGGTAGGATGCTCAAGCACTATTTCTTTTAAGAATCCTAGTTTCAAATTTTTCATTCATTATATATAACATTTCATAAATAAGTCCTGGAAAATACAAAAACAATACAAGAAAAGAAAAACAAAAGAGGGCAGATTCAAAAGAGGTACAACCCCATACCCAAAAAGAGAATTTTATGAAAGTGTGCAAGTCTAAATGCCACTACTAATTCAAAATCATATATTTTTCAATCATCTAGCCTAATCATGGCTGATACATGCTTTAAATTTATGTTGATAAGTTAGTAGAAACACTGATTGATAAGATTATTTCAAACATGACTTATTCAAAAAAGATAGATTATGAGAATATAAAGATGTTGGTTCCACATGCTCAAAACAGAACCAAAGAGATAGAGAAGGATGCCTCACAAAGGACAAATCATAGCCTTATCTTTCTAGTTTACTTTTTCTGCAAATAAGGTTTGTGTGTAGCTTGTTCAAAATGCCACAACCATGGTTGATCAAGCTATCTAATCCTAATTTGAACAATGCCTTAAATTTTCATGTCAATAGCTAGAGAATCAAAGATTGCCAAACAGTTTAATCTTGGCAGTAAGCTAGTATAGATAGGGAATAAAAGAGTTCAACAGTTTAATCTGGACTCTTGAAGGAAATAAGGATAGGATAGTTAGTTTATTTTCAGTTTTCAAAAATAGAATGTCAAAGAATTTGCTATTTCAAATGCACTCAAGAGGAAGAGAAAATTCTAGGACAAGTAGGATTGGGTAGGAAGATATGCTGTTTGAAGAAATTACATGTTGCAGATTGATTGAAGTTGTAAAAAATAAAGAAATATCACCAAGAAAGAAAAGAAGGAATTTTCCCAATGGATAAGGCACTGATCTGCTGAAATTCAGAAGATTTTATAAGCCGAGGTTCTGGACACCTTGAATAGATAGCTACCCTACCCAAGTGGAGACATTGTTGGTCATCCATAATTTTGATTTATCCAAAGATGACTAAGTTGAGAATCTCATATTTCTAGAAATAAAATTTGCAGAAACATTGTGAGTTCTAGAAATCTCACTGGCTTCATTATCCTAAGTCTATCAATTCACCAAAAATCTTCACTCAAATCCTCCAAGTTATCCTTCCATCTAAAAAAGAAGTTGTTGCAGGCTATTTCCACCATTTCATTTCCCTCATCTTATAATTCCTACCCCTATTTTATAAATTAGTCTATTTCCCTCTATAAAGACCTTTTCCTCTTCATAAAACCTCCATTTCCTCCAAAAAACCCCCTTTTAAACCATTATAAAAACCCCTATTTGGTTTAAAACATCCCTCCTAACCTTATCAAAACTTCTTAAAAGGCCTAAAAAACCCTCTTTTAGCCTTATATTCGCTTACTTAAACATATCAGGCATTAAGCCCCTTTTGAGCTTAAGCCCTCGGCCTCCCTCTCCACATGACCCAAGGGCCCAACCACTTGCTAAACCCTCGGCCCCTTTTGTCTCAACCCCGGTCCCATTCTTCCTCCACAAGACCATCTCCTTTGCTTGTTATATAAGCCCCTTTCCCTCATATAAACTAACCTTCCACCTTTTCATTTCATTTTTCCTCTACCTAGCTTCATCTTTTTCCTCAGGCCATCTTGACCATTGATCAAAGGCCTTGGGCCCTGATCCAACGGCCACCATGCTCTTGCCTTTCATCCCATTTCCCAACAAAACACACACTACTTGACAAAATAACCTCTATCACCCCACTGGTCCCCACCTTTCACTCAAAACCTGCACTCCAATCTCTGCTTGCCACGTATCCATCGGACCCTATCTATCAAACTTGCACACCACCTTCGGGCTCCACCCGCACCGTCGATCTCACTCCTTGAGATCTGACGGTGAAATAACATATCGTGCAAATTTCGATGTCGATGTTTAATGGCCTTTGTCCGTGTGAAATAAGCGGTATTGGCCTGGACAGGTGGCAACCATTGTATGGTATCGCATCCGTTTGGGCCTTTACCGCTTACCACCCATCTCTCGCGCGAAAATTGCTCGGTATTGCCCAAAACCGCTTACCTTTATTTCATGCCCAATTCAAAATTTTCCTCCACCTGTATCATTCCACCATGAAATTCCTCCTCCATGCATTCTCCCTTCGTCTACAAATTTCTCCCAAACCCTCTGTAAGCCTCTGAAAAGTAGTTGTAGTCACAAACACAGGATTTATTAAATGCTTTTTGTTTTCTTACAGGTTTAAATGGTAGCCCTAAGTCAAAGGGCCATCCCAAAGTCAAGTTTACAGTGACATGGCCTTGGATGACGATCCAAAAAGGCCTATAAACGAAGAAGAAACGGATCCAGGGTTTAAAATTAATGATCGATCAGTGCCTCATGAGCATTGATCCCTTTTAAAAACCCTCCAGCACACCAAAAAGTCTCCTGCACATAGAAGTAGAGAAGATCAGTAAACGTTTGAAGACTAAAAGAAGAAGACAATGATTAAAAGCTTAAATGAAGATTAAAGGATAAAAACACAGTTGAAGACAAATGAATAAAGGTTTAAAAGAACTAGATAAAGAGTTAAAGAAAGCATGATGAATTATCAAGGCCAAAAGCAAAATGAGGCCTTAAATATAGTTTAATGGTGAAATAGAGGAAAGATAGGCTAAAAACAACCTCGAATACATCAAACAAGAGCATTTATTCACTCAGAAAATCTAATTGACATCTGTGGCCTACTTTCTATCCATAAATCTAATTAAAAATTATTACACAAAAGAATATATCTAAAACTGTCAGGACAGTTATTGTAAAGATGAGAATGGGCCTTAAAAGTCAATCTTTTCTGCTATCTTTCTCTCAAAAGTTAAGACAGAGTTATTGAAACAGAAACGTAGTTGCACCTATTCCTACCTTATGCCTTGCATGGTTTTCAAGGTTAGGAATTCATTTACTCTATAGTTAATGACTCTAAAACCCTAGATCAGTTCCACCTCCTCATTTGCAGCATAAATACTGCATTGGAAATCATTATATTGTTGGCATTTGGTGACTCTTTGAAGTAATACATAGTTCTGCTGAATTTGAACGGAAATTGATGTTTTGGGACTTGTGGATGTCTTGACCTATCTGTTGATGGAGAAAGCTCTGTGATTGGATCCCTGAGCTTGGCTATTGGTAAAGTACTCTAAATCTATTATTGTTATTTCCTGTTTCATTATGTTTCATCATTCTCTATTGCAGTAGAGTAAAAGGTTTAGGCTAAGAAATTTCTTTTGAAAGCACCTTAGTTCTATTTACTCTTCATTATCTTAATGTTTTCTTCTGCTAAGATATTATAGAGAATTATTAATTGCTCTCAAGAACTCTTATGCTTGTTTATTTCTTAAATAGTTCAATATAGTTGGTATCAAGAATGATTTATGGTTTTCCCTGCTTACTTGCTGCCATTTAAAAACTGTTTCTGAAGTCTCCCTTTAAAGTACCATTGTTTAAAGTCTGCCAAAGAGGTTTTTTTCTGATCATACCCTTTGTACTTGCTTAAATAATTGTTTTGAAGGTCTTTATAGCTGTAATCAAAGATTTCTAGGAGTTACCTCTTCTATGAATGTAGTTATGTTTGAATCTTGAATGTTTTCTTATCCTCGAAGGTGAAATCGCTAGAAGTTAAATGAGCTTCTCGCCTTCTATATTTCATTAGAGAAGTTTGTCTTGAAATTATTATTTGCTGAAGTGTGGTTTCTAGAATTTATGGTTAGCCCTGTCTATGGAATGCCTCTTTATGTTCAGATAATGTTTTAAGTCCCTTTGCCGAGAAGTACATATAATTAAGGAATTTTAATTGCCCTTAGTTCTACTTTTCATTTTAAATCATTGATGTCCATTTCATTTCACCTGAAAGACCTTGAAGATCCACTGGCCAAGTTAGATTTGCCCTTTGATACCCCCGATCCATTTACAAACTTGTTACAACTTCCACTTGACTCCATTACCCAATGACTTAGAGATTTCCCCTTTATATCTATGCTGCCTAGATCATCATGTCCAACCAAACAATCAAACAAACTCATGCTTCATAACTGGCCTAAAATCAACCCTTAAAAGCAAACAAGCTCACATATTTGTAAACAATTGAGAGATCCCTCTCTGAGACTAGGAAGGCTAGGTCCTAGAGCTCTAAAGACTGGTTTTGATGTTTCCTTATCACTTAGTATGCCAATCTGCCAAATCATAGGAATACAACAGATTGCAGAGTTATTCATTTTTAAAAATTGATTTTGTGTCTTGGCTTTGATTCCTGTTGTTGTAGTTTATAAGCATCGTTGATTAAATTCTAGATTGCATAGTTATTTGATTTTGGAAATAAATTTCTGCATTGGATTTATGTTGTCGTAGCAGAGTAATTTTATATTTCGAGGATCAAATTGGGAATGTCATATTAAAACCCTGTGATTGTAGCTGTAAACGTGTCTGATTCCTTCCATAAGGATTGTGTTCCATCCTTCACCTCATATACATCATTCTGAATTGAGCGTTGCTGAGAAATAGAGTTGGGAAAATACTCCATCATCCCTCTAGACAAATGAATTGTTGAACGCATTTCTGTGTGAATGAACAGACCCTGGTTGTATAAATTTAATTCGATATTTTGATGAGAAGATAGGGCTGAAATACATATTGCTAGATCGATTCCAGTAGAAGAGTATAGCTCAGATTGCAAATATATTTAATGGTTAATTGTTTCTATGTGTTGAATGGTCCTGTGCGTTAAGTAATATGCATCTCATTTATGTGTGCATAGCTTAGATTGATGACCATAGTTCAATTGCTATAATAGATGGATGTCATTATTAAGTGAATGATTTTGTTTGAATTTCATGGACTTGGTTTGAAGAGGCAGAGTTTTGTTTACATTAGAGTTTTGGCTTATCATTGCTTAAGACAAAATAGGAGTGTGAAGTTAGATTCATTTTAGAGTGATAGCTAAAGGTTATTTTGGGGTCTTAGCCGACAAGTCACTAGGAGACCTATGTGCTGATTAGGTGGAAGAAAGTAGATGATTCATAGGGTATCTCTAAGCAAAGTTTTCTTCATTTCTTTGGCATGATTAATTAGATGTTTGCAGTCTTGTTTCATCTTGCATAAGATTAGGGTTTGGAGTGGGAGGTCAAAGACAGGTTGTAGCATTTGGGTCAAGTTGAATTAGCAATATTTCCTGGAGTGAGTGCATATTCCCTTAAGGAAAGAATCTTAACTAGCATTCATTTCTGGATTGATGCTCGAAATTGTGTGTTAGGTGCAAGCTTCACAATTCCATGTCCATAAGAATAGTAGTGAAAAAGTGATTTAAACCCCTGCAACTTGGTTTGAAAGAAATCATTCATTAAAGGTTGAAAAATTTTATTGCAGCTTCAGAGGATGACTAAATGACTGCCAGTAACAAGTTATGTGAATGTGTCAAACTTGTAGTTTCAAGATTGAATTCATTTCCATTTCTATGTCTTAATGCAGCATGTGTTGATTGAATTAATAGCATTATCTTGTTGCAGAAACCAGAGTGTCAATTAGTACAATTGGAAGTTTGATGAAAGACAACTGTAATTAGAAGTTGATCTCGAGAGTGTAGTTGCGCATTCTTGATCATTTGAGTTTATTTTAGTTTGGTTTGAAAAGTAGAATTAAGAATTTTAGGAGTGAGTAATACATATATAAATGGTTTGGCCAGGTATGGAATATTAATGGCTATCATGACTGATGTCTGTATGTGTAAAATTGCTATTTAAATTGGTATGATAGTGCACCTTTTCTCTTGACACCAGTATAGTGAATTGATATGAAGCGTTGACATTAGAGTTAATTAGGGATACCATTAGTAATTTCAAGTTCACTATGTGAGTGTGGAATCAGTTTATAGGCTTACTCAGATGAGGTAATTCCTTTTTAGTGCGACCTCCAAATATTAGAACTATGGTTTTTGAGATTTTCTGCAACAATGAGTTATTGAATTAAAGTTGCTGATTGATTGGTAATGGTTTTGATTTCAGACTTAATATTGAGATATATTCAATAAGGGTTTCCAGTGTTCAAACTAGAGTTTCCTAATTGTTCCTATTTTATGATGAGATGAATTGATTTATTTACGATAGTGTGTGTTTATAGATGTTTGTGTGTGCCTCAATTCCTAAATAAAATATCATAATGAATCATATAAACTTCAACTCTAAAATCTGAACCTTGAGAGCATAGTACAGCTCGTGTTTTACGAGCCTATATTGATATACAAATATTGTGTAGTAACCGAAAATGGGACTAGACAGAAATGCCTGCTGAAATAACGCACTCCTTAGAAATTTTTGCACCAAAATGAGTTTGTAGCTCCTGGATCCCTTAGATCAGTGGATCTATTGTCTATATCCCAAAGGAGAGAAAAAACAAATCAAACAAGGTGAGGTAAACAGACCGCCCACCACCTAGTATAGCTGGAAAACACCCAAAGAGAGGGGCTGCAGCTATATGCAACAAACTAATTCAGAAATAACATAGTTTATGTGTTTGAGAGAAAGAGACCAATATGGAGGTTCATACTTCAGCTATACATCAGCAAAATAGAATTACAATGTAGCTTATACAATGTATAACAGAAAAGAGAAGAATAGACAGGAAGATTCCCTTAAAATTGAGGTGCTACAACCACATGAAATAGAGGAATAAGCTTGAAAATGCTATTTTAATTGGCTAAATTAGTAGTAGATTAAAATTCAGATCTAGAGAAGATATATATACAAAATGATAGATCTATTTCATATCTGTATACAACAAAGGCCCCTTTATACACTCCCTTTGGGGATTTTAGCAAAACATGAATAACAGTGAGTAGATATAAGATCTAAGTTACAGATCTGCAGTAGTATTCAGAAAATTATGAAGCATATGATGTACAATATATCACATCTAAAATAACATGGATTGGATGTCCAATCCATGGATCACCACTGTGAAAGGAAGAATCCAATCACTAGAGCTCTGTCCTCCAAGATGATGCCAAAACTCCTTGCAACTCTGCTCTTGCAAATAACGCAGTCCTGGAAGAGGGACTGTGCTGTAGGCTTCGATTATGTTTTGCCCTGATGCCAAGATATGGATCTGAAGCTCCAAGGATCTAGAACACTCTTGTCAAAGGGATAGAAAAGTCTCCCAGTGAAAAGGGGTGCTAAAGATGCATAGATTTGAGGAGATCTATCCTCCACTAGCTACAACTCACAAGGAAAACCCAATCCTAAATAAGATCAGCACTGTACATGAAAGATGAAGCTTGGCCAAAAGCCAGATAGTGGACAAGACAAACAAGGCTCCTCCAAGAGCTGCTCAAGGAAGGAGGTGGGATTCCCGCATAGGAACACCCAATGCTAAACAACATTATTATCAGCTAAACAACTAGAGAATGATATATGTCTAAATAGAAAATATATTCAGAAAATAATAATATTCAACCCCCTTCTTGGTGTCCTTCTCTTCCTTTTATAATGTGGAAATATTTTCAAACCCTAAACCATCTTAATGATTAAGCTTCATTCACAGGAGAGGCCTCCAACATGAACTATGCCGTGCCTCTAGGAGATACATTGCATCTAGACAGTGCTGTTTGATTTGGTCCTGTTGACCCAATCAATTTCCTAGCCTCTTTCCCACTTAAGTGTGTTTATGAAAATAGCTCAGATTTGGCTTTTTTCACATTGAGCATTGATTTATTTTGTTGTGTAGGAGTTTTATTGTTCCTCCTTTAAAATTTTATTCATGAGGCAGAAAAAGTTAAGACAAAGTTGTATATTCCCATTAGCTTGACTAATTGGGAATATTACAGTCCTCCCCACCAAAAAGTTGCTTGTCCTCAAGCAACTGATAGGGTGAGTGCTGCAACACTTCTCCCCCCCCATTGGTGACACCATCAAGGATCCATCTCTCTGCATAAAATGAGTGTTCACCATTCCAACCTCCCATGAGTTGTTCCGCCAAAGTCATTATGAGATGTACATAATCCATCCCATAAAGAGTCAATAATTCCACTGAAGCAAACATGGCTATACCCCTGTCCTCCCGGAAATATGTAGCAAAGTATACATAGAGAGTCTCCATCCCATGTGGTACACACATGCCTCCCATTCTTCCTCCATACAAATCCAAAAAAAGGACAAGCACATCATCCATGTATGGAAGAAAAATCACAATTACATAAACAAAAATTTTAACAAGAGGAGGTGGGTCATAGTCCCACATATGGTACCATCGCAGGGCATCTCCTACCTGCATCAGATCAAGATGTCGTAAGTGGGCTTCCCACCACTTACTTGCTGTCCATGTTATCTCACTATGTTTGAAAGTGTGAGATAAGTTTGGTGCCTTAGGGAAGCACCCATCATGATAGAGAATCTCCCTTTGTTCATCAAGGGAGTGGCCAAATTCAGGAATTTGAGTGGCCCAATTTTTGCCATGAGATTTACATGGTATCTCACTCCTCCTTGGAGCCATGGCCTGCATAAAAATGGTGAAAGAATATGTATAATCAGAAAATAAAACTTGACTTACATGATCAGATTCCTCACCATCAATACCTTCCAAACACATGGAGTTGTGCATGGATATTTCTCTCCTTTCAACAGATGGAAGAGATGGTTGAAATAACCCCTTTACGGAGTCATGTTGTTGCCCCAAATCCACATAATTCATGCATTCTTGAAAATTTTGACACAGTTCTTCTTTCAAGCCTTCCCAATCAAACTTCTCATGATGATGTTGTAGATCCCCGTGGAGTACATATGGCTGAAACATAACTCTTTGTAAGCTCTTTGTAGTAGCTTCTGCTTGAGCTTAGCAACTCTAGATAAGAAGATCCTACCATGATGATAGATGACCTCTACTTGGACTTAATAGCCCTCTTCATGTAACTGGTCATCAAGTATCATAAAAGTGTGTAGATCTTTGGAATAATCCACTAGAAGTTGGGATTTCCAATACAGATCTAGATTTCTCAACAATGACAACACAAATGAATCATCAATATAAATATCTGTGATGTTGCTGATCTCCTCCTTGACATCTCCTATGCCAAAGGTGTGTGTTGGAAGGCTGATCCTTCCATTTTTCTCCTCCCACAATGTAGATCTAGATATGCGAGTGGGTGGTGATGATAAGGGAACAAGATCTCCCTTATTTGAGCTTACCCATGCCCCCCAGCACTGTAGCTTTGTCTTATAATGCTCCAATCCTTCTTGGATTCATGATTGGAGCATCAAGATGTGATACACCTTTCACCAACTCTAAATGGTGGTCTTCTAGGTGGTTTTCCACAAGACAGTGATGCCTCATGGTTCATCCTCACATGCTTATCATATGGGATGAACATCTCCTTACTTCCACTGTGTAAGTTCACCTCCGATTTTTTTGTGGAAGTCCCATGATAATGTGATGTCACTCTTAAAAATGCAAGAGTGCTTTTGATTGGAACCTTTTCTCCTCCCTCTTCTTCATGCACTAGTGGATCATCTCTTGCTATAATAGTGTTGTGACCCCTCCTCTGTTCTGTCTTATTGTCTACTAGCATAGACACCTTCTGCTCATGTCATCCATATGTAAGATCCTTTGGAACTCTTTGTAAAGATGTAAGAGGCCCTCTAATGGAGGCCATTTCTTCATCTCCTTCCTCCTCCTCATCAATGGAGCATGCCCCATTAATAGATGATCTCTCCTCATGATCCCTTCTTGAAAAATGACTGCTCATGTCTTCCTCTTGAGGAGAATGTTCTAGTTGAAGTGAGGCTTTTGCCCTTGGAAAAGCATATTGCAGATCTTTAACCCCTTCAACAACATTTAGAAATGGAGTTGGATTTATGGATTTCTCCAACTCATGCAAAGATTCAGACTTATTTGGCTTGATTTGCTTCCTCAAAGAAGTTTCAGAGTTTACATCAAATATTTTCACTAGCCTCCTAGTAAACCTTGCATAAGAAGAAATGCTGACATTTTTTGAGGAGAATGACTCAAATAGCCACCAGGCATAAGCCTTACCTTGAATATGCATCGTTGCTACTCTCAAGGCTTATTCTTCTGACACTTGATGCAACTGGAAATATGTGTCAAGCTTCCCTACCCAAGATTTGGCTGAGCTCTTAGGTGATCCAACAAAAGTAGGTAGAGAAAATCTACCCAAAGTGGGCTGCATGCACCCTCTTCTTCTACTATAGCTGTAGGATCTCCTTTCTTCTTTAAGCTGACAGAACTTTAGGAAATTGAGATTCTCTTTGAATATATTTGACTAAGATTCATACTCTTGGAGATATTCACCAAGAGTTTCCTCCATTGGTGTTCCTTCTTCTCATTCTTCCTCTGACAAGAAAGTAGGCATGTTACAACGTTGTAGATCAGGTTGTGTGGCTGAATGCTCACACACATAATAAGAATTATTGGGGCTTCATTGATGTAAAAATATTCTTTAGGGATCTGCATGTATTTCTCTCCTCATTCCCCAGATTTCTTCCTTCATCTCATGCATAGCTTGAGAAAGAGTGTTAGAAAACTCTTCTCTTTTTATCCTTCTAGATAAAGGGGTTTCACCCTTCTTCTCTCTGTCTTTTGTGTAATATTTATTTTGTATTCTTCTTTGGTACCTCTTCTCTCTACTAGTGAGAGGTTATTCTTCTTCTGAAGACATATTTTCTCTTCAAGAAAAGCACAGGCTGTGCCAAGAAAGATGCTCTGATTCCACTGTAGTATCCCAAAATGGGACTGCACAACAATGCCTATTGAAATAATGCACTCCTTAAAAATATGTGCACTGAAATGATTTTTAAGCTCCTGGATCCCTTATATTAGTGGATATATTATCTACATCCAAAAGGAGAGCAAAAAAAAATCAAACTAGGTGAGGTAAACAGACTTCCCACCACCTAGTATAGCTGGAAAACACGCAAAGAGAGGTGCTGCAGTTATACGTAACAAACTACTTCAGAAATAACGAAGTTTATCTATTTGAGATAAAGAGACCAATATGGAGGTTCATAATTCAGCTATACATCAGCAAAATAGATTTACAATGCAGCTTATACAATGTATAACAGAAAAGAGAAGAATAGACAAGAAGATTCCCTCAAAATTGAGGTGCTACAACCACATGAAATAGAGGAATAAGCTTGACAACATTATTTTCATTGACTGAAGCAGTAGTAGATTACAATTCAGATCTAGAGTAGATATTTATACAAAATGATAGATCTATTTCAGATCTGTATACAAGAAAGGATCCTTTATACACTCCCCTTGGGGATTTCAGCGAAACATGAATAAGAGTGAGTAGATATGAGATCTAAGTTACACATATGTAGTAGTATTCAGAAAATTCTGAAGCATATGATGTACATCAAATCATATTTTAACTAACATGGATTGGATGGCCAATCCACGGATCACCATAGTGAAAGGAAGAATCCAATCACTAGAGATCTCTCTTCCAAGATGATGCCAAAACTCCCTGCAACTCTACTCTTGAAAATGATGCAGTCCTGGAAGAGGGACTGCGCTATAGGATCTGAGTATGCTTTGGCCTGATGCCAAGATATGGATCTGAAGCTCCAAGGGTCTAGAACACTCTTGTAAAATAGATATAAAAGTCTCCCAATGAAAATGGGTGCTAGAGATGCATAGATCTGAGGAGATTTGTCCTCCACTTGCTGCAGCTCACAAGGAAAACGCAATCTTAAATAATATCAGCGATGTACGTGAAAGATGAAGCTTGGAAAAAAGCCATATAGTGGACAAGACAAACAAGGCTCCTCCAAGAGCTGCTCAAGTAAGGAGGTGGGATTCCCACTCAGGAACACACAATGCTAAACAAGATTATTCTCAGCTAAACAGCTAGAGAATGATATATGTCTGAACATACAATATATTTAGAAAATAATAATCTTCAACCCCCTTCTTGGTGTCCTTCTCTTCCTTCTATAATGTGGAAATCTTGTCAAACCCTAAACCATCTTAATGATTTAGCTTCACTCACATGAGAGGCCTCCAACATGAACTGCGTTGTGCCTCTAGGAGATACATTGCATCTAGAAAACACTGTTTGATTTGGTCCTTTTGACCCAGTCAATTGATCCGAGCTCTTTCCCACTTAAGTGTGTTTATGAAAAAGCTCAGATTTAGGTTTTTTCACATTGAGCATTGATTTATTTTGTTTTTTAGGAGTTTTATTGTTCCTCCTTTAAAATTTTATTCATGAGGCAGAAAAATTAAGACAAAATTGTATATTCCCATTAGCTTGACTAATTGAGAATATTACATATTAGTGAATTAATTCGACGGTTAATTCACACAACATTTTTGCGTTGTTGCCGGGGAGCTGTAATTTCAAGATTCAGGTAAAAATTATTGTTTGAAGTTTAGAGATCTTGCAGGGCTGTTAGAGGGCGGAGAGAGTACGGTAAGATGTGAGTGAAGAGCCATGCATCCACTTTTATGGGGTTTCTCCAAAGTCTGACTGATTACTGCTTGTTCTCAATTTTATTCTTATTTCCTTATGCATAGAAGTAGACCTAGGGATAATAAAGGTAGATTTATTTTGAGTTCTCAATTTCCTGAAAATTTTGGTTCGGTAAAAACTCCATTAACTAACCTTGCTAATCATTATGCAGGTACTAGAAATGAAAAAGGGAGTACTAGTGGAAAGGAAATTTTGGAAGAAGAACTTGCAAACCAAGAAGAAGTAAGGTTGTCCATTGGCTCTTTCTCCACCAACATTAGCACCAAAAAGGCAAACAACAAAGGTGAGAACAAAAACAAAAAGGGGAATCATGAAGAAGAGGAAGGACCAACGTTATTTGGAGGAAACAGGAATGGCCAAAGGGGAGAAAAAATTGAGGGGCGAAGGAGAAAAAACACTGATGGACCACGAGGGGGACCAAACGACGATGACGAAGAAACTACCTTCGGGTTTCCTATCCTTGACATCATCAGGAACATCACAATGAAGAGCACTCCAATGACCTCCCTGCCGCTCTTTTATGGTAAGTCCTCCAAAGATACTGATGCTTTCCTTTTTGAATTTGATATTCTATGTAGAAGCTATAATTGCTACGATGATGTACACAAACTGAAACTGTTCCCAGGAACCCTGAAGGATGCCGCACTTTGATGGTTTATGAGCTTAGGGGAAAACACCATATACATTTGGGATGACATGAAATCTATATTCCTTAAGAAATACCTAGATTTCTGTAAAACTATGGACCTCATTGATATTCTAAGAATGCAACAACTAGATGAAGAGAGCCTAGAAGAATATCTTGAGCACTTCCTGTATCATTTTCACAAATCCCGAGGAGCCCATATAGAGGAAAAAATAGTCAAAACAGTCTTTCTAAAAGGATTAAGAGATGAATTCATCGAGACTCTAAACCTCTTAAGTGGTGGGGACATTTACAAAAAGAGTTTTTTTGAAATAGCTGAACTTTGTCGAAACTATTCTAGAAGCCAGGCTAAAGTAGGTAGGAAGCTACATGATAGTCTCCGAGACACTGCACCTAGACACCAGAAACCTGCTTCTACTAATGTCACTAGAGTTGAACTAGGAAACCTACTGGAAGACTTCAAAACTGACATTTTAAACACCATTGGCAACCAGCTCGACACAATGAAACATAAGAAGAAACAAGAAGTCGAAAGGGCTGCAATGGAAATCTTTTGTCCCAGGTGTAGGAAAAAGCATATGGAAAGAGAGTGTCCCATCAACGTTATTGAGGTTTGTGGAATTTTCAGCTTAGAACATGCCACGGGTAAATGCCTAGCCCTTCCTGGTCTGCAGGCCATCTATAAAGGGAATGCTGAAACAAATGATCCATCGCAAGCAAGTAAAAAGCCCTTTTGGAGAGGCCCCAATCGGAACATGTTCCCAGAACCTAGTCCCCAAGGATATAGTTAAACTCAACCCTGGAATTTCCAGCAAGCTTATCCCTCTTGGGCTTCTCCTCAAACTCAAAACACCCCATGGAACCAAAACTGGAGGGCAAACCCTTATACTAGCCTTATCAAGCATAGATCCAGTTCTATGCTCCCTACCAAAATATGCCAAGCACCTCAATATATCAGCAAGGGTATAACCCTTACACCTATCAAGGGAATAACCCAACCATGTAATCTTATCAGCAAGGGTATAACCCTCACACATATCAACAACCATTGCTGCCATCCCCTCCCTTGCATCAACTTTTACCTGTGCCATCTGACCCATCATCATCATCATCGTAGGCACCTAAAAACCCACCTCGCCCTACATTATTGCTTGCGCAACCCATACCTAACCCAAATCACAACAGGCCACCTCAACCTACACATAACATAAACATCCAGCCTTTCCCTACTTATTTGATCACTACCGTTCCCATGAATGAAATTCAGTTACGATCAAGGAAGACAGTTAATAAAGGGAAATCAACTGTTGTCATAGAGGAAGAGGTCCCGTCTACATCATTCGAAAACCATATGCAAAACAAAAAACAAAAACAAATAAAAGAAGAAGAATAAAATGAACCACCCTACCCAGAAAGACTCCTTGTAAAGAAAGAAGAGACTCCTCTGGAATACAACCTAGAAGATGAATTAAGGAATGTCTGAATTAAAATTCCACTCTTGCAAGCTATCTGAGACATCCCTATTTACACCAAATTTTTCAAGGATCTCTGCATCAAGAAGCCAGGTAGGAAAGGGCATAAGAACCAAAGCATAAATCATGTGCCAAATGTCCACCATGATTTCTGACTTGCCTGTGAAGTACCATGACCCTGGGAATCCCATTGTCACCATTGAAATAAATAGAGTACTTCTACCAAACACACTTGTAGACTTGGGGGCGGCAATAAATGCCATGACATACGAGACTATGACATCTTTGCAGTTACCAGGGCTTAAACCCACCCCCATCATTCTAGAAATGGCAGAGAAATCCGTCGTCAAACCTATGGGAACCTTAGAAGACATAGTGGTCACTATAGCTTCCTGGAAATATCGTATAAAATTTATCATCATTTCCCCAAAAACCTTGAGACCTGGACATCCTGTAATTCTGGGCCGCCCTTGGTTGGCAACTGTTGATGCCGTCATAGGGTGTAGAAACAGAGAAATGACCATTTCCAATGGTCCCCATAACCAAATCTTGTCTATCTTCCCTCCTGCTTAGACATCTGCTCAAGTACTATTAGGGCTCGAGAGCCCCTACGGAGATGAATACTGTATGTTTCCTTTGTTGACATTAGAACAATCTAGAGGTCTCTAGGAACAATCCGATGAACATATATTGCACCAGTTTTTATCTCACAGTTCTTGTATTGATTATCCTGTCTCTTTTAATGGTTACCATCATGTTTTCAGTGATGAGTTCCAGGAAGCCTGCCATCCAGTCGTGTTCGCATATTTTGTAGCAATAGAGGGAAGCCATGAACTCACCACTAAAACAGTAGAAATCACTAAAGGAAGGACCTTACACATCGGTGCAGAATTGACCACGGAACAAAAGCAACAACTAATGGATATGATTCATGAGCAATCTGGAGCATTTTCTTGGGATTACCTTGACATGCAGGGCATCCATCCAGACACCTGTGTAGAAATTATATGCACTAAGCATGCATGTGTCCAAGATCCACCTGATCTCACACTATTTAAATTTATGCAATATACTAAATCTATTCCACTTGTTAATCTTTTGTGGAAAAATTAATTACACACACATGTGAAGCATAAACAAAAAAATAATCAATCACACATAACACATTTTTTAACCAGGAAAGCCTGAAGCTGAAAACCCCAACTATATATTATGTAACATGGATATCATATGAAAATCTCATACAAGCATACAAAGCTTATCACAAGCTCTCAGTATAGTACAATTGTCATCATTTTCATCCAATGGAGATATTATCCTTTCTTCTTGTTTTTGAAATGTATTTTTATGAAGGGCCTATAAATTTTCCTCATCCATGGACTCATCGTCTTCATAAAAATCCTCCAAATATTCAATAAAAATCACAGAGTGTTTACAGAAATCTTTGACCAGCAATAAGGATGGATGACACTCTTTATACATCTCATAAAATACATCATGGAAATAAACAAGAAAATATAATGAACCATTTGGCAAGCTTTCATAACAAGACCATGCTTTTCCTTCTAAAGTGGCCATAAACATCTTCATAAGAAAATCTTCAGGGACCTAAACCTTAAGACTATGTACATGCATATGGAACTTAACCAAATGAAGAGCAGCATTGTCTTTCCTTTCATCTTTAAATATTGGAAGATAATCTAACCATTCAACCTTTGGAATACGATTTGGAAAACCAGGGATATGAGATCGATTCATAGGGGCATACCTGGAATTTATTCTTACAATGGAACTCATCTTGAAACTTCATCGAGCTACTGATCTTTAAGTAGTGGAGTCACCTTCCAATTTGATTATTTGATGTGTGGAGTTGCCAAGGTAGATGCAGCCTCAAAAAGCTTCCTGAGCTCCTGGTACCTTCAGAAGTTCAGGTTGAAAATTTCGAGAATGAGTAATCTTCAGGCTCCCAGTAGACACACCAAAATTTTATCCCAAAATCTGACCCTGATAGGTTGCTCATCAAGTCAATCTTAGTGTAACTATTTCAAACCAATATTTTGGTTGAGCCTTAGCCTCCTCAACCTAAGAGGGCTCTCTCAAAGGTTAATGATATAAGTTATAGATAGATGGCTAACTTTGTGGTTTTTGATTTTTTATGTTTACAAGTTGAAATATGGAGACTTGCTACCATTGGGCTATGGATTCAGTGATAGGGATAAAGATAACAAATAGCTCTTCTTATAAAACTGAGGCTTATATATATTTCAATGAAAGAGTGACACATTCAGTAAGATCTCAATAACTTGAGGTTCATAGGAATTCAGAGCATGTGGTACATGAATTTTGAGTAATGATACATCAAGGTATTCAAAAGGAAAGTATTTAAAGTGATTCATCAAAGCTTAACACTTAAAGGAATTCATAGCATGAATAACCATGAATTCTGAGTAATAAGTATTAAAACATTGAAGAAAATCATCCAAAGATAGGACCCAAGAACTCAATTCACCATAGTTCAACACTTAAAGGAAGTCAGAGCATGTTCCTCCATGAATTATGAGTAATAAGAATTAAGGCTATGGAAGTAAAACATATCAAAGATAAAATATAAAAGTCACTGAAGTATACTAAGAATCTCAGGTCCAGAAAAGTTGTATTGATTCTGTATATATCAGTCTCTCCATAGCAATTACAAAAGTAGTCTATTCTCATAACCTTTTCCAACCTGTAGGTTGAAACTAACATCAGCTGTATACATTGGGAATTATGGAGTCATGGTGATCTTCAGCAAAATCAAAACAGTCTATCTAGCATGGAATTCAAGACATTTAGAGTTCAAGTTAATGGAATAAAACATGTAAAACAGTGAAACACATAGTCAGCTCAATTATGAAGGAAGTTATATCATCATTGATGAATTATGAGTATCATAATCAAACACCACTGCAATAGAAGAATTGAAAGGATGCCATGAAAACAATAACACACAGGAACTCCTCATGAATCTTGAGTTGTCTAAGAAGAAACTCTGTATTAAGCTATAAAACAGTGACACACAAAACGCCGTCTTTTGCTAATGAAATGTCCAACCCTTCTAGAATTTGACCTCATGCTCTATATATAACATTTACAATATATGATTCTTTCATCATCCACAAGAGAATTCAAATTCCCATGCTTTGACACCTTTCTTAATCTTAAACATGCTATTAATTACAAAATTACAACTAGAACCATAATGACCAGTCCTATTCCAAATAGGACTAAAACTCTTTAATTTCCTCCTAGAAACCTTATCTAATATTTATTACATATTATTCCACCTAAATTCCCATGAATTTGAATTCTGGATGGTCATCTTTCACTTCAAGTAACCCCGCTTTAGATAGTAATGTTTTCCTAAAAACTAGGAAACATGTTTTCCTGCTTTTCAGCCCCTTTGATTCCTTTATTAGTTTTGAGTAATTTTATCATTAATAGACCAGGTATACATGTTTCATGTTGCCAAAAAATTTCCATATATCTTTAATCCTCCAGTTGTGCAGAAACTATAATCGGAATGATGCAAAAAGACAAAGGATAAACCTGTGCTACGAAATCAGTTTGGTTTCGTAGCGCTTCTAGTAGCGTAGTGTTTGACTCCTTTTTTCAATAATATTTTTACCTGTTTTATTCAAGGGAGAATTAATATGCCATAACCACACATCCACCAGCAATTTCAAGACAAAACTCATCAAACTTCTCCCAAAATTTGCTGTGAAAAAAGGATGAAAATACTGCTACATTTACAAATTATTTTTGTTTCTTCATGCAAATTAGGTCTTGGAACAGAGCCTATATTCTTCATCCATGATATATTTTGAGAAATTGAAGGAGGTTTTTTTATTCCATTATGTCTTGAATAAAAACCTCTCTTGTTTTTTTAAATACTTCTCCTGTTGTCCAGAAATTGTCTTTGAAGAAAATGTGTAAAACATAAAAACTTTATTTGCTGAAACTAGGGCTTCAAAGAAATCCTTTTATCTCCCTACTAATAACACGTGTGAATAAAATGAGAGGGGTTTTTGTATTTAGATATACTAGGAATAAAAACCTCTTTCATTTTTCAAAAATGCATTTTTAGTTGCTCAGAAACCCCCTTGGAAGTTGACTACTAAGACCAAAAAACAGAGTTTTTTGCTTCATAGCGAAAAAGCTGCTTCAACAATTTCGTAGCGCATTTGATCAAATTTGGACTAATTGTGCTATGAAACTGCCGTGTAGGTAGTTTTTTTAAACCTGTCTTCAAAATTTATGCTTTGGAGATGCTTAAACTTTAAGGGACTTGGTATCATTTCAAAAATACAACCATATGACCCTGAAAACATAATCTTCATCAAATTTTACGTTTATTTTGACCATAGATTGTCTTGTGGATTTATCATTTTGTTTCACTGCCCCTTTAACCTTCCTTAAGATTTTTTCAACTGTATCTCCAAATCTTCCACCTGTATTTTTAACCTTCTGTTCTCAGGTTCATATCTCAGACAATGACCCCCTCTATGGATATTTTTCTCCTCAGCCATGTTTCTTTTAGAAAAAGCCTTGTTATTTCTTTAGAAATCTGCAAAACAACCTCTCTTGCAAGTAGCCTCTCTTGATTACAGCCTTTCTTGATTTAATATCGCAGCCTCACTTGATGATAGTGAAATTCGTCTATGTATATAGCAACCAACGACTAATTGTCACTCTTTCAGAGCTCATGTAGTTACTTTGGAGATAAATGAACCGAGGATGGCTCAATTAGGCAAAGAATTTGAATTTGAGATATTCCTTCATAACCAAATGATGCTTTCTTGAATTCCTATCATGATTATGAAGAGTGTAGGACAAGAGGGTACAATGGATTTTATGACTAACTGACTCACCATACTCCTATCCTATCATTCCCAAACAAATTTGACAATTTTTTGGCTTATTTGACATGACAGTTAAGAAACCGCACTTTCGTAGCGCACTTAGTGTAAAATTTGCATTTTATGCTATGAAAGTAGCAGCGCTTTAGTAGCGCATTTCCTAATTTTTGAACTGGCTGCGCTACGAAACTGCGGATTCCTGGCTAAATGTAGAATTCAACTCGAAACTTCATGGCATGACCCCTAAATGAAAAATATGACTTTTTTAATCATGAAATGAACCTAATGGACTTTATTTGAACTTGAAATATGTCCTTTAAAACTTATAAAACTATGAACTACCCTTTACCAAGACTTAAAATGACCTTTAGACCTACATGAAAACATGACCAAAAACAGTGTAGACGCAATGATGTTTTGAGAATTTTTGAGTGATAACACTTCCTTTGAGGAAGAAATCCTCCATACATTGGAGTAGATGGAGGCCACTCATGCTTACGTTGGCCAAGATCAGGAGGTACTTTTTGGATAGTAGCTTCTCATGGGAGGCCCATTTCCAAAAATCACCACTTCTATTTGAGCATGAGCAGCTGCATGATGGGCATGGCAGAATTTTGGAGGATGAATTTGACATGAGGGATGTCAAAGGAGAAGACATAAACATGTGGGGAGCTTCACATTTCATATCTTCAGCGATGTCTCTTAGGAGGATTGATCCATATTGGAGATCTCAAATCTTGGTAGAGTACTCCAAGGATGTTGATGCTTGCATGATTCTTGATGACCCAGAGGGAGATGATAGATACATGGTGGTTGGAGAGGTCATCTATTCTTATGGCAAAGTCTTCTTGACTAGATTTTCTGAGCTCAAGAGGAAGCTACTACATGCAGCACATGTGGACTTTCTTTCCATGCACTTTGATGCATTTCATTCTTTGATGGAGGAGTTCACTTGGGAGGGCATCCAGCATGATATATATCAGCATATGGAGAGATGCATAGCCTGGATGGTGATGGAGAGGTTGTCACAGCCACTTCCCTGCTCATGGAAAGTGAGGGATAATTTTCAGTTGAGCCATTTCAGCTCAAGGACCAAAGTACATGGTAGAGAAGGTACAATTTTTCACTTCTTTACTTTATATGAGCAGAATGTTGTATTGGTTGAGGGTGGATTCTCACAGGAACTGTACCTCCAAAATAGAAGAAAAGAGATATAAACGCCTTATAAATGAGCCACTTCGAGGGGGCAACCTCCAATACATTACATAAATGAACAATTCTTGGATGATACAATTTACAAAACCTCCTTTCTATATATAGGAGTCCACGGGGCCACAATGTAATCCTAGTGGGCCACAATGTAATCCTAGCTGACCTAACAATAATAATTTAAGGGCACAATAATAACAAAATGGGGGTTACAAGGGTACAATAATAACAATAAGGGGGTTACACTAATAATAATAAGGGACTATACTAGTAATATAGGGACCTAACATGCCCCTCTCCTTCAAAAAAGTGTTGTCCTCAACGCTTGAGTAGCTCTGGGTGCTTCTGCATAAAATTCTCATCCTCCCATGTAGAATCTTCAGTGGGTAAGTTCTTCCACTTGATGAGATACTCTGAAATTGATCGATTCCGTAGCTGTCGAGTTCTTGTTTCCGTGACCGCTTTAGGTTCCAATATGATTTTTCCTTCCTCATCAAGTTCTGGCAATATTGTTTGAACCGGAAGATTTTCACCTATAACCTTCTTTAAGCATGAAACATGGAAAACTGGATGTACTCGCGAAGAAGCAGGAAGCTCCAATTTGTATGCCATAGTACCAATCTTTCGCAACACCTTGTAAGGACCATAGTACTTTGGCGATAATTTATTATCCTTCTTAGCTTGCTTGAGGGACATTTGTTTGTATGGTTGTAGCCGTAAAAATACCCAGTCTCCTACATCAAAAATTCTCTCGCTGCAATGTTGATTTGCTTGTTGTTTCATTCGATTTTGTGCCAAATTCAGGTTGTCCTTTAAGAGTTGGAGAACTTCTTGTTGATGCTTGATGTGATCTTCCACTGCTTGAACCTTCGAATTTTATCTTAAAGATGATGTGATGGATGGTGGATGATATCCATAAAGTGTCATAAATGGGGTCATTTTTGCCGCAATATGGAAGGAAGTGTTATACCACCATTCAGCTAGAGGTAACCACTTTACCCATTGTGTTTGTTTATCAGATAAAAAACAACGAAGATATCCTTCCAAACATTTATTTACTATCTCAGTTTGACCATCGGATTGAGGATGATAAGATGAGCCATGAGTTAATTAAGTACCCAAACAAGAAAATAACTCCATCCAAAAATTTCCAATAAAAATGGGATCTCTGTCACTCACAATAACCTTTGGGTTTCCATGTAGCTTTTGAATTGTGTCCATAAATGTAGTAGCAACTGTACTTGATTTAAATGGATGAGATAATGCACAAAATTGTGCATACTTGGTAAGTCTATCAACTACCACCATGATCACACTCTTTCCTTCGGACTTAGGTAAACCTGTGATAAAATCCATTGAAATCTCCTCCCAACGTTGACTTGGAATGGATTAAAATTGTAGAAGACCCGGGGTCTTAATTGTCTCAAATTTATTCTACTGGCAAACCAAACATTCCGCCACAAAATTTTGAATATCAGATTTAAGGCCATCCAAAAAAAAATCTTTCTTCACCCTGTGGTAATTTTTAAAAAATCCTGAGTGTCCTCCCAAAGGAGAAGTGTGCAATTCCAAAAGAATCTTTTGTTTTAGTTGGGAATTCTTACAAAGATATAAGCGATCTTTGTACCATAAGGAATCATTTTTCCAAATAAATGTATTATATGTACTAGGATCTTGCTGCAACTTTTGAATGAGTGTTCACATTTCTTCGTCCTTCTTCCATTCATCTCTTGCTTCGGTTATCCAATCTGGTTGGATAATAGAAATGGCACAAAGCAATGCTTCCACCTCTTCGTTCTTTCTTGAGAGTGCATCTGCAACAACATTTAGCTTCCCTTTTTTGTATATTATTTCAAAGTCGTAACCCAACATCTTTGTGACCCATTTTTGCTGCTCTTCTGAAGATAGTCTTTGTTCCAAAAAGTGTTTAAGACTATCATGATCAGTTTTTACCTTGAAGTGTCTTTCCATTAGGTAAGTTCTCCATTTCTTTAGTGCATGCAGTATTGCTAACATTTCCTTCTCATAAATAGGTTTCTGTAAATACTTTCCTTTGATTGGAAGACTTTCAAAAGCAATGGATCTTCCTTCTTGCATTAAAACAACACCAATTCCATTTCCTGAGGCATCACATTCCACAATAAAGGTTTTTGTGAAGTCTGGCATAGCTAAGACCGGTGCTAGGCACATTGCCTCTTTAAGATGTTCAAAGGCCTTAGTTGCTTCAGGAGTCCATGAAAATGCATCTTTCTTCAATAATGTTGTTAGAGGTGCCGCTATTCTCCCATAATTCTTAACAAACTTGCGATAATACCCTGTTAACCTGAGAAATCTGCGCAACTGCTTTATGGTTGTGGGGACTTTCCATTCCTTAATGGCTTTAATTTTGTTAGGGTCTACCTTAACACCCTCGTGAGATACAATATGACCCGGATATTCCACCTCTTGTACTCCAAAGAAACATTTGGATGTTTTTGCATATAATTGTTTCTCTTGCAATATTTTGAGCACCCTATCAACATGTTCAACATGATCCTTCCAAGACCTGCTATAGATTAGTATATCATCAAAAAATACTAGCACAAATTTTCTAAGGAAGGGTTTGAAAATGGAATTCATCAACCCTTGAAATGTAGAAGGTGCATTGGTAAGGCCAAGAGGCATGACCAAAAATTCATAATGACCCTCATGAGTTCGAAATGCTGTTTTTGGAATATCTTCAGTCTTCATTCTAATTTGATGATATCCTGAACGAAGATCCAACTTGGTAAAATAAATTTCTCCATGTAACTCATCCAATAATTCATCAATCACAGGAATGGGAAATTTATCTTTAATGGTGAGCTTATTGAGCTCCCTATAATCCGGACACATTCGCCATGATCCATCCTTCTTGTGTACCAATACTACAGGAGCAGAGAAAGAACTTTGACTAGGTTGAATTGTACCCGCCTCTAACATTTCTGCAATCATACGTTCAATTTCGCTCTTTTGGAAGTAAGGATATCTATAAGGCCTGATGTTTGGAGGAACACTTCCTAGAATCAAATTAATAGCATGATCATGATCACGAATAGGTGGGAGTCCTTTGGGAGTTTCAAACACCTTGGAATGATTGTCCAATACTTGTTGGAGATCTGCAGGAATAGATGATTTTGATGTTGGAACTTCTAGTGAGCATAATTGTGCAATTACGCCTCTTTGTTATTTCTTTAGAAGCTTTGTCATGACATTAGAGCTTATTATCCTTCCTGGCTTCCCTGCAATACCTCGTAATTCAACTTCCTTTCCTTCTGAAAAAAATTTCAAGAAAAGTTCTTGAAAATTAAAAGCTACCATCCCCAAAGATTGTAACCATTGTACTCCTAGTACAACATCAACACCTCCCATATGAATGGAAAGCATTGGAATATTCAATACATATTCCCCCATGGTTAGCTTGATATTATGGCATTTTCCAGAGCAATTTATAGTTCCTCCATTTGCAACCATCACTTGACATTCTGGTGCTGGGTATAGGAAACAATTCAATTCCTTGGCTACCTTACAATGAATAAAATTATGGGCACTACCCGAATCAATCAACACTATTACCTTTTTCTTCTTGATATGTCCTTCTATCTTGAGAGTTTGAGGAGTGGTAATTCCTGCCAATGCATTACATGATATGGTCGGACTCATTTATTCCTCTTCTTGGGTTGGTTCTTGGTGTATATCCTCTTCTTGTTCATTTTCTTCTTCCTCTTCACAATCTATGTAAAATAATTTCTTCTCAGCACACTTATGACCTTTAGTGTATTTGCTATCACAACTGTAGCAAAGCCCTTTTGCTCTTTTTTCTTCCAATTGTTGTGGTGTCAACCTTGTAGGTTGTGGAAATTTAGGAGTAGCAACACTTCCTTCTTTATAGAAGTGAGTGGTAGGCTTCCTTGTCGCCATAATTTTACATTCAATTTTTCTTGCCAACCTGAATGCCTTCTCCAATGAATCAGGTTCCAAAACGCGAACTTCATGTTGGATGTTATCCTTTAAAGTTCCTATGAAGAGATCAATCCTGTGTTCCTCTAGAATATTAGTTACCCTTATATTCAATTTTTGGAAGTCCTCAATGTGCTGCCCCACTAAACCCTTTTGTTTGAGATTTATCAATTGGCTAAAGAAGGTGTTGCTCTTTGTATCCTCATAATGTGCTATTATTTCCTTCGTAAAAATTGACCAAGTGACATTTTTTTTACGGGATCAAAGCCATCGATACCATACAAATGTATTTTGTTCTAAATGTAAAGTTGCAATGCGTACCTTTTGTGTGTTTTGCACGTTATGGAGATCAAAATATTGCTCCATCTGTAGTATCCATGTTACAGGATCCTTTCCATCAAACTTCCTCATATCCATTTTTGGAATATGGTGGTTCTTCCCGCCAACATTAGATTTTATGAAATCACGATTAACATTTATTTTGTTCTCATCATGAGTTTCCTCTACCATATTTTCACCATTAGGAAACATTTCTTGTATCAACTTTTTCAAACCTTCCATGTCTGCTTTTAGAACATTCTTCATGTTTTCAATTTTCTCATCGATCTTAGCTTCCTTGTCATCCATCTTACATTCCATGCCAGCCTCCATGCCATATATCTTAGATTCCATGCCATTCTTCAAACCATCCATTCTAGATTCCATGCCTTTCTTCAAACCATATATCTTAGTTTCCACTCCTTTCTTCAAAACTTCCCTGTCATTTTTTGTTTCTCTTTGCGAGAGCCAAATTTGTTGCACTTGCTCTTGTAATTTTGATATGTCATGTTGCCATTATTCGTCTTCATGAGTCATAGTAGAGCTTTCCAAAGGCTTAATGGGTGTTGAATTCTTTTTAGGGGCCATTTTAGAATCCAACACTGATATATATTCTACAATATTCCCTTGGAATCAATTCAAATTGATTCTTCAAACAAGACTTATGCAATTCGGAAAAAAAATACACACCTTTTACTTGCTTTTAAGGAGCTCAATATTGAAATTGAATTATCTCTATAATTTCAAATTCTCAATAGTAGCCCTCTGAAGCTTCTTTCCAATGCCACAGGTCTGATATGATTTGGATTCTTCAAGACAAATTTATGTCCAATCTCTCACAATGACCTAATTTTGGACTGGTTTCGTTTAGCGAACTTGTATGACTTGCCACGTGTCACTGTTTCATCCTTTGGCTATGTAATTGATAGATAAGAAACTATAGTCCGTCTACTTGCAACCAATTTTTATGGTACTCCAATCTGATGCTCAGAGAGAGATTTGCGAAGATTTTCCCATGATCACCTCTTTGAGATGAAATTCAGGAGCCTAAAAAATCACTACATTCCACAAATCATATCTTCGAAAATGTTGTGAACAAATCTCTAAAAAATTTTGACGATGTTCCTTAGGATTTCGGCTTCATACCCTAAAAATTTTATCTTTTGAAACTTCGTAGAAAAAACGTTATAGAAAAAATTTCACGATGACCTGTTTGGAGCAGCGAAACCCTAGAATCCAAAGCTTTGATACCAAATGTTGTGAAACCAGCTCCAAAAAGAGAAGAAAAGAGATATAAACACCTTATAAATAAGCCACTTTGAGGGGGAAACCTCCAATACATTACATGAATGAACAATTCTTGGATGATTCAAATTACAAAACCTCCTTTCTATATATAGGAGTCCATGGGGCCACAATGTAATCCTAGTGGGCCACAATGCAATCCTAGCTGACCTAACAATAATAAATTAAGGGCACAATAATAAAAATATGGGGGTTACAAAGGTACAATAATAACAATAAGGGGGTTACACTAACAATAATAAGGGACTATACTAGTAATATAGGGACCTAACAAATTCCTTCTATACATTATATTATTATGTACTTGAGGCAAAATGTAGCATTGAGATTGGCTATCCTATGGGTGGTTTGTGGGGGAAGCCACATGAATCTTGGTGTACACCATTGACACCAAATTTTACCTTCATGATCCTATCTTGTAGGATGATTACGACATCAAACAAGTGGCTGGGAGAGAACTTTTTATTCTTTGATTCGAGGTAGGCAAGGGATGCACTAGGTTGGTTCCATGTGTGGAACTATGATCCACTTTCTGGTTGTCATATGGAAACTTGTTTTCATTGGATTCTTCTTCCATATATTGATGATGTTGTCATGTTTATGGGAAGATTTGTTTGGAGAGTGATAAAAGAGTTGTGGGTGCCCATTGGGAATATGAATCTCCCTATTTTATATGTTTCATGTTTCTGGAGGAACAATGGGCAAACCATGATTGCCACACAATGTCTCCTTTCTTCATGTGGGAGGAGCCATTTGGAGAACTTGAGTTCTTGGAGGAGGCACTTCATGGCTGATTTGCTTAGTGGGGTAACTTGGGTCATTCTTGGAGGCCATTTCATTTCAACCCAAGATCAACAACAGCGACATACTTACCATAAATGGAAAGAGAAGCAACTTGGATGGAAAAATCTAATCTCTCCATGCAGCCCCAATCCATTGCATAAACCAAGGGTTGAGGATTTCTTTGATGAGCTACCTAGGATGGCTCATTTCATTTGAATGATAGCATGGGTATGGGAGTATCTCAATGGGAATTAGATTCCCCATTTTTTTTCATCACTCCTATGTTGAGGAGGCCATGGGACAACAAGAAAGTTTCCACTTACACCTTCCACTTTTTCATGATGTGAGCCTTTTGGGTTTGCATACTTGGGAGGAACCATTGGAGGGAAGATTTATTGCATATTATGTTAAGATGTGGTGGGAACTATTTATGAGGAGGCCACAAGCAGAGGAAGGGAGAAATTTTTCTCCACATTTACAGTTTCTTGAGGACAACCAACATTTTGGAGGGGAGGGCTACAATATTCCAAAAATTTAGCCTTCATCTAAATGGAATATTATAGTTTTTTTTATCACTAGGTAGGTGAATAAGTGTGTAGGGAGGCCCATAAACCTCTTTAGAAGGAATAATAACACTCCTAATGTGAAAGGAGAAATAATAAGCAACTGGATTAAGCACCTTTGGGTGTGAACAAGGATTGGATCATGTTGATTCAGTCAACTTTGAGCAAGTCAACAACACTGTCATGGAAGAGTGGCCTTTATGATGAGACCACACAATTTTAGTGGAGGACAACTTGCATGAGCTTGGTGGAAAGTATGGATGGGACCAAATGTGAGAAGGTTCACTTGATATATATAGAAAGGATGGCAGCCTTTTTTATTCATGTTTTAGATTATCATTTTGATATTGGTCTGCTTAGAATTTTCATTCCTTTGCTGTTTAGCAGCGTTGATGTGTTGTTTAGCACAAGGGTGTTCCTGATCTAGAATCCCTACCTCATCCTCAGGGAAGGAGAGGCTCTTTAAGCTGAATTTTCTCATTCCAAAATTTTGGCCAAGCTACCTCCTTTAGCTACAGTGAAATTTCTGTTTAGAGCTGGGTTGTGTTGCAGGGTGCAGCAAAGGAGGATCACATAGAGCTATTTCTGGGCTTGTTTTTCAGTGGAGAGGTAGCCTATCCATTGGAGGATCAGAAATATGGTCTCCTGGGCATATTTTCACAACTTTGGCATCAGACCAACCATTTACCATCCCTCACAACACAGTCATAATTCTGAACTACATTATTTTTGGAGGAAATTGGTAGGAGAGTTCATTGAGCTCATCGGGAGGGTTTATTTCTTAGTAGAGGGATTAGCCTTCTACTTAGAAATACTATTGGAGGAGGACATCATCATTTCAGATATTTCATAGCCTCATTCTCTTCAAATCTATTTTTTAGTGACATCTCAACCCCAGGGTTATTTGTCACATTGTATATTTCTTGGTATTTCTAACAATATTTTCTGGATTGGCTAGAAATCATGTATTAAAATGCACATATTCTTTTCTGGGCATTTCTTTCATTTCTACCAGCCATATTCCATTTATGTATGTTTATAGTAGCAGCTACACTGATATATACAATGCTTCCACTCCTCTCCGGCATTCTATATAGTTGCAGCAACTCATGTGCTGATTGTCCTCGTCATTGGAGGATTGTTCTTATGCTTTGAGAAGCTTATCCCTCAAGATATTTTGTATATTTTTGCTGATATATTAATAAAATGATGGCTGTAAATTGATCCCTCTCATGTCATGATCATATTTGTTGCGTTTTTCATTATTATGACTTGTATTGCTGTTATTTCCAATTTGGAATATTACATTTATTCATGAGATATCAGATGACAGAATGATCAGTTTGTACAAAAAATTCATAACCTGTGATGTAGTGCCTAAACTTGTTAATAACATAAATTAAAACAAGGAATTATTTTTCAGTTACCGTGTAATTCAGTTCTGCGAGAGTTAAATTTTTACCGACAAACTAAATATCATGGGTTACCAGATCCTCCTTGTAATCCAATATTGCTCCTATGGATGAATCAAAGGCATAAGTGGAAATGTGAAAGGGTAATTTCCAATATGGGCCTCTTAAGATAGGTGCCGAAGAAATATTTTCCTAGAGTATATCAAATGCAACTTGAAACTCATCATTCCAATGAAATTCAGAATCCTTAGTCAATAATTTAATCAATGGAGAGGCTAACTTTGTAAAATTTTCAACAACCCTTCTGTAGTAACCTTCATGTCCAAGAAAAATTCGAATTCCCTTTTTACTGGTTGGTGGGGGTAGCTTTAGAATAACTTCAATATTTTTCGGATCAACTTTAAGTCCCGCAACAGAAACATGATGACCCAAAACAATACATTCAGTCATAATCATAAAACATTTTTCATTACTCAATGAAAGATTATTTTCTCTACATCTCTACAAAAAATTTTCAAGATTATGTAAAGCCTCTTCAAAAGTATCACCCATTACTGTAAAATCATCCATATAAACTTCCACACAATCATGCAAAAGGTCAGATGAAATGGCAAGGACCTCCTGCTGTAATGTGGCTGGTGCATTGCATAGAAAAAATGGTAATACCTTATATGCATAGGTACCCCAAGGACATGTGAATGTTGTCTTCTCTTGTTTCTCTAGAGATATCCTAATTTGATTGTATCTTCTGAAACCATCTAGGAAGGAAAAATACGTTTTCCTTGCTGAATTGTCTAGCACTTGGTCTATAAAAGACAAAGGGAAATGGATTTTTAATGTAGCTTTGTTTAGTTCCATGTAATATACACACACTCGCCATTTACCATTATTTTTTGGGAAAATAAACAGTTGATATATGGACTGGCTATCTGAGATATGATAGATGAACCCTACATTTAACAATTTATGCAATTCATCTTTTACAACTTCCCTTAAAGCAGGGTTCATCCTTCTCTATGGCTGTCTCATGGGCCTAGAATTTTATTATATATAAATATAATGAATGCATGTATATGATTTAATGCCTCTTGTTTCTGTATATTCCCATGCAAATGTATCCAACAAAAATTCAGGAGTTAAGGCAGAATTAATGTTTAAAAAAATTCTAGGAAAATGTCCAGCTACCTTACTCCCCCATTTAGTCATGGAATATGGAGGAAATGCAGATAAGAGGGTTGAATGTAGTTTAGTTGTTTTACTATGCTCATAAAAATATTGCAGATTAGTAATGACATCTAAATTATGAGTAGGCTTCCCTTCTAAATGCTATGGAAAATTAGGATTAGAAATACAACAATTTATCAAATTTTCTTCTGAATTTTGCTTAAGGCTCATGGCTTGGGAAATTGTTAAAACTGGTTGGGTACATTCTAAATCATGCTCTTATTCTTCAACCCAATGTGTATTTTTCGATCTCAAGAGGGGTTTAATAGGGGGGATATCAATTAATGTGCTTCTTTTTCAGCTCCATGAGTGATGGTCATGTTTCCAGACCTACACCCTATGTAGGCATCTATCGTGGCCAACCACGGCCTCCCCAAGATCAGAGGATGCCCTCCCAAGTTAGTTTTAGGTTGAAGAACATAAACGTATGTAGGATAATCCCAAGAATATAATGATATGACAATGTCTTTTAATACCCCCTTTGGCTCTACCTTAGACATATCTGCTAATTCTAACATGGTAGGAGTAGGTAATAAGTCAAAGGATCCTATATGAGATAAAATCTTCATCATCATTATATTAATGGTTGCACCTAAATAAATTAAAGTGCTCTCTATGGGATACCCATTGATAAAGGTGGTGACCACAGGGATTCCGGAGTCTGCATATTTTTCAGTAACAAATTCGATGGACATTAAACTTGCAAGATTTCCACCTACTTGAATTTTGGAGAGTTTTCTCTTCTGTCTTCATAGTTTCTTGGTACATATCTCCCTCACTGTTTTGGAATAAATTGGTATATACTTAATTTCTTGCCATAACGGGATCTTAATGAACATATTTCTCAGTTCAGACACAATATCAAACTCGGTTTGTTTTAATCTAATTACCAACCTCTTTGGAAAAGGAGGTTGAACCGTATGGGATGAGGAAGGTTCTCGCGGACTTAAAATATGTTGTTCTGTTGGTTTAGGTGTAGTTTCAACTTCAGGCATTTCCAGAGTATCTTCCTCTACAATCTATTCAATTATTTCAGGCTCAGTCACCACTTTTCCCGATCTGATTTTAATTTCCTGCAGCGACACAGGAAATTCTTGTAACACAGGAATAGAAACTTCCTGTAGTGACACAGGAAATTCCTTTAACAAAGGAATAGAAATTTCCTGCAGTGGTTGTGGTGCAGTATAGTAGGTAGGAAAAGTGGGATAAGTGAACAATCCAATATTGTGAGCATATTGGATGGTTTTATTGTTGGGGTTAGACACTGGCTGAGCAGGAAGCTGTGTGGGATGAGCTTGATTTGTGGGGTAGGCAACTGAAGCTATTTTTGTGGTTGTATCATTTTTTGTGGTGTGGGTTGCGGAGGATAAAATTTTTTGGGTGGAAAATTTTGAGCTGAAGGGTGTGAAACTTTTCCCTGCCAAGGTTGTTGAGGAGGTCAAGGTTGTCAATGCATTGGAATATTCCATATCTCCTTTTGAGCATAAGGAAATTGAAAATGTGACTATGACATACATGTAGGACGTGGATGATATGGTATTTGAGGTGCCATTGCATAAAGTGCATTGACAAACCCCTGATCTGCTATATACAGTACTCTAATTTCAAGAAGAGAAGGACATTGATTATTGGAATGCTCAACTTCATAAATTCGACATACCTCTATGCAGTCAGCAGGGAATTCCCTTAGAGTATATTTCTTCTCTCATTTGGAGCAAAACACAACCATGGATTTATCTAGTTGCTCCTACTTCTTCTTAGCCTACAAAACATATAATTGTGAAGATAAAGATCCAAGAATATCAGTTTTAAAACTTTCAATTAAATTAACCATTTCAGCTTTGGTTACTCCAGTTCCTACAATAGATTTGACACTCCTGGAAGAAGTGTCTCTTCGCCCACCTCCAACCTTGGAATTTCCTCTTGACTATATCCTACACAACTCCACATCATCATAGTTCAACTTTGATACGTCACCTGCTCCCATTAAGTTTAAAATCTCTAGAAATTCCGCTCTGATTTCCCTAAGTAAAATTGTCCTTTTGGTTTCTTTGCTTAGAGGATTAATATTGGATCTCTGTAGATTATATTGAAATATTTCCACCAAGTTCTCCAGACTCTCCCCTTCCTTCTCATTCATGCCAAAAATATCTTCTCTAAGGTCTCTATATTTACAAAAATCTTGGTATTTCTTGAGGAATACCTTCTTCATTCATCACAAGTTGAAATGGAGTTTGGACCCAAACCCATAAACCACCTGAGAGCTACATCCTTTAGTGTAGCAGGAAAAAATTTCAGCTTTTTAGCATTGGAAAAATAGTCATAGCTCCTACATAACACATAAAACTCAAATAAGAAGGCATCAAGATCTTCACTAAGGGCCCCACAAAAATTAGGCAAGACTGAGGGAGGAATGTTTTTCATTTGAGTAGCTCCACCAGTCTCCCTGATAGGGAAGTGAAAGGTAACTAACTCCTCTTATTTCTCAGTGTAGATTCCATCTGTGTTACCAGTACATTATTCATGAGCCATATCTGACCAAGAGAGAGGAGGACCTCTGTAAAATACAAATTCCTCATAATCAATGATTTGGAATTCTAGTTCTTGAATAGGATTAATGAAGAACTCCTCTTCAGGCTGACCACTGAGAAACTATGTTGACTTCCTTGGGAGTGGAGGTTATAAATGGGAAGCAATAGAGGACTTCCCAATAGAATATTCTGTTGTAGAATTATTGACTTGTTTGGAATAAAAAACCAAACTCTCTTCAGGACTATAGACCTCATGTTTAGGTTCTCCTTATTTTTTTTCCTTTTTTTTACAAACCTCCTTGTTCTGGCCATTTCATTAGTAAATTAAGTGGTGCTCACACCACCATGAAAAATAATTGAAAATATTGGACCCTATTCATCTATTATAGAAACAAATTAAAAAATTCTACTTACCACACAAGCAAGACATGGCTTTGGCAAAATTTTGATCTCTGTATGTGCATAGGCCTTAACCCACATCTTACCACTTTGACTCACCCAGTCCTGCAAAAATATAAAACAACAAAAAAAATCATAAAAACACTTTTAGTATCATCCCTTAGCACCTCCCTAGCAACGACGCCAAAATGTTGAGTCAAATTATAGGCTTATAATTTGTGAATCGTGAATTTTCAACCCAGGGCAAGTAAGATTATGATATGTTGTGAAAAATATATGCAGGCTTAATAATTCAAGTGTTTACTAATCAAATAAGTCAATCAATCATCAAATTAATGCCTCTTTTCTGAATCCACAATTTGCAGCAAAGGCTATGGAGTGGATCTAGACATCCCTTTATAGCTCTTAGTCTTGCTGATGTGATGAGAAGAGATAGAATATCAAACTTACGACAAGAAACAAATCAACTTGACAATACAAATCAAACTTGTCCAAATGAAATCCACACATTTAACATAAAAACTGAATAATTTAATCAATTAATAATTGTTGCTGAAAACTTCAGAAAGAGTACATTAGCTTAATGGAAGAATTATTACTGCATAACAGAAATTAAAATGCACACACACACACAACTAAGGGAGTTGTGAATGAAGGGGGCCCTCCCTCACTCACAACCCCTTCAATATTAAATAGGCTTGCTCAGTAGAGTATAAATAACATGAAATATTTTATTAATCTGAAATATTATAGTCGAGTACAACCTTATATGTGCTATCAACAAATCCCAACCCAACCAACCCCTTACATCATAAAACATAGTCAAATTTATACAAGTTCAAAATCCCAAATTTTTTTCGAATTAGGAAAATTCTAATCTGAGCTAGGATATATCAATAGAGGTGTAATATTCCTTCTTAGGAGTTTTTGCACTATGGAGAGTAAAAACATTGTTCTCAGAAAATTAAGTTACAGAAGTGGAAAATAGGACTTGGATCCTTTAGATTATGCTTTATAACCCTTTCATGCAAAATGGAAATAGAAACAAATCACTCTACCTATGTTAAATAGATCTCCCCAGCGCAATACATCGCAAAAACACCCAAACCCCATGACTTCACAAAATAGAAATTCTGAAGCATGTAACAACATTATTGTATGAGGGTTTCTACAGAAAAATATGAGTCATAATATTTCTGGAGATTACATTAATCATAGAGCCAAGAAAAATGGAGGTCTTGCCTCTTCTACACAAAATGGAGACAACCAGGCAAGGGTTTCATAAGAGCACAAGTACAAAATGATATCCCTGCATAAAATCACGCAGTTCACTACAACTCTATATATGATATGATTGAATAATACATAAGAGCACATAAAAATGGTTGAAGGCCCTCCTTACTAGCCTTCCAGGAGAGAAAGAGCCCCCTTCTCCAAGAAACTAGCACAAGATCAAGGGATTTAACCCTACCACAACATCACCTTCAAAAATGACGCAGTTTATACAAGAGAATATGCTGTAGGAGTTGGTGACTGCTTGACCCCAAGTCTGATGGTGGAAATCTAGCCCAGAACTCTCCTCTTAGATCCCTTCAACAAGCTGAACCAAGAAAGAGAGTGGAATTCCCGCATGAGAATCTCTTGCACTAAACAATGCAGCAAACCCAACTAAACAATTGAAGCATGCAAGAAATCATAAGACTCAAACATAGACAAGATTCTGAATGCCTCTCATAGCTGCCTTCCCTTCCTTTTTATTCTTAGTGAGCCTCCTCACCCTAGACCCCACACATTCATAAGGTTACTTCCTTGTAAAGAGTCCTCCATCAAAACTGCGTTGTTCCCACTGGTTTTCCTTCTCTTTTAGTAGCGATGTTGACCTGGTCAACAAGGTTCTAGTCCTCATGCATTGCCCCCTTTTCACACCAAGGGTGGCCTTATTTTTCCTACCTACATAAACCCCTTTCACATTGGGAATTTTTTATTTCTACTTAAGAGATTTAAGAGTCTCTCTACCACATTTATTCTTCTAACCTGCAAACAGAGAAACATATAATATTACAACTAGTAGCAACTATTGGGAATATTACAGTCCTCCCCTCTCAAGAGTTGCTTGTCCTCAAGCAACAACATAGAAGGATGTTGTAAGATCTTCTCTCCTTCCCAAGTGTCATCCTCATCAAGAAGATTCCTTCGTCGAATCAGATATACTTTGATCACCCTGCTCCTTAGTTGCCTCTCCCGTGTATCCAAAATTGCCTCAGGTTGCAAAACTAGATCATCCTCATCATCGATAGGTGGGAGGTCCATGTTGGCAACTATATTCTATCCAATGGCCTTCTTGAGGCATGAGACATGAAAGATATTGTGGATCTTGCTCCCCTTGGGAAGCTCCAACTCATATGCAACTTCCCCGACACGACGGATCACCTTATATGGCCCATAGAAACGTGGTTTGAGATTTTCAACCCCCTTCTCTTTGAGTGTAGATTGTCTATAAGGTTGAAGGCGAAGATAGAATAGATCATCTACCTCAAACTATCTCTCTATCCGACCACCGTCTGCATATACCTTTTGCTAATTTTAGGTAGTATAAATGTTGACTTTAAGGGCCCGAAGTATGACTTGACTCTCCTGAATCCATTCCCTTGCTCTAGGAGCCTTGCTTGCTCCAAACATGAAATCAAAAAATGAGAGTGCATCATACCCATAGAGAGCTCGAAATGGGGTCATAACAATGGACATATGGTAAGTGGTGTTGTAACAATACTCCCCCAAATGGAGCCAATGCAGCCATGCCCTCTGCTGTCCCGAAACATAGCTTCTCAAGTAGCCTTCCAGCCACCTGTTCACAATTTCAGTCTTTCCATCAGTTTGTGGATGATAGTTGGTACATGGTGTCAATTCATTCCCCACTAACCGGAAGATTTATTGCCAAAAGGCACCCATGAAGTGGCTATCCCGATCACTCACTCCGGTCTTTGGGAGACCATGGATTCTAAACACATCTCTGAAGAAGAGCTCAGCTACCTGTGAAGCAGTATAATGTGCAGAAATGGAAAAGAAGTGTGAATACTTTATTATTCTATCAACAACTACAAAGATACAATTCTTACCCTGAACAGTAGGTAGACCAGTGATGAAGTCCATGGAGATGCTTTCCCATTTTCCATCCGGAATGGGTAGTGGTTGTAATAATCTGGTAGGATGAGTGTGTTATCCCTTGTTTTTCTAAGAAACTATGCACTTCCTAATATGTTGGAGCACATCCTCCTTGAGACCCTTCCATGAGAATCTCTCTCTTATGGCCTGGTCAGTCTTTGTGAATCCTTGATGCCCTGAAAGTGGGGAATCATGGGATGCTTGCAGGATCTTCTCTTTGAGCTTATAATTCTTAGCCAAAAAGATCTAGTCTCAGTAATAGATGATCTCATCCATCACTATATACCTCTCATCAGCTATCACCCCATCAAGTATCTCACATGCAAAGTTAACTTTGGAGTACTCAACCAACAATTTAGCCTTCCAATCTATGCCCATGCCCCTCAAGGACAGCATTGTTGGTCTTCTGGATAGAGCATCAGACACTATATTTCTCTTCCCCTTTAAATACTCTATGTCAAAGTCATAATATTTGATTTTGCTTACCCATTTTTGTTGTCTTTCTTGGAGTTTTTTCTGTTCTAGAAAGAATCTAAGACTATTATGATTAGTTTTCAACCTAAATTTATTCCCCACCAAGTATTGTCGGAATTTGGCTAAGGCATGCATAATAGACAACATTTCTTTATCATAGATGGGGTATATCATTTCATGTGGTAGCAACTTCCTACTCTCAAAGGCTATAGGATGCCCTCCTTGCATCAAGACTGCTCCAATTCCTTCACCTGATGCATCACATTCTAGCACAAAAGGTTGATAGAAATATGATAAAACTAATATTGGACAACTACTCATTACCTCTTTGAGCTTATCAAAAGCCCTCTGCATTGTAGGTGTCCAACTGAAAGCTCCCTTCTTTGTCAAATCTGTAAGTGGTGTAGCAAGTTGAGAGAACCTTTTGACAAACTTCCGGTAATATGTGCATATGCCTACAAACCCCTAGAGTTCTGTTACATTCCTTGGCTCAGGCCAATCTTTGATTGCTCGAATATTTTATTCATGCACACTTACTCCATCCACTCCAATGATGTGGCCCAAGTAAAGCATCTCTGTGAGACCAAACACACATTTTGAGATTTTAGCATAGAACTGTTGCTCCTTGAGAATATGCAATATTGTCTCAATATGTTGCAAACATTCCTCCCATGTATGACTGTAAATAAGAATATCATCAAAGAAGACAAATACAAACTTTCTTAGATGACCATGGAAAATGTGGTTCATGCAAGATTGGAATATTGCTAGGCATTGGTCAAACCAAATGGCATTACCAAGAACTCAAAATTCCCATAGTGACACCTGAATGTTGTTTTGGGAATGTCTTGATCCCTCACCCTAATTTTGGGATACTCAGTTCTCAAGTCAATCTTGGAGAAATATTTGGATCCTCTTAGCTCATCCATCAGCTCATCGATCCTAGGAATTGGGTATCTATTCTTCATGGTATTTTTGTTTAGGGCTCTATAGTCAATGCACATCCTCAAGGTGCCATCCTTCTTCTTTACTAAGACCACTGAATATGCAAAAGGACTAGTGATAGGCCGGATATGTCTTAGAGCTAGTAGTTCTTGAATAGCCCTTTCAATTTCATCCCTATAATCTTTGGGGTGCCTATAAGGGGTGGTAATCACAGCTTGAATCCCTTGCTCCAACTCAATAGCGTGCTAAAATCATTTATCAGGAGGTCTCCCTGGTGGAATATCCCCAAATACTATATAATACCGGTCTAAGAGAGATTGCACTTCTGGATTCACTATGGAATACTTGACTCTAGCTCCAAATAAATGTGGTTCTATTGCCCATTCTATGTCTCCTCTATGTAAATCTTCCTCCATCTTGTGGGCTAAAATAATCTAAGGTGGGTAGGTGTGCATGCCTTCAATTTTTTATGCTTACCATTATCCTTCTCTATCCATTCCATCTCTATATTCTCCCGATCAGTGGTGACTCTCCCAAGAGTGATTAGCCATTGGACACCCAATATAACATTAGTGTTAGGAATATCAACCACAAATAAGTGGTCTGTCATATTGTAGGTTCCCATAGTGATAGACAAATCTGGAACATACTTGGCACACTGCAAATTTTTGGCTTCCGGAACCAAGACTGAAAAACCTTCAAAGTATTCCATATGAATGCCCCTCTTCTTTACTAGTTGTGAATCAATGAAGATATGAGTAGCTCCACTGTCTACTAGTACCAATACTCTCTGCCCCATAAAAGTACCTCTAACTCTTAAAGTTAGATATTTAGGGACTCCTCTTAATGCTACAAGATCTCCTCCCCTTGGAGCAAAAGTTTTTACTGCATATTTTGTAGGTAGTACAGCGTTGGCCCTGTCTTCTTCATCAGAAAATATCTCAATATTTTGAGCTTTCCCTGCAACACATTCATGGTTTGGCACCCATGGCTTCTGACAAGTAAGGAAAAGTTTCTCCTTCCTTATTTTCCTCTGACTATGGTCAAGGGGTGTCTTCTTTGGCCATGATGAATTCTCCTGCTGCAGTAATGCCTTTACCTTGGGAAAAGCATGTTATAAATCTTTATCCTTCTCCACAGCCTCTAGGAGTGTAGTTGGTTTAGTGGATCTTACCAACCCATGTAATGGTTCAACCATCCCATCAATAAAAATACATACCCTTTTGCTCATAGTGAGGTTGGATACCATCACTGAAATCTTTAAACATTCAGCAATATAATCTTCTAGATCTCCCTTTTGTTTGAGCTTGGTTAGCTCAACAAAGTGGGCCTCTAGATCCCTTGGATAAAATCTCTCTACTAGTCCCTTAGTGAAGACTAAGTAAGAAGTGATATGAGCATGTCCAAGTGTAGTTAGCCCATGGAACCAACATTCAAGAGCCTCCCCTTCCATGTGCAGCGTAGCTATTTTGATAGTCTCTATTTCAAAAACTATTTTGAGCTAAAAATAAGTATCCAACTTCTCCACCCAAGCCTTGGCTGTGCACTTAGGTGAGCCATCATATGTAGGCAAGAATAACCTCCCCATACTGTGTTGTAGGTCTGATTCCTGCATAAATCCTCCCCTCTTTTGGTGATAGCAAGTTCTCCTCCCTTCCTTGATCTGGCAGAATTCTTGATAGCTCTAGTGTTCTTTGAACCTTCGGGATTGGGACTCATACTCCAAAAAATGATCACCAAGGATTTCTTCCTCCCTTTCTTCTGATAGGAATGAGGGCATATTAGAGCATTTTATTGAAGGATGTGTGGCCAATTATTCCACACAAAGTGAGGTTCTGGTGCTTGCTTCATGGTGAAACCCTCTAGGGCCTTATTTATGCCTCATCTCCTTGAGATATCTTGCAATGTTCATCATAGTTTGAAAAAGAAACTTTGAAATATATTTCTCCTCCATAGTATATATATATTTTCCCCACAAGCTGAGCCAAGAGCAGAGCTCTGATACCACTATAATATTCCTTCTTAGGAATTTCTACACTATGGAGAGGAAAATCGTTGTTTTGAGAAAATTATGTTACAGAAGTGGAAAATAGGACTTGGATCCTTTATATTATGATTTATAACCCTTCCGTGAAGAATGGGAATAGAAAAAAATCATACTATCTATGTTAAACAGATCTCCCCATCCCAATATATCGCAAAAACACCGAAACCCCACGACTTCACCAAACATAAATTATGAAGCATGTAGCAACATTATTCTATGAGGGTTTTTGTAGAAAAATATGATTCATAACAGATCTGGAGATTACATTAATCATAGAGCCAATAAAAATGGAGGTCTTGCCTCTTTTACACAAAATGGAGACAACCCAGCAAGGGTTTCATAAGAGCACAAGTACAAAATGATATCCCTGCATAAAATCACGCAGTTCACTACAAATATATATATGATATGACTGAATAATACATAATAGCACATAAAAATGGTTGAATACCCTCCTTACTAGCCTTCTAGGAGAGAAAAATCTCCCTTCTCCAAGAAAATAGCACAAGATCATGGGATTTAACCCTACCACAGCATCACCTTCAGAAATGATGTAATTTCTGCAAGAGGCTACACTGTAGGAGTTGGTTACCACTTGAACCCAAGTCTAATGGTGGAAATTTAGCCCATAATTCTCCTCTTAGATCCCTTCAACAAGTTGAACCAAGAAAGAGAGTGGAATTCCTGCATGAGAATCCCTTGCACTAAATAGTGTAGCAAACCCAGATAAACAATTGAAGCATCCAAGAAGTCATAAGACTAAAACATAGACAAGATTCTGAATGCCTCCCATGGCTGCCTTACCTTCCTTTCTATTCTTGGTGAGCCTCCTCACCGTGGACCCCACACATTCATGAGGTTACTTCCTTGCAAAGAGTCCTCCATCAAAACTACGTTGTTCCCACTGGTTTTCCTTCTCTTTTAGCAGCTTTTTTGACCTGGTCAACAAGGTTCTAGTCCTCATGCATTGCCCCCTTTTCACACCAAGGGTGGCTTTATTTTTCCTACTTACATAAACCCCTTTCACATTGGGAATGTTTTATTTCTACTAAAGAGATTTAAGGGTCTCTCTACGCCATTTATTCTTCTAACCTACAAAGAGCAACATATAATATTCCAACTAGCAGCAGCTAATTGGGAATATTATAAGAGGTAAAATATTATCAAAATTAGCTAAGTTGGGTCTAATCCATGACTTGAATCATGGATTAGATAATTTTCGTTACAAGGCTAAATTTTCTCCTCATGTGGCCAACGAGAAGAGGTCCGCGGATCTGGGTAGTTTCGAAGGTGGATTTGGTATGACCAATAGGACATCGTCCATGTACAACAAATTCCCCACAAAAATCATGTTCTCGTTTGATTTGGTAGTGAGTGGAACATATCTAAATGCTAATTCTATTGTAGGAAATCGAAGAGGCTATAGGAAATCCACTACAGGATTCCTGGAGCATCTGCAGGAAATGTGGCCACAAGTGAATGAGCAGAGATATAGGTTATTCACTTGTTGGTTGTGCATACATCAAGAAATAAATTGTAATACATTTTATATTCATATGATTAATGCAAATAGTCTTAAGGGCTTTTTCCTAGTTGGGTTCCCCTAGAAAAATATTGTGCATGTGTGGTTTTTCTTATTGCATGTTTGTGAATGTTTCTCTAAATTATGAATTGAATTTTGTAGAGTAGTAGAGTAGAATTGTGTCTCATGATTATAGAATAAACTTCTTTAGTAGTTGCAATTCTATAACCATATTTATACACTTATTTGAGGCCATAAAAGGATTTGAGAAGATTACATAATTTTTGTTCCTGTCCCTTTACAAAAAATACTTTAGGTTGGGATAACAAAAAAAATTATTTCCTATATACATTTAGGAAAGAAGGTTTTACATCCATTTGATGGCCTTTCCAACCATTCTGAGTTCCCAAGGAAAAGAGAGACTGCATGGTAGCCCATTTTGTTGTGGGTGAAAAAGTGTCCTTATAATCAACCCCTTTCTTCTGTGCAAAACATTTTTCCACAATTCTAGTTTCATGCTTTTCAAGTGAGCTATCATATTTATAATTTTTCTTGAAAACCAACTTGAATCTAATCGGTTTTCTTCCCACTGGAGGGCCCACCGAAATGCAGGTTCCATTATTTATCAAACCGTCACATGCTTTCTGCATCATTTCTTTCCGTTCATCATGATAAGCAACTTCTTTGAAGGAATTTGGTTTGAAATATGTAGAAAAATTTAAATCACAATCATAAGAAACATCCATATCAGTAGGTGAATCAAAATCATCTACATCACCTTCTTTTTGTCTTATAGAGATTTGTGCTCCTATCTTTCCAACCTCATTAGGATGAACACTTTTGGAGGAAATTTATAAGAAGGACCAACCTATTCAGTTGTCTGATATGTAGCTAAATCAATATTTAGCTTTCCAATTCTCTCAATCACATCACTCAAATTATCCTCTTGATCGATTGTTGGACCTTCATGAGAGGGAGAGAGTGCTTCAGAAGGAGATTCCACAAATTGATCCAAGATAGGGATGACCCCTTCAAGATGTGGAATATCATTATCAAATTCTTGAAAGGAATTTGCATGCCTTAATATATCTAATTGATCAAATGGCTCCTCAATAACATTGTCACTCTTGGAATATTCAAGAAATATCACATCTCCAGATAATATAAAATTATTATTTTCTTCATCATAGAGACGATTTTCTTTGAAGGTATTCGAGTACACTAAGAAGATACATTTTTTAATCCTTGCACCATGTTTTTTTCTCAGTTCCTTAGGTATCATAGCATAATGGGTGGAACCAAAAACCATAAGATGCCTCACCAAAGGAATGTGGTCATACCACATTTCATAGCGAGTCTTGTTTTTAAGGGCATGAGATGGACACCTATTCTTAAGATACACTGCACATAGAAATGCATCAACCAAAAACATCAGCTTTACATTTTTTAGAAATTTCATTGGACATACCATATTTAATATTCTCATGTTCATTGTCTCAACTACATTTTAATGTTGAGGATCATAAGGAAGTATTTTTTGATGCTTGTGTTTAGTACAATCTTTCATCGGAAAAAGACCACTTTAGTTATGCATAAAAAATAGCCTAACATCGATTAAGTGGCCGCCAATATCTTTAACATGGAAGTAGTGATCCAAATAACGCTTCACAAGTCTCGTATCTAAGCATAAATGACATTAAGTAGTGAAAAATAAAATGTCACTCCATGCATCCAATAGACAAGACAAGAACGATGTATTTGAAAGAATTTTTTATATTAAAAAGGGGTGACCCGAGAGGAAAACAAGAAAGGTGTTTTCATTCTCCTCAATGGGATGGGTTCTTGAAATTCCTCAACATTTTAGATCTAAAATTTCTCTCTTGTTGGTGTAGAAAACCCAGATAAACATAGAACTCAAAGGGAGTTCACAAGGCAAAAATGGAGAATGTGACCAAAAATATAGATCTAGAGTGATATAATGCCATGAAAGGTGACTAATGAATGTAAGAAAACTCCTTTCTATTTATAACAACATTAGGGCGTTCTAGAACTTGGTGCATGAATAAAATATTATTAATCAAATTCTAGAACCACCTTGAGGAACATTTTATTATATTTGTCGGAGGGAAAAATATTTTTTGATTTAACAATTCCTTTATTTATAAATAAATAAATAAATGATTTATTTATTGTTTTAAGGAAATGGTGTGAACATAATTAAATAAATAATGATTTATTTAATTATTTATAAATGATTTAGTCAAATTTAACTAGGAATATTATTTAAATAAGGATTTAAATAACTTATTCATAGGAAATAATCAAATAAATAAGGATCTATTTAATTGATTTCTTGTTTTGGGGTTAAATATGACCAGGAACATAAACAAATATAGATTTTTTTATTATTTCCTTTTGGGTTTTCTCTATTAGGACCATAAAACAATCTTCATAAAGGTGCTTTACTAAGTTATTTCACATAGTGAAAGCAATTTTACTTAGGTAAAATTGGTCTTACATGGTGTACTTAAATTACCTAATGATAATAGGTTAGATGACCAAAAAATGGTGTGTGCGATTGCCCCCCAACGATTTAATGTTAGGAGAAAATCATATGACCGAAGTACTTTGTAAGAACTCAATCACTAGACATCAAGAGGGAAGTCAAAGAGAGAAATGGAAGCTAGTATAATGCTAAATGACTAGACCCTAAGGAGACCTAGACTTACAGCAAAAGTCTGTTTACAGAAGTGGTACCTGCTCTAAAGGTGGTGGGGAGCATACCTATGCCCACCTGAGACAAAGTATAAAAGAATAGTATGTCCAAGAAACAAGGAACCTAACTATAAAGTACATGATGGCATAAATATGAATGTAAAATAGAATGATGAATCCTACATACATGTTGTGCTCCTAATAATAGCCAGGACTTATAATAATAATATTTTAGCACACGAGATAAATACAACCCAAATTCCTCCTATACACGGGGAAGGGCTCTGCAACTGATCGATACATGCAAATCGAAAAGGCACTACAAGCGGCCGAGGCCGACATCATCAAAATGTAAGGAGTCGCATCAAAGGCTAAAATGAAGGATTCATTCGTGCATGGGGCTACCTACGTGGCCACCCCCCATGAGGGTTGAGACATCTCACACACACCCGGGAATCACTCAATAGCTCGTTGCCGCATCATTGGACCATCAAGTATACGGATCACGACTGCGTCGCAAAGGAGCTTGAACCAAGGTACACCGCCCTCTAGACCCGGCTTCTCCGGAGTAAAGGAGCTGATGTCGATAGAAGGATAGTCCGTCATAGTTGAGGCAATAAGGGATCCCCAACTAAGGCATGAGACAAAATAGTAGAGCGACTACCAGATGTATTAATTAACATGATGATGAATGGGGAAGATCCAAAATAGGATTGATAAAAAACATGAGTACAAAATGGTATCTCATGCAAGGTAAATTGTCACGACCAAGAATGAGTATGGAGGCAAAGCTGCCCCAAGGAAAAGTGAGGTTGTAAGTGAGAAAATTCTAATTTTTGAGGAGAGGTGAAGTAAGACTTCATGGACAACATGTGTCCTCGTGAAGTAGCGAATTACGAAAACAAATCGTATGTTGGCTATCTAAAAGAAAATAAAACATGCATTTCGAACGGGAAATGCTAAGGGTAATATCTCTTAAGATAGAGTGCATTGCGAGGATTAGGAAGGGGATGGCTCAAATTCCTCTCTAAAAGATATGCCCCCCTTACCAAGGTCTTTACCGATGATGTAAGTGACCTAGCCATAATGAGTCAAATTTCCCATGACCGAGGGAATCGTGGGCCTCGGTCATATACTTAGGAACAAGGTCACCTTCATGAAAGGTATGAGGGTGTACTTTTCGGTCATACCGAGCTTTGGTGGCATGGCCACTTCAAGAGTTTGCAATGCAACACGACGATCTTCGCAGGTGCGCTGCGGAATGATAAATCGTTGTTCTAGAGGTTGGTATCGTGGAGAAGTTCGACGACCAAGTGAAGGGAAGGAATTTCACACTCGATCGCAAGACCGCCTCCTCGCCAAAGACAATGTGGAAAGGAGTGAAAACTAGTGCGCGAATAAGGCTTATAAGCCCATAAAGTAGGGAAGAGCATAAGATGCCAATTGTTTTGTGCTTATTCACCATTCGTTGAAGCATGGGGTCTTGCAGAATTGCTGGTCGCTTCAACTTGGCCATTACCTTGGGGTAATAGGAAGATGAATATTGGTGCTCAAAACCCAATAGTGAGGATAGCTCATGCCAAATCTCATCTTCAAAATGTCGGCCATGGTTAGAGACCAAATTGCTTCAACTTTGAACTCAGCAATGACGTGGTTAACAAAAGAGGGCCGCAAGGCCGCCGATTTCCTTTTTGAATGTGTTGGTACAGCTTCTGCCCATTTAGTGAAATAGTCAACCTGCTACGATGACATATTTGTGGTTACCAGCAGATGGAGGTCGACATTCCATAAAGTCGATGGCCCATTTACATAAAGGACCAGCCGTGATGACTGATGGCGGGAAGCGGGAGTAGTTCGTGCCTTAGGGGCAACATGTTGGCAATTGGGAATGTTTGATTGCTTCCACTGCAATCGTTGAAGAGAGAAGGCCAGCCACCGCCGCGCATGATTTTTGGGTGGTAGAGAGGGCCATAGGTGCCCGCCACAAGCACCGGCTTATGACAGCATTGAGGACTAAGCCGCCCGTGTGAGGCAATGACGAAGGACATTATCTACTCCATACCGATAAAGGTTGTCACCGATCGAAGATAGCGAGGGGCTTGGTGTCTGAGCACGTCATCGAGCATCACGATCAAGATGAAGGGTGAACTTTTGGGTTCGGGCAGTAAGGATGTCACCATACCAAGGATCGTTGTTGGTGATGGCGACGAATGTTCATCGAGAAGAGCATCATTAATTGGAGTATCTTGCGTCCTGTGAGGTACCCAATGAGTTCGAGGACTAAACCTTTCTTACTTTGGGGTGCAAATTCAAGGTCGACTCCTTGGAGGATAACCACCCAATGAGCGTACTTCCCACCGAGGATGCGTCGACTCAATAGGAAAAAGCCATGGGCTCGAATTAGTCACAACTCCGTGGAGCGCATGAGGACAGCATGAGCTGCGCTTTTGGACCGAGAACACAACATCTAGTGCTAATTTTTCTTCATGTGAGTAGGACACATGTGTGGACCGGCAAGGTTGTTACCGACATAATAGACTGGGCATGCTCGATACCGTTATCATCCTCCGGATATGAGACCAAGAATCGAATAGTGGAAGTGGAGATGTATAGGATGAAGTCTCATAAAGTCGTGATGGCAGTATCAAGGGAGTGGATGTGAGAGCATGCTTCGAGGTACCAAAATACTCTTGAGCGTAGGTATCCCAAACAAATGGGGTGTGAGATCGAAGAAGTCTAAGGAATCCATGGGTAGTGGCATAGGTCGAACGAATCAACGAAGAAAATTAGCTTTACCTCGAGACTTTTAGCCGGGCGTAAGGTACAAGGAATAGGAAGTTCAAGAATGGCTTGAAACTTCAAAGGGTTGAGTTATCTCATCTTTAGACACTATAAAGCCGAGGAGACGACCGTGGCGGGGAAATACACAAAAGACACATTTCAATGGGATAAGGCGAATGTTACACTTGCGAAGAATGAGGAAAATGGTATGTAGATCATGGAGAGTTGCGCTCCGATGTTTAGAATGCAATAAGAAGGCCGTTCTGAATAGGCAAGGATAATATGAGCTAAGTCATGGAAACAATAAGACATGGCTCACAGTGGCGCTAAGGATGAAGGCCAAATGGCATGACTCGATATGTGAAAGTGCCCCATGGACTAATTAAAACTTAGCTTAAGTTGATCAACACGACGTATAATGATTTGGTTGTATCCTATAGAATTGTGCTCCCCGCACACTCATCAATTATTTGGTTAATAGATGGTGGGGAAGTTGTCTTTGGGACAAGCGTTGCTCAGATCGTAAAGTTGGTCCAAACAAAATGCCGCCTTGTTTTTTGAGGACGGGAACTCGGGTTGGACACCCAAGTGGTGTATTCTGATGGGATAATGAAACCAAATACCGAGCTATCAATACTTTAGCTTTGATGGCTTCACATCTGGAGGGATGAATGGGTCTCAACTTTTAATGGACCGGAGTGGCATCGTGCTGTGTGTTCATATGTTGTTCGAAAATGGCGGATCAGTCCGGGGCATCTATGAGTAGGACCGTGTGCGAAAATATCATGAAATTATTTGAATAGTTTGGTGTGTGCTTCAATTTCTTCTCGGGAGTGCATTGGGTGCCCATGGTGATATGTTCTTTCATTCCTTTTTTGACATGTAAATATCTATTTTTATGGTAGGAGAGATATTGGGCATATTGCCTCTTCGAAAGCGTCAGTGTAGGGATGGGTTTTTAAACCAATCGACTTTATCGAGAATGAAGTCTTTAGATTCGACAACATATCGGGTTGAAGTGGACTGATGTGGAAGGAAGTATGCACAATGGTGCATATTGTCCCATGGAAAATCAAGTTCGGTCATGGCTTCCATGATGTCTTCATCTGACCGGAAGATGGGAAGAGTGGAGGGAATAGGATGACCCGATGAGGTAGAAATATTAGACTCTCGATTGTGAGGGGAAAGATTCATGCGTGACGTAATGTGGGGTGAGGAGGAGTAAGCATATGGGTGGTTAGGTGAAATATTGGGGGAAGGCAGAATTGGCGTCGATCGCCGGGAATCGCGGTGATGAGGAAAGGTAAGAAATAGTGGTTGAAGATTTGGTCATTTCATTATCGTATTTGTTAATTGGGGTAGATGTTGTTTGGTGCTAGTGAAGAAGTGAGTATGGCCGGGCGGTGGCTTTGAAGGAGGTATGCGACAAAGAACAATTATACTCATCAAGGCGGGGAGAAGGTGGGTATAATGTCCATGGAAATCGCACAAAGAACAAGGGTGACTGTGTGCAATTTTTTGGCAAGCTCTTTGAGGGAATCAGTATGGTGACATAGACCTCAAGGATTTGATTTCGAGGACGTTTAACACCATGGTCTTCGAGATGTGGTAATTCGAATAGGTATGGGTGGCGTGACCAACAATACCGGGACAAAGCACACGGGATGGTATGCTGAGGCCGAGGAGGGGCGAGTTTGACGTGGCAACCTTACTTTTTGATGCCCCTACGAGCTTTGCTATTCTTACCCAAAGCGGTCGCAATGTGAGGTTCCCGATGAGGTGACCTATGGCACACACAAATGGACACCCATGGGGATTAGTTGAACGGGGGTCAAAGCAAGATATGGTTTGAGCTGACGGTGTTATAGTGGCTGAGGTCAAGGTACTAGATGGGTAAGGCCCAAGGTCAAGGAGGGATAGGTGGCCAAGATAGGGATGGAATAAAATCGAGGGGGAGAAAGGAAAGGTATTCAAATCTCACAGTGGTAATGGTGAGGAGGAATGGTGCCAAGGTGGCTGATATCTGGCCGAATCGACCAAAGATGGTAGAGGGGCACGATAAAATATTTGTAGTGGAAGGAGATTCGAAGGAAGAAGGTTGGCGGCCAGCGGTGGGCAAAGGGCTAGGAGCTGGTTGGGGTGGGTGAGGCGAGGTTGTCGACACAGCTGCGGCCGTTTTGTCGCCCAAGATGATCGCAGACGATGAAAAAATTCGCTAAGCTAGGATCAGACATGAGGAGGGTCCGCAAAGGTTCCAAGCAAGAGGAGCTTTATAGACGCTGTGGGAAAAACTGGCAAAGAATCAATGGTTGGCTTATCGGGTGACAAAGAGAGATAGTGGACTCAAGGGAGGCTTCCGAGATTTTAACGATGATATGTCAACTGTCGATGGTGAACATCCTTCCATTATGAGGGAAAACATCTTGCGTGGACTCGTGGATGGGACGACAGACATGACATTGTGTAACTATGCCCCAAAAGAATGTTATAGTCAAGAGGGCGTCGATAACTTCAATGTCGACACAAACAATTTCGCCCGCAAGGGTGATGGGACACATACAGGCCAAATGGGCCGGGAGGCATGGCCATCCAACGCACGAAGGATCAGGAAGGGGCCATCTCGTGAGGATCCAATTGTTTCCAAACCGAAGTAGACATCATACGTGCAGATGCCCCCTTCATCAATAAAGTCACACCGAGCGACGTTGGCATTTTGGATTTCGACCGGATTTGGAAAGCAAACATAATAGCGGCGGGGGGATGTTCCCGACCGGCTGCTATCGTGAAGAATCAATTGATCATCAACATGATCTACAAAACCCATGGCGTATAGTAGAGCCTTCTTTGAGAAGGGCATGAATCGGAGGAGTTCCAAGTTGAAATGGTAGCAGGAGATTGTGCCATCATCTGTCATATATGAATGGGCGGCCCAAATAGAGGTGAACATTTCCTTTGACGTAGCCGGGCTCCTTAGGAATCTTGGTATGAACCTTAGATTAGGCAGAGAGATTTGCAAGGGACCATGGAGGCCGATGTAGGCTCGTAGGACTCGAAGATGGGGACTCCTGGGGACACGGAGCGAGAGGCGGGAGTACTGACGCAGACCCGAGTTTGAAGGTTAAGGTTGACAAGTGAGAGGCCGGGGTCGTAGGCCACTGTGAGAATCTTGTAACTGTGAGGAACCGTAAGGGGAAGGAGTGGTTACTAGGGCATGGTGGTCGCGTAGCCACAAATTTTTGTTGAGGAAAAAGGATCACTAAACATAGCGGGTTGGAGAAGTAGCCGTATTGGAGGATAGTAGGGGAGGAATGTTGTCCCCACACTATGGTTGATACCCCCACATCCGCCGCATCCGTGGTAATAGGGGGACAATCATGGCGTAAATACCCGCAAACACCGCAACACGAAATGCATTATTGGTGCGGGCGTACCGTCTAGCCTGGGCCGAGAACCCCGTGGTTGGCGTGTTAGAATCAATACCGGCGGATTTAGATCCAGCTGATCACTCGATGCGCATTGATTGCCTTCTTTCGAGAAGGAAGATAATTATTTGCTTCTGGCCGCGCAAATACTTCCCGCCCGAGGGGGCAGAAGAGGGGGGGGGAGGAAGAATGAGATCCAAATGGCCGGAGGAGTTGGGACACTGTGCCATGGGTAAGGATAAGGGTTAGGATGGGAAAACGGAGGCAAGTGAGTTTGGGGAAAAGGAGGAGGCATGCCATATCCCGGGATACATGCTACCCAGAGGGGGAAAATCACCGGAGGTGTTGGCCTTCCCGAGGGAAACCATAGCCCATAAGAGGTTGAGCAGAGGTATGTAAGAGCTCCAATGATACTGCCTACAGAGTGAGATGTGCCCCCAGGCATTAGCGCCACCTCGGCTTGGCGAGGTCGTGAAGGACGGATAAATACAATCTGCATTGAGCATAGATAAGGTCATATTTCAAGGTTGTTTAGAGGGCGGCTTCTTTTATTGAGGGAACCAGGATGCTACATCTTCGCGATGGGGAGGTAAGAGAGAGCGAAGGAACGTCCATATAAACCTAATCTTCTGTTGTGGGGGTTCACAGGCTCTTCTTTCTCCGCCATCTCGGGAAATGAGCGGAAAGAAGCCCAAGAGGATTGACGAAAAGAAGTCAAGAGTTCTATACCCTGTCATATCGTAGAGAGTTGGAAATAAGATAAAAAAGGCTTGGGCAATGATCGTAAAGGTGGTATGGAAGAAAAGGATCAACATACCATTTAGAAGCTTCTTCGTCGTAAGCTGTGGCATTGGAACAATATAAGATGATGGAGTCATCAATAATGGAATTGAATGAACACCACATATGGAAAGATCGGATATGGTTGGAGGGATATTCACTAGCAAGGCCTTCGAACTCTGGGGCTCGAGGGGGAGCTAGAATAGTAGGCCAACCAACATCGTGGCGGATAGGATCATTGATCAACTGATTAAAATCGGGGAGACTGAGACCTGCCATATAGGGGAGAAAAGGGGCAGTTAAGGGAGGTCCCATGGTGGTTCCGCTAGTAACATTCCCAACATTAGGATCGGGGTTGCCACTAGCATTCGGCCCTAGAACAGACATGGTGAAGGTAACAGGGGGAGAACCAGAAGTAGGGGGAGAACCCAAAGAATCATAAGAGGAGTCGGAGTGCGGACTCGGGGGAGGACTTACTCGACGACGACGGGAAGGAGAAAGTCTTCCAACTGGAAACTGAGGGTGAAGGCCAAGAAGCCTCCGAGATATATGCCTTGGGGGTGCAATGATGACGACACAAAGGGAAGAAGAATGACCAACAAGGGCAGGGAGGTGTAGAATCAAGTGATCACAATGTCAAAACAAGGGCAGAGAGGTGCAGTGTCAATTGATTTTAAAGTCTTTGCCTAGTGGTGTTAACCAGGTTCTTCTTCACTTAGGGTCAGTGTGTGGTGTGTGTTAATTTTAATTTTTAAACCTAGAAGTTTTTTAGAGTAAAAGAAAAAATGTGTTGCGTAACTGAAAATAAATCTGCAGAGAACAGTATATAATGTTGAAATAATAGAAAATTAACAGCTAATAATGCATCGATCTAACCCAAGAAGGCGGGTCTCTCAAAACTAGTCTAAAAGAGAGAAAAAATCTAGTCAAAACACATTAAAAAGGGGCCAATAGATCTAAGGTCGGGAGGGACAGGGATCTAAAGGGGAAATCTGCTGAAAAGAGGTGCAGAAAACAACAAAGAGGCAAAGGCAAGGTTGCTACAATAAAGGAGGAAATCAGCTAAAGGTAGAAGGGACAAGGAGGTGACCCTAGAGGCAAACCCAAACAAAACTATATGAGGTGATTTGAAAGGGAGAAGAGCTGATCTAAAAGGGATCTGAAAGTGAGGTATCATATCTGAAAAGAAAAAGGCTAAAACTCTGAAAATTCAGACGGCTGAAATAGCTAAAACTCTTCCACAAAAAGTGGAGGGTACTAAAGCCCTAAGGGGCTATATTCCCACTTATTTGAGTAAAAAAGATCAGAAATAGGTCTAAACAGGCTGAGACAGAGGCTGGAAAACCCTGACAGAAGCTTCAGACAAACCCAGAAAAATTGCTGAAAAATTGCAGAAAAAAGTGCAGGTCGCAGGTTCTGACCTATTTTCTGTCCAGGTCACAGATTATGGGCTGAAAAGTGCACCCTACAGTCCAGGTCATAGGTTCTAGGCCAAAAAGTGCGACCTGCAGCTCTGGGTGTCTCGGCAGCAGATTTCATAAAAAGTTTTCATCTTAGTTGCAGCTGAAGTCGATTACTTGCACAATAGGGCCAGAAACACACGGAAGTTAGAAATTTTAATGTTTGAGGGTTTTATAGGTAAAAAGCGGCATAAAAATAGAAAAAAAAAAAAAGCTGAAAAGAAACCCTAGGGTCTGAGGAAGTTGGATATGCAGGAATATGAAAAACGACAGCGGTCGTAATTGAAAACCCGTGTGGAGTCGCCAATTGTTAGTATGAATATTTTGTCGAAGTGTACGAAAAAAGACCACTTTAGCATGCATAACAAATAGCCCTAACATAAAATATGGTTTCCAATATCTTCAAATCTGTAGTTAGTTGATCAAGACAAATGCTGCACAAATCCAGATCTATGCATAAAAAAACATTAAGCAGTAAAAATACGGTTTTGCTCCATACATCCAATAGACAAGACAAGAACAATATTTTTGAAAGAATTTTATATTAAGGGCACCTGGGAGGAAAACAAGAAAGATGTTTCCAATTATCCTCAATGGGATGGGTTCTTGAAAGTCCTCAGTGCTTCAGATCTAGCATTTCTCTCTCTTGTTGGTGTAGAAAACCCAGACAAAAATAGAACTCAAAGGGAGCTCACAAAGCAAATAATGGAGAATGTGACAATGATAATGGCTCAAAGTCAGACCAAGAGTATAGATCCAGAGTGATATAATAGGCAACACAAGGTGACAAATGAATGGGAAAACCCTTCTATTTATAACAAAATATTGGGTCATTCTAGATCTTGGTGCATGATTAAAATAATATTAACCAAATCTAGATCCACCTTTTATGGAATATTTTATTATATTTGTTGGAGGGGAAAGGCATTTGACTTGGGTCAAATTCCTTTATTTGTAAATAATAAATAAACAAATGATTTATTTATTATTTTAAGGAAGTGGTTGAATGATAATTAATAAATAATGATTTATTTAATTATTTATAAATGATTTAGTCATATTTAACAAGGAATATTATTTAAATAAGATTTAAATAATTATTCCTAGAAAATAATAAGATAAATAAGGATTTATCTAATTAATTTCCTTGTTTTGGGTTAAATATGACCCAGAATAATAATTAAATTATTGTTTAATTAATTATTCCATGAGGAAAATCAAACAAATATAGATTTGTTTTATATTTCCTTTTGGGGTTTCCTGTTTGGACCATAAACAAATTAATAAATGTGTTTTATTAAGTTATTTTACATAGTGAATGAAATTTTACTTAGGGTAAAATTGGTCTTACATGGTGTACTTGGGTCTATCTAATGATAATAGGTTAGATGACCAAAAAATGGTGTAACAAAAAGTAGGGCATTCCCGCATGAGAAAACCCTTACACTGAGAAGTGCAGCAACTTAGCTAAGCAGCTAAGTATGCAGGTAGTCTAAGCAGACCTCATGAAAATATAATCTCCAATATAAATCAAATGGTGTGGTTTGATTTAGTCAATGTGACTAAATGCATCTTCTAAGAACCTTCCTTGATTGAGTCTCTTTGCCTTGCCCCTTTTCACATTTAAGGAGTCTTCAAATTGTTTTGCCTCCATTCACATTGAGCTGCCTCATTCATGGATCCATTCTTTTAAAGATAAGTTGAGTTGACTAGGTCAACTTAACCTTGTTCACACATGTGGATGCTTGAGCTGGTTATTTCATGGCCCCTTTTTACATTGTGAGGGGTTTTATTCATGCTAGAGTAGCTTTTATGAGCCTCCTTGCTCACTTATTCATGCATTTGAATTTATTGACAAAAATTAATATTCCACTTAGCTATCAGCTAAGTTGGGAATATTTCAATCTCCCCCTCTCAAATGTTGCTTGTCCTCAAGAAACTACAAGGGTGCTGCAAAATTTCTTCTCCTTCTTTTGTGGCCTTCTCACCCATAGCCTCCATCCTTGCATCAAATTTTCTGCCAAAGTGTTTGTCTTCCAATGGTTCCTCCCAAGTGTACAAGTGGGCCTGTGGTGAATAAGCGCAATAGCTCTCGTCATGGAAGAATGGAAGGATGATATGGGAACTTTCTTGTTGATCCAAGGCCTCCTCAAGATAGGAGTGGTGACAATCATGGAGCACTTCATAATCAATGAAAGACTCTCCTCCCCATGCTATCATCCAAGAAAAATTTGTTGCCTCCCAAGATGGCAACTCATGGTAAAACTTTTCCACCTTGAGCTTTTGCAAAGAAGGTGGGCTGAATGGCTGAAAATGATAGGCAAAATAGTCAACCCCACGATGTCTCCCTCTCCACTCATGGCAAGTGTAGAGTACATACTATTCTTGGGCTGTAGTAAGGTTGCCCTTTGATGGCAAAACAAAGGTTGGATCTCCAAATATCCTTCCTCCAAAGTCATGGATCTTGTTGGCCCAAATCATTCCATTCAAAGTGAATGGCACATCACCACCATATGTCATCCAAATCAGAAAGTTGCTGAAGTTTATGTGAAAGTGAAGATGATACATATGGCCTCCAAGGTGGGTACAACGTAGTTTTCCCAACTGCTAATTTAAAACATCAAGTGGAAAGTTGCCTCCCAAAGAATTTTCAGCTATGCATGTCAACTCATCTACTAGAAAGTAGTGAGAAACAATATATATCAGCTGCATGCAATCAAAACATAAAATCACTTGCCCCAAATCATGTAGAGATGGGTTATCATCATTACAAAATTTTGCCCTAAAGTGACCATAACACCCATGAATAATCTTGCTCTCTTGCAAAGAAATGCATTGCTTACAATTGGTGAGAAGATGCAAATCCTTAATAGAATAATCAATAAGCACATAGATGTATTTATTACCATGCCTCATGTGTGAGCTGAAGATGTGATCCATGAGTGAGCGCCCCCATAGCGATCTCCTCATAAATTTATGCAAGATGAAAGGATGCACACTTCTTTGGAAATACTCCATCATTAGAAACTTTCTCTTAGAGGACAGCACTGTAGGCTTAAGTAGCAATGCTCTTGTCACTCCATGAATCTTCCTCTTGACATTCCACATGCCAAAACCATTCACCCTTGTGCTTCTATGTGAGAGGATCTCCCTCTCTTCCATCATTGCTGAAAGGTAGCCTTCTTGCACTTTGGATGTGCCATGCATTCCTCTTGGAATTTTGTGTTGAGTATGGAGAGTTTTCAGCCCATACTCTCCCAAAAGTAACCATAGCAACAAGGGCTCTTGTTGCTTCCCTTCATTATCAATGTGTGGTTCATGGAGCAACGATGTAATGATGGACATGTGGGGTGCTCCATCAACATAGTGCAAGATAGCTCTCCCATTCCACACCATGTGGGAGTTGTTCCTCCTCCAAAACCAAGATACATACTTGAAATACATCTCAAACCAAAATACATGTGAATGCATGAGACATACCTCAAACATGGGTAAGTATTTGGACATAAGATTCACCATGTAGTGTCCAAACCCTCCTTGTGACAGCCATAAAAACCATGCCCTCCCATTATGCAACCTTCTCTTGGAGTATGAGGCATGAGTCATGAGAATCAGAAATTTTGGGGAGTACCCACACTCACCCAACAGGAACCAACGCAGGTTTTCTTCTCCTTGCTTCATATCAGGATATGGTAAGTGGGTTGTGTTGTGGTTCCTGTGATTTGGCATATTTGGCAATACCAAATGACAAGACAACATCAAACTACTTTGGGATCCTAGGATCTAGCCCTCCTTGATCCAGAGAGGGATCTCTCCATGAATGTAAAGAATGATATATATTTAAGGCTCAAAATGAGGTATTAGGCTAGGTATGAAGCACCAAGGTTTTTGATTTTTTTGTTTGGTTGGAGATCATTAACTGAGAAGGTTATGGAAGTAAAGAAGGAACTAAATAGAAGGACGTTTCGACATGGGAAGGTAGGTCAAGAGAAGTGCCAATCCATTGGGCTATGGAGTCATGAAAGGGGATTAATTGCATAACAACTATCCAAGGGTTTCCATAGCTCAAGTCATCTATACCAAAGGATCGTTTTTATATAGATGGTGGAATGGAACATTAAGAATGGGTGAAAGAAAGAAACCAAGGTGTAGTCTAAGATCAGGTCAGATGTCATTTAAATCCAGGCCTGCTTTTGACATACTTCAAAGGAAACTCTCAATAAAGACACAAAGGGTAGCTTAATATTAGGTCAGATGTCATTTAAATCTAGGCTTGCTTTCAGCATACTCTCAAGGAAAACAATCCAACAATCCTCATAACTACTTTCAGACAGTAGCAAACATTTAAGAGTTAGCACAAAGTAAGGCCTAAGATTAGGTAAGGACTTTGAACCTATCCTGCTTTGACACCAACTCAAAGGGATCTTAGAAAGGCTAGCTGTTGGAAGAGGCACCTAGTGAGACGGGGCTAGCTCTAATCTCCCAGTTTCCAAATTCTTCCAGCTGAAACCAAACAAGAACATCTAAGACACAAACTCTAAATTCATACATCAGTAAGCATGGGCAAACCAATGTCTTTGACTGGTTAAATTATATTGAATTTGTTCCAAGATACACATTCAGAGGAAAACATAAAGATAAAGATTTAATAGTGAGATTTAGGGTACTTCCAACAGTATGTCCTAATCTATGCTTACTGTTCTTTACCAGCGAATAATGGACAGTATGAAAAACATGAAAGGAGACAATTTCAGTAAGAAAACATCACCAATCATATAGACTAGGATCCTGTGAATCTGCTTGATTAATTGATGTGCAAAACCAGTCACATACTTTGAGCTCAGCTACCTTTCACAATCCAGACTTCTCTTCCTAGCCTACTATATTACAGACTACTTAGCTACTTCCCCTCAATAACAGTTCTAACAACTAATAGAATCCCAACAACCAACAACATTTTCAATAAAATTTACAGGGGTTCTTATAGGAGAATGAGCGATAGTAGTAGTAGACATGAAATTGAATTATTCATTAAGACAGAGGGGAGGAAGCATCCAAATGCCCACTCTTCTTAATGGCTCTACATTAACTTTGTGTACTCTTTAGGCTGTTTCGGAAGTCTTTGTTAGGTTGACAATATCTTCAAGTATGTCTTGCGGTACTCTCTGACTGTAGGTACTATGTTCTGTCTTCTGATATAAGTAAGGTGACTGAAGGTCTTTCAGGTCTTCCATACTTCCATAACTGTATTCCTGATAGCTCTAGAAACTTCTGTCAATGTAATAATAGTTGTGGTGCTCGATGGAAGATGGAAGAGATCAGGTGGTTAGTCCTTCCTTGGGGAAAGAATGTTGAGCTGATGATGAAGACCTTGATATTACTTGCTTATGTGCTTTAGGCTTTATTAAGCCTTCTTGATCATTTTTACGGTCTTCAATATGTATCTTCATCCTTTAAACACTAGATTATGAGTTTAAGTATTCAATAATAGGCTTGAATCCTTTTAATCTCTCATTGATACACTTTGTTGCTTCTGCTGACCAGTTTCATGAATACACAGGCTGAAAAGGCACTGGAGGGCTAACTTCAGGGTTAGTGACCCTGATCTTCAATAAATCATGCTCTTAAACCTGCAAAACACGAAAACCTATTATGAAATCCTGTGCGGGGCTTTAAACTGCTTCAGAATGGCTTTAGCGGAGGTGGAGGAGCGATTGCAGAGGAATATGTGCGGTGGAGAAGGTTACATGGTGCAACACCATGAAACCGGGGTTTAAACATGAATTAGCATGAAAAAATACTTTTAGTGTTAAAACATAAAAGCTTATGACTCAGGCGAATACAAAGGAAAAAGGCGAAAATGAAAGACCACGGGGGCGTATTTGATGGTGGGACCGGGAGGGCGGAGGAAGATTGAACGTGGATCGTCGAATCATTGGAAGAGATCAATGGTGGTGATCTTCCGATGAATTCCTTTGGAAGGTTTGATGAACGAAAATGGATGGGAACGCGATACAATATGGGTCGTTAGATTAAAACAATCGACAGCTAGGATTAAAAAAGCGAAACGTGTTGTGGAGGGCAGTAAGTAGAAAACCGACAGCGGTTTACATGCGGGGCTGAGGGTGGTAAATGGTTTTCATTTCTGGAATGCGATCCTATCAGGGATCGACACATGGAATCAAAAAACTTCTTATATCGCGTGATTTCAAAACTTTAACGTTCGAACGAAAAAATTGTGTGATATGCCTCTCAACCGTCGGATGGGAGGGCGGAAGATCTGATGGTGCAGGTTTAGCGCGATAAAGGTAAGATGCATGGGCAGAAACGGCCATCGGGTTTCCTGCTAACCGTCGGATCTGAATGGGTGGATGGTTAAGATTGCATTGGAGAGATGATTTGGGGTCTAGTGGACAGATATAAAATGAGCGATGTGATTAGATCTCGGCCGTTGGATCGGTCGAGATTTGATCAGGGATCGCAAATCGGAGGAGGCGAAGGGATGACACTTAAGATTTTACGATGCTCCATTAAGTGCCAGCCGTCCGATCTGGAATAAGATCGATGGTGGAAAATAAATCGACGGGGTAACGATGGAGAATTATGAGCAGAGCATGATTAGATCCTGGCCGTTGGTTCTTGTGGATTCAACGGTCCAGATCTAATCGACGGATCGGCATCAGAGGGGGCAGTGGAATAAAGAAAAGGGAACTTGCGATTGTCGATTGTGCGATGGAGCGTAGGTCGTTGGATCTGCGGATGATCAATGGTCCAGATTTAGTCGGGAGTCACATAGGCGGAGGGCAGCCAAATGGATTGGCATGATGCGATTTAGCACAAGACATCGAATCTGATAAGATTGACGGCGGAGATTGAATCTGAGGTCGAGCGGAGAAAAGACCCATCGCATCAGAAAATAGGAAGAAACAAAGGGAACACAGTAACAAAAAGCTCTGATTGCGATTAGCGATTAGGCCTTAGCGCTTGGTTGTAGGCACGGGTTACATGCAGGGGAAAGGGTTAAGGGCTAAGCTGAAGGGGGCTTAAGCCCTAAAGTGTTGAAAGGGGGATTTTAGGACTAAAAACAAGGTTTTTTAAGCCAAATGAGGGGTTTCGGTAAATGAAAAGAGGCATATTTAAACCAAATAAAGGGTATTATATGGTTTAAAAAGGGAATTTTGATGAATGGAGGGTTAATGGAGGGATTTTGGAGGAATTTTGAAAGGGGAAAAAGGAGGCTTGATGAAAATGAAGGAAAATGAGTCAAAATGGGCAGTTTCAGAGGCCTTGGAAAATAGTTTCTTCACAAAACAGCAGGGCATTTCAGTGGAAACAACAGTGAGGATTCTTTAAATGATAAACAACACATGGAGGCTTCAATAATGATAGGTTTACAAAGGAAATGTATCTCTTGAAGACTCAGAAACAATTTTAGCCACCTGTTTGCTTGTCAAAAATTTATAGGTGCCTAACAATAGCTCCACATGGGGATGGCATCTTCTTGAAGGTGTCAAGAATTTCAGAAAATAATCTTTGGAAGTAGGCCAGATGCCTGATACTTGACCATATTTTCTTCTTTGATTAGCTGCCACAAGCATGATGGATATTAAATCAGCAAAAAAAAAATTTCCAAACAACTACCTACCCATCCTATTGTCCTACCATTTTTTCTTCAAGGGGCATTTAGACTTGCAGACCTTTCACATCATCATTTTTTGCAAACAGGAAAATAAGCCTATCTACTGCTACCCTTATTACTCCATGAGACCAGATTAAACAGTTGGCCTCATAGCTTCTCTACCTAAACTAATATCTGCGAGGATTAAACTATCTGGCAGATTTCTTTCTCTACATTCTAAAACAGAAATTGAAACACAGCCAAACCAGGATTAGACTATCTGGTCTACTTTGGGTCCATGGCATAAAGATAAGTTGCACATGAACTGAACTTTGTAGGAATTAAAAACAACTAACCAAATGCTCAAAGGCTGAGCTTTATTGAGATTTCCTACCTACCCTACTCTAACTTGAAATATTTACATTTCTAACTGACAAACACTCTTTTCCAATACATCCAGTCAATCAAATGATCCCATGACTGGTCTTTTCTACTCATCTCTTTGAGCATGCTGGATAGGCAGGGCCACTCCCATTCTCTTTATTTTTTAACAGCAGCTTTTAAAATATTTCTTGTTGCCTGCAACAAGCTGCTCTTGATGACCTTTGATCCTTCTTCAAATGTTTGCAGGAAATGAGCATAAGGATATTGAAATAATGCCTGGTTGTGAGTATTTGACAAGCATTTTTCAACTAGGATTGTTTCCTCTTCCACTGGATCAAGAAAAAGATTCTCCCAAGAAAGAAAATCTTCCTCATATTCATCACCATATGAACTGGAAGACTCATCATAAACTGCAGTGCTGTCCTCTTGGAGCTCTAAGATCTTCTTATCTGGTGGGCTGAGCTCTGTGAAAAGATCGATGTATTTTTGAGCAGGAGTTTCTTTAATTACCTCAACCCTTTCAGGAGCAGGTTCTTCAATTTCATCTGGCTCAAGAACTTCTTCGTTGTCTTCCTCCTCATCCTTTGAGATGAAAGGCTGTTGACTTCCACCTTCATGGAAATTATTGCTGATGACCTGATATAAAGTAGAGTGAAGATTCAATAAATCTTCATCTGCTACTATACTTTCATCACTTTCCCCATTAGTATCATAGATAGGCTGACTTGACTCATTGCTTTCTTGAAGTTTCTGGTCATGATCTTCCTCCCATGAATCCACTAATGATGGTCCTGCAAGCTTAGCTTCCCTTTGGAAAAAAATATCATCAGACAGATCAACATTAGAGAAATCATAATTATAAACAATGTTACCCATCAAATCCATTGGATTCTTAGCAATTCTTTCTTCAAAATTATCTGCAAGTTTATTTTCTGACTTAAACTCTTGCTTATAATACATGCTTTGCATGTAACTTATGTCTTGCAGTGATCTGGTTTGCTTTTCCTGAGGACAAGGTGTAGGTCTTTTCCAATCATCATTTCTAGTTTCAACCTCATATTCTTCCTCTTCTATGTTTAGCAAGGTGTTGGTTGTCTCTACCAATCTTTCTAGCTTGTTTTCTAAAGAGATCTACCCTTTTTTCTCTGCTTGGTCCTTCTTTATTTCTTTTAATCTTTCCTCCCTGCACCACAGGTTGTATTCGATAGTAATTGCTATGTTCTGTGTTTTCTCCAGGCTTGAAGGCTCTCTTTCTCTTATATGGAATTCCACCTCAGGGTCAAAAGAACTTGGATAGTGCAATAGGGCCTATCCCAGGGGTGGTTTTATGTTAGCAGGTATTGCATTGTATACCTTATTGAACCTGGCTGAAAATTTATGTACTGTCTCTCCTGGTTGTCTTCTCAAATTCTGGTATTCTTCTAGGATGAGGAAGACATTTCCCGGAACTACCCATCTATCAAGGAAAACTTGAGCAAATTGATGGAAGCTGAAAATGCTCACATCTGGAAGGTTTTTAAACCAACTCTTAACATTTCCTTGTAATGACAAGGCAAACATTCTAATACGCACATCATCTTCTTCTATTTCATATAAGTCAAGTAAATCCTCAAGCTTTTGAGCATGCTGCCCAGCAGTGATCTTTGAATCTTCTCCATAAAAAAGGGGCAGCTTATTTGTAAGTCCTGCAGGAAGGGATTGAAAGATAAGAGGAAAAACCAGAGGCTTATATTTTTCTATGACCTTTGTGGGTGTAGGAAATGTAACAAGAGACCTATGAATGCTTGAAGTTTCATTAGGGTTAGGAGATACAGCATGAGGCTCTAGTTTCACTGGTCTTTTCACAGGTGTATAGCTATGTTCATGGTCTTAACATTGAGGCTTGAGATCTTTCCCATAATCAATGTGGGTCTCATCTTTGTACACCTGATCGAGCTTAAAGTAGGATAGAACGTAGTTGTAGATAAAAACAATGAATTCTTTAAACCAAATCCAGCCTAAATGTTCTATCCTTCTATAAGGTCTGGCCATAATTCAGGTTCTTCCTCCAGTGGAGTCTTTTAGGTCTATTAGGAATTGTGGAGTTTCCAGGTGGAGGATTTTCAATGTTTTAATGAGGGTTGTTGTCCACCATCAGAAATTGAATACGAAATCGAGGCTTAGTGGTCTTCCTCCCCAGCAGAGTCGCCATTATGTTGTTGTTCCTGTGATTTGGCAGATTTGGCAATACCAAATGACAAGACAACATTAAACCACTTTGGGATCCTAGGATCTAGCCCTCTTGGATCCAGAGAGGGATCTCTCCATGAATGTGAAGAATGATATATCTTTAAGGCTCAAAATGAGGTATTAAGCTAGGTATGAAGCACACGGTTTTTTCATTTGTTTATTTTGTTAGTATGAATTCTTTGTCGAAGTGTACGAAAAAGAACCACTTTAGCTACGCATAACTAATAGCCCTAACAACGATAGAGGCTGCAAAACATCTTCAGATCTGCAATTAGTAGTTAAAATGCTGCAACAAACAGATCTATAAATGGAAAGACATTAAGCAGAAAAGTAAAGAGTTTGCTTCATGCATCCAACAGACACGACAAGAACACGATTTTTTGAATGAATTTTTATATTACAGGGCACCTGGGAGGAAACAAGAAGGTGTATCCAGATCTCCTCAATGGGATGGGTTCTTTGTAGTCCTTTCAGATCTGCAATTAGTAGTTAAAATGCTGCAACAAACAGATCTATAAATGGAAAGACATTAAGCAGAAAAGTAAAGAGTTTGCTCCATGCATCCAACGGACAAGACAAGAACACGATTTTTTGAATGAATTTTTATATTACAGGGCACCTGGGAGGAAACAAGAAGGTGTATCCAGATCTCCTCAATGGGATGGGTTCTTTGTAGTCCTCGGCACTTCAGATCTAAGCTTTCTCTCTCTTGTAGATGTAGAAAACCCAATGCAGAAAGTAGAGCTCAATGGGAGCAAAATGGTAGAAATGAGACCAAGTGTATAGATCCAGAGTGATCTAATAGGCAACAAAAGGTGAAGAATGATGGGGAAAACCCTCCTATTTATAACAAAATATTGGGTCATTCTAGATCTTGGTGCGTGATTAAAATAATGTTAATCAAATCTAGATCCACCTCTACGGAATATTTTATTATTATTTGTTGGAGGGAAAGGGTGTTTGACTTGGGTCAAATCCCTTGATTAGTGAAGAATAAATAAATAAATGATTTATTTATCTTTTTAGGGAAGTGGTTGGGATATAATCAAATAAATAATGATTTATTTAATTAATGGTGGTTGATTTGGTCATATTTAACAAGGAATATTATCTAAATAAGATTTAAATAATTATTCCTAGAAAATAATAAGATAACTATGGGTTTATCTCATTAATTTCTTTGTTTTTGGGTTAAACATGATTGGGAATAATAATTAAATTATGGTTTAATTAATTATTCCTTTTGGGGTTTCCTAATTAACATAGTGAAAGCAGTTTTACT